>OZ024874.1:35917729-37117729 GCA_964017185.1 Rugalucina vietnamica | reverse complement strand
GGCGCTGATCAGCTTCGCAGTTACTGCGAAGCTGATCTGCGCTTTTGTTTTCGCCTATGCAGATTGTTGGTTTTCCCATGCGGCGGCTCATTTTATATTAATTCGTCACATACTATTTTGTAGGTGTAAATCGAAAATAGCCGTGTTTCCACTTAAGTGTATCTAGTTTACCTGATTTTTGCGTCGCCACTGCAGTTGTATTGTCTTTTAGGAAAAATATTAAAAATGATGAAAAAGTCATACAATAATTTATATTAAGTTTATATATGATATGAGTGTCGTCATTGACTTTCAATATTGTATAAACGGCAGCTCAGATTGAGGCATGTTGACTAAACATCAGGAAAACATGTGCGTGAAAGGCATGCCCCCTCAAATCCCATTTTATATAGAAAAACTGGGGTTTGCAGGGGTAAACAAATTTTTTTCTTATTTTTGATCCAAAACATATATTGTGGGTGCTCGTTAGAACCGCCTCGGTGAGGCACTTCTAACGTGTACCCACAATGTATGTTTTGAGCGAAAATGTAAAAAAAAAAAATCAAAAACTTTCCAATGAACTATTCAATTTTTGCTTCTGGAAAATATGTATATTGCACGGGCGTATGGCAATAGGCCAGAGAGGTAGTTTAGGTGATGGTGTAGTCTGTAGCGTATGGCAATAGGCCAGAGAGGTAGTTTAGGTGATGGTGTAGTCTGTAGTGTATGGCAATAGGCCAGAGAGGTAGTTTAGGTGATGGTGTAGTCTGTAGTGTATGGCAATAGGCCAGAGAGGTAGTTTAGGTGATGGTGTAGTCTGTAGTGTATGGCAATAGGCCAGAGAGGTAGTTTAGGTGATGGTGTAGTCTGTAGTGTATGGCAATAGGCCAGAGAGGTAGTTTAGGTGATGGTGTAGTCTGTAGTGTATGGCAATAGGCCAGAGAGGTAGTTTAGGTGATGGTGTAGTCTGTAGTGTATGGCAATAGGCCAGAGAGGTAGTTTAGGTGATGGTGTAGTCTGTAGTGTATGGCAATAGGCCAGGGAGGTAGTTTAGGTGATGGTGTAGTCTGTAGTGTATGGCAATAGGCCAGAGAGGTAGTTTAGGTGATGGTGTAGTCTGACTTGCACATAATAATTGCGCTGAAAATATATCTCTCAGTCACCGTTGCCACAATCAATGGCAACTTTCAACACCGCACCGGATAATTACACTGTTCAAGTTGAACTTCTATTCTTACTTGTTCATTTTCTGACTGTTTGGTATGTGACAGTACCACGAGATATGTATCTCACACCAACTATACACATGGAAATAAGTTAGGGAACACTTTTAGCTCTTGGGAAATGTTTGAAAAAATCCGTTTTTCTATTTTCTGGCGTTACTGAAAGTTTTATCACGTGTATTTCATACCTTGGCCTAGCGACAGGCCAACTTTGGACATTCACAACACTTTATCCTTGTGCTACGGAGGACACAATGTGCCATATATGAAAAACTCTACTTTTACTAAATACGAGTTTGCCTTTTTGCTTCTGCACTCCGCAAAACTCAATTTTTGAATATGAAACAGGAATAGAATGTTGAATCTGATCGTTCTCAATGAATAAACGACTTAGAATCTAAAAATTCATATTTCATCTTCAAACCAACCTGCAATTTGCATTGATTTCTATGGAAGGCAAAATTGGATTTTTTTTGCAAATAAAGCTGTAAAAGAATAATTCCGCTATGGCGCTATGACTAGAACGTGCATTTTTAAATTCCTGAAGGGTCATATCGAATATCTAGCCGAACGTTTACAACCTACAAAATGTATAGCCAAAGAACAAAACGTGATCATGAAACCTACCCCCGGAAAAGTATGGATCTACCGCCGACAGTCGGTCAGAAAATAAAGAATTAATGATACCCAATCCACAGGCAAGTTCTCAGCTTGCTGCTTAAGAAAAATCATGACAATGCGAGTTCACAGAATGAAGTTATCGCAAGGAATATCGGCGCGTTCCGCAAATCTAGCGATTGAAATATTTCTGAATCAAAGATGGTCGCTGTCCGCCGCAATTTATGTTTGATGCTTACCATTTTCACATAGAAACATCTGTTGATACTATAGATTATGTCAAGTTGTCAAAACATCCTTTATAATTCTTACAAAGAGTCACATTACACATTATTTGCACAAACAAACCTCTCATTATAATTGTTTCTGTTTAGGTCGCAGTGATGGAACTATCGGCAAGTTTCGAGCGCCGTCGACTTGGGAAACACCAACAAATTCTGAGTGATATCTCCCAGCGATGTCGAGAGCAGGAAGTATCCGACCTATCCAGTCATCTGTCCGCTAAAGTTGACCTTAAGAGGTTGGAGCGCCAAGGAAGAGAGTTGACCTTCTATACAACCACGTTTATGGGCAATAAGAATAGAGGAAACAACAACTTTGTCGAATCTATCGAAACACCAAGGACCCACGTGGATCTAGTGACAATAAACCACGGAAAACCGAATATTGAGAAAGGGTACAAACATTTTCCAATCAGGAAAATAATGAAACAAAATACCAAATTCGATTTTATAAAGCCGACAAATACAGCCTTTCCAAAACTGACTCACCACATACCACAACCCACAAAGGAGAAATCGACACTCAAACCCCATATGTTAGATAAACAAGCTGTAAATGGGCCTGTACACAGCAGCCATTATAACAGCCCCAGGGTGGAGTTTGTGCCGTTGAGTTTGCCAAACGTGAACGGCGGACAATGTAATGAAATAAACGAGAAATCACTTGATAGAATGGACACGTGCTTTTCAACGAAATGCGTAACATTAGGGCCAAGACAGAAGACAAATTTAACGCAAGGTTCAAAAAGTGGCGTTGCAATCAGCAGACCCACGAAACCAAAGCCGACAGACTTCAATAGAGAAATGTCTCAGCTGCATTTACAAAATGTTGATGGCGAACATTCTCCACCACCAAATTCAGAACAAGAATTTAATGGAGCGATGACTGTTTAAAAAGTATCAAGAAGTAATTCTTTCACCTTCTTCGAAGGGTTAGGGTTAGCAGATTTATTTGAGTAAAAACAGACATATTGGCAAAAATGTTTTTAAAATGGATTTAGTAAAGAAAAAAAAAACATAAATTCACACAATCATTTTTATTTTGATTATATATGCCAGAGGCAGCTCATCAGTTCTTACTGTACATATGTCAGATGAAAGTTGGCAATACTTTTTAGTCCAAGGATACATTTATCTTGAAGCATGTGACGTTTTATGAAGGTGAAACATTGGGATCGAATAGTGATGTTTCTTTTTAAGTATATGGTTTTGTTAACACTACGATAACGTTAGCTTCAACCGAACCGTAACAAGATTCATGATGCTGAAGGTGATCTATCCTGCGTCCCTGAAACCAATTTTCATGGCTGTCAATGTGATCAGAGGGGCCACCTCAATGCCAAAAAATAATGTCTCCAACAATGTACACATTTGCATGATGTAGAATTACATAGTTTCCACACCCACCCCTAGTGTTATTCTAAAGAATAGGGTGTACTCACAAAAATATCCATCTATCAACAACATTACGAAAACTTGCCCATCACGGACGTGTTTTCCTGATGATACTATAATTGGTCTAATTGTGATGCATGGACTTAGCAATTTAACATTAATACCTATAAAACGAATCGTTGAATTTCCATATTCATTAAAATTAATAAAACACACAATAAATAGGAGAAAAATCTTGGAAAAAATAGGGTATATATTTAGGTATATATACAAAATCACTTGTGCCATAGCCGTTTACAAGTCCAGGATGCTGAAAGAAGTATCAAAAGAATGCTATGACAATATACTGTGACCCGAAAGTCTTATATAAGAATGATCTGATTTTCAATTTCATGAATTTTAATGAAAACTTCATTGATAGGAATGAAAAAGTGGAAAAATTAAATTAAACGGGTAAACCTACAAAATGGTTTGTATCTCGGCAACCAAAAGCTCTTACATTCTGAAAATGACATCACATTATTGCAAGGGCAATAGTTTTCCATCCTGTACTACAATATGTAAGTCATTTGATTTTGTTTAAACATGAATATTAACAAAATCTTTAGAATTTAGAGGAAAGCTACGGAAAAAATAATGCTGTATACATATACATATAGAAAATCATTATGAATATTGGCTACTGATAGACCTAGAGAGCTATAGTTGGTATCAAATGATTGCTAGGACAATGTTCTATAATCATACAATCTAATAAATAAATCATCAGTGATTTTTGTTGTATACATGGGTATAAAGAGAAAAATCTACGAAAAATAAAGGGGAAGTATGACAGCTCTGGTACTAGTGATTTTATACGCATACCCCCTATTTTTGCAAGATTTTTCTCCGATTTCTTGTGTGTTTTATGAAAATAAGCAAACTGAAATTCAACGATTTAAATAATAGGCATTAAGGTTAAATTGCGAGGTCCATGCATCACTATCAGACCAATTCTAGTATTTTAGAGCATGCTATTGTTGGTATATGAATATTTTTGTAAGCACATCCTATTCTTGAGAATCACACTAGGGGTGGGTGTGGAAACTATGTAATTTTACGGTTCAAAACCACATTTTTGGTTTTCTCATGAAATAATGTTGATGCGTACTGTACACACAACATTGTTAAAAGTAATTATCAGCGGCATCTTTTATTTTTGCCCGAAGAATAGAAAAGAATAGAATAAAATTATATTCCGTGGTGAGGGACACTCACTTTCTTAACAACTCACAACGCTGCATATAACAGTCATAAACAAACATTGCCAATATCGGATATTATCGGAAAGTCTCCGTAAATTTACCTGAGCATTAGTAAAAATCGATTGTTTGCTTCTGGGCCTATCTTGAAATACGAGATAAGTTCGGGATGCTCCCTTAAAGCATATGTCTGAATGACAGAACGACCTCAGTACAGGTTTACCTCTTGAAGGTCTGAGCCTCCCTAGAAAAACTGGCTTTTAATCCAAACCAGCAAATGCATATAAAGTTAGTTAATTGTTTACTTGTATACTAAACGCATATTTAGAATGCCATTCCATCTCAATCTTGGGGACGTTTCAAATGTGACGCTCAATTGTGGATTTGTTACAGAAAAATAAAGTATGGGCCATAATTTCAAAATTGTTAAATGCTTATTCTACAGCTGCGTTCAGTTATTAATATACCCCTTCGATATTCAGAAATAAATTGACAACTCTTCTTGTTTTTGAACAATCATCACTAGCAAGAAATGGACAACTGGAGGAATTTGTTTACATATTGGTTATTAAGTATGAGTGTGAATATTTACTCTGTATATAAACTTCCAGATCTTATGATGTTGTATGCCTAAATTGATTACATAATATACAATGAACTCGACAAGAAATGGACAACTGGGTAAAGTCGTTTACATAATGCGTGAAGTATGAGTATAAATATTTACTATGTATATAAAACATTCAGATCTTGTGATGGTGGATGCCCAAATTGATTACATAACATGTGGAACCAAATTTTTTAACAAAAAATCACTGATTTTCGAGTTTCAAATATTCCACAAGAAACCATGCTTAATGGTTTGTAAATTTGTTAAAAATTTATGAAAGAATAATCCTTTTTAGCTCGCCTGTACGAAAGTACAGGAAGAGCTTTTGCAGTCACCCCGGCGTCGGCGTCGGTGTTCGCGTTGCTCAAATGTTAAAGTTTTTCATTAAAGTTTTTTGTAAGTCTATATCTCTTGACCATGTTGATGGATCAAGTTGATACTTTGCATGTTTGTAGACATTGGTCTGAAGTTTTATGCAGTACCATCATGACCCACCCTGGGTGACCTTGAGGTCAAGGTCACGGACTTGGAAATTTTGTGTTAAAGTTTTTGGTTAAAGTTTTTATAAGTCTATATCTCTTGAACATGTTGATGGATCAAGTTGATACTTTTGCATGTTGGTAGATATTGGTCTGAAGTTTTACGCTGTACCATCATGATCTACCATGTGTGACCTTTAGGTCAAGGTCACGGACTTAGAAATTTTATGTTAAGTTTTTGGTTAAACTTTTTATAAGTCTATATGCCTTGAACATGTACATGTATCAAGTTGATACTTTGCTTGCTTATAGATATTGGTCTGAAGTTTTATGCTGTACCATCACGACCCACCTGAGTGACCTTGAGGTCAAGGTCATGGGTCATAGATTTTGATAGATGTAGTGGCAGAGCACAAGTCAGGCGAGCTACGCTGTCCTGCGACAGCTCTTATTGTACTTAGGCTGAAAATCTGGTGTCTTTATGAGCACTTTTTCACAAAGTTACACCATAATTTTCATTCAATTTGCATATTAAAATTTCATGGTAAAGCGGTTGTTACAATATAAAATTAAGCATGTTAGTGTTATTTTCAAGAAAACTAATATTCCACAAGGAAGGTTGTACGGCTTGCTAGTGGGTTCCTTCTTGGGGTAAACATGTCTTAAAGCACCGTGGAGTCACCTCTGTCTTTATATTCTACCAAAACGTGGGTTGGAATTTCATCATACAGTTTCATGATTTGCTTTTTTGCCACAGAATAAGATTAAGGGCTGGAACTTTCACAGAGATAAGAAGCTTTTCAATGTCACACACAGCTCATCTACACGACATTTCAAACCTCTTGTATACGGTTTAAGTCAAGGCAATCACTAGAACATTCAAACACAGGCTTTCCTCTTATATCAAAAATGTGTATTGCGGTTTTAGAATTAATACAAAGATCATTGCATTGCATATATGAGTCAATATATTTTTCGTAACCAAATCCTGTCCGGGAAAGTTTTTTTCTATAAAGCGTTTACTTCTGGTAAATGTTTTATGCTTGGAATATGGTGTGAATCGAGGTGAGTATGAGTCATCCAAAACAAAATCGTTAAAGTGCTAGTAAATATAAAAAAATGTTATTCAAAGTGTCTAAAATGGCATATTTTCGCTGTCTGCAAAATGATTTTTTTTATATCTGTCTCTGATTCAATGATTTTTTTCTAAGGTGGTTGTTCTAAATGCTACTCCATCTTTATTCAATCATTCATGCACGACATAATACATTTTGATAGCAAATATCCATGATTTTAATACTAAACTTACGTGTTCAAACTTTGTACCTAGCATTTTGTCCCTGATGTAACAATTTATCTAAAAATACCAAGTACAAGGTGACTCCCCTTGGTAAAGGTAGAACATCTATCTGCATTTTGAAGAGCTACATTGAAATTAAATATGGCTGACTGCCATGATGACACAACTATAGAGTAGATAAGAAAAAATTAGAATTACAATTTTCAGGTGAGTGAATATATTTGTAATAGTTCCCTGATGTTTAAGCCTCTACTGGTTATTTTTTTCAAGCGAGAATATGTAGGTACTATTAATAAAACGTGTTTAGTGGTTGTGTAAACATTTCACCATAACAATGAAGGCACAAGTATACTGGAGGCCATTTACAGGTGATTTATCTAAAATACGTCCCTGATGTAACAGTCCGTGATGTAACGGTGAAATGTGTTACATCAAGGACAGAAATCGTTACATCAGGGACAATATTTCGAGGAAAGGATATTTATTTATTGTATGCTTTGATTTTATAAGTTTCATTGTATAACACAGAGCAAAACAGCAATTCCAATACAACCAGAGAGTTTGCAGGCTTTATAAAGGGTCACTGATGAGGATTCAGCACCCAAAATTGCGCAATACGGCCAATACTACCTCCATTTGAACGTTTTTGCTACTTCCAATATCAAACTTTTATAGTTTATACAATTTCAACAAATAGATGTCAAATATGTCTGTTTATCAAACACTCGTTACATCAAGTAATATATATGGTAATTTGGGGGAATATGGACCGCTTAAAGGCAGATGTACGTAATTGACCTCACGGTAGAAAATTTTTATTTTTTGCATATGAATGTATTTTGCTGTCCTGCATACGAAAATGAAAAGAAATCGATACCGTTCCGATTGTTTTCGAGATATCGGCCTCCAAAATCGTCAAATTTGAGAGCGAAAATACATTAACGTAAAATGCGATTTTTAGACCCCTTTTTGATAATTTTCTTGATATATTTAAAAAATCCACGGTAGGATTTTTTAAAAAAACTGATATGTATTAGAGAAATTTCTGAACTACAGATAGATAACGAGAAAGTCTCGTTTTCCTGCTATAAGCGTGCGAAGAGAGGTAGTTGTTGCTGAATTCAGTACGTTACGAATGCGGTGAAAATGACGTTTCGACCTTTAGATACGCACGTTCCTTTGAGCTCCTTCGATTACGTACATCTGGCTTTAAGCACAAAACGAATCAGTTCAACCGCAGGCTATTTACGTTATTATTGTATACCGTGTCTATTTTGAGGGAGGCATCTGTGAACCATTCAAATATAAACATTACTTCATTTCGTATGCTAGTTTTTGTTGCGTATTACGATAAACAACCTACTGTGTGGTCCAAATTACCCCCAAACATTTGAGGTAATATGGACCACTCTACTGGGGTAATATGGACCACAACTTTAAAATGCTGACGATGTCAGCATATAAATTCGGAAAACAAAATGTAAACTTCTATTTAAAAGTCTATTTAGCATAAAATAAACATAGATGTTCACGAAACAAATTCACTGGAAAATTATTTCGCATCAAAATCAAAACACCTTGACAAACTTACAAAACGGACATTCACAAAAATGTCACAGATTTCAATATACGGGCTCGTATGTACATTTTGCTTATAAACTTCACTTGTAAAACAATTTATTTTCAAAAATAGCTAAAAACATATCACGCAAGTGCAAAAGTTAAAATTCTTAAGACATGTGGTATCAAATGTTCAGTGTATCACTTTCAGAAAGAGTTTGACACAAATTCTTAGATGGTCCATATTACCCCAAAAGGAAAATTTACATTGGGAAATTGGTGGTCCATATTACCCCAGACACGACGGTTATTTCAATAGAGAAATTTTCCAACACTGAAAAATAGCTCATGCAAATGACCATTTGCATCATCTTCTAAAATGGTGTATTAGGTTAATTTTTACGTGAAACTTGGTTCTTAAGTGTAAACTAAAACATTTTAAGTACACGATTGTAAAAACATGATTTCGATAATTTAGGATAGATAGCCAGGGAATAACAAAATGTTATTACTTTTTGTCAAACATGAGTCTTGAGTAAGATATTTGAAGAAAACACAGGGTGGCCCATATTCCCCAACGGTCTATATTACCCCAAATTACCCTGTTATTACATTAAGGAAATAATAGAAGCTGATTTTTCTAGAAAAAAAAAAACAACAACAAGAGAACAAAGTATACGTTAGCCAGTAAAAAAAAACTTTCAGCATAATAACCTGTACATTTATGCCTTTGTCTTTTCGGTTCAAAATGTCTGCAAATTTCAACATTGTCTTTGAATCCAACAAACCACACTTCCTGTGTCCAAAATATGGAATGATTCAGTTTTATTTGGGTTTCGGAACATTCTCAAAATCAGCGGTATTTTTTCGCAAACTTGAACATTTGAAAATTAATTTAGGTCATTTAAAAAAATGGAGCATTGAGGTGTGCAAACAAAATTCATTGCCACTGAACTTGGTCACATTTTAAAGCTTAGACATTGCCCTTTCGTCATATGGTAAGAAAAACAAGATATTTAATTTGCATATTCATGAATTTTAATGAAAACTTAAAAAAAAATGACAGAAAAAAATCATGTAAAGTCAATAAATAAACTAATTTGAGGTCGAAACTATAATTGTGGCACTTTGTTATTTAACCATTAATAGCATATGACAATATTGATGTCATGTGAATTAATGAAAATTATCTCGTTTGCATATTCATGAATATTAATAAAAATATAGAAAATTAAAGAAAAACGGAGATTAACTATAGCCATTGCAAGTTTTGGATGGGTTATAAGATCTATCTTGTATCCATGAAACCAATTTTCATGGCTGCCAATGTGGACAGAGGGACCATCTTAATGCCATAAAATATTGTCCTCAACAATGAACACATTTGCATGATGTAAAATTATATAGTTTCCACATCCACCCCTTGTGTGATCCTAAATAATAGGTTGTACTTGTAAAAGTATTCATATACAAACAATAGCATGCTCTAGAATACTATAATTGGTCTGATAATGATGCATGGACTAAGCATTTTAACCTTAATACTTATTATTCAAATCATTGATTTTGCTTATTTATAAAAATAAACAAAACACACAAGAAATCGGAGAAAAATTTTAGATGAAAAAGGGGGTATACGTATAAAATCACTAAAAGCAGAGCTGTTACAAACCCAGGATGCTAAAAGAACTATCAAATAAATGCTATGGCTATGTACTCTGACTCTTATGTCTCATATATAAGAATGATCTTATTTTCAATTTCATGAATTTTAATGGAAACTTCATAAATAGGAATGAAAAAATGGAAAAATTTAACCGGCAAACATAAAAATGATGCTTTTCTCAGCAACCAAAATCCCTAACATGCTTAAAATGGCATTACATGGTTGTTAGGGCAATATTATACCATCCTGTACTACAATATGTTAGTCATTCAATTTTTTATTTTATGAATATTAACAAAACCTTTCGAATTTAGATGGAAATTACGGAACAATTAAGGTGGTATACATAGAAAATCACATGTATCTTAGCTACTGACTGACCTAGAGAGCTATAATTGGTATCAAATGATTGCTAGGACAATATTCTATAACCATATAATCCGATATTTAAATCACCAGCTTCTTCTATTATAAGGATATTAATGAGATTTACTTAAATAAGGGAAACATCAACGAAAAATGAAGGGGTACACCAACAAAATTGCATATATTTCGACCACCAATGTCTGTAGAGATCTCACAATGACATCAATAATAGCTAGGACAATATTGTATTATCATGTATTCAGATAAACAAGGGTACACTTGCTGGCAACCAAGATTCAATTAAATTTATTAAAGCACAAGCTTCAATTTTCTGTTAATATTACACTTTTCATACATTTTATTCAGTATTCACAAAAATTAAAAAAAAAGTGTGATTAGGCTATCAGACTGCATGACAAAATTGTATCATCCTAGCATTCAATTGGTACCATTTCAGCATTCTATGGGAATTGGCAGCTGAGATATATGCAATTGAGTTGGTATATCGTTAATTTTTCTCTTATTCTTAGTGATCTCATTAATACCCATACAACAAAAGTCACTATTTATTTATTTAACAGATTATATGGTTATAGAATATTGTCAGATTATATGGTTAAAGAATATTGTCCTAGCAATCATTTGATACCAATTATAGCTCTCTAGGTCCATCAGTAGCCAAGATACATGTAGTTTTCTATGTATACCACCTTATTTTTTCCGTAATTTCCATCTAAATTCTAAAGGTTTTGTTAATATTCATAATACAAAAGATCAAATGACTTATATATTGTAGTACAGGATGGTATACTTATGTCCTGGCAATCAATTCATGCCATTTTCAGCGTGTAAGGGCTTTTGGTTGCCGAGATACATACCATTTTTTAGGTTTGCCGGTTAAATTTTTCCATTTTTTCATTCCAATTTATGAAGTTTTCAATAAAATTCATGAAATTGAAAAAAAAAAAAAAATAAAATAAAATAAAATAAAAATAATAAAAAAATAAGATCATTCTTATATGATACTTTAGGGTCATAGAACATTGCCATAGCATTCATTTTATACTTCTTTCAGCATCCTGGGTTTGTGAACAGCTATGGTTTAAGTGAGTTTGTATGTATACCCCCCTTTTCTCTGATTTCTTGTGTGTTTCATTCATTCTCATGAATAAGCAATATCAAAGATTTGAATAATAGGTATTAAAGTTAAATTGCTCAGTCCATGCATCACAACCAAACCCATTATAGTATTTTAGAGCATTCTTTGTTCGTATATGAATATTTTTGTGAGTACACCCTATTGTTTAGAATCACAGTACGGGTGGATGCGGAAACTATATATTTTTACATCATGCAAATGTGTTCATTGTTGAGGACACTATTTTATGGCATCTAGATGGTCCTTCTGAACACACTGGCAGCCATAAACAATGGTCACAGGGATGCAACTTGCAGGGTAGATCTTGTAACCCATCCAAAACCTTGAAATTGCTGTAATTTATCCCTCGTTTTTCCTCGATTTTCGACATTTTCTATTAATATTCATGAATATGCAAATAAGATAATTGTCATTTTGGCCCATGACATCAATAAATTTGTCATATGATATTATTAGTTCAATAACAAAGTGTCAGAATGATAGTTTCGACCTCAGATTTAGTTTATTTATTGATTTTTAACGATTTTCTGTCATTTTTAATGTTTTCATTAAAATTCATGAATATGCAAATTAGACATCTTTTAAGGGTCACTGAATAGTGTACTACACGGGGGAGAGATCCATAAACTTGTTTATTAATGTCACTTTCCTATTTGAGAGGTTTGAATTTTAACAACTAACCCCTTGAAATGGTTGCAAAAATATATATTGACTCATATACTAATTCTTTTCGCATCCTTTATTGGCCCTATAGAAGAGGTTTGGAATATCATGAAGATGAGATGTGAGTCATTGACTAACAATAAATTTAGCGTACTATGGTATTCTGTGCGGAGGAACAAATCATGAAACTGTCTGATGAAATGCCAACCCACGTTTTGGCAAAATACAAAGCCAGAGGTGATTCGATCCACAGTGCTTTAAAACATGCTTACCTCATGATGGAACCCACTAGGAATCCTTCTTCTTACCGCCGTCCTGGAGGTATATTAGTTTTCTTGCAAAATAACAGTAATATGCTTATGCAACAACCGCTTTACCAAGACATTCTTAAATGCACATCGATTGAAAATCAGGCTGTAACTGCTCATAAAGACGCCAAACAGTCTTAGTACAAAAAAAAACCTGTTCTTCTTTCATGAATTATAAACAAAATCACACACCATTAACCATGGTTCCTTCTGGAATCTTTTAAATTCGAAAATCTGCCATTTTTTGTAAAAAAAAAAATGGTTCTATATTTTATGTACTCAATTTAGGCATACAGCATCACAAGATCTGAAAGCTTTATATACAGCATAAATACATACACTCATAATTAACAAAATATATATACAAAATCCTCCAGTTGTCCAATTTTTACCAGTGACGATTGTTCAAAAACAAGAAGAGTTGTCAATTCATTTCTGATTACCGCAGAGGTATATTAATAACTGAACGCAGTGTACGACCGTAAAACCCGCCTTAAAGTACGTCCTACACATTTGCCATTGTATTAAGATATATACTCCTCAAAAAATTCTAAGGGCCAATATATTATTTTCCATATATCGCAATGTTAAGATACCCAAATTAAACCCATATTTAATGGACATCCCAAAGGACGCAGAATGGCCATTTCATTTATATTATTTTAGATATTGTCCAAAGTAACTGACTATAAGTTAATTGAAAAAGGTAAACACCCTCACAGAACGTTTTTTTTTTTTTTTTTTTTTTTTTTTTTTTTATCGTTAAAGTCAGTCTAAAAAGCATTGCAGCATATGTCGCTTGTGTAAAATTCATTTTTGCTAATGATGGTAATGTGGTAATGTAAGCTAATTTTGAAGAAAAAAAAAGGCATTTTTCGGCAAAATTTAAGTTTACAAAAACATCTAATTGGACTTTGACTTTGAAATTTTCGGTTTCAAATTTCTTATAGTCAGTAACTCCGAGCAAGTAGCTTATGAGATAATGTGCTCTTGCTTCGAGGCATTATTTAACTTATATAACGCAAATGAAGAAGGAAGTTGGCATTTAATTTGAGTTGAACTGGGAGGGCAATTACACTACGATATATGGAAAATAATACAGTGGTCCTTAGAATTTTTTGAGGAGTATATTTGGAAATGAAATATGTCCTATTTAAAGTGGACTGAACTGGCTAACTGAGGTGCGAGTCAATCAATTATAAGCACAAAATGGCACGAAATGACGTTGCCTCCTACACAAGATTGGGATGGAGTGACATTCTAGATATACTTTTAATGTATATCCCATTCAAACAAACAAGTACATGTAAGTTTGTATGCAAGGCTTGTTTGGCTTAACCAGTTTTCTTAGGCAGGCTCAGACCTTCAAGCGGTAAACCAGTAATCAGGCGGTCGGTCAGTCAGCCATAAGTTTGTATGAAGGCACAAGCAGTCCATGAATTTCTCACAGTCTCAATGGGCGGGGTCCAAAGTCCTACCCTGCCACCCTCCCTTGTCAACGTTCTCTGAGATAAATATGAAATGCTTGTATTAAACAAAGCAATCGTATCAAACAAGAGGGTGAAATAGAACGTGATGATAACCAAAACTGCTACTTAAATTTAATAGGCAGTGTCTAGCCGTCCGGGCCCGGACGTTTAGACCGGCAGTCTAGCCGTCCGGGTCTGGACGTTTAGACCGGCAGTCTAGCCGTCCGGGTCTGGAAGGCTAGCATATCTCTACCTATAGGCTAGCCGTCCGGGTCCAATATGATTATTGTTTTTCACTAAAAATTGAAATAATAATTTATTTAATGTAAATGAAAATAATAATTGAAAATGCGCTTAAAGTAAACACGTTCTTTTGAAGATGCATCCGTTAAAAGAAGGTGTGACAAATTTTATTAAATAGAATCTGCTAAATACACTTGATTAACGCGACGCAAGCATCAAAGTAAAGCCTTTTTTGTCAGTCAGGAAACAATGACTTCATGCATCATCGGTTCGTTAATTTCTTAACTTAATATTAAACGTACATCAGCCAAGCTTTTGCAGACAGCGCAAAATTTCAACACAAAAACATATTTTACAAATAGAAAAATAACAGAAGTACCGTCTTGGCAGTATCTGATTAAAAAAAATTTAACGTTAACAAATTCTAACTTCAACTCGGGTATTTAGCGGTTAAACCAATGCATTGTCGCATTACATATCTATGCCAATCCGACCAATGTCAAGCTACATAGACACAAGTAGAAGAAGGTTTATCTGGCGCTAAAAACGCAACATACAACAAGGCAAGAAATTCTACTGTCAGATTTAATCATTAGAATGAAAATATAAGTGAAGAAAAATAAATACTGAATTTCCTTGACGCCTTCAACTGTATTTTTATTATGTTATGCATACTACTCCCGTCGTAATAATATTGAACATTACGAAAATGTGTACTTTATAATCGATAATCGTATTAGACCCGGACGGTTAGCCTATATGTAGATATATGCTAGCTGTCCAGACCCGGACTGCTAGACTGTCGGTCTAAACGTCCAGACCCGGACGGCTAGACACTGCCAATTTAATATCGTAAGAACATTTATTTTACTAAAACTAAAATGTGCTCTTTGTTTGTTCGTTGTACGGACCTTGTTTCGTTGTAATAATTTTATTTAAATAATTTGACAATTATAATGGATCGCAAAATCATCTTAGACGGTCAGTATCTATCTTCACAATAACATTACAAATTTGCAAGCACCGGTCACCGGGGGGGGGGGGGGATTCTACATTATAATCAAATCTGTGGTTTCCTGCTGAAAGTAACGATGTAAGCAAGAAGCATGATAGTTTCCTTGGTCCGTAAGGCATGTGTCATGTGGGTAAACAAAATCAGGAAACAAATTTTACGTTTTACCGATTCGCCCCAAGTAAACTCCGCCATTTTCCTTGTCTACAGTGTGTTCAGACCTCGTTTATTTTATATGGCTGTCGATATTTGAACAATGAATATGTACGTAATTTTCCAGTGTGATTCTCCCTATCTCCTGATACTTAAGACATTTATCCATTCAGATTTTAGGGTCCAAAATCCTACCCTGCTACCCTTGTCAAATTTATTTATATGAAATGCTTGTATTACAAAAAAACGATCGTATCAAACAAGAGGATGAAACAGAACTTGAGGGTAACCCAAATGCTACTTATTACTCGCATTACTGTATTAACTTTTACCAATAATAATAATAAAAAAAAATCATTGTTTTGTCGTTGTATTGACATCGTTGTGCGTTTCGTTGCAATAGAAAATATTTGATAATTTCAAAATAATGTTGCAATGTTCATCCCCCCCCCTGCAAAATCATCTAGGACGGTCAGTATCTATGTTCTCAATAACAAAACAAATCATTATTATATATAATTATAATTAAAATTGTCGTTTCCTGCAGAAAATAACGATCTAGGCAAAAAGTATTGTAGTTGCGTTGGTCCGTAAGGCATTTGTCATGCTGGGAAACAAAATCAGGAAACAATTTTAACAAGTAGCCCAAGGGCAACGATCACTCACCTGAGAGTCAACAAGTACAGTCACTGGACAAAATGGTTGTTTTTTTTTTAATACCATATATGGGTATGGCGGTCATCTTGGTCATGTTTCAGGTCTATGGCTGCAATAGTTTCCATAGGATCATTGGTCCTGTAAACACTTACCTGAGACCTAGTTGTCACTTTTTTCCCATGTAAAAAACCTATGTTTCCAAAATTGACCTTGACCTACATTAATCATATACCTTCATCTACTCCATTAATTGTTTGCATCTACCACTTTTCAGGTCTCATGCTGAAATAGTTTTAAAAAAAAAATCCATAGTTTTCACTTATTCCCATGTAAAAGCCGGCTGATCTAGGTAAAAGATTTCATGTCTGCAAAAATCAAGAAGTTAATCTGCACCCTGGCACGTTGGTGTGGTGTTTGCGTATGTTCATTACGAAAACTTGCCCATGGAAATCAGAGAATTTATGGAAAATTTTCAGCTGAAAAAAAAAAGAAGATATTTTTCTTATTTTTGCTCAAAATATTGAGGCGGTTCTAATGAGTAGCCACAATCTATGTTTTGGACCAAAAATAAGAAAAATAGGTATAGCCCTGCATATCCAAGATTTACTATTTAAAAGTGGGGTTTTAAAGGGGTATTCATTGCACGGACATGTTTTCCTGATGGCTGCAGCAACCATAATTTATTTCGTGCCCAAATAATCCCTGTGTCATTTTTATTAAGAAAAATTTTTAAGCAAGAATGTTATCCTGCAACTCCGTTTTGGTCAATGAGCTATTTAAGATGTCGGTACCACCAGATCTGAACAGATCCCCCCGCACTTTTTGACAATTTTGGCATGTATAGAATTAGATAAAATCGGGGGGGGGGGGACCTTTCTAGGTGGTAGCTTTATGGTTAAAATCTTCGAGTTTATTCTAGTATACCCCCTTCTTTTGTCTGTGTTTTTCTCTTATATCTTAAGTTTTCTTCAATTTTGGAACAAGATAGTCAGCTTGTTCATATGTCTTATCATATGACATGGCTATCAATTATTGTCATATCAATCATTTGATACCAATTTTAGCTCTCTAGGACTTTTGGCTGCTGAGATATATACGTTTCTGTTGGTATACCCCCTCTATTTTTTCTGTCATTTTTGTCTAATATTTTAAGTTCTCATCAACATTCAACACTAAGAAAGCCTAGTTTTTCATGAATCTTATCCTATGATTATAGAGCAATACCATAACAATCATTTGATACCAATTTCGGCTCTCTATAACGTTTGGTTGCCGAGTTATAAAGATTTTTGGGGGGTATACCCCCTCCGCTTTTTTTCTGTGGTTTTTCTCTAATTATAGTTTTTATCAATATTCGAAAAAAGTAAGTCAGGTTGTTTGTGTGTCTTACCATGTGGTTTAGAGCGTTATCTTAGCAATTATTTGATACCAATTTCAGCTTTCTAGAGCTGTTTGTCATTGAGATATTAGCAGTTTTATTGGTATACCCCCTTCGTTTGCAAGTGATGTTTCTCTTATATCTTAAGTTCTTTTAAATATTTGAGAAAGAAGAAAGTCAGCTTGTTTATATACTTGTTGCATGGTTATAGAATATTGTCATAACAATCATTTTATAGCAATTTCAGCTCTGTAGAGCCTTTGGTAACTGAGATATTAGCAGATTTATTGATATACCCCCTTCTTTGCCAGTGATTTTTCTCCTATATCTTAAGTTTTCTCAAATATTTGAACAGCAAAAAAGTCAGCTTGCTATATACCTTTTACATGGTCATAGAATATTGTCATATCAATATTTGATACCAATATCAGCTCTCTAGGACTTTTGGTTGTTGAGATATATATGTTTCCTTTGGTATACCCCTACATATTTTCTGTGATTTTTATCTAATATTCTAAGTTTTCATCAATATTCAAACACTAAGAAAGTCTAATTTTTCATAAATCTTATCTTATGATTATAGAACATTACCATAGCAATCATTTGATACCAATTTAAGCTCTCTGTATTTTTTGGTTGCTGACGTATTAAGTTTTTTGGTGGTATACCACCTTCATTTTTCTGTGATTTTTCTCTAATATTTTAAGTTTTTATCAATATTCAAAAAAAGTAAGTCAGATTGTTTAAGTGACTTACCATGTGGTTTTAAAGCATTATTTTAGCAATCATTTGATACCAATTTCAGCTTTCTAGGGCTTTTTGTCGATGAGATATTAGCATGTACAGTATTGGTATACCCCCTTCGTTTGCAAGTGATTGTTCTCTTATATCTTAAGTTCTTTTAAATATTTGAGCAACAAGAAAGTCAGCTTGTTTATATACTTGTTACATAGTTATAGAATATTGTCAAAGCAATCATATTATAGCATTTTCAGTCTCTAGAACTTTTGGTTATTGAGATATATACGTTTCCGTTGGTATACTCCCTATATTTTTCTGAGATTTTTTTATCTAATATTTAAAGTTCTTATCACTATTTCATCAATGAGAAAGTCAAATTATTTATGTTTTTATCACATGATAAAAAAGTTATTCTAGCAATCATTTGATACTAATTTAAGCTCTCTAGATCTTTTGGTCACTGATATATTAGCAGTTTTCTTGGTATACCCCCTTCGTTTGCCAATGTTTTTCTCCTATAGCTTAAGTTCTCTTAAATATTCGAGAAACAAAAAATACATTTTGTTTATATACCCTTTACATGGTTATAGAATATTGTCATAGCAATCATTTGATACCAATTTCAGCTGTCTAGGACTTTTGGTTGTTGAGAAATATACGTTTCCGTTGGTATACCCCTATATTTTCCAGAGATTTTCATCTAATAATTAAAGTTTTCATCTATATTCCAACAATGAGAAAGTCAAATTATTTATGTTCTTTATCTTATGATTATTATTCTTGCAATCATTTGATACCAATTTTAGCTCTCTAGAGCTTTTGGTCACTGATATATCAGCAGTTTTATTGGTATACCCCCTTCGTTTGCAAATGTTTTTTCTTCTATAGCTTAAGTTCTCTTAAATATTCAAGAAACAAGAAAGACATTTTATTTATATACTCTTTACATGGTTATAGAATATTGTCATAGCAATCATTTGATACCTATTTCAGCTGTCTAGGACTTTTGGTTGCTGAGATATATACATTTCCGTTGGTATACCCCCTATATTTTTTCTGAGATTTTTATCTAATATTTAAAGATCTCATCTATATTCTAACAATGAGAAAGTCAAATTTATTATGTTTCTTATCTTATGATTATAGAACATAATTCTAACAATCGTTTGATTCTAATTTTAGCTCTCTAGAGCTTTTGGTCACTGAGATATCAGCAGTTTTATATGTATGCCCCTTTGTTTGCCAGTGATTTTTCTCCTATATCTGAAGTTCTCTTAAGTATTTGCGCTACAAAAGAGTCAGCTTATTGATATATCTAATTGTATAATTATAAAATATTGTTATAGCAATCATTTGATACAAATTTCTGTTATTTATGACTTTTGGTTCCTGAGAAATACACGTTTCCGTAGGTATACCCCTTCATTTTCTGTGATTTTTCTCTAATATTTAAAGTTTCCTCAATATTTGAACTGCACAAAAGTCTGACTTTTAATGTATCTTATTATGTTGTTTTAGAATGTTATCATAGCAATCATTTGTTACAAACATCAGCTCTCTATGGCTTTTGGCTGCTGAGCTATAAACGTTTCTGTAGATATACCCCCTACATTGGTCTATGATTTGTCTCTAAAATTGAAAGTTCTCATCAATATTTGAACACCAAGAAGGTCAAAATCATTCTGTATTTTTTCACATTAATATAGAACATTATTATAACAATAATTTAGTACAAATTTCAAGTCTTTGGAGTTTTTGGTTGCTGAGATATCAGAATTTCGTTGATTTTTCCCCTTCGTTTATCTGTTATTTTTCTCTAATATCTGAAGTTCTTTTTTATATTTGAGCATTAAGATAGACAGCTTGTTTATATATCTTATTACATGGTTATAGATCATTGTCATAGCAATCATTTGATACCAATTCAAGCTCTTTAGAGCTTTTGGTTGCTGAGATTAGACAACTGTGCTGGCATTCTCCATTTTCTGTGATTTTAGCATAACACATAAAGTTTTCATTAATATTCGAACACCAGGAAGTCAGTTTGATATATTACATAGTTATATAGCATTGCAAAAGCAATCATTTGATACCTACTTCTGCTTTCTAGATCTATCAGTAGCCAAGATACATGTGGTAATATAGATGTACCACCTTACTATCTGCGCTTATTAGGGGTGGTGTTGAACACTCTGTGATTTTAGGTGACACAAATGGGCACAAAAGTGATCCTCTGACCAAACTGGCACCCTTGAGCATTTGTTCTAAGGGTTCAAATTACATCCTATAACCCAAACCAAACCCTTCAAATGGCAATATAATTATTTTCCCTTTGTAAATCCTGATTTTCGTCATTTTCATTAATATTCATGAAAATGCAAATAAGATGATTTTCAAATTTGTCAAATAGAATAATTGATACAATAACAAGGAGCCACAATGATAGTTTAGGCCTGAAATTAGTTTTTATGAGATAATTGATTTTTAACTTTTTTTTTTCATTTTAATGTTTTAATGAAAATTCATGAATATGCCAGTTAGATAGTTTCCATTACTTATCATAGGATAAAAGGGATATGTCTAAGCTTTAAAATGAGACCAAGTTCAATGGTCTAGGATAGAAAACAATTGAGATATTTTCAATTTTCTATGTGTACCCCCATTATTTACGCAAAAATTGAATATTTAGAGTAATTTAATAAAACATAGCTTAAAACGCAATTGCCTCGACTTTCAGATGGCAGAAAACAGGATTTGATATCTTTTTCAATGTACTTTTAGAAAAAATAGTGTAGAAATTTCCCTTGGGGAGGAAAGGGGGATATGGATAGCTAGAAGACCATTCCCTACCGTTTTTTGTGTTAAAATGACGTTTTTTTTTTTTAAATTATGGGGTATCGTAAATAACGTGTCGTTTCACCATTAAAGCTTCCAGCAATGCAAGTCCCCCTGATTTTTTACAAGTCTACAAACATAGTCCTACATGAAAATCATATGGGGATTTGTTCAGACCAGATGGTACCGACCCCCAAAATTTACGGTATGGACCGGTTTACCAAACGAACCGTATGCTCCTAAAGAGACCTAGTATCCACAGAATTGATAACTCCACTGACAGATCATTTTTCAGATGGATTTAAACTAAGACAGAGCGGAGAAACTGAATGCTAACATAGAAGACATACGAATTTTCATTTCAGTTTGTCTCAAACAAGAGTATTATGGATGCTATTATCACTGACAATGCTAATAAAATCTGTTCTATTCTTACTTATGATCGGTTTAGTATTTTGCGTCCATACACTGACATTCAGATCATTTTTGTTGTGTATTTACTGTCTCTTTCAACAAGCGATGAGCTGCTATTATTGTTTTTCTTTGACTGGCCGGTTTATCTCTCATGAGAACTGTTTGTACATATATTGGCAGAATTTTCTACTGACTGTAGTTTTTAAAGTGCCATGCAAAGTGCGTGGACATGTCTTATTTATCTGATCAGAATGTCATAACTCAAAATGTCTATTTGAAGCAGTCTGATAAACGAATACATCTCTATGCAAATGTCAGCTGGCAAAGTCAAAGGACTTATAAATAGGAGTACACACAAATATGAAAGCTCTGGGCCTTGTGGTTTCGGAGAAGATGTTGTTTTTTATGCTTTTCCCACTGTAATGCTATGGGAGCTAATGACCACCGAGGTAGGGCCATTTTTGACCCCAGGGGCATGATTGGCAGGATTCATGTAGGGCTACACATGTTATTGCAAATGCTGCATACCAAATGTGAACGTTTTGGGTCTTGTGGTTTCAGAGCTGTTGCCATGAAAACTAGAGTTCTGATCCGACCTGCTTCAAAACCTAATGCATGCAACCCATCCCAATGACTGCGGAGAAATTGTATTTGAAAGTGCGGACGCACACACGGACTGGCGCATGGATGACCGCTCGGGTCCCATCCTATAAACTCAACTTGTGAGCCTTCTGATCAGGTGAGCAAAAAATCCCAAATACCAAAAAATGTGGCTTTATCATGCTCGGATCGTGAACTGATGAAATGGCTCTGTGAACCTTGCCATTTCATTTGCGGAGGTAGGCATCGAACTACGTCAACTTGATTCCCCTTTCATAAGTGAAGGTCATACAGTATATCAAGATAAAAGGACACAGGAGTGTAAACATTGATGGGGGAATTTTGAATAATACAAAAACACAAGTCATGTACCTGTTTATACAGGGCAATATGTTTGATTTTATGTTTTTCAATCTCTAGTCTTCGCGACATTGATATATTAAGATCCATTATATCACCATAAAATATCAAGTAAAGGCAAGGAAAATGTTTTATTAGCATTGTCAGTGCCAATACCGTCCATAATACTCTTTTCGAGACAAACTGAAGTGAAAATCTGTCTTCGATGTTATCATTCAGATTCTATGATCTGTCTTAGTTTACATCAACTACTTGAAAAATAATCTGTCAGTATAATTATCAGTTTTGTGGACACTATGTCTCTTCAGGTGCATAAGTTCGTTTAGTAAGCAGAGTTGCAGGATTATTTGGCACAATTCTTGCTTAATAACTATCGTTTTAGAGTGTGTAATTGAAAGTTATATACAGCCCCTTTGCTTTGCTTTGTAGACATAAGTGAAAATTACATTTTTTCTTAGAAACAATTTTCATGGATTGACAGGAGTCTTATTTAAGAAAATGTTCAATCCAATGACAAATGTTTTAAAACAGCTCAAATATGTTGTTCAAAACTCGCGGCCTAAAGGGCAACGCTTTAAGAGTTTTTTTTTTTTTTTTTTTTTTTTTTTTTTTTTTTTTTTTTTTTTTTTTTTTAAGTAAAAAATCGCGTTCTTCGCGCGCGCGCGCACACCCACCACCCCCCCCCCCCCACACACACACAATAAATAAAAAAATAAATTTTCCAAAAGTGATTTCAGACACTAAATATTGACATTTCGATTATCAAAACAGTTTTGTAGTTGAATGAACCAGTAAGAGGGGTGGGGGCGGAAGGGGGGGGGGGGGTGAATGACAGAATTGGGTAGGGTAGGCAAAAGTCAGCCTGAGGGGGATTCGTCCATCGTTTCTGCAAGTCTGCGAGAAGCACTCACAGGCAACGCGAAAAAAAAAGATGGAATGTTTGCACAGTGATGGTTCTGCTACATGCGTATCTATAGCAAAAAAATGGGTGTCAGATTATTTGTCGAAGACATCTCAGATCATTTTTGACCTGCATCCGGGTTTTTTCCATATGGAAGATGAAAAAGGCAACAAACTGCATCTCTTTAAAAAGTACTTAAAGATGATGTTTTTACTATACAAGTCATCATTGATCCTTATTGTTATTCATTTTAATCGCTTTTTGTGTGACGAAAGCTTTTGCAAAGTAAAATTAAAATAAACAAGTAGCCCAAGGGCAACGATCGCTCACCTGAGAGTCAACAAGTACAGTCACTGGACAAAGTGATTTTTTTTTTTTTTTTACCCAAAATGGGTATGACGGCCATCTTGGTGATGTTTCAGGTCTATGGCTGCAATAGTTACCATAGTATCATTGGTCCTGTAAACGCTTACCTGAGACCTAGTTGTCACTTTTCTCCATGTTTCCATGTTTGCCTATGTTTCCAAAATTGACCTTGACCTAAATTAATCACATACATTCATCTACTCTATTAGCTGTTTGCATCTACCACTTTTCAGGTCTCAGGCTGCATTTAGTTTACAAAATATCCATTGTTTTCACTTTTTCCCCATGTAAAAACCTATGTTTCCAAAATTGACCTTGCCGTAAAACAGGTCAAGGTCATCCTAGGGTCATCATTTTATCAAACTATGATGGACTGGAGTCCCAAATGCTACATACCAAGTTTCGTGAAAATCGGCCTGCTGGTTCTGGAGAAGAAGATTTTTGAGTGGTTTTTACCATATATGGGCGCGGCGGCCATCTTGGTCATGTGACCTAGATTTCGGGATCAAACTTTCGTTGCCCTACCAAGGGATGATCCACATAAAATTTCAGTTTGATTGGCCATGCGGTTTCAGAGAAGAAGATCTTTGAAAAGTGTGTATAGACGACAGATCGGCCAAGGTCAAGAGATGACTTTGACCAAAATTAATCACATACTTTCATTAGTTGTTTTGCATCCACCACTTTCCAGGTCTCAGGCTGCAATATTTTCAAAAAAAATCCATAGTTTTCACTTTTTTCCCATGTAAAAGCCTATGTTTCCAAAATTGACCTTGACGTAAAATAGGTTAAGGTCATCCTAGGGTCATTATTTGATCAAATTACAATGGGCTGGAGTCCCAAATGCTACATACCAAGTTTCGTGAAAATCGGCCTGCCGGTTCTGGAGAAGAAGAGTTTTGAGTGATTTTTACCATATATGGGCGTGGCGGCCATCTTGGTCATGTGACCCAAATTTTGCGATCAAATTTTCGTCCCCACTAACCAGGAATGCTCCACATAAAATTTCACTTTGATTGGCCAAGCGGTTTTAGAGAAGAAGATTTTTGAAAAGTGTGTATGGATGACACAGACACTTCAAGGTCAAGAGATGACCTTGGCCTAAATTAATTATATACCTTCATCTAATCCATTAGTTGTTTGCATCTACCACTTTTCAGGTCTCAGGCTGCAATAGTTTTCAAAAAATTGCAATTTTCCGCTTTTCGTCTTATAAGTCAATGGAAACTTTAAGTTGCCATAGCAACCAAAGTAGTGGAACAAGGACAATAAAAAACATAAACTTTGTAGAGGCTAATATCATAAGCATGTCTGCAAAGTTTCAGCTTCATCCGCCTTACAGCTTCTGAGAAAAAAAATGAATATTTTTTCGAAAATTTACCCTTTACGTTGCTATAGCAACCAAATGAAAAAAGCGATTTTGACAAAAGTTGCCTAACACGGGGAGGACTACTCAATAAACATTTGTGTAAAAACAAAACTTCAATATCCTCAATGAAACGGCAGAAATTGCAAATTTCCACTTTTTGCCTTATAAGTCAATGGAAACTTCAAGTTACCATAGCAACCAAAATAGTTGGACAAATATAATAAAAAACACAAACTTTATACAGGCCAATGTCATAAGCATGTATGCTAAATTTCAGCTTCATCCCCCATACGGCTTCTGAGAAGAAGATTTTTGAATATTTTTTTTTCGAAAATTTACCCTTTATGTTGCTATAGCAACAAAACGAATAAAGTGACTTTTACAAAAGTTGCCTTAAACGTGAAGGACTACTCAATAAACATTTGTGTAAAAACAAAATTCAAATATCCCCAGCCTGACAACGGAAAATGCCAATTTCCACTTTTTCTCCATACAAGTCAATGGAAACTTCAAGTTGCCATAGCAACCAGAGTACCTATCCGATCGTTTCCCCTACCCATGGATGCTCCACATAAAATTTGGCTTTGATCGGCCAAGCGGTTTCAGAGAAGAAGATCTTTGAAAATGTGAACGGACGCACGCACGCACGGACGGACGCCGGCTCGACTACCATACTATAAGCTCCCCATGAGCCTTCGGCTCAGGTGAGCTAAAAATCTGTGGATTTGAAATTTTATGATCCATGCAGGCCCCCAGGGGGGGGGGGGGTACTCTCATTTTTTGTGGATACATAGGCGAGGCCCCAGCTTCTACCCCCAAACCCAAAAAATTACTGAGATTTGCTGACCACCCCCAAAAAAATACCAGTCCTATCAGGCATACCCAAAAAAATACTTGAACTTTTAGCTTACCCCAAAAAATTACATGTACATGTATTCATATTTTTTATGTTTATCACATCCATATGATCTAAGCTGTTGGTGGGACGTTAAATCCCAAATCAACCAACCAACAGAACACGTCACAATACAGTTAATATATGTAGGAACTAGGAAGTAAATACCAAGTTGGATAAAATTTAAAGATTCTATTTATTCTCAAAGTGTAAGTCTTATGATGGTTTTGATTCCATTTGATTTGCAATCCAAACAACATCGTCATGATCAAGTTTCCAAAATTTCACCGAGACCAGACATAAGGCATGGTCGCAAACAAAATTGAATCTTAAGGCCTTGTAAAACATAAGTGTAAGCCACTCTTATCTTTATAGAAATAAAGAGATTTTCCAAGAAATGTGCAAAACCCAAAAAATTACTTAGAATTATAGATGACCCCAAAAAAATAATTCAGAAAAGGCATGACCCCAAAAAAATATCCATAAAAAGCTCACTACCCTAAAAAATAACTAGTTTTTCTGAAAACCCCCCAAAAAATACGGAAATTCAAAATTTTGACCCCAAAAAAGTCAGCCTCGCCTATGTATACAGAAAATTTCAGAGTACCCCCCCCCCTGGTTGCAGGCCATCGTAGATAAGATGCGTTCGGATTTTCTCCATTGAATATAGGTGTGTTCGGATCAAAGGCTCTGCTTCACAGAACGAGTTGTTTCCGCCAGTAGGGGCTCACCGCACAATAACGGTATTTTTACTACATTTTTTTTTTTTTTTTTTTTTTTTTTTTTTTTTTTTTTTTTTGCATCAGATTGGAAACAGGAAACGCTCAAAACGACCATCGGATGTATATCAACTTTTTTCACGTTGACCACCAGCGGTGGTCAATTTGCACTTTACCGGGCGTGGTTAACTGTCAACAGCAAATGCCATATCGGAAAGTTCAATTTTACCGATTTAAACATCTTATTAATGTAAGCCTAAAAGCAAGATGGTAAAACCACGACTTGCACCAATTAGTTACGCCATTGGCCAAACCAAATGGTTCATGGGCAAGCCTTCAAAAGGCAGATTATCGGTACTTTGTGCACATTCTTTTCACCACACAAAGTATGATTCGCTATTGTCGAATTTACATGTACATCTTTCCCCGCTTATATATACCTTCAATGTCAAAACTTTTATCAAAAACAGGCATATTGCATAACTAGGGATATTAGGCATTATAGTAATGCAAAAGTGGCCATCATCAAATGCTTAGAAACGAGGTATGAAACATATTTTATCTGAACGTTACTTTTTGTGGAACAATAAACTAGGCATCTTAGTTAAGGGGTCAAGCTTTTCAGCAACCCTTATTTTATTCTCCGGTGGAATTTTGACTCCATTCTTTTACCAAACCCCAAGGCATAGATGAAAGTGAATGACTGAGTTATATAATAAATAATATTTTGTCTAAGTTTCAAGAAATTCTGCAATACCTTTACGAGTGGTTCGCCATTGTCGATGATTCTCTATTGTCGAGTTCACTGTATCTTGTGCTTAGGTATCACTACTACATCACTGAGCTTCTATGCACTGTCAACAATTTATATTTTAGAATAAAGCATAAATAAAATGTACATCATGCATCCTGTACCCTATTGCAGAACAGATATTAATCTTCGACAATTATCTTTTTTAAAGATGTTTCTTGTCAGTATATATGCCCTGTGAACAAAAATACACTTTTTTAGTAGTATATTTAACAAGAAAAACTATAACATGTGCTACATGTTATATACGGCCTTGTTTCATTTTAGTTAATGCTAATATTGAGTAGCCGATCAAACATGCCTTTTCATGCATTTACGTTTGAAGAAGTGGATTGTACTCGAAGCCGCCATGCTTCTCGATATACTCTTGACATAATCTCGACATGTTGTAGCAATGTAACATTTGTAACAAAACATATGAAACATAATGTAACGTATGTGACATAATACAACATATATAACATTGTACTCCATAACATAATATGCACGCCATGCAACATATGTAATATATATATGTACGTATGTTACGTACATTACAAACGTAACATATATAGAGGATATTCAAGTTTTTGGAGTGAATATGAGTTTTATTTCATTGAGTGAAGTGAAAAATTTTTATATTTCATGAGTGCCGAAGGCACGAATGAAATATATAATTTTTCACTTCACGAGATGAAATAAAACTCATATTCACGACAAAAACTTGAATTTTCTTTTTATTATATTGCATGTAGTCATTGTAACGTTGCGCGCTAAAGCATATGACGTCACACTCTTAAATGACGTCATTACGTCACGTCATTACGTCGCTATTATGTGTGAACATTCATTGCGTCAACAATAGCATAGATTATAAAATTTAGTTATGTATAAATTAGAAATGAAACGGTGGAATCGTAATTTGCGTATTCCCAAATCTTATATTTTCACATGTGAAAATATAACTTTTTTATATTTTCACATGTGAAAATATAACTTTTTCAAATATTGGTTATATTTGATACATATTTCTCTATATTTCATCACTTGCCATATAATAAAACGTATTATATGTAATATATGCAACATTACAAAACATATGTAACATAGCATGTTACAAAGTTAATCATATGTTACATACTGTAAAAGTTGTAACATAACGCAGTGTATGTAACATATTTGTGCGTGTAAGATTTAAAGAGTAAACATACTCTCATGCTCTCATTCACATATGTGGTGTCGTTGCATCTTAAGAATTTTCATACATTCTGAAATAGCGTAGCTCATCAAAGATACACACAAAACAGACAGTGTTGTTATAGTCAAATCTATGATATCTTGATAAATCTCAGTTTTGAATACATTATAAACGGAAGAAACGTATGTGACATAACGTGTGTGACATAAGTTATGTAATGTATGTAACATAATGTATAAAAACGCAACATATGTAACAACATGAATGAATCAGCACCCGTTATGCAACATAGCGTTATGTTTGTAGCAAAACACGTAATATAATGCATCTTATATAACGCATGTACCATAACGTTACAGATGTAACATAAAATTACATATGTAACATAATGTATGCAACATAACATAACGCCACATATGTGAAATAACATGTCACAGAACACAGTGCATGTAACTGAACATAACATAGCATTTAATATGATACATACATAATGTATTTCTTATACCAACGTACAACAATACAGACACGACTACCTGGAAGAGTCACACTCAACAGTGCCACCAAGCAGTCACAATCAAACGGACTACCAGACAAAGTCACAATCAAAATGACTACAAGGGAGAGCGTTAAGGTTGTCAGCAGTTTAAGTGTGTGTTTTATACATTGTATTTTTTCTGTGACAGTGTGTTTACCCTTCATTTTCAATAAGTTTATGTTGAATAGACAGATAATGGTTCAATAGTAGCATGTATTGACTCTTTGTGCGTATAACTGTTGGTTAATAATTTAAAAAAAATGATAATTGATCTGTCGTATGCTCATCACAGAAATAAGGCTAAACTGTACTATATGAACTATAAGTTTATGAGTTGGTTATGTGAATATCTAAATGCCCAGTCTGCACATCGAAAATGAAGTTTCTGAATTTACAATGCCAATTCCACATTAATATCAGTAGTGGGCAAGTTAATCGTCAGGACGACAGAAACGCATGCAACACGGACTGTAGAGTTGTTTCATTGTAGTCATAAAAATAACCATAAACTCTTGGGTACAAAAAAAAAAAGCGGAGACATCGTCGACGCATTCAAATTAAAGTGACATAAGCTACAGCGCCGAGATATAACCCTATTAGTACCATGACGCATGTAGGTCAGCGGTTAATAGTGGTCAACTTTAATTTTCATGCATTCTAACATTTTCATAGAGACATCATTCGAAACTGGACGTGATTTGTTATTTTGGATTTGGCCTCTATCAACTGTCACACCATTTCTCAAACACGGAGTAAGGCAACCGTTAAAAGTGTTAAAAGCTTTTTGTTTGTTCAGTGCATGTCTGTTTATTTAGTCACTCACATGTAACTGTATGAACGTAGCTATATGGAGTACAATAATACACACTTGTGCATTTATTTGATTTGATACCAAACGCAACAGATATGGTTATGTCGGGACTGGGTCACCATTTCTGAATTACAACAACGAAATGCCCGCAATATACGTGTTTAGGCGTCAAGAAGCTCATCTTTTTCTTACGACCCTATGGTCAATGAAGATGTAATATTTATTTAATTATAGCTAAAAAGACCCCATTTGCGGATCCATGGGCGATGCCGCATATTTCGGTCAACGTTTGGCGATTCATGATTTATTCATTATTATTTATTTAATTCAACTTTTTTTTTTATTCAGAAATCTTAACCTTAGGACGAAGTGACTCATACTAATTGATGTATTTTACCCTATTTAAGACGACGCACTCAAAATCTTAGTTATGGTGTTCTGGAAGGGTCAAAATGGCATAACGTACAGATGTAACACAATATTACATATGTAACCTAACATTATATATGCAACATAACATAACGCCACATATGTGAAATAACATGTCACATACACAGTGCATGTAACTGAACATAACATAGTATTTAATATGATACATACATAATATATTTATTATACCAACGTACAACAATACAGACACGACTACCTGGAAGAGTCACACTCAACAGTGCCACCAAGCAGTCACAATCAAACGGACTACCAGACAAAATCACAATCTATGACGGTGTACCGGCATTCTAGGGGTTAACCTCTATCTTAAAATAGGGGTGAACATCTAAATATGTGGGTGCACCCCTATATTTGCGGGTGCATGTCTATTTCGATATAGGCATGGACAGTTCGGTTTACCACTTCGGTCATTTTGACCTTTCCAGTACACCATACTTGGTGATGTATTTTACCCAAATTGCTAGGAAAACAATCTATTTTTGGAATATTGGATTTGCCTATTCTATTGACTTACTGGTATAATAGGAAAACAAACTAAATTACATATAGTTCTACATACTAAATGCTAGATTTATTTTTCAAAAGTCGTCTTTGAAAAGACATTTTCTCGTGATTGGAGATTAATGAACATGAGTTATAAAATAGAAAGCAACGGAAGCATGCGGAAGCATTTGTTTACACCCCTGTGCAGCAAATGGAACAATCCTTCATTGATAATTGGTAGTATAGTTCGGCAAATGGGTCACTGTATGGGCGGCAACTTTAATATTCATATCTGGGCGTGGTCGGCTAGTCCATCTGTTCAAGTAGGGAGATAATAGAAAAGTCGAATGCAGTCAGCCTAGAGCGCTGTCACATATTTTACCGTTAAAGATCAGCTACTTATATTTTGTCCAATCCAGTAAACTAGACAAACTCGGATTTTCATTCTAACGGACAACATGTGAGTTGAGTCTTTCAACTTTATACCTTTGGCTTTTACCTAGGTCAAAAGTAGACCATACCCAATAACGTATTCATAAGGTAACGCCCATACAGTGACCTACATGTATTTGCCGAGCTATAAGTGTGCTGGAAGTTTGGATTAGTCTATTATAGTGAATAACACGTTTTACAGGTATGTCAAGTGAATAAAACAATTAATCATTCAATTTCTATATTCTAAGTACTAGATTTTGTTCATTATAATTTCAAAATGACCAATTTGGACCTTCCTTGTAAAATTTATTATACACAGTTATGAAACAGAAAGCAGTGAATCATGTTCATTCTTTTCTTTACACCCCGTTTCGATTGAAGGCAATGTTGTAACGGTCTCACATGGACCAGCCCATATTGATTTAATGTCAACCAAAATAATAAAACTAGTTGCTTTGACGCTATATTCTATGTAGCAATGCTTTGATAATAGAATACGTTTCATGCTAATACAATGATTATTAGGATACAGCATGAATAACTCCTGAAATATGATCACTAAATATAAATCTATGAATGAAACTGCTTCATGAAAGGACGCCATTATTAAATTAATGGAACTGCTTCCTGACTTATGACGTATTTCGAAGTTGGTAGTCCAAGGGTGATTCAGGTACTTCTTAACCAAATTTCGAAAAGCAAAAACTCACTGTATAGACAAATGAGTACCTTTTAATTTTTACAGAGACCACATAATATCAAAACATCAGCTTTTGAAACTCGTCAAAATTCAATAAATACACTTTTTTGCAATAATTCAGAAGTGAGCACACCCACTTCGGAATAGTCCATTTCAAAACTGGTTTTAAGTATAGGCCTATAAAGGTATTAACTCAAGAATAACTAGAAAGAGATTCTTGTTTCAATAATACACTAAGGCCGTAGAAAAAATGTAAGACGGCATTTATTATAGGTTTGTTTGTTTTTTCTTTATCTAAGTCGTCACACATTTTTTTTCTCTTTTCTCTTTTTTTTTTTTTTTTTTTTTTTTTTTTTTTTGTTTTCAAAGACGTTGCTTGTTTGAAAACTTTAATTGTCATACAAGACGTTGCATGTTTGAAAACTTTAATTGTTATAAAAAAAAAACAAAACTCGCCGGGGGCACCTGTTAGAAAACTCGCAAGTGATTGGGTAAAATGTTTTATTTTGACGTCATCGGCTGAGTCAATACTTGAACAACATGGCGGACATAGACACAGTTGACGTGAAACCTAAAATTCTTTCGCCAATTATTTCAATAGGCGAGTTCAGTGACATAGTTCCTGAACAAAAAACACTGTCTGGAGTAGGCCAGAATCGCAGTGGGTCAATGACAAGGCCGAGTAAACTGTTCATCAAAGTGGATAGCGAGGGTTTGTTGACAGACACAATCGCGATTTCTGACGTCGTAGATTTTAGTTGTTACGAGAGCATTGTGAGCTCAGCATGTCGTATCATAGCATGTTTCCAAAGTGCAAAACCACAGAATATAGAAGTAGAGGCTTTATTCTACTACAAGAAGAGAGCAAGATCGACTCGGATGAACCCTGTGCAGATCAGGAGCACCACCGATGCGTTCAAAGCGGTAGCCGAACATCCAGTCGGAGAGGTTCCAATTGGGGTACGGTGGTCGCAGCGATTAAAATATAGATTTACCACACTTTCTGGCAAAACGACGATTCAAAGTGTTTCAGATTCTGATAATCAGGTATGTATAAAGATGAAGAATATCCATATATTGACCGACGGCTTCCTCATTTTAATGACATTACCTACTTTCACTTTCATAGGGAACAAGTTATAGCTTTTTTAAAACAACCATAAACAGTACTGGAGATCAAAACTATGCTATTGCCCTGCCCTTCACCATAGTAAGTTTCTTAGGGGTAAGGATACTAATGTCAAAACCCGGTTATTTCCCCTGCACCGTGGGAACAAAAATTTATTGCCCTGGCTATCCCTCTTCTCAGTAGGTGATTGGGGGGTCGGTCCAAATGATTGGTGCATTATATTAATCCAAGGTGCATTGTATATATTCCCTAAAATTGCTCAGTATGTTTCTGAATAGGGTAGTAGTAAGCATTTCCCTTGAGGTCACCTCTGTGATCAGGGTTTGAATTGAGGCCAAGGTTCTGAACTTTGGGGCAAAAATTCGGCCCCAATGCCAATGCCAAAAAGTATGTAATTTTCGCAGTTAAGATAAAAAAATGCCAATGATTAGGCCAGGTGTACTAAAAAGTATCAGTGTGCATGGGCATGTTTTCTTAATGTGTCTACCAAGACGGGGTTGATTTAAACTGCCTAACCTAAAAGTGAGACGGTTCTTACGAGTACCCACAATCTATGTTTTGGAGCAAAAATGAGAAAAATAGGTACATGTACAGTATGTATACCCTAAATACCACAGTTTTACTATATAAAAGTGGGGTATAAGGGGGTATATATTACACGGACATGCTATCCTGATGGAGATTTATCAGAGTAGTATCTAGTCTATCTTGAACCCAGGGATTTTTTCTGGAACTTTGGGAAGGGGCGCTGGGGTCTCTCTGATTGGGAAAATTAGCGACATACCGTAGTTTGCCGAAATTTTCGGACCTTCGTAAAATAATTAGGATCGTTTATGTCTGAAAATTATTGACTGATAACCAACGGCAGAAAATATTTCCAAAAAAGTTTGGCCGAAAACTTTGGAAAATATGCCAAAACATTGAAAATGCGCCATGAAAAAAAAAATTCTCGTGGCTTATTTACGGTACATTCTATGTATCGATAAGCAATCAAAAGAGACAAAGAAAGTGATATACGTCAATCATTCTGTTAAGCAAACTGTTGGTTTATGATTAAAAAAGTTACCTGAAGAATTTGTGTTTGTCTCCTTATTAATCCATTGTTATCATAATCCCTTCACTGACACTCAGAATTGGGGAAATTTTCAAAGCATTCAAAAGTGATGATATTTTCCAATTTGACATAGTTGAATAACTTATAATCAAAATTAAACATCATTTCAAACAGCAGAATTTGATTTTCTCAATGTTTAGGAACTGCTGAGAATTATTTTTAGCTGTGATTGGGAATTGTTTTCTCCAAATTGGGGGAAAAAGTCACCTAATTTCCATTGGGAATGGGGCCTTATTTGGGCCCCTGAGACACCCGAAAAAAATCCCTGTGAACCCTGTCAGATTTGTCTGTCATGGGTGGAGTTTGCTATTAAATACATTGCTTTCGTACAGTACATGTACGTGCCAACTGGTTACTGAAGAGGCACTTAGATCATGTACATATTAAAATAGTAATAACAAACTTTAAATCATTTTTTTCCAGAATCAGTCACCTGCACAGCTAATCAAGATAGTACCTAGGCCAAGTCCAGATGCTTCACAGGATACGCCACCTGAAAAGAAACAAAAACTTGAAGATCGGTTGGTTTTGGTAGGTCCAAAATTAGGCCACAGTGTTGTCACTATCACAGTCAGACATAGCGTAACCAACATTACATGATATTTTTTTGGTGTCATTTACTTTTTAGTTACTCGTTTTACATAATACATTTTGCACAAACATGTAGCTCACATGTGTATGTAGCTCTTAGCCATTGTCTAGGTTATGTAGGAAGAAATTATACAAAAATGGATACAATTAAAAGAAAACCCCAGCCCAAAAAAGTAATGTACAGTTGTCGGTTAATAGCAAAGCATGTATAATATTAATAATCAGCCACATTACACATTTGACGATAAGCGTATATGCTTGTCCAAATAAAAAATTAATGTTATGTTATGTCACATTCTACGCATTAATGCACAGTACAATTATACGATTTATACCTGTTTTTAGCTCACCTGAGCCAAAGCTCATGGGGAGCTTAAATAATATGGTACTCGAGCCGGTGTCCGTGTGTGCATCTGTCTGTCCACATTTTCAAAGATCTTCTCTAAAACCACATGGCCAATCAAAGCCAAATTTTATATGAAGCATCTGTAGGAAGGGGGAACCAACGTGTATATAAATTATCCAGGTCACATGACCATATATGGTAAAAACCTTTCAAAAAAAATCTTCTCAGGAATCGGTGGACCCATTTCAAAGAAGCTTGGCATGAAGCATTGATGGCTAAGTACTACAATCTATATATAAACCATGACCCTGTGGTGACCTTGTCCCATACCTGGTAAAAACCCAACTACTTTCTTTCGTTAAGTGACTGTACGCACTTGTTGACTCTCAGATGAGTGATAGTTTCCTTTGGGCTACTTGTATTGAGCCAGTAATATACAGTGTACTTGTTTTTCTGGTGTACAGGTTGACCAGAAGGGTGTGGCACAGAATGCAACCACACATATCAGTCCTTTCACAAAGATCAATCAGGCATACCCTTGTATCTCATCAGAAGCTTTCAAGGGTTCTAACTCTCAGACCACCAGCATATTACAGAAGGTTCTCACTGCAGTTCCGCCAGAGAATCCACCAAAACCTGTCAATGTGACGGTACTAAAGGTATGGCATTATGAAAGCATGCCCATGCAATATACAGAAATTTTTAATAAGTTGTAAACAATGAAAAAATTCAGTAGAAAAGTTTTGATATATTTCTTATTTTTGCTCAAAACATTGTGGGTACACATTAGAATGGCCTCACTGATCTATGTTTTGGATCAAAAATAAGAAAAATGGGTATATACACCCCTGCAAACCCCAGTTTTTCTGTATAAAAGTGGGGGTTCAAGGGGGTATACTTTTCATGGGCATGTTTTCCTGATGCCTTTTAGATTGGATTGCTGAATGTTTAATCTGTGGTCTTAAATTTCTCATTATATTATTTTCATCTGAAACAATTCTAAGTATCCTTATAATCTTTAAGAAATACACTCATTATGTCTCCCCCCGACAGGGTCGGGAGACATATTGTTTTTCCCCGTTCGTCTGTCTGTCCGTCTGTCTGTCCGTCTGTCCGTCACAAATCTTGTCCGCTCTATAACTTGAAAACTGTTAAAGATTTTTCATTTAAACTTGGTACACTTGTAAACCACGACGAGACGATGTGTCATGCACAAGAACCATAACTCTAGCTTGAGTATTTTTGGAGTTATTTCCCTTTGATTATTTTCGATACAATTTCGTGTCCGCTGTATAACTTGAAAACCGTTAAAGATTTTTCAATGAAACTTGGTACACTGGTAGACCACGACGAGACGATGTGTCATGCACAAGAACCATAACTCTGGCTTGAGTATTTTTGGAGTTATTTCCCTTTGATTATTTTCGATACAATTTCGTGTCCGCTGTATAACTTGAAAACCGTTTAAGATTTTTCAATAAAACTTGGTACACTTATTGAGCATGATCAGACGATGTGTCGTGCACAAGAACCATAACTCTGGCATGAGTATTTTATGAGTTATTTCCCTTTGATTATTTTCCATACAATTTCGTGTCTGCTTTATAACTCGAAAATCGTAAGAGTTATTTCAATGAAACTTGGTACACTTATAAAGCACGATGAGATTACGTGTCGTGCTAAAGAACCATAACTCTTGCTTGCATATCTTTGGAGTAATTTCCCTTTGATTATTTTCCATACAATTTCGTGTCCACCCTATAACTTGAAAACCGTAAGAGAAATTTCAGTGAAACTTGGTACACTTATAAAGCATGATGAGACGATGTGTCATGCACAAGAATTATAACTCTTGCTTTCATATCTTTGGAGTTATTTCCCTTTGATTATTTTTCTATACAATTTCATGTCCACTCTATAACTTGAAAACCATAAGAAATATTTCAATGAAACTTGGTACACTTATAAAGCACGATGAGATGATGTGTCATGCTAAAGAACCATAACTCTTGCTTGCATGTCTTTGGAGTTATTTCCCTTTGATTATTTTTCATTCAATTTCGTGTCTGCTCTATAACACAAAAACCATTAGAGATTTTTCAATGAAACATGGTACACTTATAAAGCATGATGCACAAGAATCATTACTCTTGCTTTCATATCTTTGGAGTTATTTCCCTTTGATTATTTTCCAAACACTTTCGTGCCCCCTCTATAACTTGAAAACCGTAAGAGATATTTCAATGAAACTTGGTACACTCATAAAACAGAATGACAGGATATGTGATGCACAAGAACTATAACTCTTGCTTGCATATTTTGGACATGCTCGTAGAAAGGGGGGAGACATCAGTTTTCACATAGAAAACAAATTCTAGTAAAGATTATCCTTCATTTCAAAAGAACCCAAAGGCTCACAAGGTGAGCTTATAGGACGGGACTCCAGCTGGTGTTTGTGTGTGTGTCCATCTGCATCTGTCTGTCTGTGCATCCACACTTTCAAATGTATATCTCGTAGACGAGCAGGCCAATCACAGTCAAACTTTATTAGAGGCATCATTGTAACAATTAGGGGATTGCCTTCCTTAGGCTTTAATGCAGGTAGGATTGGAACTCTGGTTTCCATGGCAACAGATAGCTTCCATAGGGTTATGATGGGGAAGACCTTGTCAACGCTCTACCCTCTATGTTTTGAATCTTCATTCAAGGTAATGATAAAAACCATAATATAATTTTTGTAATGTTTTTGAAACCATAATTTTGATACAATCTGTTCCAAAACCTAATGCACAATGAGTCAGTCCTACAATTCAGTGATGGTTCATATTAGATTTAATCATGATTGGCCCACTAGCTTCAGAAATATTCATCTATTAAATTGTGGATGGATGTACAGACGGACGACGGAGCCTTGCTATACTATTAAATTCACCTGATGAGCCTTCGGCTCAGGTGAGCTCATGATCGTGGTTAGCTACCCTTTGAATGTCTGAAAAATTGATATTTAGTGTTGTCAACACTCTAGCCCCTTCAATTTTAGTTTGCCTGAACGAAATTACAGGAAGAGCTATAGTGATCACCCTGGCATTGGCGTCTGCGTCAGTGTTGGCATTGCTCAAGTGTTAAAATATTTGGTTAAAGTTTTTATCTGCCTAAGTTTTTATATGTCTATATCTCTTAGACATGTTGATGGATCTTGTAGATACTAATTTTGCATGTTGTTAGATATTGGTCTGAAGTTATATGGTATACCATCATGATCCACCTGAGTGACCTTGAGGTCAAAGGTCACAGACTTGGAAAGTTTAAGTTGAAGTTTCTGGTTAAAGTTTTTATAAGGTGATATCTCTTGAACTCATTGTTACTATGCCCAGCTGTAGCTATTGGTCTGAAAATTTATACTGTATTATCACACCCCACCTAAGTGACCTTAATATCAAGGTCACAGACTTTTTATGATAAAGTTTTTGGTTAAAGTTTTTAGAAGTCTATATCTCATAAACATGTTTAATCGATCAAGTTGATACTATGCCTTTTGCTAGATATTGGTCTGAAGTTTTACACTGTACCATCATCATCAACCTACGTGACCTTGAGGTCAATGTCATGGACTTCAAAATTTTATGCTTAAGTTTTTGGTAAAATTTTTTATATGCCTAGGTGTGCTGAACATTTGGATGAATCTAGTTACATATTGGTCTAAAGTTTTATGTTTCACCACCCAACCCACATAAGTGACCTTTAGGCTATTTAAATTAAATGTTAATATTTTTATAGGCTAAGCACTATTTAGGTGAGCTACACTGTCAAGCGACAGCTCTTATTCATTGGCTCTTCATTCTTATTCTTGATCTTCTTCAAGCATTGAAAACCACAATATCTCGCATGAGTTCAAATTCAGTCAGATGTGACCTCAGACTGTGGAGAAATAACTGGAGTTAACTGCCCTTGTCTGAAAAAATCCCCATGGGATTAGAATGGGTACATGTTTTTAGAACACAAGTAGTTTAACTTGGTAGTTCTTAGGTGAGCAATTGTTGCCCTTTGGGCTACTTGTTATAGCAAAAAGGAAAATTTGTATATTGCATGGGCATGTTTTCATATTAAAGTGTATGACATTTATAGTATTTGTATGACAGGGCAAGCCTGATGATATTGAAGGAGACGAGTCTGACGATAAACATGACCCACCCACTGTGCATTATATCCCCAGACAGATACCAGACCCTCAGTATATGTTCCCTAAAGATGCAAGGACAGAGGTAGGATATCTTTACATCCCCACAACACAGGGAGGGGGACATATTATTTTGGGGATGGCATAGTGGTAGATTGATTATCAGATTCCGAATCAAGAGGTCCTGTGTTCAATCTCACTGGCAACACCATGTTGTATCCTTGAAAAATACACAAAAATATGCTTCATATTTCATTACTTTTTGTATGACCCACATAATGTTTCCAGAACATGAAAATACATTTGAAGTCTATGTAGCTTATGACATCTTTGAAATACTTTTGGTCCCATTCTCAAGGGTTTTTTTTTCTGGCAAAAGTAAGACCATTTTGCGCTAATAAGCATGATTTTATGATAACTCTAAAAAGAACCATATAGTATGTGTGATTATTGGGGCACGTGCACTTCTTGGAATGCATACAGTATATAAGTATCATAGGATTAGAACAAAAGCTAGGGGTAGCCCCTTAGTACCGCTGGTGCCAGGCTACCTTAAAACAACAACAACAAAAAAAAAAAAAAAAAAAAAAAAAAAAAAAGCTCTAAACAGGCTACTTGTAGCTTTTGTTCTAAATACATCATGTATTTATATTTTTGTATATTTTTCTATTCTAGTTTGTTGTAACATATGGTGATGGTGTTGTGGAGAAGAGAAAACTTCCTGAGGATGTCTGTAGAGTAGTACAGATGATGTTAAGGGGAAATTACTCCTACCTAACAAAGGAGGCACAAGCTTCTCTCGGTGTTGGCCTACAGTAAGAAAATATCATAGCGATAATACTCATTCAATATTTATACAGCAAATTTTTCAGCTGTAAGTGTACTTGTTTGATACGTAAAGTGCTGGAAAAAGCACATCCAAAATCTGACTGATGATGCAAATAAAATAAAACACTCGTCTTTGAAAACTCTTCTTAGATCATAAGTTAGGGCGGATACACCTGTTAAAATATTTGGGTGGGAAAATAGAGGTAAAATACCAATTTCACAATTGACACTTAGGCTGAGTCACGATCAGGGTTGCTTTTCCGACCTAGGCCATGTTATGCCCGTATAATTCAATAGGATATTATCCAAGAATACCCGGTAAATGTTTTTATTTTACCATAACACATGGGCAAAATGCTTTTCGGCGATATATACCAATGGGATATTTTATGCAACATTTTGCTATAGCAAGGCGATATATGCCCAAAAATCACCATTTTTCACATGTTATGATGTTGCACTTTTATTTTGAGTGTTTTCTAAGGTGGTTTGCAGTTGTGTTAAAAGTCAGTAAGGTCCAGTATTCATGTAATATTAAAGGCACATATGTCCAATGAAATATACTTTTTACGGAATTTAGTTTGGACAAAAAATAAAAAGATGTGACATAGTGACACTACTTTTGTTATGTTTTTCATTTTTTATTAGTGTCTTTAGTTGGCAGGTCAATAAAACTACACTCACGATTAGAACATGCTTTTTAGCTCGACTGCACAAAGTGCATAGAGCTATTGCAGTCACCCCGGTCGTCCACGTTCCCGTTCCCGTGCGCGTGCATGTCACACTTGCGTTAAAGTTTTCTAGAAGTCCATATCTTAACCACTCATCAGAAAGCATTCATACTTGGACCATAGATACCCTGTAGGGTTAGCTTTCATTCCATGGCATCGGGCCCCTGGGTCCAGGCCAGGGGGTGGGGCTGGAGGTTAAAATCTAGAACACCTTCAAAAATGGCCATTCTTGTGTTAAAGTTTTCTAGAAGTCTATATCTTGACAACCACTCATCAGAAAGCATTGATACTTGGGCCATTGACACCCTGTAGGGTCAGCTTTCATTCCATGGCATCGGCTTCCTGGGTCCATGCCAGGGGGTGGGGCTAGAGGTTAAAATCTAGAACACCATTAATGATAATGGCTTTTCTGTGATATAGTATTCTAGAAGTCTATATCTTGAAAACCTTTTATCAGGGGGCTTTCATACTCGGACCATAGGTACCCTGTAGGGTTGAGTTTCATTTCATGGCATCGGATCTCCGGGTCCATGCCTGGGGGGTGGGCTAGAGGTTAAAAACTAGAACACTGTAAAAGATAGATGTACTGTTGTGTAAATTTTACAAGGAGTCCATTTCTTGACAACAACTTATAAAGCGTTCATACTTCATACACTTTAGGTTCCATGACATTGGTCGGACCTCTGGGTCAGAGTCAGGGGGGTGGGGCTAGAGGTCAAAATCTAGAACTCTCTGATTTTTTTTCTTTTTATTTCTTAATAGAAACAACTTAGGCTGATGGTTGGTCATTCATCTTTTGACTTTGCGACACTGACTTGTGTGTCATGACGGTAAGGATCGGTTGACCTACTTTCCACGGTTCAGTGATTTTGCCTTATATCTTGACACTCAATTAATATATTTTCTTACTTCTTTCAGATTATGAGTGAGTAGGACCAGGCCTTTGACCCCAATATACTTATAGGTCACTGTGACCTAATTTCATGGTTCAGTGATTTTGCCTTATATCTTGACACTCAATCAGTATATTTTTATTCTTTTTTCAGATTATGAGTGTGTATGACCAGACCTTTGACCCCAATATACTTATAGGTCACTGTGACCTAATTTCACGGTTCAGTGATTTTGCCTTATATCTCGGCACTCAAGTGGTTTATGAAAAAACTTCTTTCACACTATGTTTGCATATGACAAGACCTTTGACCCTAAAGTAGTCCTAGGTCATTATGACCTAATTTCACGTTTCAGTGATTTTGCCTTATATCTCGGCACTCAATTGGTATATGAACATATTGTTTTCAGGATATGTTTGCGTATGACAAGACCTTTGACCCTGAAGTATTTCTAGGTCACTGTGACCTAATTTCATGGTTCAGTGATTTTGCCTTATAGATCGACACTCAGTTGGTATTTTTTCATACTTTTTTCTGATTATTAATGAGTATGACCAGACCTTTGCCCTTTAATCCAAACATACTTATAGGTCACTATGACCTAATTTCATGGTTCAGTGATTTTGCTTTATATCTCAACACTGAATGGGTATATGATCATATTTCTTTCACATAATGAGTTAGTATGACTAGACCTCTGACCCTGAAATACTTATAGGTCAGTGTGACCTTATTTCACAGTTCAGTGATTTTGCCTTGTATCTTGGCACTCAGTTGGTGTATGAACACACTTCTTTCACAATATGAGTGAGACCTTTAAATCTTAGGTAGTTATAGTTAACTTTCATGGTTCAGTGAATTTGCCTTATTGCATCAAGGCAAAAAGATGTATGAGCATAATGCTTTGGGTTAATGGTGAGGTTTGGCCATATGTTTAACAAAGGTGAGAAGCAGTCGAGCACGCTGTCCTGCGACAGCTCTTATTATGTAGAGTCCGTAGCCCTTATTTTCAAAACGGAAGTTCAAAGCCAGATTCCTATTAACAAGGATAAAATGGTCTTATTGTTTTTCAGACAGAGGATTAGTATTAAAGTAAAATGTGTCTGAAGGTTTTGTCAAGAAATTTGAACGACTGTTGTTATTTTTTTTTGTGTGTGTGTGTAACAATCTTATAGGAATAATTGTATCATTTTCGATCCAATAGTTTTTTCACTATAATACTTCTATTATTCGCTTAATTGCTACGTTCACATATACAGGGCTTTTTATGCCCCTGTCACATTGTATTTTTTCCGCTAGTTTCTCATAACGTATCTGACGTGGCGCGCTGTCACACATTGCGTTTTACGGTGCGCGACGTCATATACTTGTTTATTTATATCCCTGAAGAAGCCAAGATGGCGAAACGTTGGATTTAATAAATCTGGACAGTTATTTGTGTTGGTGTTGTGTATTAATTAACTGTTTATATCTATATCTTCAACACCATGGCATCATCTAATGATCCGCGGATCCAGCTAGAAAAACTGGCGGAAAAACAAATGAAATCTGCTTTACACGCAAAGTTTCTGGAAGATTGTCTAGCTGAAGAAATTGTACCGAAAGGATTGGAAATAAAGCTTAAGGTAAGTGTTAGAAATGATCCCGAGGACATACAGCTTCAAGCTTCAGTCGACAGGCTTCTAGAAAAGACGAGCCTGCATGTCATTAATATTATCAAAGAAGGACATATGAGAAAAATGAGGAACCTTGGTAACTCCATTGAGGAAGTGCGGGCTAAATTGAAGAAAAATATGTCCAATGAGCAGCTTTTTGATATGGACAGTGAAGTATTCAAAAAAACGGAAGAAAAGAAAAATGTGATGACCGAAACTCACAAGAAGAAACTATCTTATCTCAAGCAGCGACGTGCAGAAAAATTAACGGTGAATGAAAACTCAGGACGTGAAAAAGAAGAGAAGAAATCTAAAGAGACTGTAAGTACCGAAAATTTCTCTTCTGATTTGCCTTCCGGTGCCAATCAAAACAAGCCTAAAAACACCCAGAAAAAGCGAAAGAGAAAGAACAAAGCCAAAGCAAACAAACAAACTGGTAATACGCCCAACAGCCCTAAAATCGGGATGACAACTGACTACGTGATTTTTGTTGGTGAATCATCTGGAGAGGCCGAAAACAAATCACCAAAAGAACGGGAACCCATACATAGTACCTGTTCTGAGAGCAAACAAGCAAAAAACGCATCAGCAGTCATATGCGGAGGCCATGAAAACCGGGGCGAAATCAACCACACCGAGGATGAACAAGGAGTCCGTTCAGAAAACACTGCAGTCGGTTCTGACCACGGTACAGCAGTTGATGAGGAGCATCCAACAAAACGGAGAGCACGGCGGTTCATCAGGTGTAAGAACAGAAACGCATGGGAAAGAGCCAAAAAGAGGACAAAGCAAATCGCAAGGGACAAAAAGACGGTTTTAAACTTATCTGACCGCCGACTGTCTGACGACGACTGTATTTTATTAGGAAAGGGGTTGTCTTTCTGTCCAAAAACAAAAAGCCATGATAAAATAAAACTTGCTGAGGAACTTTTTAAATATTCGCGGCGTATGCGTCTTAAAGAGTATTTCTTTGAGTCTGAAACAAGCAAAAACATTTCAGAAGATGAAGACAATTTTTCTCAGCCTCCTTTCTTTAATAAGAAAAAGTCGTCGTTTACACCTCCAAGTGGTCGTGATGTGTATTTGGATTTTTATATAGAAGCTATATCACAAGAAATTTTACATAATGAACACAAGTCTAAACGCCATAGCAATATATCAAAGTCAGAATTCGCATCGCTTAGAAGTCTTGCTCGTGACGATTCTATTGTTCTTAAAAAGGCCGATAAATCTGGGACTGTTGTTATTATGAACAAATGTGACTACATTGCAGAGGTCGAGCGGCAGCTGCATAATAGCACTTATTATGAAAAACTAGAATTCGATCCGTCTACAGAAGTAAAATCTAAAATAATAGACTGTATTGAGGACCTCAGTGAGGAAACGCCGTACATATCGGACTTATTTGATGTTTTTCCTTCTGAAATACGGACTCCACAGTTCTATATTTTACCCAAGACACACAAAGAACGTGATGACAATTTACCTATAGGCTATCCTGGTCGTCCCATAGTGTCTGCATGCAATTCCAGTACCGACAACATTTCCAAATATATTGACTATGTTCTTAAACCCCTCATGCAGTGGCTTCCATCTTATGTTAAAGACACTTCAGATTTCATTCAGAAGCTAAAATCTGCTAAATAAGCACATGCTAATTCTTATTTGGTTACGTTGGATGTTTCGTCACTATACACCAATATCCCACATAAAGATGATCTTGACGCATGTAGGGTTTTCTTGAACAAGAACAGTTCCTCTATACATGATTTGCCTGTTGACAGCATACTTAAACTAATTGAATTAGTTCTGGAAAACAACCATTTTCAATTCAATTCAGAGAATTACATGCAGAAGATGGGCACTGCCATGGGGAGTCCTATGGCTCCAGCGTATGCTTCATTATTTATGGGCAAGCTTGAAAAGGAAATCTTAGAAGGTAGAGACATTCTACCAAGTGTGTGGTTAAGGTTTTTGGATGATATATTCATGGTTTGGAATCACTCTCTTGAGAGTTTACACAGTTTTATAGATGCCCTGAATTCTTTTCATCCGAGTATCAAATTTACATATACTATCTCATCAGAGAAAGTAAATTTTCTTGATGTCACTGTTTCAAAGTCTGACGATTTAGGTTTTGTTACAGAGGTATATGTTAAATCCACAAATATTCACCAATATGTAGAATACTCTTCGTGCCACCCTAAATCATGCAAAAATTGAATTCCTTTTAGTCAATGTAAACGGTACAGAAGAATAATATCTGATGATGATAAGTTCGATGAAAGTGTGTCCCAACTTCTTGATTTTTTTCTTGAACGAAATTATCACACTGGTAAACGTAAGCGCAGTGGCTAAGGCACGAACGTATTGGCTAATTTCAACGCTATGGCTAAGAAAGAAAATGGCGGACAATGATACACATGTGCAGGTTTGTTGTTGTTTTACACTTTCATTTTCCGGTTATCAATGATGACAGCTACTGGCTTGGCGGCGCAGGACCCACAAATGAGTCACAAACCTACGTTCGATGGTCAGATGTCGCCAGCTGCATCCAGTAAAAGTGTAACCTCGACAAAGTGGAGACACTGAACCACGAAATCTCATGATTTTTCACGAAATACTGTTTTTCTATGATATCGTACGCTGTCTTGTAGTTTATACATATGCAAATGATAAATCGGACACATTTGAGCACGATTCGTGAAAAAAAATGAAATTGAAGGAGCCTCAGCGTGTCACAATACTTGAAGTTTCATTACAACGCTACTGGCTAAGGAACTGGAAACAACGTAGTGGCTAAGACCCCAGAGTTTCTCGGTGGGGAAAATGTTATAGTATGGTAGAAAGACTCGTAAGTGTCTTTCTCAAAGTTGGTTTTGAGGTCTAAATTATTGTTCAAACATGGTCTAGAGCTGCGTTATTGAAATTAAAAAAAAATCATATCTATGCACCTATGCACCTATCATTTTTTTCTTCGGGGGTGGGGGGATGGGGTTACAGGGGGAATTAAACAACAAAATTATCCTAATCCCCGGGAATTAGACAGAGTACCATGACCCAGGAATGGTAACTAAGAAATTGTACCTGAAATTATACAGCGAAATGATGACCCACCAGGGGATTTAGGACATCACAATGCGATCAATGATTGGAGAATTAGACCTCTTTTTAAAAATTGTTAATCCCCACTGGAAATCTCAAGCCAAGTCATGAGAAAACCATTAATATGCATATGCGAAGACGAAGATCAGCCTCGCGGTAGCCGCGAAGCTGATCAGCGCCTTTGTCTTTGCTTTATGGATAGTACATTCCCTCTGTTTCCTAAATATAAAATGGTATGCTTCTAGCCATCTTTTGTCGCTGCGTAGTCCGGTTGGTTGGGGTTTGAGGCTTAACGTCCGAGACAACATTTTTTCAGCCATGTCGGAACGGAGCCAGCGCTTCCTGGGTTTAACCAGTACTGTAGGGAGTTAATGCGTCCTGCTCAAGGACACAACACGGTGCCGCCTATGGGGATCGAACCAAGGACCTCTCGATTCAGATTCCGATGCTCTACCACTACGCCACCGCGCGCAGCCCGATTTATGTCGGACCTGGTCGGAAACCACAACGTTGGTTTTCTCACGAGCTGCGGCTTCTATTATATCTCTTTATGTCATATATGTATTTCTGTAACAGTCGTATAATTCTTATCTATTTTTACAGGCAAATATGTTCCAGTGCGAAAAGTGCCCAAAAAACTACAAACAGGCCTCCTCGCTGTGGAAACATAAGGCTGCTCACCATTCCAAAGAACGACACACCTGCGAGGTGTGTAATGCTCATTTCAGCAACAGAGGGTACCTGCGACAACACGAGTCCACGCATCTTGGGCCGCCCAGATACGTTTGCCAGGAGTGTGGACAGCGATTCGTACACCAAAGCAGCCTGAGCAGACATTATGTCAAGCACCGTGCTGACATGTTTACGTGCGGCACGTGCAGCAAGACATTCGACAGAAGAGAGACTTTGGATTTTTTCTGTGTAGACTTTGGTGTGAGCAACCGCTTTATGGATTTTCTTGGTGTACATTAGGGGATTTCTGCACACTTTTAGCGGGCGTCCTGTTGTGAGGTACTGAGGCTACAGGCTTCTGTTTCCTTTTTGGCTTGTGTAGCCACAGACGAGGCTTCTTTAGACTCATGACTGCAATCAATTAAACATATTTATACTATAAATTGAAACTACTTTCTGTACACCATCCCGTAGAAACCACATTTTATATCCGCTTGATCTGCAACATCCAAATAAAAATATTTTGATGCCACACCCGTTGTATTCTAAGAGTCCTAAATTTTGTCGCAAAAAATTTGAAAATCGGTCCACAAATAAAAGTTTTATGACCAAAAGTAGCTTTGAATAGGGTATTTTTCCATTGTAAAATGGGTGCAAGAACATTCCTAAAAAAGGATAAAAGTAATAATTTTTCATTTAAATGCTGCAAATCAATGCCAAACGGTAAACTATGCCTGATAGAGGGCACAACATATATCCAATTTAAAAAAATTGTACTATCTACCTTGTACGTGCAAAAAACCCTATTCAAAATTATTTTGGGGATATTTTTATTTGTGAACCGATTTGCAGTTTTGGCCGTTTTGGAGACTCTTGTATTGTAAAAGGATGACGACCAAATACTTTTCTTCTGGTGTTTCAGAACAATGGGGTATTAAAAAAGGTGAGTTCCAAAGGATGGTGTAAGAAGAATATCTATAAAACATTCGTAAACATCTTATATAGTTTACTTAAAATCATTTTAATTATAATTGAGGTCCCAGGGGGGGGATACCATGACATTTTCTGTGTACATAGGCTCGGTCTATTTTCTTTTCATTTTCTTTCTTGTGGGGTGGGATCAAAATTTGAATGTCAATATTTTTGGGGAGTTTTCTGTAAAAATCGATTTTTTTTTTGGTCAGGGAGATTTTTGGAGATGTTTTGGGGGTCTCATAAAACATCATATATGTTTTGGGTGTTTAATGTCGAAAAAGGGACTATTCTTAATGCGTTTTGGCAATTTTTGATATTTTTCGGGGGCGGGGGGGGGGGGGGGGGGGGGGGAGGGTAACCTTAAACGAACTTCAAATGGTTTAACGCAGCTCTAGACCATGTTTGAACAATAATTTAGACCTCAAAACCAACTTTGAGAAAGACACTTACGAGTCTTACTACTATATTTCCCCACCGAGAAACTCTGGGGTCTTAGCCACTACGTTGTTTCCAGTTCCTTAGCCAGTAGCGTTGTAATGAAACTTCAAGTATTGTGACACGCTGAGGCTCCTTCAATTTCATTTTTTTCACGAATCGTGCTCAAATGCGTCCGATTTATCATTTGCATATGTATAAACTACAAGACAGCGTTCGATATCATAGAAAAACAGTATTTCGTGAAAAATCATGAGAATTCGTGGTTCAGTGTCTCCACTTTGTCGAGGTTACACTTTTACTGGCTGCAGCTGGCGACATCTGACCATCGAACGTAGGTTTGTGACTCATTTGTGGGTCCCGCGCCGCCAAGCCAGTAGCTGTCATCATTGATAACCGGAAAATGAAAGTGTAAAACAACAACAAACCTGCACATGTGTATCATTGTCCGCCATTTTCTTTCTTAGCCATAGCGTTGAAATTGCCTTAGCCGATACGTTCGTGCCTTAGCCACTGCGTTTACGTTTACCAGTGTGATTATCCCGAAAATGTTGTTGATCATGCTCTTGGTCAAGTCTCTTCATTATCACAAGAACAGGCATTCCAATCTTCCGAGAAAAGTCGTAACAAAAACCTTATTCCTTTTGTGGTAGAATATAACCCCTCTCTACCTAATATAGGTCTGATATTAAATAAATGCTGGGATTTGTTGCAACTCTCACGCAAAGACAGCGTAAAATATGTGCACGAATATAAGCATATTTTGGCTTTTAAAAGACCTAGGAATTTGCGAGACTTTCTAGTTCATTCTGCGTTTAAAGATAAAACCAGTCATTTTTCTCAGGCATGTGACCGACGAAGATGTTCTCATTGTAAGAACATCATTAAAACTGATGTTTTTACTAGCACCTGTACTCAAAACTCGTTCAATCTACGGTTTTCTACAGATTGTACGTCTCAAAATGTTATTTATCTGATTGAATGTAAACGTTGCAATAAGCAATACGTTGGTCAAACTAATCAACAAGTTTCCAAATGTATGAATAGCCATAGATTTGACATAAATAATTATGACAGTGAGGGTTATGCAACAAACGTTGCTTTACATTTCAATTCAGATTCACATTCCATTTCAGGTTTCAGTTTCCTTCCTATTGATGTTGTAAATGATGAAATGACTCGCCTGTGTAAGGAAACTTATTGGATACATAAACTCCAAACAATGTATCCAAAAGGCATGAATTCCAAATTGTTGTACAATGTTGAGTAGCAGTTAAGCAGCTATTGTTTGTTCCTATTATTACTTTTTTGTGTAACGATCTTATAGGAATAATTATACCCCCGGCATTTATGCCGACGGGTATATAGTTTTCGCTTTTCCGTTTGTCCGTTCGTATGTTCGTTAGTTCGTTAGTTCGTTTGTTCGTTCGTTAGTTCGTTAGTTCAGTAGAATTTGCGTCAAAGTTTTGGTTAAAGTTTCTCTAGTGGTGTGTATCTCATGCAGTTATAGTCAGAAACCATTCATATTTGGACCATAGGTACCCTATAGGGTTTGCCTTGTTTCCATTAGTTCGGACCCCAGGGTCCATGCCCGGGGGTGGGGCTAGAGATCAAAATCTAGGTCACCTTTAATTTGCGACAAAGTTTTGGTTAAAGTTTCTCTAGTGGTGTATATCTCAAGAACCATTTATCAGAAATCATTCATATTTGGACTTTAGGTACCATATAGGGTTAGCTTTGATTCCAAGAGTTCAGACCTCAGGGTCCATGCCTGGGGGTGGGGCTAGAGTTCAAAATGTAGGTCACCTTTAATTTGCGTCAAAGTTTTGGTTAAAGTTTCTCTAATGGTGTATATCTCATGAGCCAATTTTCAGAAATCATTCATATTTGGACTTTAGGTACCCTATAAAGTTTGCTTTGTTTCCGTGAGTTCAGACCTGAGGGTCCATGCTCAGGGGGTGGGGCTAGAGTTCAAAATCTAGGTCACCTTGAAAATGTGCTATTTACATAGTTTTTTTCTTCTCTAAGTTCATATATTAACAAGGACTTATAGGAATGTATTCCTATTTGGATCATAGATACCCTTTAGGGTTGAATTAAATTCCATGGCACCAAACTCTAGGGGTGGGGCTGGGGGTCAAAATCTAGGACACATTTATAAAATACAGTAGTTACCAAGATTAATATTCTGTAGGTCCTATATCTTGACAACCATTTGTCAGAAAGCATTTATGCTTACAACATAGGTACCACATAAGGGTTAGACCCAAGGGTCCATGCATGGGGGTGGGGGTGGGATGGACCCAAGGGTCCATGCATGGGGTGGGGGTGGGACTTGAGGTCAAGGTCTGGAGATTTTTTTTTTTTTTTTTTTTTTTTTTTTTTTTTTTTAAGAATGACACTCTATTTTCATTCCAATCTAGGACTGAGGACCTGACCCACAATGTCCGTGGATTATGTCCTAGATTGAGTATACACGTCAGCTCTGTATACTGCTCTAAAATAGATCTGTCATTCTAAAACACCACTCCCCCATGTTTGTATGCAATGTGCTTTACAGTGCTTATTTCTAAAGTGTACTTGATAAGGGTACCGTCTTTCATTGGGGATTTGAGGTTCAATGTCAGGGGTGAGCATGTGCAGGGTTGTATGGGTAGGGGGTAGGGAGGGGGCTTTGTGGCTACCAGCCGGGGGTATACGTGCCTCTCAAGGCACTTTTTCTAGTTGTATCATTTTCGATCCAATAGTTTTTTCACTATAATACTTCTATTATTCGCTTAATTGCTACGTTCACATATACAGGGCTTTTTATGCCCCTGTCACATTGTATTTTTTCCGCTAGTTTCTCATCACGTATCTGACGTGGTGCGCTGTCACACATTGCGTTTTACGGTGCGTGACGTCATATACTTGTTTATTTATATCCCTGAAGAAGCCAAGATGGTGAAACGTCGGATTTAATAAATCTGGACAGTTATTCGTGTTGGTGTTGTGTACTAATTAACTGTCAAGAAATTGTTTAAGACTGCTGATTTGGTCAAATGTATTTTTGCATGGCCTGTAGAGTCTGTAGCCCCTATAAATTAAGTGTTAGTTGCAATTAAGTTTTCGTCCAAATTTTCATATGCAACCACACATGCTGCATTGTAATAAGTTAAATGCAACATTGAACATTGCCTTATCAAGGCTGCATATGATCTCCTTTAAGCAACCCAAAACACTGTTTTGAAGCTTCTGTGCTGGACTATTCCCATTACCTATTATAAACCAAGAAAAATGAAAATACAAAGATGTTGATTTTTTTTGCCTCAAGTGCAACACAAATAGCAACCCTGATCATGACTCAGCCGACTTCTGCATATAGATGTTATTAAAAAACAAGAAACAAACTATTTGGAATGTACATGTACACTATCTAGAAACAGAGTGAATGTGATATGTGTGTTAAATGAAGGTGATATATGTTTTCAGTGGAAGTCATTTACAGTCTGAACAGAAGAGAAACCAGACAGACAACTACCCAACAGGGTCCGATAAGTCAGGGGTCATACAGTTTCAGAATGATAAACCTATAAGATGTAAGTTGGCTTGTACAAGGGCTGATCAAAAAGTAATAGAACTCCTTTTATAGGTCCATTCTTAAAGTTCATATTCAAGCATTAATTATACCCCCGGCATTTATGCCGACGGGTATATAGTTTTCGCTTTTCCGTTCGTCTGTTCGTATGTTCGTTAGTTAGTTCGTAATTCCGGAATGTTTGTAGAATTTATGTCAAAGGTTTTGTTAAAGTTTCTCTGGTGGTGTATATCTCATGAACCAATGATCAGAAACCATTCATATTTCAACCATAGGTACCCTATAGGGTTTGCTTTGTTTCCCTGAGTTCGGACCCTGTGTCCATGCTCACGGGTGGGGCTAGAGGTAAAAATCTAGGTCACCTTTAATTTGGGTCAAACTTTTGGTTAAAGTTTCTCTGGTGGTGTATATCTCATGAGCCAATTTTCAGAAATCATTCATATTTCGACTTTAGGTTCCCTATAAGGTTTGCTTTGTTTCCATGAGTTTGTACCCGAGGGTTCTTGCTCGGGGGTGGGGCTAGAGTTCAAAATCTAGGCCACCTTGAAAATGTGCTATTTATACTTATAGGAATGTATTCCTGTTTAGATCATAGATATTCTTTAGGGTTGAATTAAATTCTATGACACCAAACTCTAGGGGTGGGGCTGGAGGTCAAAATGTAGGACACATTTATAAAATACAATAGGTACCAAGATTAATATTCTGTATGTCTAGCTATATCTTGAGAACCATGTCAACCATGTGTCAGAAAGCGTTCATGCTTACAACATAGGTACCACATAAGGGCTAGACCCAAGGGTCCATGCTCAATACATGGGGGTGGGGCCTGAGGTCAAGATCTAGGACTTTTTTAGCTCGACTGCACAAAGTGCATAGAGCTATTGCAGTCACCCCGGTCGTCCATGTTCCCGTGCGTGTGCGTGCATGTGCGTCACACTTGCGTTAAAGTTTTCTAGAAGTCCATATCTTGACAACCACTCATCAGAAAGCATTCATACTTGGACCATAGATACCCTGTAGGGTTAGCTTTCATTCCATGGCATCGGGCCCCTGGGTATTAGCTATTATTCTGTTAAAGTTTTCTAGAAGTCCATATCTTGACAACCACTCATCAGAAAGCATTGATACTTGGGCCATTGACACCCTGTAGGGTCAGCTTTCATTCCATGGCATCAGATCCCTAGGTCCATGCCAGGGGGTGAGGCTAGAGGTTAAAATCTAGAACACCATTAATAATAATGGCTTTTCTGTGATATAGTATTCTAGAAGTCTATATCTTGAAAACCTTTTATCAGAGGGCTTTCATACTCGAACCATAGGTACCGTGTAGGGTTGAGTTTCATTTCATGGCATAGGATCTCTGGGTCCATGCCTGGGGGGTGGGGCTAGAGGTTAAAAAATAGAACACTGTAAAAAATAGATGTACAGCTGTGTAACTTTTACAAGGAGTCCATATCTTGACAACAACTTAACATTAAGCATTCATACTTCATACACTTTAGGTTCCATGACATCGGACCTCTGGGTCGGAGTCAGGGGTGCGGGGCTAGAGTTCAAAATCTAGAACTCCCTGATTTTTTTTTCTTTTTATTTCTTAATAGAAACAACTTAGGAAGATGGTTGGTCATTCATCTTTTGACTTTGTGACACTGACTTGTGTGTCATGACGGTAAGGATCGGTTGACCTACTTTCCACGGTTCAGTGATTTTGTCTTATATCTATACACTCATTTAGTATATTTTTAGCTCACCTGAGCCGAAGGCTCACAGGTGAGCTTATAGGATAGGCAGGCATCCGTTTTTCGTCGTCGTCGTCCGTCGTCGTCGTCCGTCCACAATTTCAAAGAAGAATATTTCTGAAGCTAGTAGGCCGATCTTGATCAAATTTAATGTGAACCATAATTGGGTTGGGGAATTGATGGCATTAGGTTTTGGAGCAGATTGTATCAAAATTGTGGTTTCCATGGCAACAGATAGGTCCCATAGACTTACAATGGGAAAAACTAAAAAATCTTCTTCTCTGAAACCACTAGGCCCACAGCTTTGATATTTGGTATGTAGCAATGGCTAATGGTCCTCTACATAAATTGTGCCATTCATGCCCCTGGGGTCAAATTTGGCCACGCCCCGGGGGGTCGATAGTCTCCATAGACTTACTATGGGAAAAAAATTCAAAAAATCTTCTTCTCTGAAACCACAGGGCCCACAGCTTTGATATTTGGTATGTGGCAATGGCTAATGGTCCTCTACATAAATTGTGCCAGCCATGCCCCTGGGGTCAAATTTGGCCACGCCCCGGGGGTCGATAGTCTCCATAGACTTAAAATTGGAAAAACTAAAAAAATCTTCTTCTCTGAAACCACTAGGCCCACAGCTTTGATATTTGGTATGTGGCAATGGCTAATGGTCCTCTACATAAATTGTGCCATTCATGCTCCTGGGGTCAAATTTGGCCACGCCCCGGGGGTTGATAGTCTCCATAGACTTACTATGGGAAAAAAATTAAAAAATCTTCTTCTCTGAAACCACAGGGCCCACAGCTTTGATATTTTGTAGGTGGCAATGGCTAATGGTCCTCTACATAAATTGTGCCAATCATGCCCCTGGGGTCAAATTTGGCCACGCCCCGGGGGTCGATAGTCTCCATAGACCTACAATAGGAAAAAAACTAAAAAAATCTTCTTCTCTGAAACCACTAGGCCCACAGCTTTGATATTTGGTATGTAGCAATGGCTAATGGTCCTCTACATAAATTGTTCCATTCATGCCCCTGGGGTCAAATTTGGCCACGCCCCGGAGGTTGATAGTCTCAATAGACTTGCTATGGGAAAAAAATTCAAAAATCTTCTTCTCTGAAACCACAGGGCCCACAGCTTTGATATTTTGTATGTGGCAATGGCAAATAGTCCTCTACATAAATTGTGCCAGCCATGCCCCTGGGGTCAAATTTGGCCACGCCCCGGGGGGTAGATAGTCTCCATAGATTTACAATGGGAAAAACTAACAAAAATCTTCTTCTCTGAAACCAAAAGGCCCAGAGCTTCTATATTTTGTATGTAGGTAGTCCCCATCATAAATTGTGCCTGTCATGCCCCAGGGTCAAATTTGGCCATGCCCCGGGGGTCAATAGTGTCCATGCATAGACTTTCATTGGTCGATTCTCAATTAGTTTAAATCTCATGAGCTTACAATGTGATAATCTCTCAGGTGAGCTACAGGACCAATGGTCCTCTAGTCTTGTCTTACTTCTTTCAGATTATGAGTGAGTACGACAAGCCTTTGACCCTAATATACTTATAGGTCACTGTGACCTAATTTCATGGTTCAGTGATTTTGCCTTATATCTTGACACTCAATTAGTATATTTTCATACTTTTTTATGTCCCCCCTCCGAAGGAGTTGGGGGACATATTGTTTTTGGTGTGGATCCCGTCGGCGTCGGCGTCAGCGTCAGCGTCGGCGGCGTAGCTTTTTGTCTGCACAATATCTCCTGAACCACTGGATGGATTTAGACCAAACTAGCACAGAAACTTCATTGGGACAGCCGAATGGAGTGATTAGATTTCGATGACCTTGACCTAATTTTCAAGGTCACAAAGGTCAATTAACTGTTTGAAAATCCAGGTGTCTCCATTCGTTTCCGCTCTCTAACTTGAGTAGTTTTTGACCGATTTTCTTCAAACTTTGCATATTAGTTGATACCGGCAAGGAGTGGTTTGGGATTGTAGATGGGTAAATTTTCGTCAAATGACCTTAGAGTTATGGCCCTTGATTATGGCCCTTGATTGAGGTTAAAAATTGCATTTTGTTCGTTTCCGCTCTCTAACTTGAGTAGTTTTTGACCGATTTTCTTCAAACTTTGCATATGAGTTGATACCGGCAAGGAGTGGTTTGGGATTGTAGATGGGTAAATTTCGTCAAATGACCTTAGAGTTATGTCCCTTGATTGAGGTTAAAAATTGCATTTTGTTCGTTTCTGCTCTCTAACTCGAGTAGTTTTTGACCGATTTTCTTCAAACTTTGCAAATGAGTTGATACTGACAAGGAGTGGTTTGGGATTGTAGATGGGTAAATTTCGTCAAACGACCTCAGAGTTATGGCCCTTGATTGATGTTAAAAATTGCATTTTGTTTGTTTCCGCTCTCTAACTTGAGTAGTTTTTTACCGATTTTCTTCAAACTTTGCGTATGAGTTGATACCAGCAAGGAGTGGTTTGGGATTGTAGATGGGTAAATTTCGTCAAATGACCTTGGAGTTATGGCCCTTGATTGAGGTTAAAAATTGCATTTTGTTCATTTCCGCTCTCTAACTTGAGTAGTTTTTGACCGATTTTCTTCAAACTTTGCGTATGAGTTGATACTGACAAGGAGTGGTTTGGGATTGTAGATGGGTAAATTTTGTCAAACGACCTTAGAGTTATGGCCCTTGATTGATGTTAAAAATTGCATTTTGTTCGTTTCCGCTCTCTAACTTGAGTAGTTTTTGACCAATTTTCTTCAAACTTTGCATATGAGTTGATTTCTGCAAGGAGTGGTTTGGGATTGTAGATGGGTAAATTTCGTCAAATGACCTTAGAGTTATGGCCCTTGATTGAGGTTAAAAATTGCATTTTGTTCGTTTCCGCTCTCTAACTTGAGTAGTTTTTGACCGATTTTCTTCAAACTTTACATATGAATTGATACCAGCAAGGAGTGGTTTGGGATTGTAGATGGGTAAATTTCGTCAAATGACCTTAGAGTTATGGCCCTTGATTGAGGTTAAAAATTGCATTTTGTTTGTTTCCGTTCTCTAACTTGAGTAGTTTTTTACCGATTTTCTTCAAACTTTGCATATTAGTTGATACCGGCACGGATTGGTTTGGGATTGTAGATGGGTAAATTTCGTGAAACTTCAAACTTTATAAATATGGAAAGCTGAAACGTGATATTTTAAAATGTCTGTTGGTATATATTGTTTTAATTAAAATGTCTGTTGGTATATATTTTTCAGGGTTATATGTAAAAATTTACAAAATTAAAAGTGCGTTGGGGCAGAGAGGGGGGACATATGTTTTCCTCTGAAAACTCCTTCTAGTTTCAGATTATGAGTGAGTATGACAAGACCTTTGACCCCAATATACTTACAGGTCACTGTGACCTAATTTCATGGTTCAGTGATTTTGCCTTATATCTCGGCACTCAAGTAGTTTATGAACAAACTTCTTTCAAAGTATGTTTGCGTATGACAAGACCTTTGACACTGAAGTAGTCCTAGGTCTTTATGACCTAATTTCACGGTTCAGTGATTTTGCCTTATATCTCAGCACTCAATTGGTATATGAACATACTGTTTTCACCATATGTTTACATATGACAAGATCTTTGACCCTGAAGTATTTCTAGGTCACTGTGACCTAATTTCATGGTTCATTGATTTTGCCATATATCTCGACACCCAGTTGGTATTTTTTCCTACTTTTTTCAGATAATGAATGAGTATGACCAGACCTTTAACCCACCAGACCTTTAACCCAAACATACTTATAGGTCACTATGACCTAATTTCATGGTTCAGTGATTTTGCCTTTATATCTCAGCACTCAAGTGGTTTATTAACAAGCTTCTTTCACACTATGTTTGCGTATGACAAGACTTTCAACCCTAAAGTAGTCCTAGGTCATTAAGACCTTATTTCACGGTTCAGTGATTTGCCCTTATATCTGGGCACACAATTGGTATATGAACATATTTCTTTAACGATATGTTTGCGTAAGAAAAGACCTTTGCAGCATGCCCATTCACGTACGGCAGTAAGTAATTCATGTACAGAAACTGCTCTGCACGCACAAATTACCTGCCGCTTACGAGCAAAAATGTGTACAAAGAAATGATGCACCCAGAAATTAAAATACCTGTGTGAGCGGCTTTTTAAAAGAGTCTAAATATAAAGCTCTAAATTTCCATTTTTGTGTCTAAATTAAGAATTGTGGTTTCATGTTTACAATTTTGATTGGTCAGTCAAGAATTTCAGCCATTCGATTTCACCGCCAGGCAGCGTGTTCGGGCTTGCGCAGTTTGAATTGTACTTTCAGTTTCACTGGGAGAAAATGATGTCCAATTGCTTGGCCTATTTCTTTAAATTATGACCCATCAGATTTGTTTTATAGTATGTGAAGTTGAAGAACACCTGTTAATCTTTTTTTTTTTTTTATTATTGCTATGCAAACAATTTATTGATTCTGTGATTAAAAGCTAATTGGCAACCAGGAATCGGACGCAACTTACGATCTCTGTTAACCGTACCCCACCCACTATGCCTGTATTATAGACAGCGTGATTGCTGCATTTAGTTGCAGTAGGAGTTTGGGGTTAACTATCAAACTTAGATAATTTCCACATACTAGCTGATTGAGCAAAACACTTTTTAGCTCACCTGAGCCGAAGGCTCACAGGTGAGCTTATAATATACCCATGCTCCGGCGTCCGTTCGTCTTCCATCCGTCCGTCCGTCCGTCGTCCGTCGTTCACAATTTCAAAGATCTTCTCCTCTGAAACCGCTGGGCCAATCAAAGCCAAACTTCATGTGGAGCATCCTTAGGAAGGGGGAACGAAAGTTTATATAAATGGTCCAGGTCACATGACCAAAATGGCCGCCATGGCTATAAATAGCAAAAACCTTTAAAAATCTTCTTCTCCAGAACCAGTGGGCCGATTTCCACGAAACTTGGTATGTAGCATCTGGGAGCCGGGCCCATCATAGTTTATATAAATCATGACCCTAGGATGACCTTGACCTATTTTACCGCAAGGTCAACTTAGGTCGCCAATGCATTTGAATGGGAAAAAATGGTAAAATGCTATTTAATGGGTAAAACTTACTGGGAATAGGCAAATGGACAGAAGATTAATGTTAATGGAAAATTTTAGCCCCTGGGGGGTTGTCTACCCCTGCCCCGGGGCTATATACATGTATATGACCATAATATTCAAACATCTTCTTCTCTGAAACCGCTAGGCCAATTGAAGCCAAACTTCATGTGGAGCATCCTTAGGAAGGGGGAACGAAAGTTTATATAAATGGTCCAGGTCACATGACCAAAATGGCCGCCATGGCTATAAATAGCAAAAACCTTTAAAAATCTTCTTCTCCAGAACCAGTGGGCCGATTTCCACGAAACTTGGTATGTAGCATCTGGGAGCCGGGCCCATCATAGTTTATATAAATCATGACCCTAGGATGACCTTGACCTATTTTACCGCAAGGTCAACTTAGGTCGCCAATGCATTTGAATGGGAAAAAATGGTAAAATGCTATTTAATGGGTAAAACTTACTGGGAATAGGCAAATGGACAGAAGATTAATGTTAATGGAAAATTTTAGCCCCTGGGGGGTTGTCTACCCCTGCCCCGGGGCTATATACATGTATATGACCATAATATTCAAACATCTTCTTCTCTGAAACCGCTAGGCCAATTGAAGCCAAACTTCATGTGGAGCATTCTTGGGAAGGGGGAATGAAAGTTTGTATAAATGGTCAAGGTCACATAATCTAGATGGCCACCATGGCTATAAATAGCGAAAACGTTTAAAAATCTTCTTCTTCAGAACCAGAAGGCCTATGATCTTGAAACTTGGCATGAAGCATTAAGGAACGTAGGTCTACAAAATTTATATAAATCGTGACACTGGGATGACCTTGACCTATTTCACGGCAAGGTCAACTTAGATCGCCCATGCATTTGAATGGAGAAAATCGTTAAAATGTCATTTGAAGGACAAAACTTGCAGTTAATTGGCAAATGGACTGAATTTTTATGATTTGAAAAAGACATTGACTCCAGGAGTTTTTCTGACCCTGCCCTAGGGTTATATACATGCATTTTACCATTCTAGTCTAACAAGTTTATTGGTACATGTATATATCTCAGGTCTCAGGTGAGCGTTTACAGGACCATTGGTCCTCAGGAACAAGAGGAAGCAGCATGATCCTAAATATTTTGTGTCATTTGAAATGTGGATTATTGTCTTTTCTTGTTGCCTAAAATAGATTGCAAGTACAAGTATTAGCTTTTAGAGAAAAACAAAGACATGCCAATATCTATTTTACTGAAAACATCAACATTCACTACAATGTCATTGTACTATTGTACTGTCACTGTGGGGGGCTACCTGGGGTTTTGGAATCTAGGCATATGGGTCATTTGCTGAAGATAAGTTGGACAACTCGGAGGAAAAAGGATTGATCTTGTATTAATGCATTTATAATGTGAGTTTCAAAAACATGGTGTACCCTCAAAATTTGGCCTGTACCCTCAAAATTGGGACACAAAGGGTACATGTACCCTCAGCTGAATATTAGAGTGGGCATGCTGCCTTTGACTGTAAAGTATTCCTGGGTCACTGTGACCTAATTTCATGGTTCAGTGATTTTGCCTTATATCTCCACACTCAAAAAAAAGTTGGTATTTTTTCATACTTCTTTCTGATTATGAATGAGTATGACCAAACCTTAAATCCAAACATACTTACAGGTCACTATGACTTTATTTCATGGTTCTGTGATTTTGCTTTATATCTCAACACTGAATATGGGTATATGATCATATTTGTTTCACATTATGTGTAAGTATGACTAGACCTTTGACCCTGAAACCTTGTGACCTTGTTTCTCGGTTCAGTGATTTTGCCTTGTATCTTGGCACTCAGTTGGTATATGAACACACTTCTTTCACAATATGAGAGAGACCTTTAAATCTTAGGTAGTTATAGTTAACTTCCATGGTTCAGTGATTTTGCCTTACTGCATCAAGGCAAAAAGATGTATGAGCATAATGCTTTGGGTTACTCTTGGGGTTTGGCCTTATGTTTGACAAAGGTCAGAAGCAGTCGAGCACGCTGTCCTGCGACAGCACTTATTATTTTTAACTCACCTGAGCCGAAGGCTCACAAGTTGAGCTTATAGGATGGCCATGATCCGGCGTCCGTCCGTCCGTTGTCCGTCGTCCGTCCGTCGTCCACAATTTCAAAGATCTTCTTCTCTGAAACCGCTTGGCCGATCTAGTTGAAATTTTATGTGGAGCCTCCTTGGGTAGTGGCATTTCAAGTTTAATCGCAAAATCCAGGTCACATGACCAAGATGGCCGCCACGCCCATATATGGTAAAAACCCTTCAAAAATATTTTTCTCCAGAACCGGTGGGCGGATTTCCACGAAACTTGGTATGTAGCATTGGGGACTTCAGCCCATCATAGTTTGATCAAATGATGGTCATAGGATGACCTTGACCTATTTTACGGCAAGGTCAAATTTGGAAACATAGACTTTTACATGGGAAAAAGTGAAAACTATGGATTTTTTGAAAACTATTGCAGCCTGAGGCCTGAAAAGTGGTAGATGCAAACATCTAATGGAGTAGATGAAGGTATGTGATTAATTTAGGTCAAGGTCATCTCTTGACCTTGGCCAGTCTGTCGTCCATTCACACTTTTCAAAGATCTTCTTCTCTGAAACTACTGGGCCAATCAAAGTGAAATTTTATGTGGAGCATCCATGGATAGGGGAGATGGAAGTTTGATCGCGAAATCCAGGTCACATGACCAAGATGGCCGCCACGCCCATATATGGTAAAAACCACTCAAAAATCTTCTTCTCCAGAACGGGCAGGCCGATTTTCATGAAACTTGGTATGTGGAAACATGGCCGCCATGCCCAACTATTGTAAAAACCACTCAAAAATCTTCTTCTCCAGAACCGGCTGGCCAATTTTTGCAAAACTTGGTATGTAGCATTTGGGACTCCAGCCCATCATAGTTTGTTGAAATGATGACCCTAGGATGACCTTGACCTATTTTATGGCAAGGTCGATTTTGGAAACATAGGCTTTTACATGGGAAAATGCTAAAACAATGGATATTTTGGAAACTGTTGCAGCCTGAGACCTGAAAGTTGCTAGATGCAGACAACTAATGGAGTCATTGAAGGTAAGTGATTAATGAAGGCCAAGGTCATGTCTTGACCTTGACCCAAGGTCATTTAAATATCAAAATTAAAATGATGGTTTTCTCAGAAATCACTGGGTTTGGAAACTATTGCAGCCTGAGACCTGAAACTTTGCAGATGCAGACAACTTATGAAGTCAATAAAGGTGTGTGAGTATTCAAGGTCAAGGTCATTTCATGATGACAATACTCCAAGATCAGGCTTCAGGTGAGCGTTCTCAGGATCAATGGTCCTCTGGTTTGAAAACTACTGCAGCCTGAGGCCTGAAAAGTGGTAGATGCAAACAACTAATGGAGTAGATGAAGGTATGTGATTAATTAAGGTCAAGGTCATCTTTGACCTTGGCCAGTCTGTCATCCATACACACTTTTCAAAGATCTTCTTCTCTGAAACTGCTTGGCCAATCAAAGTGAAATTTTATGTGGAGCATCCATGGGTAGGGGAGACGAAAGTTTGATTGCAAAATCCAGGTCACATGACCAAGATGGCCGCCACGCCCATATATGGTAAAAACCACTCAAAAATCTTCTTCTCCAGAACCAGCTGGCCGATTTTCATGAAACTTGGTATGTAGCATTTGGGACTCCAGCCCATCATAATTTGATCAAATGATGACCATAAGATGACCTTGACCTATTTTACGGCAATGTCGATTTTGGAAACATAGGCTTTTACATGGGAAAAAGTGAAAACTATGGATTTTTTGAAAAATATTGCAGCCTGAGGCCTGAAAAGTGGAAGATGCAAACAACCAATGGAGTAGATGAAGGTATGTGATTAATTTAGGTCAAGGTCATCTCTTGACCTTGGCCAGTCTGTCGTCCATACACACTTTTCAAAGATCTTCTTCTCTGAAACTGCTTGGCCAATCAAAGTGAAATTTTATGTGGAGCGTCCATGGGTAGGGGGAAGAAAGTGTGATCGCGAAATGCGGGTCACATGACCAAGTTGGCCGCCATGCCCAACTATAGTAAAAACCACTCAAAAGTCTTCTCCAGAACCGGCTGGCCGATTTACGCGAAACTTGGTATGTAGAATCGGGGACTTCAGCCCATCATAGTTTGATAAAATGATGACCCTTGGATGACCTTGACCTATTTTACGGCAAGGTCAATTTTGGAAACATAGGCTTTTACATGAGAAAAGGCGAAAACAATGGATATTTTGGAAACTGTTGCAGCCTGAGACCTGAAAGTTGCTAGATGCAGACAACTAATGGAGTCAATGAAGGTAAGTAATTAATGAAGGCCAAGGTCATTTGTTGACCTTGACCCAAGGTCATTTAATAATCAAAATTGAAATTATGGTTTTCTCAGAAATCACTTGGTTTGGAAACTATTGCAGCCTGAGACCTGAAACTTTGCAGATGCAGACAACCTTTGAAGTCAATAAAGGTGTGTGAGTATTCAAGGTCAAGGTCATTTCATGATGACTTAATACTCCAAGATCAGGCTTCAGGTGAGCGTTCTCAGGACCAGTGGTCCTCTGGTTTGAAAACTATTGCAGCCTGAGGCCTGAAAAGTGGTAGATGCAAACAACTAATGGAGTAGATGAAGGTATGTGTTTAATTTAGGTCAAGGTCATCTCTTGACCTTGGCCAGTCTGTCGTCCATACACACTTTCAAAGATCTTCTTCTCTGAAACTGCTTGGCCAATCAAAGTGAAATTTTATGTGGAACATCCATAGGTAGGGGAGACGAAAGTTTGATTGCGAAATCCAGGTCACATGACCAAGATGGCCGCCACGCCCATATATGGAAAAAACCACTCAAAAATCTTCTTCTCCAGAACCAGCTGGCCGATTTTCTTGAAACTTGGTATGTAGCATTTGGAACTCCAGCCCATCATAGTTTGATCAAATGATGACCATAGGATGACCTTGACCTATTTTAGGGCAATATCAATTTTGGAAACATAGGCTTTTACATGGGAAAAAGTGAAAACTATGGATTTTTTGAAAACTATTGCAGCCTGAGGCCTGAAAAGTGGTAGATGCAAACAACCAATGGAGTAGATGAAGGTATGTGATTAATTTAGGTCAAGGTCATCTCTTGACCTTGGCCTGTCTGTCGTCCATACACACTTTTCAAAGATCTTCTTCTCTGAAACTTGGCCAATCAAAGTGAAATTTTATGTGGAGCATCCATGGGTAGGGGAGACGAAAGTTTGATCGGGAAATCCAGGTCACATGACCAAGATGGCCGCCACGCCACCATATATGGTAAAAACCACTCAAAAATCTTCTTCTCCAGAACAGGCAGGCCAATTTTCATGAAACTTGGTATGTAGCATTTGGGACTCCAGCCCATCATTGTTTGATCAAATGATGAACCTAGGATGACCTTGACCTATTTTAGGGCAATTTCAATTTTGGAAACATAGGCTTTTACATGGGAAAAGTGAAAACTATGGATTTTTTGAAAACTGTTGCAGCCTGAGACCTGCAAACACCTGCAAACAACTAATGGAGTAGATGAAGGTATGTGATTAATTGAGGTCAAGGTCATCTCTTGACCTTGGCCAGTCTGTCGTCCATACACACTTTTCAAAGATCTTCTTCTCTGAAACTGCTTGGCCAATCAAAGTGAAATTTTATGTGGAGCGTCCATGGGTAGGGGGAAGAAAGTGTGATCGCGAAATGCAGGTCACATGACCAAGTTGGCCGCCATGCCCAACTATGGTAAAAACCACTCAACAATCTTCTTCTCCAGAACCGGCAGGCGGATTTACGCGAAACTTGGTATATAGCATTTGGGACTCCAGTCCATCATAGTTTGTTGAAATGATGACCCTAGGATGACCTTGACCTATTTTACGGCAAGGTCAATTTTGGAAACATAGGCTTTTACATGGGAAGAGGTGAAAACAATGGATATTTTGGAAACTGTTGCAGCCTGAGACCTGAAAGTTGCTAGATGCAGACAACTAATTGAGTCAATGAAGGTAAGTAATTAATGATGGCCAAGGTCATTTGGTGACCTTGACCCAAGGTCATTTAACCCTTACCACGCGTCAAAATATTTTACCGATTGGGTGCTCACCGCTGACAAAGTCGGAGCCATTTTGTGATTTTCTACTGTTTGTGTTTAAACCCTTATAACTTCTTTCACAAACAAGCTACATTGAAAAACCAAATAATAGATCGAAAGGCCATTGAATTATCTATCAAATAAACCAAAAATTATAAATGGATGTCTGTGAATAATACTTGTAGCAATGACACAACAAGTCAACTTCGCCGAAAAAAATCAAAATTTCCATTTCAAATCTGTTACGAAAGCTAATTTCGTACGAAAAAAGATGATGACGGGAGATATTTCCAATTCAATTTACCTTATTCATATCCTCTGACATCCAAAACACAAGAAATCCTTGTCAAAGTCATTATTTTGAAGTAATATTCAACTTTTTATCACCCCCATATCGGCAATATTTCCTGTGTCCGCCATTGCAAATTCATGAATGAAATCCAAAAGGAAAGTAATATTTTATTGATTTCATTCCGCATAACAAAAAATTCCATTATATGTTCCGTATAAACTTTACATATGCTCAGTACAGGGCCTATTGATGAAGTCTGTATTATAAAATGGGTCCTCCCATTGTATTCCACGGTCAGACTCGATCGAAAACGAAAGTAGGGAGAAAAACGACCTCAGTTGTTTGCCGCGTTGACAGACCTTACATTCGGGTACGACTTTAGTCGTTCACCGCGCGGCAAGGGTTAAGGATGTTCGCTGCTAACATTTGACATTTCGGAACTTCCGGTTTTTCTTTTGTTGAATATCTCGTAAACGGTTGAAGATATTTTCCTAATATTTTATATTTGGATACATATTGATTATATGCATTGAATGAGCCATGAAAATTATCAATCTAAGAAACTTCATTTTTTCACCCCATTTTCTGCAATATTTCAGAAAATTTTAGTTGTCAGTAAGATTTAGGGGGTAGGGTAGATTAAACTTGAATATTACACATCTTCAAATTAATTGCACTAGTTCGATGTTTATTTTAGCTGCAGTATATGTGTACATGGTCTTCTAAGTCAGTCTTTGGGTCTTTGGTGTGCTGGTTATAAAATTTTAGGTGGTTTAATGAAATGGGCTTTAAGAAATAAAACAGCCGAAAAAAGGCCGAAAATGGCGATTTTCAGGTTGTTGGTTCGCTCTTATATGCACACTACCCTATATATTTCTTTCTTTTATTCGAACAATATTACCAAGTTCTATGTTATGTGAAAATACAAGAAAAAGTTTGAATCAACAAATATGGGTTTGGCATATTTCAAAATATTGCTATTTTCCGACTTTTCAAGTATGGGGGTAGGGTTGGAAAATAAATCGTAAGAATTTGTCATCCACTTCAAGTTGCAAATTTTTCTTTGCTTTTGGTCTAAAATAGTCTGTAATACGTAAATACTATGACTTTTGAAAGCATTCTCAGTATATGTTTGTTAAAGACAGCTATCTTTCAAAGAATTAAAAAATAAATTAATTTTACTAAATTTAAAACATGGTGCTCAGAGGTCTCATTCAGAGGCCTGTAGCTTGAAAAAATGCACACTACCCTATATTTATTCTGTTATCAAATGTCTTGTGTTGTATTTTGGAATCAAAAAAGAGGGGTTAGAAAAAAAGTTTGAATACTTTTTCATTGGCAGCGAACATCCTTAAATATCAAAATTAAAATTATGGTTTTCTCAGAAATCACTGGGTTTGGAAACTATTGCAGCCTGAGACCTGAAACTTTTCAGATGCAGACAACTTGTGAAGTCAATAAAGGTGTGTGAGTATTCAAGGTCAAGGTCATTTCATGATGACTTAATACTCCAAGATCAGGCTTCAGGTGAGCGTTCTCAGGACCAATGGTCCTCTGGTTAGCTCACCTGAGCCGAAGACTCACAAGGTGAGCTTATAGGATGGCATGCTCCGTCGTCCGTCTGTCGTCGTCCGTCCACAATTTCAAAGATTTTCTTCTCTGAAACCGCTTGGCCAATGAAAGCCAAATTTTGTGTAGAGCATCCATGGGTAGGGGGAACGAAAGTTTGTTCGCGGGATCTTGATCACATGACCAAGATGGCCGCAATGCCCATATATGGTAAAAACCACCAAAAATCTTCTTCTGCAGAACCAGCGGGCTGATTTCCACCAAAATTGGTATGTAGCATCGGGGACTCTAGCCCGTCACAGTTTGCGCAAATGATGACCCTGGGATGACCTTGACCTATTTTACGGCAAGGTCAAATTTGGAAACATAGGCTTTTACATGGGAAAAAGTGAAAATTATGGATTTTTTGATAACCATTGCAGTCTGAGGCCTGAAAAGTGGTAGATGCAAACAACTAATGGAGTAGATGAAGGTATGTGATTAATTTAAGTAAAGGTCATCTATTGACCTTGGCCAGTCTGTCTTCCATACACGCTTTTCAAAGATCCTCTTCTCTGAAACTGCTTGGCTAATCAAAGCGAAATTTTATGTGGAGCATCCATGGGTAGGGGAACGAAAGTTTGATAGCGAAATACAGGTCACATGACCAAGATGGCCGCCACGCCCATATATGGTAAAAACCACTCAAAGAACCGGCATTCCGATTTTCATGAAACTTGGTATGTAGCATTTGGGACTCCAGCCCATCATAGTTTGATCAAATGATGATCATAGGATGACCTTGACCTATTTTACGGCAAGGTCAATTTTGGAAACAGGCTTTTACATGGGAAAAAGTGAAATTATGGATTTTTTTAAAAACTGTCGCAGCCTGAGACCTGAAAAGTGGTAGATGCAAACAACTAATGGAGTAGATGAAGGTATGTGATTAATTTAGGTCAAGGTCATCTCTTGACCTTGGCCAGTCTGTCGTCCATACATACTTTTCAAAGATCTTCTTCTCTGAAACTGTTCAGCCAATCAAAGTGAAATTTTATGTGGAGCATCCATGGGTAGGGAGACGAAAGTTTGATCATGAAATTTGGGTCACATGACCAAGATGGCCACCATGCCCAACTATGGTAAAAACACTCAAAAATCTTCTTCTCCAGAACCGGCTGGCCGATATTCGCGAAACTTGTTATGTAGCATTTGGGACTCCAGCCCATCATAGTTTGTTGAAATGATGACACTAGGATGACCTTGACCTATTTTACGGCAAGGTCAATTTTCGAAACATATGCTTTTACATGGGAAAAGGCGAAACCAATGGATATTTTGGAAACTGTTGCAGCCTGAGACCTGAAAGTTGCTAGATGCAGACAACTAATGGAGTTAATGAAGTAATTAATGAAGGTCAAGGTAATTTCTTGACCTTGACCCAAGGTCATTCAAATATCAAAATTAAAATTATGGTTTTCTCAGAAATCACTGGGTTTGGAAACTATTGCGGCCTGAGACCTGAAACTTTGCAGTTGCAGACAACTTATGAAGTCAATAAAGGTGTGTGAGTATTCAAGGTCAAGGTCGTTTCATGATGACTTAATATAATTCCAAGATCAGGCTTCAGGTGAGCGTTCTCAGGACCAATGGTCCTCTGGTTGGAGGTTGCCACACAATTTTAGAGGGTACACAAAATTATCACATGAAATGCTTGCCAAAAATCTAGGACAAACAAAGTTTAATGCATGTGGTGAAATGTGAATAAATGCTTCAAGATATTGCATGTAAACTATATGTTAATCTTTGTTTTTCCTGAATTTTTATAGAGGCAGAGCAATAAATTCAGTATTCTTTTAACCGGAATCTGAACATTTCAACAAAGTCCTGAAATTTGCTTTATTATTAATTTGAGAACTTTGGTTCGCCTCCTCTGTAAATGCTAATCAGCTATCTAAAATTGTGTTTTAGATTTTATTTATGAATTTTTCACGACTTTCGGAATGGAACTGGATGTAATCAGGAGAGTAACATTTTGCCTTTGTGAGTCTTACACAGTACATGTAAACCACCAGAGCAAACTAATAAAGGATCAAAGGTGTCTCCAACCAAATACCCTCCAAAGCAAATGGCCCATGAATTTGTCATATGTATCTGTATCTTTATTGGTTGACTGTAGGACCAATTCTGAAACTTTAACCGCGGGTGTGCACATTTATTGATTAGTTACATACGAATGGACAGCTGTTTTAAAGCTGTTGACTGTCTCTGCGCGAATATGGTCATCTGACGAACAGTTCCAGTCACTGGTAGTTTTCACAAAGAAAGAGTTTCTGAATTGATCTGTTTTTGATTCAGGTACTTTATAACACTCGGAGTTGTTTTGAGTGTATTTATTCACAAAGTTAGATGTGTAATAATCTTGGTGTTTTTTTTGCTCGGATTTGTCGTTTGTTCCTAATTGGAATAAATACCTCGTCAGCATTGATTGCCGGAACCATACCCCTAACAGTTTTATATAGCATAACCAGTATTGATTCCAGTCTGCGTTGTTGTAGTGGTTGTAACTTCAGGTCCTTGAGCATCTCCCTTACGCACCCTTCGAATCTTGAGTCATTTTTGATAAATCTTGCAGCAAGTCTCTGTATTTTTTCAAGTGACTGAATGTCTTGTTGTTGATACGGATCCCAAACTATAGCACTGTACTCCAAAGTTGATCGTACTAGCGCCATGTATGCTAATCTTTTACATTCCATTGGACAGTACTTAAGATTACGGCATAAAAATCCCAGTGTTGAATTTGCTGTTTTCACAATGTTAGTAATATGAATTTTCCACTTTAAGTCATTAGATATTGTAATTCCTAGGTTTGGAGATGAGTTTACTTCCTGGAGAATTTCACTGTCTAGTTGTTAGAACCTTGATGATTTTTGGCGGATAGACAAGATATAACATTTTTTGGCATTAAAATGCATGCCTCACTTGGCAGCCCATTTTTCAAGTTCATAGGCATTTATAATTTCAAGCATTCAAATATGAGCCCTGTCATGAGAAAAACAGCATATTGCATACAAAAACAAAGACACAGTAACTGCCTTTGTTTTCGCTACACCGATAGTACAATATCTACTTTCTAAATCCAAAATTTCCAGCCTCTAGCCAGCTTCTGTGCTTGTACAGCTCCGTTTGAGTTGGACCTGTTCAAAAACCACATTGTTTGTTTTCTCATGGTGTGGCTCATATATTCTTGGTCCTTGTATCATGTTTGAATTGGCACTAAGCTACAGGGTTGCACCTGAGATATAGTGTGTTTTCTTCTTTCTAGATATTAAAGATGCCAAGTCAGAGATATTTAGGATCCTTTCTATGCTGAGTGTTAGTAAGACGAGGTTCAAAAGCCTTCTGAAGTGGATGAAAACCCTAAAACTTGAAGATGGGAAGAAAGGTGCGTAATGATCAAGCCAAAGGTTATAGAAAAGTGGGTAATGATCAGACCCAAGGTTATAGAAAAGTGGGTAATGATCAGGCCCAAGGTTATAGAAAAGTGGGTAATGATCAAGCCCAAGGTTATAGAAAAGTGGGTAATGATCAGGCTCAAGGTTATAGAAAAGTGGGTAATGATCAAGCCCAAGGTTATAGAAAAGTGGGTAATGATCAGGCGAAGGTTATAGAAAAGTGGGTAATGATTAAGCCCAAGGTTATAGAAAAGTGGGTAATGATCAGGCCCAAGGTTATAGAAAAGTGGGTAATGATCAGGCCCAAGGTAATAGAAAAGTGGGTAATGATCAAGCCAAAGGTTATAGAAAAGTGGGTAATGATCAGACCCAAGGTTATAGAAAAGTTGGTAATGATCAGGCCCAAGGTTATAGAAAGGTGGGTAATGATCAAGCCCCCACGGTTATAGAAAAGTGGGTAATGATCAGGCCAAAGGTGATAGAAAGGTGCGTAAAGATCAGACCAAAGGTTATAAAACATTTGAGCTGTGACGCGAGAAAACCAGGTCTGACACAAACCAACCTGTACAGTCACAGAAGCAGGCTAGAAGCTTGAAATTTCGGATTTAAGAAGAAGAGAGATAGTACTATCCGGTACTAACTTTGCAGTTACTGCAAAGCTGATCTGCACCTTTGTTTTCGCATAGGCAAAAATCCTGTTTTTTTTTGTGGTGTGGCTCATTTTTCATGATCAACTTGGCTGAGCATAAAATTTATCCTGCTTTTAAATGTTAAAATGTCAACAAAAAGTTTTGGCATTTTATCATTTAAAAGGATAAGTTAGTGGCTTAAAATTAGCGGCTTTGGTTATCTACAGCTCTGTTGCATAAGTTTAGTACATACCGATTTGTTTCATAAGTAATGGCATAGCAGTACCCGTACTTGAAGATTTGCCAAATTTGATTGGGTGTTTGCAGATTTGAATGGATTTCGCTAATTCAATCCTAATACATAGCATTATTCATTGTTTGTAATCATTTAGATTTTGATTGATATATAAAAAGATAATAACACATAAAATATGATAAACGAAATAACATAATTTCTGTGACACAAATATCAATGTTAACATTCATTTCTCGAATTACAGAAAATTTTGAACAGAAAATTTATTATTCCAATAAAATGACAAAGCGTCAAGGAGACTGCACCTTACATAATATTTGGTCTACCCTATGTACATTCGTTGTTATTGAAGCTTGAATTCTTGCATCCTTCTAGACTGCCTTACCTTGTTTGGACTGTCGTTTCACAATTTTGTGTCCCAGTACCTTTTCGAGCGGCTTTCTTTTGATTAAATATTTATAATCAACAGTTTGACATGTGTTATATGTAAAAACAAACGGTTGTATGTGTAATTCTTTATCAAACACTGACTGATTGTATAATGTGGTGTACCACTGCTATATAGGTGCAATATTTCAAGCTTCAATAAACTTAAATATACCCAGGATAGACCAAATTTTATGTTAGGTGTAGTATGCTGGGTGATAAGCCAATATAGCGATATAATCCTTTTTTGGTTAAAACTTTCTTGAAGTGTATGTAATCAATGTTAAAGTTGATATTTGTATCCCTGAAGTTATGATATTTTGCTTGTCATTTTAATGTGTTACAGTTTATAAATATATCTATCAAAATCTAAAATGTTACAATCACTGAATAGTTTTATGTATCAAGTTTGACATTACCTGCAAACACCCAATAACATTTGGCAAAGCTTCGAGTTCTGGTCCTGCTATGCCATTACTTATGAAACAAATCGGTATGTACTAGACTTTTGAAACGGAGCTGTACACCTGCAATTTCAACTAATTGAGTATTTATAAACAGTTTATTCAGCTCACCTGAGCCGAAGGATGGGACTTGAGCTGGCGTCCATCCCTGCCTCCATGTGTGAGTTTCTAAAAACAGAAATATCTCTAAAAGGCTACTGGGCCAATTGCAATCAAATTTTAGCTAGCTACGATGGGAAAAAACCACAAGACCCAGAAGCTTTTATATTTTGTGTGTCTATTACTACTTAACCTCTTTATAGATCCTGCCTACCATGCCCCTGGTGTCCATACCGGCCAATCCCCAGGGGCGGCATGCCCCTGTGGTCAAAATTGGCCATGCCCCAGGGGCATCATTATCTTCCATTTATAAGCATAAGCTTATAATGGGAAATACATGCAAAATATATGAACCACAAGACTCAAACCTTCTACAGCAATGTCATAGCTCACCATAAACCCTGCTAATCATGCCTCCTGGGTAAAAAAAATGGCTCAGCACATTTATTAGCTCACCTGAGCGGAAGGCTCACAAGTTGAGCTTATAGTATAGTAGTCGAGCCGGCGTCCATCCGTCCGTCCGTTCACAATTTCAATCTTGAATATCTCTAAGACAACAAAGTCCAATCGCAATCAAATTTTATCTGAAGCATCATTGAGGAGGGGTAAAGGTTGCATTAGGTTTTGGGCCAGGTCGGATCAGAACTCTGGTTTCCATGGCAACAGATAGCTCCCATTGAGTTATAATGGGGAAAATGTTGTGGCCACTCTAGCAACTTCATTTTTGATTGGATCTTCTTCATTCTTGCAGGTAACAAGGACAACCATAACATCTCGGATGAGATCGAATTTCGGCTAGGTTCAACCTCAGATTGCAGAGTTAGCTGCCCTTGAGTGTCTGGAAAAATCCCCATAGACTTATAATGGGAAAAATGTTGTGGCCACTCTAGCGCCATTATTTTTCAGTGGATCTTCTCCATTCTTGCAGGTAACAAGTACAACTATAATATTTCGGATGGGTTCGAATTTCAGCTACATCCGACCTCTGACTGTGGAGTTAGCTGCCCTTGAGTGTTTGAAAAATCATTATTTTGTGTTGTGGCCTCTCTAGCGCCTTCAATTTTGATCGGATCTTCTTCATATTTGGAAGTAACAAGGATAGCCATAATATATCGTATGAATTCGAATTTCAGCCAGATCCGACCCTTGAATGCAGAGTTATCTGCCCCTGACTGCGTGAAAAATCAATATTTAGTGTTGTGGCCACTCTAGCGCCTTCATTTTTAATCAGATCTTCTTTATTCTTGGAAGTAACAAGGACATTTTCGACCAGATCCGACCTCTGACTGCGGAGTTATTTGCCCTTGAGTGTTTGAAAAATCAATATTTTGTATTGTGGCCACTCTAGCGCCTTCAATTTTGATTGGATCTTCTTCTTACTTGGAAGTAACAAGGATAGTCATAACATCTCGGATGAGTTTGAATTTCAGTCAGATCCGACCCTTGACTGCAGAGTTATCTGCCCTTGACTGTGTGTAAAATCAATATGTAGTGTTGCGGCCACTCTAGCGCCTTCATTTTTATTTGGATCTTCTTTATTCTTGGAAGTAACAAGGACATCCATAATATCTCGAAGGAGTTCGAATTTCGACCAGATCCGACCTCTGACTGCGGAGTTATCTGCCCTTGAGTGTTTGAAAAATCAATATTTTGTGTTGTGGCCACTCTAGCGCCTTCAATTTTGATCAGATCTTCTTCATACTTGGAAGTAATAAGGATAGCCATAACATCTGGGATGAGTTCGAATTTCAGCTAGATCCGACTCTTGACTACAGAGTTATCTGCCCTTGACTGTGTGAAAAATCAATATTTAGTGTTGTGGCCACTCTAGCGCCTTCATTTTTAGCTCACCTGAGCCGTTAGGCTCACAAGGTGAGCTTATAGGATGGCCATGATCCGGCGTCCGGCGTCCGTCGTCGTCCACCATTTTCAAAGATCTTCTTCTCTGAAACCGCTTGGCCAATTAAAGCCAAATTTTATATGAAGCATCTATGGGAAGAGGGAACCAATGTGTTTATAAATAATCCAGGTCACATGACCAAGATGGCCGCCATGCCTATATATGGTAAATACCCTTCAAAATTCTTCTTCTCCGGAACCGGTGGACCGATTTCAACGAAACTTGGCATGAAGCATCGGGGACTAGAGTACTACAGTACAGTCAGCGTGATGTTTATATCCTTCGCGCTCACGCACGAAAGAAAAAAGGATTAAGTTCCACGCAAAACCCACGCAAAACCCTCGCTCATTCCTCGCAAAATCCACGCTTGTTCCACGCTATGTCCACGTTCATTCCTCGCAAGAAGCGTGTGAGTTGCGTGAGATATAAGCAGTTCCACGCTTGCTCACGCTTTCCACGTTCATTAAGGAAAGGATTAAGAAACATGCGAGAAAAGGATTATCGTTTCGTCTTGTTCAAAAGGGTAAAATTTATTAAAGTTTTATGACCAAATTAAATATATAATATATATTTAATTTATTTATCCTAAGTACGAGGTCGGCAACTAAGTATGATGACGGCAAACCTGTACAAATACCGAATGATAGTTACACTTGTACAACAAAGCGGCTGCACGTAAATACACGAGTTGCAGTCTGAGCAATATGTTATTCAGTGTTGATTCAATTATCATCGTAGATTAAGTGATGTGAAAATTTGCACTTTTAAATATTATTTAGCAGCGTGGTGCATTTCTGACTGCCGCGGTTTTAGATGCAGAACATTGTACATTTATATCTGATACTTTTGCCATAAGAAAAGATGAGCACCCCGGTTTGTTGTTTTGCAGAACATCTCTCAAATAAATGCGTCTTTCGTATTCTCTAAGATGCCTTACGTCAATTAAAGCTCGACCTACATGTAATACGGTTCAAGCACCTTGCTACATGTACATGTATCATTTAATCATAAATTACGATGCACGTTACAATTAAATTTACATGCAATTAATTCATCTTAATTTCATCTTAAGAGTCGGTATAATGCCCCTACAAGAGTTCTGATTCCCTTTAACATATTGTTTTATCTTTCAAGCATTTACCAAAGTCAACAAAATCAAGGTATTCTTTTACACAGGATTAATAAGCGACATAGTCTCTAAGTTATAATTAACAACGCTAATTTGGTGCATAAAGTTATAAATTATCCTAATCAAACAAACACACAATTCAGTTTGTGTGATAACTGATAAAATGCAAGAATATCTTTGACATTTGAAACGTTAGAAAAAAAAAGTTAAAAAAAAAAACGAAAACAAAAGAAAGTATAGAAAATACAAACACAAACTACGTTTGCGCGTGTCTTCTTTGTTTCGGAAATGTAACACACCATACTGAACAGTACATGTACATGTCCGTACGCGGCAAAGTTCCAGACTTTCAGCGGTGCAAATGACTTCACTGCTTTTATTTTGGTTGACAAGAGACATATACATAAATATATAAAAAATGAAAAATAACACTTTTTTCATGTCCCTTTTTCCTGAGCGTGAAACGAACGTGGGAAGCGTGAGCGAGCGTGGGACTGTAGATATCTCACGCAACTCTCTTAATCCTTTCCACGTTTCGTTTCACGCTACAGTTAAGCAGTTCCACGTTTCGTCTCCTAATTCCACGCAAACCTCACGCTACTTCCTCGCAAAACTCACGCAAAATCCACGCTTATTCCACGCAAAATCCACGGAAAAAAGTCACGTGACATGCGAAATTCCACGTTCGTAAGCGTGAGAGATATAAACATCACGCTGACTGTACTGTACAATGTATTTACAAGGTCAACATAGGTCGCCCATGCATTTGAATGGAGAAATTTGTTAAAATGTCATTTGAAAGGCAAATCTTGCAGGAAATGGGCAAATGGACTGAAGGTAGGTAATTCTGAAAAACATTTGGACCCTAGGGGTTGGTCTGCCCCCACCCTGGCGCAATATACATGTATATTACAAAAATATTCAAAGATCTTCTTCTCTGAAACCACTTGGCCAATCAAAGCCAAATTTTATATGAAGCATCTATAGGAAGGGGGAACCAACTTGTTTCTTAATAATCCAGGTCACATGACCAAGATGGCCACCATGCCGATTTCAACGAACACTGGACCGATTTCAACGAAACTTGGCATGAAGCATCGGGGACTAGAGTACTACAATGTGTTTATAAATTATGACCTTTGGATGACCTTGACCAGTACCTTAATTAATTTTTTAGTCTATAGGGTATTTACGCACCCCTTTTTCATTCAATTGCGTATCTGGAATTTAATTGGGTAAGTTCAATTCTGTTGTGCACTCTATTTTCAATCAATTGGGTAAAATGGAAAACAATTTGGTAAAAATGATGTTCGAGGTGTACTTTCCTTATTTTCTTCTACTTTCGCTTTTGCATAGCATAAAATAAAAGGGAAACATTGATTGGTTGAGAGAATTAACTAAAATCGCAGTCAACCAACGAAAAAACAGAAAAGAAATGGCTTCCAATCGATCGATTTGCGCATGTCCAATGACATTTTTGTTTAATGTAGACGGCGTAAGCCGTTGTGCGGCACACACCGATAAAAACCGGTACGCAATTGATTTTTCCGGTATTGCGTATCGTCGATTTCTTTTGCGTTTTCTCACGCAACCAGATAGTTATTAATTGCGTTTTTTCATATTTTAATTGGGTAATTACGCAAATACGCAGCCTAATTAAGGTACTGCCTTGACATATTTTACGGCAAGGTCAACATAGGTCGCCAATGCATTTGAATGGGGAAAAATTTTAAAATGTCGTTTTAAGTGAAAGTCTTGCAGGAAATGGGCAGTAGGACTGAATATTAATGATTCTGAAAAAAAATTGGACCCCAGGGACTCATTTGACCCAGCCCCGGGGCATTATACATGTATATTACCATAATATTCAAACATCCTTTCCTCTGAAACCGCTTGGCCAATCAAAGTCAAATTTCATATGAAGCATCTATAGAATGGGGGAATCAATGTGTATATAAATAATCCAGGTCACATGACCAAGATGGCCGCTATGCCCATATATGGTATAAACCCTTCAAAAATCTTCTTCTCCGGAACCGGTGGACCGATTTGAAGAAACTTGGCATGAAGCATAGATGACTCAAGTACTACAATGTATGTATGTATAAATCATGACCCTGTGATGACCTTGACATATTTTAAGGCAAGGTGAACATGGGTTGCCTATGTATTTGAATGGGTAAACTGTTAAAATGTCATTTGAAGGAAAAAGCTTGTATGGACAGTATATTGATTATTCTGAAAAAAAAAATGGCCCAAGGGCTTCATCTGCCCCTATACTGGGACTATTTTCTATATCATTCGTATATACAGCAGATCTCAGGTGAGCGTTTACAGGACCATTGGTCCTCTTGTTATTCGGATCTTCTTTATTGTTGGAAGTGACAAAGACATCCGTAATATCTCGGATGAGTTCGAATTTCGACCAGATTCGACCTCTGACTGCAGAGTTATCTGCCCTTGAGTGTTTGAAAAATCAATATTTTGTGTTGTGGCCATTCTAGCATCTTTGTTTTTCAGTGGATCTTCTTCATTCTTGCGGGTAGCAAGGATAATTACAATATCTCAGATGAGTTTGAATTTCGACCAGATTTGACCTCTGGCTGCGGAGTTCTCTGCCTTTGAGTGTTTGAAAAATCAATGTTTTGTGTTTATGACCACTCTAGCATCTTTGTTTTTCAGTGGATCTTCTTCATTCTTGCAGGTAACAAGAATAACTACAATATCTCGGATGAGTCTGAATTTCGGCCGATCTGACCACTTACTGCGGAGTTAGCTGCCCTTTAGTGTTTGAAAAATCAATTTTTGTATTGTGGCCACTCTTTGAAGAAACAAAGATAGCCATAACATCTTGGATGAGTTCGAATTTGAGCCAGATTCGACCCTGACCTGCGGAGTCAGCTGCCCTTGAATGTTTTAAAAATCAATTTTAAGTGTTGTGGCCACTCCAGCATCTTCAATTTTGATCAGATCTTCGAAAAAAAAAAACAACAAAAAAACACTTTGTCCAGTGACTGTACTTGTTGACTCTCAGGTGAGCGATCGTTGCCCTTGCGCTACTTGTATTTTGTGTGTAGCTATGTGTAGAAACCCTCTTTATAAATCTTGACAACCATGTCCCTGGGGTCCATACATCCCAGGGGGTGAGAGTATCTGCCATAGGCTTATAATGGGAAAAACATGAAAAGTCTCTTCTCTGATACCACAATACACAAAGCTTGTATATTAAGTATCCAACAGTGCTATATGGCGCCATACACAAATCTTGCCAATCATGCCCCTGTGATCAAACATGTATACCTTGTATGCAACATGAGGAGCATGGCTTAAATCTGGCCAGTCTTGCCCCTGGGGTCAAAAATGGCCTCACCCTGTCAAATTGTCAAAATGTCATTTGAAGGGAAAAACTTTAAGGAAATGGGCAAATGGACTGAAGATTTATGATTCTGAAAAAAAAATGGACCCAGGTGGCAGGTCTGCCCCCCCCCCCCCCCCACCTCAGGGTATACATGTATACTACTATAATATTCAAAGATCTTCTCCAAAACGGCTTGGTCAATCAAAGCCAAACTTCACGAGGAGCATTCTTAGGAAAGTAGACTGAAAGTTTATATAAATGGTTAAGGTCACATGACCAAGATGGCCACCATGGCTATAAATAGCAAAAACTTTTAAAAATCTTCTTCTCCAGAACCAGAAGGCCTATGTTTTGAAACTGGGCATGAAGCATCAGGGAGAGGAGCTGTACAAAGTTTATATAAATCATGACCCTGGGATGAGCTTGACTTATTTTATGGCAAGGTCAGCTGAGGTCGCATATCCCAGATCTCAGGAGTTTTGGTCCTCTGGTTTTAGGTGAGCATTTACAGGTTTAATGATCCTGCAGTGAATTTTACTTCTTGTTTTTGTGCAAGAAAACTGTTAAAAACCATTTAATAGCACAATATTTACAGCTTGAAATGATTTGAAGTCAATTTGGCTTGCTGTTGTCAAAGTCCAAATTGGTCATTGATATGTTTTTTTTTTTTTTTTTTTTTTGTTTTTTCAGGGAAGTATTTCCTGTCAGCCCGTGACATTATTGGAGGCACTAAGTATTTGATCAGCAGTGGTTTTGAAACTGATGAACAAAATGTGCTGAAACATGATCAGTCGTACCGCCCATATGGCTCTTCTAGCACGGACACTTCTAGAGGAGTCGTAGCACCATCTATACCAGAGCCACCTCACAATCAGATCATGTTCCTGATGCCAACTTCTGCCATTCCCAGTAATGCTACACCGGTCTTCAAAACTTCCTCTGGTGTGACAATGGTACCAACATCAAAAGTTGTTCACATATCACCTGTACAGTCAACACCACAAGCGAGTGTGACAGTAACAAGTTCTTCCAGACACAATACATCCCCTAGCTCATCAGTGACTAATGTATCTCGTGTTGTGGGTAAACACCCTAGAAAACCAGGCCAACCACTGAAATCTAGAGATTCATCACCAAACCCAGTTCCCATGAATCTTTTCAAAGCCTCTCAACATTCAGAGTCAGGTGGGTTATCTTCCCCTCAAGACTCTTCAGAGAAAGAAGGTAGTTTTGATATCAAAGTGGAACCACATGACTATGATAGTGAAACTAGTGATGCAACAATGGAATATGACAGACATTCCGAGAGAGATTCTCCTAGACATCTCCATCCCGACAATTTCTCCCTGGATGCAGCTGTATTTGCAGATTCTGTGACTAATAGTTATGATGAAAGCAAGGTATTGCGGTCAGATGCTGCTTTGCCTCAGAGTGCAGAAACAGACAAACCATTTGATATCATTATAAAATCAGAGCCTTTAGATTATCATTAGTTGCAATTTTAGATGCACAAAGGTATACTAAGAGGAAAATGTTTAGTCGGTAACTTGGAAAAGCTTTATACCTACACTATATAGGACTTTGAAAATGCCTTACTTGTTTAATTGATTCTTACTCTCAGAATACAGGACAGATCAGCAGAAATATTTTTTAAACTGAAAAGCACAGTCACTTAACTCCAACAGTCATTGACGTCACACAATGAATTCAAGCATTACCCAGAATTCAAGAAAAACAAGCTATGGGGTCAGAAAATATACATCAGATACTACATGAATTGTTAAAAATATTGTTTATGGTGCTGAGGTAAGCAATACTATGTTTATTAGCTCACCTGCGCCGGTAGGCTCACAAGGTGAGCTTATAGGATGTCCATGATCCGGTGTCCGTCTGTCGTCCGTCGTCCGTCCGTCCGTCGTCCACCATTTTCAAAGATCTTCTTCTCTGAAACCGCTTGGCCAATCAAAGCCCAATTTTATATGAAGCATCTATGGGAAGGGGGAACCAATGTGTTTATAAATAATCCAGGTCACATGACCAAGATGGCCGCCAAGCCCATATATGGTAAAAGCCCTTCAAAATTCTTCTTCTCCGGAACCACTGGACCGATTTCAACAAAACTTGGCATGAAGCATCGGGGTCTAGAGTACTACAATGTGTTTATAAATTACGACCTTTGGATGACCTTGACCTATTTTACGGCAAGGTCAACATGGGACGCCCATGCATTTGAATGGGGAAAATTGTAAAAATGTCATTTGAAAGGCAAATCTTGCAGGAAATGGGCAAATGGACTGAAGGTAGGTACCCGTCTGTAGAAAGTCCATGGAACCAGTGGAAAAAATCCATGGAATCAGTGGACAAAGTCCATGGAATCCATGGACATTGTCCGGCTGGAGTATTGGAACGAAAACACTGGACAATTTCCAGTGAATCCATGGAAAATGTCCATGGAGTTTTTCCAGTATGTCCGTGGAATTTTTCCAGTATGTCCATGGAACTTTTCCATGGAATCCATGGACTTTTTCCACAGTCCATGGAGATTGTCCAGGGAATCAGTGGACAAAATCCATGGACAATGTCCATGGAAAAGTTCCATGGACAATATCCATGGAAAAGTTCCATGGACAATGTCCATGGAAAAGTTCCATGGACAATGTCCATGGAATTTGTCCAGGTACACTGTGGTCAAAATCCATGGACATTGTCCACTGATATATAGCAGATGGCTGTGCAGTGTAAACCCTGAGAAGACATTTGAATCATATTGCTTTCATGCACATTATGGCAAGATGCATCTCTGGTTAACACTAACAGTATCTCTTGTTGACAGTTGTTATTAAAAGCAAACAAAATTCCAGTGCAAAAGAACTATATTTCAATTGTAATTAATTTGATTTCTATATTTTAATTGTAATAAATTTGATTAAGAAATTTAAGACACAGAAATTGATCATAACATTAATTTTTAAAATCCCAAACCAGACACCAGGCGGAACAGAAAAGATGCACAAATTAATATTGTGATCAATTTTTGTGTCTTAAATGTAAGAATTTAAGACACAAAAATTGATCAAAACATTTTTTTTTTTTTTTTTTTTTTTTTTTTTTTTTTTTTTGATTCAGTTTTACGTCCCTTCAAGCTTTTTCACTCATATCGAGACGAATCAATCGGTAGGTGGGGCGAAAACCGGAGTACCCGGGGAAAAACCACCTGACACACCCACAAGCAGAACTTGGCTTGTCCCACATGTGATTCGTGCCCCGAGCGAGGCGCGAACCCACAGCGGTGAGATGATCGAATGATTAAGAGCACTGAAGTCAGCGACCTTAACCACTCGGCCACGGGGGCCGCCGATCAAAACATTAATTTTAAAATCCCAACCCAGACACCAGGCGGGACAGAAAAGCTGTACAAATTAATGTTATGATCAATTTCTGTGTCTTAAATGTAAGAATTTAAGACATTGAAATTCATCATCAGATATTGATCATATCCTTATTTTTAAAATCCCAAATCAGACACCAGGCGGGACAGAAAAGATGCACAATTATATGTACAACATAAATTCTTAAGGGACAGAAATTGATCTTAACATTAATTACAATGTAAGAAATTAAGACACAGAAATTGATCATAACATTAATTTTTAAAATCCCAAACCAGACACCAGGTGGAACAGAAAAGATGCACAAATTAATTTTGTGATCAATTTTTGTGTCTTAAATGTAAGAATTTAAGACACAAAAATTGATCTAAACATTAATTTTAAAATCCCAACCCAGACACCAGGTGGGACAGAAAAGCTGGACAAATTAATGTTATGGATTTTGAAGTTCTGGATTGGGATCTTAAAATTGAAAGACACAGACACAGAAATTGATCATAACATTGATTTTAAAATCCCAACCCAGACACCAGGCGGGGGGAAAAAGATCTTTTCTGGGTTGGGATTTTAAAATGAATGTTATGATCATTTTCTGTGTCTAAATGTAAGATATTGTTCTGTGTCTTAAATATAAGAATAATTATTACATGTACAACATGCACCAAGAGCAAGATGACTAGCTCTTTCTCAACAAGGTAGCCAACAGTCTAGTATCAACCATGAAGCAAGAGGAATCTATGGACTTTCTACAGACGGGAAGTCTTTCTGAAAATGACTTCTCATTCAGGCCAAATTATGAAATCTAACATGCCCCAACCAGACACTTCTGCAGTACGATAAATACAACATGCACATACATGTTTTTTTCATATTTTAACATCAGTTTCTAAAATGCTTACCTGCAAGGCAGCAAGTGTAACAATCTTGTTTTTGCAACTCCTAGCTTTTATCAATTTATCTGTCTAGAAATGTTCTTTCATTCCCCACATGCTTTCTACAAAAGCTTTATCTTGACCAGTTCCCATCATTGTTTTTGCAGTTTTCTCTTTCATTTAGCATCTCTGAGTCTGTCTGCAGTATATTCTTCAAGTTTCTCGCTTGCTGGCATTCTGATGCCTTAGATGTTTGAAGATTTGTTCAGACTAGATTTCTGTTTACTTTTTAAAATTATGTGAAACAGGAAAAGGAAGTGATGTCAGATATCATGGGATTATGGGTAATTCTAAGAGTGGAAATTGTCCATGGACGACAGTGTACAATGTCTATGGAATTTGTCCACTCTTTATTGAGGAGATGCTGGAAAAATTCCATGGACAATGTCCACAGTACCCTGGACATTGTCCCTGGATTCCATGGACATTGTCCACACATTCCATGGGTTCCATGGACATTGTCCACACATTCCATAGATTCCATGGACAATGTCCATTGATTCCATGGAAAATGTCCAGGATGTCCATGGAATCTATGGACTTTCTACAGACGGGTAATTCTGACAAAAATTTGGACCCCAGGGGTTGGTCTGCCCCCACCCCGGGGCAATATACATATATATTACAAAAATATTCAAAGATCTTCTTCTCTGAAACCACTTTGCTAATCAAAGCCCAATTTTATAGGAAGCATCTATGGGAGGGGGGAATCAATTTGTTTATAAATAATCCAGGTCACATGACCAAGATGGCCGCCATGCCCATATATGGTAAAAACCCTTTAAAATTCTTCTTGTCCGGAACCACTGGACCGATTTCAATGAAACTTGGCATGAAGCATCGGGGTCTAGAGTACTATAATGTGTTTATAAATTATGACCTTTGGATGACCTTGACCTATTTTACGGCAAGGTCAACATAGGTAGCCCATGCATTTGAATGGAGAAAATTGTTAAAATGTCATTTGAAAGGCAAATCTTGCAGGAAATGGGCAAATGGACTGAAGGTAGGTAATTCTGAAAAAAATTTGGACCTCAGGGGTTGGTCTGCCCCCACCCCGGGGCAATATACATATATATTACAAAAATATTCAAAGATCTTTTTCTCTGAAACCACTTGGCCAATCAAAGCCCAATTTTATAGGAAGCATCTGTGGGAAGGGGGAACCAATGTGTTTATAAATAATCCAGGTCACATGACCAAGATGCCCGCCATGCCCATATATGGTAAAAACCCTTTAAAATTCTTCTTCTCCTGAACCAACGGACCGATTTCGACAAAACTTGGCATGAAGCATCGGGGACTGAAGTACTACAGTGTGATTATAGATTATGACCGTTGTATGACCTTGACCTATTTTACAGCAAGGTCAACATAGGTCGCCAATGCATTTGAATGGGGAAAACTTTTAAAATGTCATTTAAAGTGAAAGTCTTGCAGGAAATGGGCTGTAGGACTGAATATTAATGATTCTGAAAAAAAAATTGGACCCCAGGGGCTCATTTGCCACAGCCCCGGGGCATTATACATGTATATTACCATAATATTCAAACATCTTCTCCTCTGAAACCGCTTGGCCAATCAAAGCCAAATTTCATGTGAAGCATCTATAGAATGGGGGAATTAATGTGTATATAAATAATCAAGGTCACATGACCAAGATGGCCGCCATGCCCATATATGGTATAAACCCTTCAAAAATCTTCTTCTCCGGAACCAGTGGACCAATTTCGAAGAAACTTGGCATGAAGCATCGATGACTCAAGTACTACAATGTATGTATAAGTCATGACCCTGTGATGACCTTGACCTATTTTAAGGCAAGGTCAACATGGGTTGCCTATGTATTTGAATGGGTAAAATGTTAAAATGTCATTTGAAGGGAAAAACTTGTATGGACAGTATATTGATTATTCTGAAAAAAAAAATGGCCCAAGGGCTTCATCTGCCCCTATACTGGGACTACTTTCTATAACATTCGTATATACAGCAGATCTCAGGTGAGCGTTTACAGGACCATTGGTCCTCTGGTTTTATACACCCGCTCACTTTTAAGGAAATTTTATGCAAATGATTAACCAGTGTACAGGGAGGCGTTTTCAAAGTCCTTTAGTATATGAGTGAGAAAACCGGATTTTTGCCAATGTGAAAACAAAGGCGCAGTTCAGCTTTGCAGTAAATGTCAAGCTGATCAAAGCCTTTGTTTTTGTTACTCGGATAGAACAAGGATCTCGGAAGATTTCTTAAGTAAGATTGCCCAAGAAATCTTCACAAGTTCCAGGCACTTATAGCCGTTTCACAATAGCGGTAGACAGCTCAACTGTCAACATGATTGCAACCAGAGCAACTTGCTAATGAAATTCATAACATTTTGGTCAAGTTCATTCTCATCTCAATTGCTTCTTAACAATTCATAGTGTAATCTTTTACCTGGTGTTAGAGTCAAAGCTGATAATGACCCATATTAAGGTATTATGGGTCACACCATGAGAAAACTTGTCTTCAGGTTTTACCATAAGGTCCAAAACAAAACTGAATGTGCAACAACAGAAGATTGCTACAAGTTTGAAATTTTAGAATCATTAACGAGAGGACATGCACGCTGGTTATCTAGGGACAACCAACACGAATGGGAATAACCAACACAGATGAAATCAATTTATGGGTAGTATTCCAAAACCTGTTGGGAATGATCTTTTGAAGGAAGTTGTTCCCGGACGTAACCTATTGTTGCACATTGATTTCATCTGGGTTGGTTGGTCTCAGTCGTGTTGGTTGTCTCTGGATAACCAGTTTGACTTTTGTAATTTATGAAGCAGAATCAAATGTGATGATTACGTTGAATAACAAATTTCATATTCCCCTTGGATGAACACCTATGTGAAAAATTGGTACCAATATGTCACATTAAGGAATTGTGACATATTTGTGTATGTTTAGTTTTCTGAAGGTGAAATTTATGCAGTCATTTGTATCCAATTACTATGGGGCTGGGGAATAGTGTGGCTTTCAATTTTTCTATTTTTGGAATTGTGACATTTATGTATGCTCAATTCATTGTTTTTACGAAGGTGTAATTTATGCACCAGTCATTTGTATCCACTGTCACTATAGGTCCCGGGAATAGCAGGGCTTTTAAAAATTGTATTCTAAAAACTCTGCTAAAGGCCTGGCATGGCGGTGTCAAATTTGTGGTAAAATCCCTGCTAAAAGCCCCACCACCAGGGGCTAACAATAGTGAGGAACAACAGTGGGAAGTTGTTCTGATGAAAAACAAATATGAAGGGGGGAGGGACTTGAATGTCTGCAGTTAAATGTAGGGACAGTAAATTCAATGTGAAAATTTTGTAACAACTAATTAGTTAATTTGAATTGATGTGACAATGTACTGGTGGAAAATTAAAAACATGGCACATGTTTCAATCTCAAGTCAGGTTAAATCCCGCACTTAGGTAACCTTGAAGTGAAGACTGCAGGTACCAAATTTTTACACATTTGATTACACATTTGATATGTGAATAATTGGTACAAATCCTATCTGTGAAGCATTGAAATTGGAATCGAAGGCAAATACACTTTAGATTGTGTTTCAGATCAATGTTATGGATAGGCATAAATGCTACAAGTTGTTTCACAAGTTTAAATAAATTATTCTCAGATCTGAAAAATTGGAACCAAATTTTTACGTAAGTAAATTTAGATGTGTGAAAAATTGGTAAAAACACACGAAAAATATGAAAAATTGAACCGGAATGGGAAACACTTCAGACGGTGTTTATTTAAATGTGATGGATAGGCATGAATGTAACATAAATTTTGAATGCATGCACATTTCGTACAGGAATATGAAATATCTGACTGAAATTTGTCACTGCTACCAAAGCATCATGGGTTGTGAGGCTTTGGTACCAATGATTTACAATGTAGGTTTTTTTGAGAAAAAAAATTGATACCCATACCAATGCATCATGGGTTGTGAGGATTTGGTACCAATAATTTAAGTTTTTTTTGAAATGTGAAACATGCAGCTCGACAAAGCAGCATGGTTATATGTACCCTGCAGTTGATGTAACCATGCAGCTCATGTTAACGATGCAGCTGAGATCTTTTCTTTTTGTGTAATGCAACTCAAATGCACAGGATGACTATCTGGAATTGGTCTTTCACAGTCAGTGTCATCAGTCAACATAAGTCATGATGATGGGTTTCCAACCTAATATCGATTAACATTGTCTAATCAGATATCTCGCTTCATTGGCAAATTATACATGAGAATGATGCCATGTATTCTTATACGTGCATCCTTTAGGTTGCACGTTATACGTTGTACTTAGGCTCCAAGAAAGTGTCTGTCAAAAGGATAAGGAAAAGAACCGAAGGACTCGGACTGATTCATTAAATGGCCGCGCCCTGTATAATTGGGTGCAACCCTGTCACGGCATATTGAAAATATATGCGGAGTACTTTGCTTTCTTCCCACTCATCGTATGTCTAAATTCCCATAATCCATTGCATGCAAAGTGTGGTTTAGATCACGAGACTGCGTCTTGCACGGACCGCGGAAACACCCTCGCGCATGCCCCCAATCGTCCAATCAAAGATGATCTTTTGAATGAACTCGCCAGAAAAGCGGGCTAATATCTTTCGACTGCGCAATGCGCATTGGCATGCTCCGCCCACTGACAGAGGTCGTCTATCAGCTGTTTACCGCCGCCATTTTTGAAGTTTAAAAGCGACAGACAGAGCACTTTTTCAGGTGTTTATTTGATAACTGAACAGACTTGTCACTCAAAACGATTTGTCATAGGTAACGTGACAGAGGGGGTCGCGCGTTAGCGCGACACCCGACCTGAGCATCACGTCCAGCGTAATCTTTAGTCTTGCCAACAACACCCGATTTGTGCGATCCCAAATCTGTATAATACTCGTACAACTAGGACCTTTGGCTACAGTTTTAGATGTTGGCTATGGTCAATTAAAGCGGACACATATGGCGTCTTCTTTATGTAATAATCATTTTTGTTTTGTTTTCCTGTTACTCCCATCAATCAATTTCTGATTATTCTTGGGAGGTGTACATTGTACACTCTGGTGTGTTTTGCAGGATGAGCCTACATGCATGAGGATAGAACCTGTGTAGGGATCTTTAACCTGCACAGGGGATGACTGTCCCTGCACAGGGGGGCTCCAGTTAACGTCCCGATCTGAAGGACGGCGCACTGTATCATGTCATTCCTGCAAATGACACGAAGGGAATCAAGTTCGGACCAACAAATTTTCCTCGCCGCCGGCGGGGATCGAACCCGGGACCTCTAGCACAAGAAACACTCTGCATGATGAAATTGCCCTCTCTTTCCTTCTTTCAGGGTTTCCACGGAAAGTATAAAATAAAATTCCATGACTTTTCCATGATAACTCCATGATTGGAGTTAAATTTCCAGGACTAATTTTTCTGTTTATTTATTTATTTTTTGGTCATATAACACTTTATAACAAGGCAAGAATAGATTATAATTATATTGCAAGAGTAACTTACTTCAAGGTACATGTATTATTTCGTTTCTTGATGAAGACAAAAATCCCAAAATTACCTTTTTTTAGGTAAAATTTCAAATTCCAGGGGGGTCCGGACCCCCGGTCCCCCCCTCTGGATCCGCGCATGGTTCTTTTGAAAAACAGAACTTTATTTATCAATGCTTATCGAGCGAGCAAAGGGAGCGAGGAAAAAAAAAAGAATCCCAAAGACATCCAAACTGGCATTTCATAACAAAATTCCATGATTTTTCCATGATATTTAATCATTTTTCAAATTCCATGACTTTTCCATGCATGGAATTTTTTTTAGCCATTTTCCAGGTTTTCCAGTGCCCGTGGGAACCCTGTTCTTTCTATATATACTGCAGCACCCTCTCGCGAGGATTATGTTTCGTTTCATTATAGACTTGTTTCTTTCTTTTCTTTCTTCAGATACTGAGTCGATCAATTTCTGATCATCACCTCAGAATATTGAATTGCATAACATAAGACAAAATTTTCAAGCAGACAGCTAAATATTGCATTGATTTCGCTGAGTACAAGCTATTCCCATCTCATAAACTTGTGCATTGCAGTCCGATATAAAGAATGTCAATGGAATGACAGAAGAACAAAAAATAAAGTATAATCTGTTAATCGCATTGTCTCCCTTGGCTCTGCGTGCGCAGATGTCAATTATAGACCGACTTCAATCGGAGACTATAGACTTTATGCTTCGATACACATCAATTTGTCTGATGTCATTTCCCTGATATCATAGTTCTGAATGGTTTCGCCGGACCATGTATGACCAGGGACTGTTAACCTGGCAGTTCTCTGGTATGACCAACAGTGTTGAAAATATTTCCTGGTCCTTTATAATAATACATTGGATTAATCGAAAAGCGATGATCAGGGGGTGGGGGGATTTTGTTACTTTTTCTTGTTTCTTTGATGCATTTTCTCATGTTTTTCAATCCTCTGAAATATTCTCTCTTCTTTATTTTGAAATTTAACAAATACAAGACGGTTGACCATGGGCGCCGCCATATTAGCTTCCATATATACCAACCAAACATTGTTCGACCTTCCGGGACTAGTCTATGGTCTGAAAAAGAATTCCCGCATTCTGTCAGCTAAATAATAATTTGATGGGTTGAGAAGTTTTCCATACGCTATATTAAAATTGGTAATCTTTAACCAATAGATCTAGCCCTACTGTTCTCTTCTAGATGTTGGCTTTGGTCAATTAAAGTGGCCGCATGCAGACTTATAAGGGGGGGGCGTCTTCTCAAGTCAACGTAATAGTTGAGCATATCAATATATTCCACCTTAATTTCTGCTGTATATACCCTGCATACTCTTTCTTTCGTTTCAAAAATTTCAATACTGATTGCATAACATAAGACAAAACTATCAGATATTTAAAGCTAGTATCTCACTGGCATGCGAATTTCTGGCGACTGTTTTGCGAATTTTGTCGCGGACTTTCACACAACATTCGTACCAGTGTTGCACGAGTGTCACAAGTATTTCATGTGTCGCGAACTGGTCATGAAATTTTTAAACTTGTTTAAAAATTTTATGCGAGTTTTTTCACCAAAATATTTTGCAAGACTGTCACGCTACTCGTGGGATGTTCGTGGGAGTGTCGCGAACTTGTCGCCGCAAAACTTTGGCAAATTTACAATGCAAAATTTTTGCGACGCTCGTATGAATGTCGTGCGAGTGTGGTATGAAGTTCGCGCAACAGACTTGAAAAAAAAATGCGAACACCTCGCGACTATCTGGCGAGAAAATAAAACTAAGCAACATTCATTCCAATGTCACGCAACTGTTATACGAATAAAAATGAAAATAAGCTACATTCGTGGGAAAGTCGGGAGACACTCTCATGAATGTCTCGTGACTATCGTGCGACAGTCGCGAGATATATTTTCAAAATTTAATGAAACAAATTTGGGAGTTTCAATCTAATAATTAGATTGAAACTCCCGAATTTGTTTCATAAACGTCCATTCAGTGAGACTGCAACGTGAATGTTGTGTTTGTATCTTTAAATTTTGTCGAAAAATAGTGGCAAACTATTCACGAACTAGTCTCCAGTTGTCGCATTCCAGTGAGATAGGGGCTTAAGCAGATATATCTTTTTTTATGGTTTACCGAGTCGATCAATTTCTGACCATTTAATACCTCAGGAGCTGTGGAATACCAGCTGTTTGACTGCTGAATGCTGATCACTCTTGGATCAGCTCTAGCAGTGAATTGTTGAGTAATAATTTACTGTTTGGAGATCAGTAAAGAGGATCAAATCACAAATGCATATTCTTACAACTGACTAAAAAAACTGAATAATTACTCAACAATTCACATGTACTTAAGCTAATCTATTACGATTCTAACACACAATAAACGGAATAAGTCACTGAAAATGTCAATATCGTTCAGCTTTCCGCAATTGCATTGTAGATATCTCCGCCAAATATTTGACTGTTAAGCAGGTATTTACACATTTATTGCATTTTTTATGCTCTAAAACCACGTTACCCCGTCTAACGCTGCTTGATGGAATAGCTGATATCACAGAAGGCGCAAAGTAATTACGCTTATTGGCCCAGTGAAATTATTGCACAATATTATAACACGTGTAATATAGGTGAGGTGTGTTAGAATTATCATATGATGTTGTTATTTTCCAGTGTAAGATTCTCTATTTGTTTTTCTATTTTGTAGTGATTCACGGAGGTTAAAAGTACTGTAGTTAGACTGGTGAAACAGTTACAGAGTAATTTGGGTAAGTTTTGTTTACTATCCTTTTAACCTTGGAATGAAACATTGAAACATACAGCTATGGTCTTTATCCATCATTAATATGAAAACTTTACCATGGATATAATACACATCTCTAGATTCTTTTCAGCCGTAAAAATTGAAAATTTCATTGGAAAAATATTGATGTTTTTTCTCAAAACATAGGTTGTGGGTACATGTTAGAACCGCCTTGGCTAGGCATTTCTAACACCCACAATCTATGTTTTGTATAAAAAATAAGAAAGATAGGTATACCGCCTGCAAACTCCAGTTTCTCTATATATAGAAGTGGGGTTTATGGGGGTATACATATCATTGATATGTTATTTCTGATGTTATGCAAGATATTTAAGTTTTTCAGTGATAGTAATGTTACATTGATCACGAAGCATTAATCCCACCCCAGCATCTTGCATTAATTTAATACATTTTATAGGGAGTACAATCATGACAATGGCATTACGAAAACTTGCCCATGATGCAATATACAGATTTTTTGAGCTTTAAAAATTGAACATTTTCAGCTGAAAAATTGATATTTTTCTTATTATTGCTCAAAACTTAGATTATGGATACACTTTAGAATCGCCTCGGCGAGGCGTTTCTAACGAGAACCCACAATCTATGATTTGAAGCAAAAATAAGAAAAATAGATATACCCCTGCATACCCCAGTTTTGCTATATGAAAGTGGGGTTCAAGGGGGTATACATTACACGGACATGTTTTTGTGATGGCATAGTGGTAGAGTGTGGAACTCCGAATAGAGAGGTCCTGGTTTCAATCCCCACATGCGTCACCTTGTTGTGTCCTTGAGCAAGACACATTAACTCCCTACAGTACTGGTAAAACCCAGGAAGAGTTGGGTCCATCCTGACATGACTGAAAAATTGTACGCCTCTATACAAAGCAACAATAAGTTTCATACGGATATATATGGAAATAACCATGAGTGTAATATTCATATTTTCAAGGAAAATTTACATTGTTTTTAGCTCGCCTGTACGAAAGTACAGGAAGAGCTATTGCAGTCACCCCGGCGTCGGCGTTGGCGTTAGCGTCGGCGTCGGCGTTGCTCAAAATGTTAAAGTTTTTGGTTAAAGTTTTTATGAGTCTATATCTCTTGAAGTTGTAGATGGATCAAGTTGATACTTTGCATGTTGGTAGATATTGGTCTGAAGTTTTGTGCTGTACCATCATGACCCACCTGGGTGACCTTGAGGTCAAGGTCACGGACTTAGAAATTTTGTGTTAGAGTTTTTGGTTAAAGTTTTTATAAGTCTATATCTCTTGAATATGTAGAGGGATCAAGTTGATACTTTGCATGTTGGTAGATATTGGTATGAAGTTTTATGCTGTACCATCGTGACCCACCTGGGTGACCTTGAGTTCAAGGTCACAGACTTTGAAATTTTTGGTTAAAGTTTTTGGTTAAAATTTTTATAAGTCTATATCTCTTGAAGTTGTTGATGGATCAGGTTGATACTTTGCATGTTGGTACATATTGGTCTGACGTTTTATTCTGTACCATCATGACCCACCTGGGTGACCTTGAGGTCAAGGTTACGGACTTAAAAATTTTGTGTTAGAGTTTTTGGTTAAAGTTTTTATAAGTCTATATCTCTTGAATATGTAGAGGGATCAAGTTGATACTTTGCATGTTGGTAGATATTGGTCTGAAGTTTTATGCTGTACCATCATGACCCACCTGGGTGACCTTGAGTTCAAGGTTACGGACTTAGAAAGTTTGTGTTAGAGTGTTTGGTTAAAGTTTTTATAAGTCTATATCTCTTGAATATGTAGATGGATCAAGTTGAACTTAGCATGTTGGTAGATATTGGTCTGAAGTTTTATGCTGTACCATCACAACCCACCTGAGTGACAATGAGGTCAATGTATTTGGTCGTAGAATTAATAGATTTAGTGACAAAGCACAAGTCAGGCGAGCTACGCTGTCCTGCGACAGCTCTTATTACATACGTCATCAATTACATCTCATATTCCCATAAAAGTGATAATACATGTCATGTGTGTTCATAACACTTTTTATGACAGGAAATTATCCACTAGCATGTGTGAGACAAGCCAAGTTCTGCTTGCGGGTGTGCCAGGTGGTTTTCTCGGGGTTCTCTTGTTTCTGCCCACATAAAGTACTGATTGGTCATAGATCTAGGGTACACGCTAGAACCGCCAAATATAAGGAAAAATAGATATACGGTCCAAGATGTAACAGCGGTTTTATAAGCTGTAACAATTTAAAATTTCAGTTAACACCTTTTGATAAAACGAAAATCTTTGATATTTATATTTTTGTTTTAGCGATGCCACTGTTGCTGAAACCGCCACATCCCGATTTGTGCCGACAGTATCCGATTATGAGATCCGTCAGCTCATAGAGAACCATAAGAACAGAAACACAAAGAAAAACACAAACTGGGCTGCAGGGGTCTTTTCCTCTTGGAGAAATGCTGCTGGACCTGAATTCGTGCCGGAAATACAGTTAATGACAGTGGAGCAGATGAACCATTATTTGAGCAGATTTGTGGTGGAAGGGCGGAAGAAAGAACTCGAACCCTATCGCCCATGGAATTTATGTCGAGTTCAGTAGACAAAGCTCCAAAACGTACAAAGGGGGCTAAAAGGACTTGAAACTCTCTAACAAACGGATAAGACATTACAGCCTAAATGGTATGTATCTTTTTGTTATATTTTGTCATTGAATGTCATGCCAACATGGCTCGTATTTCAGAAACTGTGTTTATAAATTCACCCTTTTGTGTCATTCTGTCACGTTCAAAAAGTTGTCACATAAATAGAATGAAAACCTGTATTGAAATTAAAAAAAAAATCCAAGAATTTCCCGTGGAGAAAATAAATTTGAGAAAATGTCAGCAAGGGAAGTAACTATTTTGAAAAAAAAGATTCTGAAAGATCGTGTTTGGCATGCGCGGATCCAGAAAATTTTCCCAGGGGGGGTGCAAATTCCCAGAAGGGGTCTGAGTCCCCATCTGACGGAAAATTTCAACATGGCAAAAACAAATAATCTGGCAATTCCAGGGGAGGGGGGGGGGGACCCCCTGTCCCCCCCTCTGGATCCGCCCATGTTTGAACAGTAAATATTATAGAAATAATTAGTGTAAACAAGTGGAACTGATGTCTGAATTAAATTGTACCAAATAGTCCGATTCCTAGCATTTATACGAAAAATTGAAATTGAGATCATTGCAGCTCTGTAAAAATTGAAATCTCATTAGAAAAATTATGATATGTTTATTTTATGTGCTCAAAACATTAATTGTAGGCACACGTGAGAACCGCCTCGCTGAGGCGGTTTTAATGAGTACCCACAATCTATGCTTTGGATAGACACATCCCTGTAAACTCCTGTTTTACTGTATAAAATAGGGGTTCAAGGGGGTATTTATTTCACGGACATGTCTTCTTGATGGTTTTTTTTTTTTTCAGATGAGAAACCAATTGCAGATCTTTTAAGAAATATTTGGTGGCGTTAAATAGAGGCGCTTTCTACCGAAGACCACTAGCTGGACTCCCTATACGCTATGGCAATCAAGTCATTGGAGTAAATAAACATAAAAACATGATAAAAGTAATATGGGCACATGCTGAACTTTCTGGGAATTATACCAATCATAGCGGTAAAAGAACGTGTGTGACACAGCTCTACATGGCAGGGGTGGATGAGCAAGAAATAATGCAAAGGACTGGACATAGATCTGAGAAAAGTGTACAGAAGTATAAGGTTGCTTCAAGTGAAATTCAGAAGCGAGTAGCTGCTGTATTAGATCCTCCAAAGGAAAATCTAGTGCCCTATGAAACCTAAGCTGGAACTAGCTGAACACAATTGCTGCACTCCGCCTGAGCAGTCTGATATAGAGTCTGGTAGGGCAGTGCTTGGCGAGAGACGGCCTTATTTCGCCAACTGTACTGTTTATTTGAGATATTAAATATTTGCTGAAGCCCACAGTTGTTGATATAGGCGATTCTTAAGTTTATGATATTTTTGATGAAAAATCAAGGCACACAAATTCGATTGGATATAAACAAAATTATCAATTTTGACCAAAAAATCGATGTTTGTTATCATAATTGTTGGTTGATTTTATTTTGATGACTTTGTTTACCTTTAGACTTTAATGAGGGTGACAAGAGACTTTAATAAGGGTTACAAAATGTTGCCTATTTCTGAAACGTAGTCACACTTTTGATTGTATTGAGGGTTGATGAATAAATTGTTTAAATTCATGATTTTAATGAATACCCACAAAGTGTGTTCTATTTGCCTTTTTTTAGCTCACCTGAGCCGAAGGCTCATATGGTGAGCTTATAGGATAGCCATTCTCTGGCGTCCGTCCGTCACTTGTCGTCGTCGTCCGTCCACAATTTCAAAGATCTTCTCCTCTGAAACCACTTGGCCAATCAAAGCCAAATTTTACATGAAGCATCTATAGGAAGGGGGAACCAATGTGTATATAAGAAATCCAGGTCACATGACCAAGATGGCCACTATGCCCATATATAGTAAAAACCCTTCAAAAATCTTCTCCAGAACCGGTGGACCGATTTCAAAGAAACTTGGCATGAAGCATTGATGGCCTTGACCTATTTTACGGCAAGGTCAACATAGGTCCCCAATGCATTTGAATGGAGAAAACTTTTAAAAAGTCATTTAAAGTGAAAGTCTTGCAGGAAATGGGCAGTAGGACTGAATATTAATGATTCTGAAAACAAAATTGGGCCCAAGGGCCTCATCTGCCCCCACCCCGGGGTATTGTATATGTATATTACCATAATATTCGCACATCTCCTGTGAAACTGCTTGACCAATCAAAGCCAAATTTTATGTGAAGCATCTATAGAATGGGGGAATCAATGTGCATATAAATAATCTAGGTCACATTACCAAGATGGCCGCCATGCCCATATACGATAAAAACTCTTCAAAAATCTTCTCCAGAACTGGTGGACGGATTTCAAAGTTTGCTTTGGTCATAGTTTGATGTCTTTTTTTTTTAGCTCACCTGTGCCGTTAGGCTCACAAGGTGAGCTTATAGGATGGCCATGATCCGCTGTCCGTCCGTCGTCCATCCACAATTTCAAAGATCTTCTCCTCTGAAACCGCTTGGCCAATCAAAGCCAAATTTTATATGAAGCATCTATAGGGAGGGGGAACCAATGTGTATATAAGAAATCCAGGTCACATGACCAAGATGGCCGCCATGCCCATATATGGTAAAAACCCTTCAAAAATCTTCTCCCGAACCAGTGGACCGATTTCAACGAAACATGGCATGAAGCATCATTGGCTCAAGCACTACAATGTGTATATAAATTATGACCCTGTGATGACCTTGACCTATTTTACAGCAAGGTCAACATAGGTCACCGATGCATTTGAATGGGGAAAACTTTTAAAATGTCATTTAAAGTGAAAGCCATGCCCATATATGGTAAAAACCCTTCAAAAATCTTTTTCTCTGGAACCGGTAAACCAATTTCAATGAAACTTGGCATGAAGCATCGATGGCTAAAGCACTACAATGTGTATATAAATCATGACCCTGTGATGACCTTGACCTATTTTACGGCAAGGTCAACATAGGTCGCCAATGCATTTGAATGGGGAAAACTTTAAAAATGTCATTTAAAGTGAAAGTCTTGCAGGAAATGGGCAGTAGGACTGAATATTAATGATTCTAAAAAAAAAATGGACTCCAGGGGCTCATGTGCCCCCATCCCGGGGCAATATACATGTATATCTTCACTATATTCAAACGTCTGCTCCTCTGAAACCGCTTGACCAATCAAAGCCAAATTTTATGTAAAGCATCAATAGGAAAGGATAACCAATGTGTTTATAAATTATCCAGGACACATGACCAAGATGGCCACCATGCCCATATATGGTAAAAACCCTTCAAAAATCTTTTTCTCTGGAACCGGTGGACCAATTTCAATGAAACTTGGCATGAAACATCGATGGCTAAAGCACTACAATGTATATATAAATCATGACCCTGTGATGACCTTGACCTATTTAATGGCAAGGTCAACATAGGTCGCCAGTGCATTTGAATGGGGAAAACTTTTAAAATGTCATTTAAAGTGAAAGTCTTGCAGGAAATGGGCATTAGGACTGACTATTAATGATTCTGACAAAAATGGACCACAGGGGCTCATATGCCCCCACCCCGGGGCAATATACATGTCTATCTCCATAATATTCAAACATCTGCTCCTCTGAAACCACTTGGCCAATCAAAGCCAAATTTTATGTGAAGCATCTATAGGATGGGGTAATCAATGTGTATATAAATAATCCAGGTCACATGGCTGCCAGGCCCATATATGGTAAAAATCTCTCAAAAATCTTCTTCTCCGGAACCAATGGACCGATTTCAAGGAAACTTGGCTTGAAGCATCGATGGCTCAAGTACTACAATGTATATATAAATCATGACCCTGCATTGCCAATGCATTTGAATGGGAATAACTGATAAAATGTCATTTGAAGGAAAAAGCCAGCAGGAAATTGGCAAATGGACAAAATATTGATTATTCTGAAAAAGAAAATGGCCCAAGGGCTTCATCTGCCCCTGCACTGGGATTAAATACCATAATATTCAAGCATGTTTATTGGTATATGCAGCAGATCTCAGGTGAGCGTTTACAGGACCATTGGTCCTCTGGTTTCTCTTTATTTATTTTTTTTAAATTTTATGACTACCCAATATAAATGAGAATTGCCACGTTACCATCTAGTTTATCACACTGTAAATGCATCATGAGCAGTACATTGTTCTTAGAAAGTATAAATGTATGAGCTGTGTTATGAGAAAATTGGTATTTGGTTGTTCTGACCAGGTCCTGGGTGTTTTGACCAGATCCGAAAGCTATTATACAACCACAGAAAATAGCTCTAGATTTGGAAATTTGGGTTAACAAACGTTATAGGGATTGAACAGCTATGCAAAAATACAGTTTTTCAGATGACGCAGGTCAGTCAATACCAGGGAAGCTCTCACTCACACATACATGTACTATCAGGGCCTTTGATTTGATTTAATTATGCAATGAAAAGTAATCAGGCTGATTTGTTAGCTCACCTGAGCCGAAGGCTCATAGGTGAGCTTATAGTATACCCATGCTCCGGCGTCCGTCCGTCTGTCCTCGTTCACAATTTCAAAGATCTTCTCTGAAACCTCTGGGCCGATTGTTCTCATATTATACATACACCATCTACAGGCAGGGGGAAAGAATAATTGTGTTTTTTGTTTTGATCGGATAAGGACTCTGGTTGCTATGGCAACTTATGCTTCCCATAGACTTATAATGGAAAAAAGTGAAAATTGCCAGTTTTTGCTGTCTTGTTGGAGATATTTGAATTTTGTTTTTGCAGAAATGTTTATTGAGTAGTCCTCTACGTTTCATGTGACTTTTGTCCTAATCCTTCATTTTGATTGGTTGCAGGGGCCCCATATAGGGCAAAATTTCGAAAAACATTCAAAAATCTTCTTCTCAGAAACTGTCAAGGGGATAAAGCCTATACTTTGCATACATGTTTCTGACAGTGGCCTCTACATAATTTGTGTTTTTTATTCCAGGCGGATAAGAACTCTGGTTGCTATGGCAACTTAAAGTTTCCATAGACTTATGATGGGAAAAGTGGAAATTGGCTATTTTTCCGCTAATATTGCAGACATTTGAATTTTGTTTTTGCAGACTGAATGTTTTTTGAGTAGTGTTTGACGTTTCTTGCGAGTTTTGTCCTAATCCTTTATTTTAATTGGTTGTTGGGGCCCCATAAAGGGCAAAATTTTGAGAAAAAACATTCAAAAATCTTCTCCTCAGAAACTGTCAAGTGGATGAATCCTGTACTTTGTATACATGTTCCTGACAGTAGCCTCTACATAATTTGTGTTTTTTATTCCAGTGGGATAAGAACTCTGGTTGCTATGGTACCTTTAAGTTTCCATAGACTTATAATGGGAAAAGCGGAAATTAGCTATTTTTTGAAAACTATTGCAGCCTGAGATCTGAAAAGTGGTAGATGCAAACAACTAATGGATTACATGAAGGCATATGATTAATTTAGGTCAAGGTCATCTCTTGACCTTGGCCGGTCTGTCGTCCATACACACTTATCAAAGATCTTTTCTCTGAAACCACTTGGCCAATCAAAGCCAAATTTTATATGAAGCATCTATAGGAAGTGGGAATCAATGTATATATAAATAATCCAGGTCACATGAACAAGATGGCCGCTATGCCCATAAATGGTAAAAACCCTTAAAATATCTTCTTCTCCAGAACCGGTGAACCGATTTCAACGAAACTTTGCATGAAGTCTTGACCTAATTTATGGCAAGGTTAACATAGGTCGTCAATGCATTTGAATGGGGAAAACTTTTAAAATGTCATTTTAAGTGAAAGTCTTTCAGGAAAAGGGCAGTAGGACTGAAATTTAATGCTTCTGAAAAAAATGGACCCCAGGGGCTCATCTGCTTTTAAAATGTTATTTGAAGGGGAAAATCAGCAGGAAATTGGCAAATGGACAGAATATTGATTATTCTGAAAAAAGAAAATGGCCCAAGGGCTTCATGCCCCTGCACTGGGGTTAAATACCATAATATTCAAATATGTTTATTGGTATATGAAGCAGATCTCAGGTGAGCGTTTACAGGACCATTGGTCCTCTGGTTTTGTATGTGATTAAGCTGATCTGTGATTGTGTTTGATAGTTGGATGTTTGTATCAAATAATTTATCAGGGTGTCAGGTGTCGTATATGAGCCTTCGCATGAGAAAACCAACAATCTGGGTTTCTTACCAGGCCTGACAAATATCTGTCTGTACAGTCCTAGATTTAAGAAGCTTGAAAATTTGATTTAACAGGAAGAGGGATTTTACTATTTCTGTACTGAAAAGAAAGGCGCTGATCAGCTGTACAGTTACTGCACATCTGACCTGTGCCTTTGGTTTCGCATATGCAGATTGTTGGTTTTCTGATGCGGCGGCTCATATATGAAAATTAATTGTTCTTTAATGTTTATCACATGATTATCTTAATAAAGAATGAAACTTTCATTTTTGTTTGACTAAATCCAAAATGCAAAAGTGGGGAATGGCAGAAACTTACCAGGGAGTAATTAGTCAAATTATCCCTTGTATAGTTTCACAATAGACAGTATTTATTTTGCATTTTCTGTTGCAAAATTCAACGATTTTAGCTGACCTGAGCCGAATGCTCATGGATAGCTTATAGGATGGTACTCGAGTCGGCGTGCGTCCGTACAGTTACATTTTCAAAAATCTTCTTCTCTGAAATCCCTTGGCCAACCAAAGCCATTTTTTTTATCTACACAAGCTCTAAGGGAGTGGTTATCGCTCGTACACACGGACGAACCATACAATAAGTTGCTTATTGCACTTTTAGCACCCTGCACCTTGTGCATCTCTGGGTTTCTGACGTTGAACACTTAAAGGGTGCAATTTTTTTCTACATTATTATGGTAAGGTATTTCGGTATTTCCGATATCTAACACTCATGGTCATATCATATGAAACTTATTTAAGAATACTTTGGTGAGTTGTGAAATAAGTACTCGTGTAAGATCATTTATTGCATAGCATTTATATTATTTTATTTTAAAGTTTTCATTGTTGTGTGTTTAGGATGCACGGCAATAGGTAAAACCTATTTATTTCATATTATATTGTTTCCTGAAAACCTAAGGTTTCATCATGCAACTAGATTTAAGTAATATTCCATAATAGCCGCTCAGCTGAAATTCAAACAAGCCCTAAATCGCAAATAAAATTACCTCATCGTTCGGAAGGATGAATTTGGTCTCAAATTAAAGATAATTGATTGTTCTTTCAGAATCTGGTTGTCGTAGTGTCAAAAAAGTGTAGCGTCATATCAGAAAAAGGGGAGATAACTCTGTATTCGTTAAAATTAAGAATTGCCCATGGGGATACGAAAACGTCAAAAATATTTTTATTCGATTTCGGTTTCGAGCTTTTGATTATATTTTCATATTGTACAATAATTTGTCGACATAATGTGGTTGATTTAAACTGTTTGTGATTTTTCAATGACTCTTTAACGGCCGGTAACGTATGTAACCTTGCAAAAATTTTGAATTTGACGTCTTGCGTTTTTAGCTCACCTGAGCCGTTAGGCTCTCAAGGTGAGCTTATAGGATGGCCATGATCCGGCGTCCGTCCGTCGTCCGTCCGTCGTCCGTCCATCCACAATTTCAAAGATCTTCTCCTCTGAAACCGCTTGGCCAATCAAAGCCAAATTTTATATGAAGCATCATTAGGAAGGGGGAACCAATGTGAATATAAGAAATTCAGGTCACATGACCAAGATGGCTGCCATGCCCATATATGGTAAAAACCCTTCAAAAATCTTCTTCTCCTGAACCGGTGGACCGATTTCAACGAAATTTGGCATGAAGCATTAATGGCTCAAGCACTACAATGTATATATAAATCATGACCCTGTGATGACCTTGACCTATTTTACGGCAAGGTCAACATAGGTTGCCAATGCATTTGAATGGGGAAAACTTTTAAAATGTCATTTAAAGTGAAAGTCTTACAGGAAATGGGCATTAGGACTGAATATTAATGATTCTGAAAAAAATTGGACGCCAGGGGCTCATGTTCACCCACCCCGGGGCAATATACATGTATATCTCCATAATATTCAAACGTCTTCTCCTCTGAAACCACTTGGCCAATCAAAGCCAAATTTTATGTGAAGCATCAATAGGAAGGGGGAACCAACATGTATATAAAAAATCCAGGTCACATGACCAAGATGGCCACCATGCCCATATATGGTAAAAACCCTTCAAAAATCTTCTTCTCCAGAACTGGTTGACCGATTTCAACGAAACCTGGCATAAAGCATCGATGGCTCAAGCACTACAATGTATGTATAAATCTTGACCCTGTGATGACCTTGACCTATTTTACGGCAAGGTCAACATAGGTTGCCAATGCATTTGAATGGGGAAAACTTTTAAAATGTCATGTAAAGTGAAAGTCTTGCAGGAAATGGGCATTAGGACTGAATATTAATGATTCTGAAAAAAAAAAATGGACCCCAGGGGCTCATGTTCCCCCACCCCGGGGCAATATACATGTATATCTCCATAATATTCAAACGTCTTCTCCTCTGAAACCACTTGGCCAATCAAAGCCAAATTTTATGTGAAGCATCAATAGGAAGGGGGAACCAATATGTATATAAAAAATCCAGGTCACATGACCAAGATGGCCACCATGCCCATATATGGTAAAAACCCTTCAAAAATCTTCTTCTCCAGAACTGGTTGACCGATTTCAACGAAACCTGGCATAAAGCATCGATGGCTCAAGCACTGCAATGGATGTATAAATCTTGACCCTGTGATGACCTTGACCTATTTTACGGCAAGGTCAACATAGGTCGCCAAGGCATTTGAATGGGGAAAACTTTTAAAATGTCATGTAAAGTGAAAGTCTTGCAGGAAATGGGCATTAGGACTGAATATTAATGATTCTGAAAAAAATTGGACCCCAGGGGCTCATGTTCCCCCACCCCGGGGCAATATACATGTATATCTCCATAATATTCAAACGTCTTCTCCTCTGAAACCACTTGGCCAATCAAAGCCAAATTTTATGTGAAGCATCAATAGGAAGGGGGAACCAATATGTATATAAAAAATCCAGGTCACATGACCAATATGGCCACCATGCCCATATATGGTAAAAACCCTTCAAAAATCTTCTTCTCCAGAACTGGTTGACTCATTTCAAGGAAACCTGGCATGAAGCATCGATGGCTCATGCACTTCAATGTATGTATAAATCATGACCCTGTGATGACCTTGACCTATTTTACGGCAAGGTCAACATAGGTCGCCAAGGCATTTGAATGGGGAAAACTTTTAAAATGTAATTTAAAGTGAAAGTCTTGCAGGAAATGGGAAATAGGACTGAATATTAATGATTCTGAAAAAAATTGGACCACAGGAGCTCGTGTGCCCCCACCCGGGGTAATATACATGTATATTTCCATAATATTCAAATGTCTTCTCCTCTGAAACCGCTTGGCCAATCAAAGCCAAATTTTATGTGAAACATCTATAGAATGGGGGAATCAATGTGTATATAAATAATCTAGGTCACATGACAAAGATGGCCGCCATGCTCATATATGGTAAAAACCCATTAAAAATCTTCTTCTCTGAAACCAATCAACTGATTTCAAGGAAACTTGGCGTGAAGCATCGATGGCTAAAGTACTACAATGTATATATAAATCATGACCCTGTGATGACCTTGACCAAGTTTATGGCAAGGTCAACATTTTTTGCCTATGCATTTGAATTGGGAAAACTGTTAAAATGTCATTTGAAGGGAAAAGCCAGCAGGAAATTGCCAAATGGACAGAATATTGAAGATTCTGAAAAAAAGAAAATGGCCCAAGTGCTTCATCTGCCCCTGCACTGGAGTTGAATACCATAATATTCAAACATGTTTATTGGTATATGCAGCAGATCTCAGGTGATCGTTTACAGGACCATTGGTCCTCTGGTTTATACAAACTACAGTATTTTAGGTATACCAATGATTTTCTATCTATATAAGGCTCAGTCAGTGGGAAGCACGTAAATGTTCTCATATTTCCGCTGGGACATCTCTAAACCTTGTTAGTGCGTTTTAAAGTGACCCACCCATTCTTGAAAAATGCCGTTTTACGAAGTTCAATTTCTCATTCGGTAGAGAAAAACTTATGGATAAACATGTATGTCTTTTAATTTACTGCGAGGAATGGATATACTGGCTCAAATCAAAATCTTTTTAACATTTTTGGAGAATTGAATAATGAAATAGGCTTCAAAATGTATATGGTCACGTAGACTACATGTGTGCATACAGAAGACAAAACACTAAACATTCGGGCCCCCATAGATAGGCCCATACATGAACATGATTTTGAAACGAAACTATACCCCATCGTCCAGAAGGAGACATTTCGTCATAAATTAAAGAAAAGTGATTGTTCTTTGAAAAAATGTGTAGCACTAAACCAGGACAGGGCAGATAGATACCTCTTTATTGGGTTAAATCCTAAATGACACGTTGGAATATTGGAAGGTTGATATATCATTTATTCTTTTCAATTTTGATCACTGTGTTAAATTTGTTTCATCATACAATCATTTGTCTGCACATTGTAATTGGTTCAAACATTTTAAGAACGTACGCTACTGCCATAACGAAGCGTAACATATGTAACACATTATTATACACTGAATTGGAGCCATGCGATGCAATTTCTCTATAAGATAAAATATTTCATAGCGTACTAAAATAAAATGTACATGAAAATGCTGTTTATAAGCCTTTGCAATGAATAATTTACTTTACCAATGATCTTTTCTATATCGTTTACCATTGTTAATTCACCTACCACATTCTTGAATTATACCGCTTTCTGTGTAGAAATGGATACTTCGCCACTCTAGAAAGTTATTAAATAAAAATGTTGGCCTTTACCAGATCAGAAAGTTCGGAACACGGTCCGCGACCGCGACGGAGGAGAGAAAAAAGCTGAAGTGTAAAGTACAAAGTAGTCTTTTTCAAATGGTTACGTAAACTACATTCGCATTAATAAAACAGTTAAGCATTGCATACAGTTTAATTTCAGGATCAAAGTAAGTTTAAGGTCCGTTCAATCATTTAATGCAGTTTCCGTTTACCAAAATATACTTATTCGATTTAAATGCAATGCTGTTGCCGTCGTCGTTTGTATTTTCCTCTACACTATTTTGTAGCATAGTGGTTTGACGACTTGTATAGCCTAACATAGAAGTTTAGACCCAGATAAGAGTATGACTATAAAGCCTACATTTTATTCTTAGTTCTATAGGGGTTTTTTTTCTTTGTAATTTGGTTCTATTTTGGAGTTCAGTGAAACCGATATGTCCTGAAGCAGCATTTTAATTTGTGTTACATACGTTACACACAAAACATGATATGTTACATTTTATTTACTTTCTTCACTGTGTGAAGTCATTGGAGTTATTTAAAATATTTAGAATAAAGTGTATCCATGTGCCCTTTCCAAATATAAGATTCATTGTTTCAATCTCAGGTTTACTGTGTGCAGTTATTGTTCCGTTTTTATCAAGAATGATAGCAATGGTTTACTGTACGCAATTATTTCCAACTGGCATGGCAGGGCCTAATCAGCATCTAGAGATACGGATATGGTCATTGTTTGATATATTACTAATCTGAATCTAAGCCCACGCTGTTACCATGATAGCGAAAACATGAAATCATTTCAAAACGTACATTCAAAGAGATGTTTACTTAATAAGAGATGTTTACTTAATAGATATTTACTTAGTATAATAATATTCCTATGCGTATCGTAGATAACCTTGCACTGTTAATTGTTTACACATACATGTTTTATAGCATATCAACAGAACCTTAAACTTGATTACAAAATAAGAGAAACCACTTTGGGCACGATTGTTTCCAATCCACTGACGTTAACCTCTTAATAACTTTGATTTTAGTCAATTTACTGTAGATATAGTGAAGGTAACGAACAGTTATATGTGAAACAAGCAGTATTGAAATCATATCAGCGACATCACTAACGCGTAACACTTACTATAAAGTATTGGGATGAAATTGTCGTCTCTTTGTAAGAATGGCTTCTTTTACATTATATACGCTCCTTAAGTTCTCGACATGATTAAGCAAACTTATATGTTAAATTGTACAAACAAATTACTAAATTATGGTACGTATGTTACACAATACTAATACAGAAGCTTATTTTTATTAAATGGTGCTATTGAATAAGGATTCGTATTTTATTGACTTTAATGAAGTTCTCGACATGATTAAGCAAACTTATATGTTAAATTGTACAAACAAATTACTAAATTATGGTACGTATGTTACACAATACTAATACAGAAGCTTATTATCGCACCTGCTTATAGCAGGGTGCGATATAGGAGTCCAAATTTCCATCCGTCCGTCCGTCCGTTCGTTCGTTCATTCGTCCGTCCGTCCGTCAACATTTACGTCGAAGTTTGGTTTTCTCTACATAAGTGATAGCTAGGATTGTGAAACCTTGCATAGTAATTGTCCTTGACATACCCTTCAAGCACGCACCTTGACCTATATTTCACGGTCCATTGACTTTGTTAATTTTTACGTCGAAGTTTGGTTTTCTCTGCATCACTGATAGCTAGGATTGTGAAACCTTGCATAGTAATTGTCCTTGACATACCCTTCAAGCACGCACCTTGACCCGCTGACCTTGACCTATATTTTACGGTCCATTGACTTTGTTAATTTTTACGTCGAAGTTCCGTTTTCTCTGCATCAGTGATAGCTAGGATTGTGAAACCTTGCATAGTAATTGTCCTTGACATACCCTTCAAGCACGCACCTTGACCCGCTAACCTTGACCTATATTTCAAGGTCCATTGACTTTGTTAATTTTTACGTCGAAGTTCCGTTTTCTCTGTATCAGTGATAGCTGTGAGTGTGAAGCCTTGCATAGTAATTGTCCTTGACATACCCTTCAAGCACGCACCTTGACCCACTGACTTTGACCTATATTTCACGGTCCATTGACTTTGTTAATTTTTAAGTCGAAGTTTGGTTTTCTCTGCATCAGTGATAGCTGTGAGTGTGAAACCTTGCATAGTAATGTGTATTTTGCCCGATGCAGGTGCGATATCGACCTCCGCGGAGTTCTTGTTTTTATTAAATGGTGCTATTGAATAAGGATTCATATTTTATTGACTTAAATGAAATTGAGCAGGTATTTTATCTGTGTTTGTTATGTTGTTATGTAATTTTAAGTAAGCTACAACGTTATAGAAATGCATTGGAGTGCCGGGATAGAAGAATTAGCAACCGATTTAAAGAATAAGGAAAAGCTGTATGTGTTGTAAGTCATTTTTCACACAATTCACATTACTGAACCTCTCCTTAACGCTTACAAATAAAATGAAACTTATTGCATTTCCCTTTAAATGAATATGACAAAGTTGCTTTTGATGAAGCAGAATTTCATAATTTAGCAACACAACATACATTGCATGTAAAAACAAAACCTTTAATAGCAAAACACCTGTTGGTATAATAGCTTGTAACAAAGCATCTTTGTGAAAAAAAAATACAAACAGGAATTCGTTCCAATTGTGATACTGTCATGATACACAGAAAGGTAAAAGTAGGCAAACGGAGACCGAAAAGCTACCTTTCATTTTTCCTGAAAGTTTTTAGTATGTTAAGAAGGAAACTCATTCCCTTGATAATTATTATCAAGGCTAATATTATATACCATGATACGAGATCGCAAATTTGGATAATTTTATTACTTAAAGTATCATTGTATCATTTAATTCTTTCTTTTGATATAAAATGAACTATCTTGGTATATGAAGTGGCGGCTTTGGTCAAATACATAAGGGATCACAGTGTTTTAAGGAAAAAAAAAAAACGTAGTGAGACAATTATGAAATTCTAATAAATGTGTTGTACATGTTACTTTTTGAACATAAAGGAAAATATTATAAAGATTGAGCTTTCAATTGTTTTATACTTAAGACAAAATCATTCTGCTAAAACGATTGAGGTTTCGGGGATAATATTTGAATATTGTGCGCAATACTTCAGTGATACCAGTGGAAGAGTGTCAGTTTGGGAAGGGGTATGGCTATCCAAAGATAAATACATTTAACTCAATGACTTCATATAAATATTATATGTTTACAACATTTAAAAAGCAAATAAATTGTTAATTGGTGGTGTCTATAAAATGGCAGCATTAGTCATTCTTAACTTGATATAAGAAACTTAACTTTGATATCTATTTTGTATTCAGAATAACAAATTTGCACCCATGAGCAATTATCCTGGGATGCAAAGTAGATCTTGATATCACCCAGAGTACATGTTTATTGTATATGCGCACAATTTACCTTTAAATAAAATTCAATAACGTGTTTTTCCTTCTTTCTCAAATTCTTTCTTTCATTCTTTCCCTCTTTCTTTCTTTTGCTGTTTATTTCATGTCATGTTATGCTTTGTATTTGTCATTTTACTTTATGGTGTTACGCGCGTAACATTTCAATTTAGTCAGTTTTTCAATTTAGTAAGTACAGAATGCCGAGAAATCGATGCAATTATTCGGTTTTATCAAATTAAATACACACTACCATTAAGTCATTATTCCTTAAACGTTATATAATATATCTCAAAACGATATCTTTGCAAGCAACATGTTCTTTGATTATTCGCATGTGTGTATGATGTAAGCAAGGTTGATCCCGTTTACTCATTCTGCTTAAATCAAATTCAGTGTTACACGTGGTTTTAGTTAAAACAATACAATTTCCTGATAAATCGATATGATATATTTAGTAACAGTTTAAGATTCTTGCTAAGTAGACGCATCCTATTGGGTACTGTATGTTCAATACATGCATTGATGCAATTAAGAAATGTTACGTATGTTACATGGCGTAGCTCTTACTGAAATACGTTATTTCTCTAGGAAACCTCTTTCTTGAAATTATTTAAACGTTGTAAGAGAATTGTCCCAGTTTTACCAAGAGGGAAGATATTGAAAATAGCTCTTATTTGTGCAAAATGGTTGAAGGGCGACTTTAAATCTTCCAGCTTTTCAATAGGGGTCGAAGTGTTCAACGACATATTATGAAATATATGTCAAAGATAGATTCGTAGTATTTTGTTTGAAGTGTTTCCATTAAATCTATTTTGTAACCGATACACTGTATGATGTAACCGATACAACTGTATTTTGATATGAATAACATGAATACTAGAACAAATAAAAAAAACGCAAATTGTAAAAACTTAAAACTGTTTTTATCGGCCGACCCATGTCCTTTTTATAAAGTAACATATGTAACATCTCAGAATGCACCTTGAAGCTCTATACATATTTCTATATGAGTATATAGTTATTGAGTCAGGAAGAATTGGGAAGAAAAGCCAATTTACGAATCGGTTTCAAATTGGTTTTGTAACCATGCACCAAAAATGAATACGCTTGAGAAAGAGATGTGTGCCCATATTTGTCAAATTACGCTACAATGTTTTGGGGCGCAAAACAATCAAATATTCCAGGCGACACCCATCTTTCATTTTAGACTAAACTTCCCCATCCGAACGATAAGGTAATGAACCCCGGATTAGCATAACGCCTTTATAGGGAATGCTGAATTTATTCTGTATTTACTAATTGTGTTTATATTTGTCTGCAAGCACGTAGTCTACGTGACCATATACATGTACACCAAGAAGCCCATTTTATCATTTATTCCCCTTTAAACTGGAAAATAAAACAATTCTTTCAAGTTTATCAATTTTCTCGTGGTAATTCGAAAAATATACACGTGAATCTATAAGTTATTATCTATCGAATGACGATTTACGGTCGAAAAATCGTTACTTTTCAAGAATGGGTTGGGTTTTTAAAAGCGTACTGACAACATGGAGAGATACAATAGCGAAAAATGGAAACGTCTACACACTGCATAGATACATTACATAGATACAAAATTATTGGTATATCTAAAATACTTTACTCTGTATAAAAAACGCAAGACGTCAAAATCAAAATTTCTACCGTGTTACGTACGTTACTGGCCGTTAAAGCGTAACTATGTTGAAAGGCACAAAAAAAAATCAAAACAACCACAATGTGTCGACATATCAATGTACAAAACGAAAATATAATCAAAGGCTCAAAACCGAAATCGAATAAAAATATTTTTACATTTTTCCATCCGAACGGGCAATTTTTAATTTTACTAAATACAGAGTTATCACCCCTTTTTCTGATATGACGCTACATTTTATTGACACTACGACAACCGGATTTTGAAAGTACAATCAATTATCTTTAATTTGAGACCAAATTCATCCTTCCAAACGATAAGGTAATTTTATTTTCCAAAATCAGTTTCAGCTGAGCGACTATAAGCTCATGTTTGCCTCTTCAGCTCAGGTGAGCTAACAAGCATTTACTCAGGTGAGCGAACATTGACAAAATTGCTGCTTTTCAATACATGGTGTATATTATTATCATGGAAAGTATTACATGGTGTAATATTTTTATCGCACCTGCTTATAGCAGGGTGCCCTGCTTATAGCAGGGTGCGATATAGGAGTTCAAATTTCCGTCCGTCCGTACGTACGTTCGTCCGTTCGTTCGTTCGTCCGTCCGTCAACATTTACGTCGAAGTTTAGTTTTCTCGACATCAGTGATAGCTGCGAGTCTGAAACCTTGCATAGTAATTGTCCCTGACATACCCATCAAGCACGCACCTTAACCTGGTGCCCTTGACCTATATTTCACGGTCCACTGACTTTGAAAATTTTTACGTCGAAGTTTTGTCAACATTTACGTAGAAGTTTGGTTTTCTCGACATCAGAGGTAGCTGCAAGTCTGAAACCTTGCATAGTAATTGTCCTTGACATACCCTTCAAGCACGCACCTTAACCCGGTGCCCTTGACCTATATTTCACGGTCCACTGACTTTGAAAATTTTTACGTCGAAGTTTGGTTTTCTCGACATCAGAGATAGCTGCAAGTCTGAAACCTTGCATAGTAATTGTCCTTGACATACCCTTCAAGCAGGCACCTTAACCCGGTGCCCTTGACCTATATTTCACGGTCCACTGACTTTGAAAATTTTTACGTCGAAGTTTGGTTTTCTCGACATCAGAGATAGCTGCAAGTCTGAAACATTGCATAGTAATTGTCCTTGATACGCCCTTCAAGTATGCACCTTGACCCGGTTCCCTTGAACTATATTTCACTGTCTATTGACTTTGCCCGATGCAGGTGCGATATCGACCTCCGCGGAGTTCTTGTTGATATAAGGCAATTTTCTCCCCTTTGACAATGATCTCTTCACACCTCCTTTTGTAAACTTGTACACTAGGAATAAATTATCGGGGAATTATCTCTAGACCAATTCAATTGATTTACCAACTCCTCAGGTCAAGTTGTCAACAGGACACCTGATGTATTTCATGAACTTGACAAGGTAATTGCCAATTATATTGGCTACCCTTATTATAGCCCCGCTTTGAAAAAGTGGGGGCTATACTGGATTCACCCTGTCCTTCCGTAGTTCCGTTATTCTGTTATTCCGTTTTTCCGTCATTCCCTCATTCCATTACCTCACATAACTTGAGAACCAGTTGTTAGACTTTAACCAAATTTGGCATATGCATCAGTATTGACAATATCTTCTTATGTGTAAATGCATGTCAGTTTCCCCAAATTTGCAGAAGAGTTATTGCCCTTGTTGCCCTTGGATGGCCCTATATTGACATCAGAATTTCGTTTCCGCTCAATATCTTGAGAACGAATCGACAGAATCCGACCAAATTTTGTATGCACATCATCATTGACAAGATCTAGCTTGGGATTGTTACCCGTCATTTTTCGCAAAATTTTGACGGAGTTACGGCCCTTGATTGACGTCAGAATTTCGTTTCCGCTCAATATCTTGAGAACGAATTGACAGAATCCGACCAAATTTTGTGTGCACATCAACATTGACAAGATCTAGCTTGGGATTGTTACCCATTATTTTTCGCAAAATTTTGACGGAGTTACGGCCCTTAATTGACGTCAGAATTTCGTTTCCGCTCAATATCTTGAGAACGAATTGACAGAATCCGACCAAATTTTGTATGCACGTCATCATTAACAAGATCTAGCTTTGGATAGTTACCCTTCATTTTTCGCAAAATTTTGACGGAGTTACGGCCCTTGATTGACGTCAGAATTTCGTTTCCGCTCAATATCTTGAGAACGAATTGACAGAATCCGACCAAATTTTGTATGCTTGTCATCATTGACAAGATCTAGCTTGGGATTGTTACCCGTCATTTTTCGCAAAATTTTGACGGAGTTACAGCCCTTTATTGACGTCAGAATTTCGTTTCCGCTCAATATCTTGAGAACGAATTGACAGAATCCGACCAAATTTTGTATGCACGTCATCATTGACAAGATCTAGCTTGGGATTGTTACCCGTCATTTTTTTCAAAATTTTGACGGAGTTACGGCCCTTGATTGACGTCAGAATTTCGTTTCCGCTCAATATCTTGAGAACCAATTGACAGAATCTGACCAAATTTTGTGTGCACATCAACATTGACAAGATCTAGCTTGGGATTGTTACCCGTCATTTTTCGCAAAATTTTGACGGAGTAACGGCCCTTAATTGACGTCAGAATTTCGTTTCCGCTCAATATCTTGAGAACGAAATGACAGAATCCGACCAAATTTTTTATGCACGTCATCATTGACAAGATCTAGCTTGGATTTGTTACCCTTTATTTTTCGCAAAATTTTGACGGAGTTACAGCCCTTGATTGACGTCAGAATTTCGTTTCCGCTAAATATCTTGAGAACGAATTGACAGAATCGAACCAAATTTTGTATGCACGTCATCATTGAGAAGATCTAGCTTAGGATTGTTACCCGTCATTTTTCACAAAATTTTGACGGAGTTATGGCCATTTATTGAGGTCAGAATTTCGTTTCTGCTCAATATCTTGAGAACGAATTGACATAATCAGACCAAATTTTGTATGCATCAATATTGACGAGATCTAGCTTGTGATAGTTACCTGTCATGATTGTTTTTTTCACCCTGCAAAAAAGCTGAGAAGCGGGGCTATAGTCAGATTCTCTGACAATTCTAGTTTTGAAATAGCCATAAATGAAGTCTATTACAGTTGAAAAGTAAGTTTCTGTTATATTTAGACATGTAATGTTGTGTGTAAGTCAAGAAGTGACTTCTTTAGAAATTGGACAAAATCTTTTATAAGGTTTAAGTTTTATATAGGATCATATAGGAAATAGGAAACTTTTTATAAGTCGATGTCCCCGCCCCCCTTGCCCAATCAAAATATTTTGAACACAACTGTATTTTTGTAAAGGACATATTATTATATCAAATTGTCATGTTTGGGCAAGGGGGGGGGAAGGCTGTCAAAAAGCCCAAAAACCGATAAACGGGCTCAGCTCTATTGTTTGTTATGTACCAAGGCTATGGAAATATACTGTATATGTATGTTCTACCTGAATGAACAGACTATTTGTCCTATTTTAACAGGTTTACACATTAAGTGTACACGTTACAATGCATATAAATATACTGTGCAAAATAATGTTTCTAAATTTTTGACGGTTTATGTTTTATTTGAGATGTTGGTCCGTGGACTTAAAACCTAATGTTATATTAGCGCCACACAACTATTGGTTTTACCTTAATTTGATACATGCAAGGCTCTGTCAGAAGAACTTCCCTAATGTCTACAAACATATGACAAAACGTATGGAGTCACTGTTCAAAGTAAACGTTGCTTAACATTTTTGCACAGTATATATGAGGTACAGGTTTTTGCAAAAGTGATGGGCAGTGTTATTTAGAATTACAATTCTGATAAACATGATGTATCAGTTATTAGTCCATAAATAGTTTCTACCCACAATTTTAGTTTGCAATCAACATATTGTATTATTTTCTTGATAATCTATGGCAAAAAAGTTGTTTCCTGACAAAATAATTTTTCGATAAAATCTGACCCCCTCCCTCTGGCACAGATTTATGCTGCAGGTATGTAACATTAAAAGGTTTCTGTCATGTTGTTGCGTTAATCAAACTGTTAATTTTACGGAGAAGGCAACACTTTTTCTTTAAAATTGACACAGAAGCTGCCAGAAACACACAAACTTTGGGCGGAAAACCTATATAGTCTTCCGAGATCCTTTCTCTTCTTTCTAAATCAGAAATTTCAAGCTTCTAGCTGTCTTCTGTGACTGTACAGCCCGGTTTGTGTGGGACCTGGTCGGAACCCAAATTGTTTTCTCACACACAGGCTCATTATTATTATAACCTGCTACATGTTTTAAGATTTACGCATAGACCACTTTGCGAAGACCATTTCCTGCAAACTTTGATAAAAAATTGAACTGGTTGCACACTTGGAAGTAGTTACTGACCATTTATGCAGATCTCTTTCTTAGCTCACCTAAGCGGAAGGCTCACAAGGCGATCTTACTATATGATTGGACCCCGAGCTGTCATCTGTCCGAGTGTCCGTTCACACTTTCAAATACAAATATGTCTGCAACTAGTCAGTGGATTGCAATCAAATTTTATTTGAAGCATCATTGGGGTTGGGGATTGCATGCATTAGGTTTTGAAGCAGGTTGGATTAGGACTCTGGTTTCCATGGCAACACACACCTCCCATAAGGTTATAATGTAGTAACTGTAGCGGCTTCACTTTTAGCTCACCTAAGCCGAGGCCTCACAAGGTGAGCTTGTAGTATAGTAATCGAGCCGGCTTCTGTCCGTCTGTGCGTCCACACTTTCAAACATGTATTTCTTGGGAGACCAATAGGCTGATTGCAATCAAACTTTATCAGAAGCATCATTGTGGTGGGGGATTCCCTGCATTTAATTAGATTTTGAAGCAGATCAAATCAGAACTCTGATTGCAATAGCAAGAGATAACTCCATAGACGTTAGATGGAGAAAACATTGTCAACACAGGTCATTATCTCCGCTAATTTCAGTTGGATCTTTTTCATACTTGCTAGGAATGACAACATACATTAGAGCTCGGATGAGTTTGAAATTCAACCAAATCCGACCATGGGCTGCGGAGTTAGCTGCCCTTGAGCATTTGAGCATAAATTAAACCTTCGTAAAAATAATGAAATTGAACATACATGTACATAAGTCACATTTCATAAAATTGGAAAGCTAAAAGCGCATCTATTCCCCAGCCAAATAGTGACTGTGGATACAAGCAACTGGTGCATAAATCACAACTTCATAACAACTGAACATATACAAATATGTCACATTTCCTAAATGAGACAGAATAGTACGAATGTTTCACATACATGTAGGTGTACATTTGGGAAATATGAAATCTGTGATTCAAGATAATTATCACATTTGATGCCGTTTCATAGATTACACAAGTCAAACTGGTTATCCAGAGACAACCAACATGACAGTTGACTCAGCAGCCCAGATAAAATAATTCGGCAACAATAGAATATGTCCGGGAACTTTGCAAAGATCATTCTCTAACAAGTGTATGAATACTACAGTGATAAAATAATTTCATCTGCCCCCCCCCCCCCCCCCCCCTCGGCAAAACAGAGTTTTAGGGGTGTATACTGTTTTCAGTGTAGTCATTCTGCCTTTCCGTCAACATTTGGACAGACTTCTGAAGTAGTTTTTGCCCAATGTTGTTCAAATTTTCACCACACTTGCACCATCAGACTACATATGTGATATGTCTAATGAATTTAGGGGCCAAATGTTCAGTTTTGCAAGAGTTATGAGACTTTTTATATCTATACATGTTTGACCTAGTGCTGAAAGTGCATACTTTGTGAAATCAACTCCTCTTACAGCTTTCAATGTTCCCTTTTGATACTTTACTGATATGTTCCAGATATATTGTAGATGTGCATGAAGAAGTATATAATTAAAAAAATAATTATGACAAATTTACAGCATTTTTAAGATAGCCAATAGATTTTGTGTTTACAAGTTTGACAGGGGTTACTAGAAAGACTGGAAAACAACTCTTCAATACATGGTCATTGCCGTTTATATTATAGATGACGTTCTAGGTTTGATATATTTTAACAAGTAGCCCAAAGGCAACGATCGCTCACCTGAGAATCAACAAGTACAGGCAATGGAAATGAAAGTTATGAACCACTGCAGAAGCTGAGGGTGAGGTTATGACCATGTAAAACCGGTTTAAGCCCGCCAGTAACTTTGTGTTACTGATCGTTCCAAGTCGATACTTCTGTGGTGGTTCTTTTTGTTTTATGTCTTGGTGTGTGAAAAAAATTTTGTGCTATTGGCGCCTTATGTATGTTTTCATATTTTTAAGTTAAGGTAACTGAGTGGCCACCTATTGGGAAAATAGCTGCTCATTCTCGGCTTACGATATGTTTCATGATATAAGTACCTGATTGTTAGTTTGGTTTTTTCCCACCTCGGTTTTTGGAGTGGGAATCTTTTTCTGATTGCGCCTTTTCCTGATCTTTGCCTACTTGTACCTTTTTATATAAATGGTCAAGGTCACATGACCAAGATGGCCGCCATGGCTATAAATAGCAATTTTTTTTTTTTTAAATCTTCTTCTTCAGAACCAGAAGGCCTATGATTTTGAAACTTTGCATGAAGCATTAAGGAACAGCGGTCTACAAAATTTTATATAAATCATGACACTGGGAAGGTCAACTTAGATCGCCCATGCATTTGAAATGAGCAAATTGTTAAAATGTCATTTGAAGGACAAAACTTGCAGTTAATTGGCAAATGGACTGAATTTTTATGATTTGAAAAAGACATTGACTCTAGGAGTTATTCTGACCCTGCCCTTGGGTTATATACATGCATTGTACCATTCTAGTCTTACAAGTTTATTGGTACATGTATATATCTCAGGTCTCAGGTGAGCGTTTACAGGACCATTGGTCCTCTGGTTAGCTTTTACATGGAAAAAGTGAAACAATGGATTTTTTGAAAACTGTTGCAGCCTGAGACCTGAAAAGTGGTAGATGCAAACAACTAATGGAGTAGATGAAGGTATGTGATTAATTTAGTTCAAGGTCATCTCTTGACCTTGGCCAGTCTGTCGTCCATACACACTTTTCAAAGATCTTCTTCTCTGAAACTGCTTGGCCAATCAAAGTGAAATTTTATGTGGAGCGTCCATGGATAGGGGGAACAAAAGTTTGATCGCGAAATTCGGGTCACATGACCAAGATGGCCGCCATGCCCAACTATGGTGAAAAACACACAAAAATCTTCTTCTCCAGAACCGACTGGCCGATTTTCGCGAAACTTGGTATGTAGCATTTGAGACTCCAGCCCATCATAGTGTGTTGAAATGATGACCGTAGGATGACCTTGACCTATTTTACGGCAAGGTCAATTTTGGAAACATAGGCTTTTACATGGGAAAAGGCGAAAATAATGGATATTTTGGAAACTGTTGCAGCCTGAGACCTGAAAGTTGCTAGATGCAGACAACTAATGGAGTCTGTGAAGGTAAGTAATTAATGAAGGCCAAGGTCATGTCTTGACCTTGACCCAAGGTCATTTGAATATCAAAATTAAAATTATGGTTTTCTCAGAAATCACTGGGTTTGGAAACTATTGTAGCCTGAGACCTGAAACTTTGCAGATCATCATCATCATCATATCCGTTTTATAGTCCGTTGTCCTCCACAGAGGGTTGGACTTGTTTGACAAGTCTCCTTCTTAGACGACCTCTCCACTCTGAGCGATTCTGAGGATCAGAGTATCCATTCCTAGCTTTTTTCTGTCGTCTAACAACACTTCATCCCATGATTCCCTTGGCTTGCCAGATCTTTTCTGTGCAACTATGTTTACCTTGCGTACTTGAGCAATCCAGCCTTTGCTGCGCTCTACGTGTCCATACCATCTCATTCTGCTGGAGCGAAGCACCACATCTATATCCTGGAGTCCAAGCTTCGAGAGAAGGGAGTCTGAGCTTACTTCATCATTCGCCTTGACATTACAGATCCAGCGGATCATCGCACGGTCATTGCACCGTAGGCGGTTAAGTGTAGCCACAGTCATGACCCATGTTTCTGCCGCATGCAGCATAACACTTCTCACGCAAGTTGAATACACTCGTATTCTAGTCAAAAGTGGCAGATGGCGGTTGGTGAGGAGGGGGAGTAGCTGTCGGAACTTGCCCCAAGCGGATTTGCAACGCGTAACTGCAGCCAGTTCACAACCACCACCAGCAGAAAGCATGTCTCCTAGATAACAGAACTCTGGACCAGCCTCAACTGTTTCGTCATCAACCTGAACCTCCTTCACATCTTCCATCTATTGGACGTGCCTTTCCCAGACAGCGAGCACATCTGAAATCAGGGTCAGGGCGTAAGGGGCCTTTGATTCCACTGCATTTCTTGTGGATCCAGGACAAGAAGCCACCACAGAAGATAGCATTTCTTCCTACACCTGTCTGACAGACGCTACAGGGATCCTTTCCAGATTTTTTCAGAAGGTCCAGATTGGGGCCAGAGACCATGATCTTTGTCTTCCCCATGTTCACTCGAAGGCCTTTCCTCTCCATCTCTGCTTTCCATGTCTTCAGCTTAACCAGTAGTTCCTCCATGGACTCAGCACTAATCATCAAGTCATCTGCATACAACAGCTCCCAAGGGCAGCCTGTTCGGAACTCTCTGGATAAAGCCTCTAGCACTATGATGAAGAGTAGCGGACTTAGGACAGATCCCTGATGAACACCTACTTTGACACCAAACTCCTCACTGTATCCACTGCCAACTCTTACCCTACTTCTCACGTCTTTATACATGGACTGGACAAGGCGAACTAGCCACTCGTCGATTCCTAGTGTTCGCATTGCCCACCAGATGACATCCCGTGGGGCCCGATCGAATGCTTTCTCCAGATCAACGAAGGCCATGTAGAGCAGCTTGTTAGCAGCTAAATGCTTCTCTTGTAGTTGACGGACAATGAAAATCGCATCTGTAGTGCCACGACCTGACATAAAGCCACACTGCATCTCATCAATCTCAACTCTTTGCCGGATGAGTCCTTCTACTACACGCTCCAGTACTTTCATCGTCAGTCAATCGGGATGCAACCTTCTGAGATGATGTCCTCGATAAGATCACGCACCTCAGCTACGCCAGCTTCACCAAGCGGCTTCAGCATCTCAGCAACGATACCTGATGGTCCAGCTGCTGTTGATGGCCTTTGTGATCATCTCCAAGGTGATCGGCTCGCTTGGGCCTTCAACTGGGCTTTCCACTGACAGGTCCTCTGGATTCCATGGGAATTCGACATTAAAGAGACGCTCATAATGCTCTTTCCAAGCCTCTTTCTTTGCATCCTCATCTAGTGACAGTAGGCCTTCATCATTCTTTACAGGTTTCTCTCCCATGACATCCTGGATGTCACGTCTCATTTGCTTGGCCAGACGATACACATCTGCAGATCTTGGATCTATTTTCTGGAGAGCAACCTTCTCAGCCTCATTCTTGGCATGGTACACTGCACGGTTGGACGCACGCTTGGCTGAGTTGTATGCAGCCCGACTGCCACCAGCTTTCCACAACTTGAAGCACCTACGTTTCTCCTTAACTGCTTCCTCCACCTGCTTGTTCCACCACCAAGTCTGCTTTCTCCATGGGTGATTCGAGGAAACACCACATACTTCCTTTGTAGCCTGCAGGAGATTGGCCTTCAGAGAAGTCCAACGCTCATTTACTGTGCATGTCTGTGACAGCTGTCTTTCTTGTGTTTTTGCTTTGAACACTTCAGAGAGCTCTGCTTGCTTCTCTTGGTCTTTTAGCTTCCACACCTTGATGCGTGGCACAAACTTGCGCTTGGGTTGAGGAGGGATAGAAACTTTGAAGTCTCCAATCAACAGCCTATGTTGTGATGCACACTCCTCTCCAATGATGACTTTTACATTGGATACCTGCTTCCTGAAGCTACGCCGGTACAGGATGAAGTCTATCTGGGTAGCAGCTACCCCAGACTGGTAGGTTTCTTCTTAAACCAGGTGTTACCAACCAGAAGGTCGTTAGCAAATGCAAACTCTAATATTCTCTCTCCTTCTGTATTCCTCTTTCCAATGGCTTGCCCGCCATGTACCTCTTCAAACCCAGTGGACTGGGAGCCAAGGTGCCCATTCCAGTCTCCGCAGACAAGAAGTTGTTCTGAGGCTGGGATTTTAGCTACCGTGGATTGTAGCTCCTGGTAGAAACGGTCCTTCTCAAAGTCACTCAGGTTAGCTTGTGGTACATACACACACACAAAGACAAAAACTGTCTCGCCAATGGTCATTCGAATGAGAATGATCCTGTCTGAGACTCGGACAACCTCAAATACATTCTCCCACCATTTCTCTGCAAGCAGAATTCCAACACCACCAGTGCCCATGTCATTTCCAGACCAAAAGAGTTTGAAGCGAGAATCTTTGCCATCTATCTGCTTTACGCCTTCTCTTTTCCACCTAGTCTCTTGGAGACAGCACAGGTCTACTCTTCTCCGCGACACAGTCTCCACCACTTCATTAGATTTCCACCGCATCGTGCCCACATTGAGTGTGCCAACACGGAAGGACTTTGGGCATTCGCTGGATTCGCCACTAGGGCCCGACCCTGCAGCTCCACGCCCCCGAGCCGCCAAGCCGGAGACACTACCGACTACTCTATGGTTGCCGGCACCGCCTGAGCTTTTTCCTTTATTTTGACTTGTCATGATTGTTTGTAGCAAGATTTTATGGTAGGATGCCCTTCCTTTCACCAACTCGGACACTATTCGGCAGTCCAAGAGCGCCGCCGTTCCCTACTGACTTGGGCTGTGTGCTCCACCGTTGGCAACATGTGAATGTGCTCCTCCGCTGGACCACTGCTGCAACACCGGAAAGCCAGTATGTCGACTTCCGCTGCAGAAGCTACTGTCACCCAGGTTGTGACAGGCTAGTTTATGGCATAGCAGCCAATTTCTAGTTTTTTGTAGAGACCAGACTAAAACTCCTAGATGAACTACCTTCCAAGGCTAATGCGCCCCATCTACCCACATGTGCAGGTTGTACCGGATTACATGTTTACCGGTAGCAGAACCAATCTAGAAAAGATAAATCCTGACCTGACCAATTATGCAGATGCAGACAACTTATGAAGTCAATAAAGGTGTGTGAGTATTCAAGGTTTTACATAAGTTACGGGTAATGGCGCTATATAATACGCTGGCATACGTTGTCGTACATCGTGTACGTCCTGAAATTTTGTGTAATTTCAAACATAAACCGACATACAGATAATACAGTACTCTTAAGTAAGGCGTGCGCAACGAATACGTTGTAAATCCATGAACGGTACCTGTAAGTAATTCATACGTTCGCAAACGTTGCTATGCACGCAAAAGCCCACCTTGGTATTTGTTTAGCGTTTGAAAAACGTATGCATAACGCATTAACAGCATACGAGCAGTGTACCACCGACTTATGTGTTACTTATAACAAACGTATGGTGAAGCATTGAACGTTTGCCTGACGCACTTGTGACGTATGCAGCGTATGTTAAACGCGTGAAGAACGTACTCAGCGTATGCGCAAATTACGCGTAGCGTATTGCCCAAGCGTAAATGAGATTTTATATATAAACTTGGCAGGAATAAGGTCTGTCTTCATGATTAAACAGCCATACGGAAGCATCAAAATAATATACTCGACCAAAATCAATCTGCACAATTTGGTATATGGCTAAATTGTATACACTGTTATGTTATAATTTGTCCAAAGGATCACTTTTGTAAGAACTGGATGCCCTCAAAGTTTATTATATTCAATGGTCCCTTATAAAATTGTTGGCATTTAAAGTGCCAAAGAATTGTTATACATTTAATAAGTCTTCTTTCAAAACTACGCTAATTACCACACTAAAATCAAAGGTAACAGGAAATTTAACCAGGTAGTTTCCACAATATGCTTCCTATAATAATCATATTTTGTAGCAATGGACAGTTGATGAGATATTGTTATGGGAGACTTTTTCTTAGCTTTAAGAAGTGTTTTAATAAAGATTGAAACAGATGTGAAAAAGTCTTCTTAGAAACGATATCAGAACTTCACAAAACGCACATTAATAATCAGATGAGCAGATTTCTTAAGTCATTTTTATTTATGTATTTATTTATTTATTTTTATCTTTTTTGCTGGATATATGTTTGACTCATTTTTTTGAAGAACGTAGAGTTCGTTTGAAGCACGCTGTGCGTACGTTTGGAATGCGTCAGATGTGCGTTGTGCATACGCTCCTAATAAGTCACGAACACTTTACTTGATTAGGCTGGGCGTACACTTTTATAAGCCATGCTATGCTAGGGATACGTTATGAATAGGCTACTCCTACATTAGACATACGTTTCATGTGCTAGACATACGTTTTGTATAAGTTAAGATAGAGCCTTTCCAGGATTTTAACATAGAATGGACAGTGTATAACAACGTAAAACAACGTACTGGATATTTTTCATACGTTGGCTAAATTGTTGTGGTGTGAGCGTATGGAAGCGTATAGGTACCCCCCTGATATTCATTTCTCGTGATATATTTATGCCGAGAAACACAATAATATTATGGTATATCGCTATCTTTTTGTCGAGAAAATGCTATAATTTATTATGAACTCGATATACTTTAACGTGTTACGATATATTTTTATTAAGTTTAACACCATATTTAATGCGTAAAATATTCCATCACATAATAACTTTACAACATAGCCGTTACTTGTCATTATTTTGGTGTCATATTCAATAAATTATTTCATCATAATAATTACACTCTTGGCGGGAATGTTACGTCACATGGTTTGAGGCATTTAACCAGAGGACCAATGGTCCTGTAAAGGTCCTTATAAATAACTTGACTAGATCCCGATGTTTTAAACATCTCACAGTCAGGTGCTGCAGCGGCTGGGATCGGGTCTCTTCTCACTAAGGCAAAATCAAAAACAAGTAACAGGCGAGTGAAACGCGTAGCTATCCACCTAGGTACAAATGATATTGGAAAACACAAAGCTGACGTGAATCAAGTCATACTTGAGGTTTCTTCTGCAATTACTCAAACCCATCGCCAATATCCTGGTGCTGAGATAGCATTTTCAAGCATACCTCAGAGAAAAGGCAAATCGCCTGCAATCAACTCAATGAATTCCACTGCTCAATCTGTCAATGAGTATGTTTGTAAATTGACAAAGAAAGAACCGTATCTCTATTTTGTGAATAACGACGATGACCTTCTTCTTAAAGGCGTTCCAATCAGGTCCATGTATGACATAAGTGATGTTAATGGGGTACATGTTAGCACTAAAGGTGCAGATGCTATTGAAGATAATATCCAAACATTTTTTGATAGTGGTCTAACCCCTGACATGGCCTATGAAACACCTTTCAGTAAAAAACGTAATCGCAGTGTTCTGTCAAACACACCTCCTTCTGACAAGCACGCCCCAAAACAGAATAAACAGTAAGGTTTCTCAGCAGATCTTACCCAATTTATATAATGGTACTTATCAGTTCGATAAATGTTAACGGTTTAAGAAATGATAGGAAAAGGCAAAATGTCTTTAACTGGTTAAAAATTAGAAACATGATATAATATTACTGCAAGAAACACATTGTGCTAAAAGCGATGAAGAAAAAGAGTGGGCACACGATTGGAATGGTACAAGTTTATGGTGTAATGGAACACGCTCGTCAAAAGGGGTGGCAATCCTGATAAAACAAACATCAACCATAAAAATTCTGTCATAATGGGCATGAAAGCGGTAGAATTATTTGTCTTAAAATACAAATAAATGATAAAGAAATTCAAATTATAAATATTTATGCGCCAAACAATCCATCAGAACGAAAATTATTTATAAATAACTTAATTCATCTGATCGATATAAATCTTATTACTGTAATAGCAGGGGATTTTAACTGTGCACCCAACTGCTCGCTTGACAGGGAACCAGCTCACATTTCAAACGACCAAGGGAGTGCTGAGCTACATACTTTAATGCAAAACAATAATCTATATGACATTTTTCGAAGACGACACCCAGATAAAAAATCTTTCACATTTACACGAGGTGCATCTAAATCAAGAATCGATTACTTTCTACCGACACCAGTTGTGATAACGCAATAAATGCGGTAAATATTGTCCATTTCCCTTTCAGCGATCATGATATTGCTTTTATCTCTACCAGTTTTTCAAAAACTGCACAAGGGCCTGGTGTTTGGAAAATGAACGTTGCGACCATAAACTCAGCACAATTTCGCGAAAGTTTACAACATTTATGGCTAACATGGAAACGCAAAATTTTAGACTATCAAGATATATTGGTTTGGTGGCAAATGATTAAATATAATATCAAACAATTAACAATAGAAACTAGCCGTTCAATAAATATTAGTAAACATACAATTACAAAATATGAAAAGCGAATAAATGAAATAAAAGACTCCGATAATAATCTCGACAAAATAGAAAAACACACACTACAAAAGTTAATTAAAGATTTCTATGAAAAACAAGCACATGCAGCAAAAATAAGATCTAGAATTAAAACTTGAAGAAGGCGAAAAATCAACCAAATTCTTTTTAAATACGGAAAAAAGAAATGCAAGTGATAAAACTTGGAGTAAAATTAAATGTGAAGATGGCACTTACAAGTCAGATATACATACAATACTAAATGAACAAGTTACTTTCTATAAAACACTCTTTACATCAAATGGATATAGCAATGTTGACGCCAACTACTTCCTGCAAAATATTGATAAAAGATTAACTGAACAGGAAAGACTCTATTGTGATAGGGATGCAACAGAAGAAGAAATTTTCAAAGTTATTAAGCAATTGAAATTAAACAAGTCACCAGGTGACGATGGAATCGTATCAGAATTTTATATAACTTATTGGTATTTAATAAAAGAAGAATTCACACAAGTAGTTAAGCATATTTTGAACTCAAATAAACTCTCATCTTCACAATACAGAGCAATGTTAACACTTCTATATAAAAAAGGCGAACGAGAGGATATTGCAAACTGGCGTCCTATTTCTCTGCTTAATGTCGATTACAAGATAATAACCAAACTTCTTGCAGAACGCTTAAAACCTCTTCTTCCTAAGATTATCCACTCAGATCAAAAAGGGTACGTAAATGGCCGAAATATCGCAGAAGCAAACCGACTATTACAAGATATTATACAATTATAGTGAGCAGAATAATATAAATTCATCCATTGTATTCCTTGACTATCAAAAAGCCTTCGATCGAGTCGAATGGGGATGGGCACTTAAATGTCTGGATGGTTTTAATTTTGGCCCAAAATTCATAAGATGGATTGAAATGATATATATAAATGCAAAAACATGTATACTAACTAACGGATTCAGAAGCTCTTATTTTCAAATTAGTCGCTCAATGCGTCAAGGCTGTCCGTTGAGTCCATTAATTTACATTTTGCAAGCAGAGCCATTAGCATGCACAATTCGAAACAATCATAATATTATTGGTTTCCCTCTACCAAATCCAGATAATGATGAACCAGCTGAAGTTAAAATAAGCGCATATGTGGATGACTCTCAATATTTCAACTCAACAGAGAATTCTGTCAAGGAATGCTTTAAGATTTTCGACAAATTTGAAAAAGCTAGTGGAGCTAAAATTCATAAAACTAAAACAACGGCAATGTACATCGGGCCATGGAAAGCAAAACAACCTGAGTTTAATGAAATATCATGGACAAATACATATGTAAAAACTTTAGGAATAAATCATGGATATCACATACCAGAACATGAAGTTTGGATGGAAAAAATCAAGAAAATGAAAAACTGCATCCAAATTTGGAAAAGTCGTGATCTAACATTGAAGGGCAAGATACTGATTATCAAAACATTTCTCCTGTCACAAATAAACTATGAACTAGAAATGAACCCGATTCCAAAACAGATAGTAAAGAAATAGATAAAATATTATGGAACTTCTTATGGGACGGGAAACAACCGTTAGTAAATAAACAAACCATGTGCTTAGATATCGAAAACGGTGGTATGAACATGATAAATCTGAATTCCTTTATAGGAGCTAAACATATAAAATTCATTCATAAAATTGTTAATTCTGAAACGCAGCACTGGAACATGATAGGCAAATACTGGCTTAAACATTTTGACAAAACATATAATTCCAACAATTTCTTATATAATTGTTCAAGCTTAAAAGGACTAACCATCAATTTCCCATCCCAGTTTTACAAAGACGCAATACAGTCATGGGCTTTATTTAGAAATAAATTACAGACAAACCATTTCAGATCTATTTTAGATGAAAATATATGCGGTAATAATAGAATTAGGCATAATAACACTCCGTTATGGTTTGAATTATTCAGCAAGAACGAAATAAAATCAATAAAAGATATTTGGGATGTAAATGATAAAAACTTCGTTGATGAAAACACAATTTTATCCAGACTTACAGATAAACGAAGCGGATTGAAACGGTACAGAATTATAAAATCAAGCATAGACAAAGAGTGGCTAAATACACTGAAAGGTAATAATGATAATACCCAAGTAAACAATCTAAACAAACGTAAAAATGCAATTCGCGAAGGTACTATACAAATCAATAACATGCCATTAAAAGAGATACAATGCCTCTTAAATGAAAATTTTCAACCGAAATGCATTGACAGATGGAATACAGTTTTTGATGTTGCAATTAATTGGAACAATCACTGGAAATGCTCATTTGAAACGCCCTTAAGCAACAAAGAGAAACAGTTGCACTGGAAAATAATTCATAATGCTATTTTTACAGAATATAAACTCAGTTTAATAGGTAGATCTGAAGGGAAATGTCATTTTTGTAAAACCGAAACCGAATACCTCACCCATCTGTTTTGTGAATGTGCTGTTATTCAAAGTGCCTTGACAAACATTAACGCTAAAGTAAACACAATACTCGAACAAGCAGGTCATAAGCATGTTAAATTTGATCTAAAGAACGTAATACTAGGTTTCAACTACGATACTGTTCAAAATGTTCATATAAGAATATACTTAAACACGGTACTACAAATGGTAAAATGGGAAATATGGAAAAATCGAAATATTATTAAATACGAAAATAAACTTTTTTCAACAGCATCTCTTTTAAAATGTATAATGTCAAAAATTGACTGCTGCGTCAAATTTATGCAGAAAACGAAAACGGCAGATAAATTCAAGAAAATACTAGATCTCTTAAGACAATTTGAAAATCATACTTAAAGGAAATAGAAACATGTCGACCGGAGCTAAACCCAAATACTGATTATTTTGAGAATCTGTCAGAAAATTAAGTTAACCTTGTATATGGACATATTTATATAAGCTAGAATTATTTTTTCTCATCTGTCTTATCCATCATGCTAGAATTCTTATCTTTAAAGCTTCCTGTCCTCTTCTACACCATGAATGTATATACCCAAGCATAAATGACCCTGATTCAGTCTTCAGACCTTCTCCTGGATCAGCGGTCTATGCAAGGGTATTGCATCACTAGACTTATGCTTCCTTCTACAACTCTAATACAAATTTTGTAGTATGAATAAAATTATGTTTATTTGTTTTACATGTTAAAATCTAGGTAGGCAACTCCCAGCAGCTACTCAAATGAAACAAAAAAGCATTAAAAGTTTTTGATATGTGTTCCTCCATACTTCGAGGAGATCTAAGCATTGTAATAAACACTTCAGTTCTTAGACCCTCCAGATATGAAGGAGATAAACTCAGTTTATTCCTATATAATAGTTACTAGACATCATTTCATTTTGTAAAATCACAATACGTATACTTTTGGTTTGGTATGTACATTTTAAACCATTGTCATCTAAACTTCTATCAGTTAAACATAAATAACTTGACTAGAATGGTCATATTATAATGTTATTAATCAAGTTATTTCGTATTGGACCAGTTACAGGTCCGAGGTTAGCTGTATTGGACCGAGGCCGGAGGCCGAGGTCCAATACAGCTGACCGAGGACATGTAACTGGTCCAATACGAAATAACTTGATTAATGAGATTTTTATTAATTAACTGTCAAAAGTCCATATCATCCTCTATCACATAAAACATATCTTCGCCATTCTTAGCACCAATGTCTGACATTCTTTTCAAAGATGTTGACATTATTTTTGTTTGTTTGGTCACTATTTTACTGATCGGCTGAATCGCCGCCATTGTTTTTTCTCTCAACTCATTCAACGCGGCACGTGACCTTGCACGTGAATTTTGACCAATCAGATGTAGGGATTTCCATATAGATAGCAGGTCAATCCGTATAGATACGAGGTCAACCGTATTAGTGCGAGGCCAGCTGTTTTAGGTCGAGGTGAAATCCAGTATAGACTATACGAAAAAAGAAACGTCACCAGTATCACTCAGACCAAATTCTCCGTATAAGTACTATATACTAATAAGTTAATAAATAAACATGTATATAGCTCCAAGGCATGGTCAGAATAACCCTAGTTATACAGCTCCAAGGCAGGGTAAGAATAACCCTAGGGCCAATTTCGGTTTCAAAATCATAAACACTCGGTTCATTTGCTTATTTCCTGAAAGTTTTTTCCCTTCAGTATGACATTAAACTTTTTGTATATGTGACCTAAGTTGGCCTTGCCTTTTAATCTGTCAAGGTCATCACAGGGTCAGGATTTATAAACACATTGTAGTACCTTAGATCCAATTGCTACATGTCAAGTTTCGTCACAATAGTTCAAGCAGTTCCGGAGAAGTTTTAAAGGGTTTTCACCATATATGAGCATGGTTGCTATCTTGATCATTTGACCTGGATCATTTATAAACACATTAGTCCCCCCTTTATTAGCTCACCTGAGCCGAAGGCTCACAAAGTGAGCTAATAGGATGGCCATCCGTCGTCCGTCCGTCGTCGTCGTCCACAATTTCAAAGATCTTCTCTGAAACCACTTGGCCGATCTAGTTGAAATTTTATGTGGATAAAATATAAAGGTTTAATCCTTTGGAAGCAGTAAAAACATTCAAAGGGAGATAGTATGGACTATATTGCGCAATTTCGGGTAATGAACCCTCATCAGTAGCCCTTTTAAAACCGGCAACGAAAGCCAGACTACTGTACTGTAATTTCGAAAATTTACACGTGAAGTCTTAATCAAAGACACATTCCAAAAGGGGGCATTGTGGCATTTAAATTTTGATCGCGATATCTTGGTCACATGACCAAGATGGCCGCCACGCCCATATATGGTAAAAACCCTTCAAAAATCTTCTCCAGAACCGGTGGGCCGATTTCCACGAAACTTGGTATGTAGCATTGGGTACTTCAGCCCATCATAGTTTGATAAAATGATGACCTTTGGATGACCTTGACCTATTTTACGGCAAGGTCAATTTTGGAAACATAGGCTTTTACATGGGAAAAAGTGAAAACTATGGATTTTTTGAAAACTATTGCAGCCTGAGGCCTGAAAAGTGGTAGATGCAAACAACTAATGGAGTAGATGAAGGTATGTGATTAATTTAGGTCAAGGTCATCTCTTGACCTTGGCCAGTCTGTCGTCCATACACACTTTTCAAAGATCTTCTTCTCTGAAACTGCTTGGCCAATCAAAGTGAAATTTTATGTGGAGCGTCCATGGATAGGGGGAACGAAAGTTTGATCGAGAAATTCATGTCACATGACCAAGATGGCCGCCATGCCCTACTATGGTAAAAACCACTCAAAAATCTTGTTCTCCAGAACCGGCTGGCCGATTTACGCGAAACTTGGTATGTAGCATTTGGGACTCCAGTTCATGGTAGTTTGTTGAAATGATGACCCTAGGATGACCTTGACCTATTTTACGGCAAGGTCAATTTTGGAAACATAGGCTTTTACATGGGAAAAGGCTAAAACAATGAATATTTTGGAAACTGTTTCAGCCTGAGACCTGAAAGTTGCTAGATGCAGACAACTAATGGAGTCAATGAAGGTAAGTATTTAATGAAGGCCAAGGTCATTTCTTGACCTAGACCCAAGGTCATTTAAATACCAAAATTAAAATTATGGTTTTCTCAGAAATCACTGGGTTTGGAAACTATTGCAGCCTGAGACCTGAAACTTTGCAGATGCAGACAACTTATGAAGTCAATAAAGGTGTGTGAGTATTCAAGGTCAAGGTCATTTCATGATGACTTAATACTCCAAGATCAGGCTTCAGGTGAGCGTTCTCAGGACCAATGGTCCTCTGGTATAGATGTTTCTTATAAAATTTGACTTGAATTGGCCAAAAGGTTTCAGAGAAGATCCTTGAATAATATAGCAATATACATGTATATTGCCCCTGGGTAGGCGCTGAACAACCCCTGCGATCCGAATTATTTACGGAATCTTTTAAAAAAATCTTTAAGGCGATACTTCTGTTTTTTTTTTTTTTTTTTTTTTTTTTTTTTTTTTTTTTTTTTGAATTCAGTTTTACATTCCTTTCAAGATTATTTCAGCTCTTCAGTAGGTGGGGCGAAAACGGGAGAACCCCGAGAAAAACCACTTGCAACACCCGCAAGCAGAACTTGGCTTGTCACATGTGTCCAGAGCAGGAATCGAACCCACACCAGTCACAGCGGTGTGATGATCGAGTGACTATGAAACAGCGCTCTTAACCGCTCGGCCACGGGGGCTGCCCTTTTTGTTTTATGTCTTGGTGTTTAGAATTTATTTGGAAAATAGCTACTCATTCGATTTACGATATGTTTCATGGTATAAGTACCTGATTGTTAATTAAGTTTTTTCCCACTTCGGTATTTGGAGTGGGAATATTTTTCTGATTGCGCCTTTTCCTGATCTTTGCCTACTTATTGTACCTTTTCAATCAATTAGCCCATTTCCTGCAAGATTTGCCCTTCAAATGATATTTTGACAATTTTGTTCATTGAAATGCATGAGCAATCTATGTTGACCTTACCGTAAAATTAGGCCAACGTCATCCCAGGGTCATGATTTATACAAACTTTCTCCGGTTGTGAAGAAGAAGGTTTTTGATATTTATAGCCATGCGGCCATCTTGGTCATGTGACCTGGACCATTTATAGAAACTGTCGTTCCCCCTTCCTAAGGATGCTCCACATGAATTTGGCTTTGATTGCTCTAGCGGTTACAGAGGCGAAGATCTTTTACATTGTTGACGAACAACGGACAGACGGAAGAACGGCCAACGGAACATGGCCACCCTATAAGCTCACCTTTTAAGCCTTCGACTCAAGGTGAGCTAAAACAAGCCTTTCGTCACTGCCATTTTTTTAATATTACAAAATAAATATCTAATAAATTGCCATAAAAACACGAATTTCCGCAAAAAATACAGCATTATATTGTCAAAATTATTGTGTAATATTAAAAAATAAATAAATACATAGCGCAGATTACCACATAATTTTAATGATAAAAACTATTACGAGAAATTTTATAATGGTGCGGATGGTAAAGTGAGATAAATAATACGTGGAAACGTAGTATTTATCTCATTATTACAAGATTTATATGGTGTAATAAGTTGATTATTTTACGTTTTAATGACAAAAAAAGTATCTCGAAAAAATAATATTAGGGGGGTACCTATACGCTTCCATATGAGCGGGCCTTAAATTACGTCACATGGGGTCATTGCTATGGAAGCGTATAGGTACCCCCCTAATATTTTTTTCTCGAGATACTAATTTGTCATAAAAACGTATAAAAAATCAAGTTATCACACCATTTAAACCTTGTAATAGTTAGATAAGTACTACGTTTCCACGTTTTATTTATCTCGCTATACCGTCCGCATCGTTATAAAATTTATCGTAATAGTTTTTGTCATTGAAATTATGTTGTGATCTGCGCTATGGTATGACTTTAGTTTTGCATATTGCACAATAATTTCGACGATATAATCCTGTATTTTCGCGGAAATTCGTAATTTTATGGCAATATATTAGATATTTATGTTGTAATGTTATGAAAGCGGCAATGACACCATGTGATGTAATTTAGCCAACGTATGAAAAATACCCAGTACGTTTTATTATATGGCAAGTAATGAAATATAGAGAAATATGTATTAAATATGACCAATATTTGAAAAAGTTATATTTTCACATGTGAAAATATAAAAAAGTTATATTTTCACATGTGAAAATATAAGATTTGGGAATACGCAAATTACGATTCCACCGTTTCATTTCTAATTTATACATAACTAAATTTTATAATCTATGTATGGAAGCGTATAGGCAATGAACGTTCACACACAATAGCGACATAATGACGAGACGTAATGACGTCATTTAAGATTTTGACGTCATATGCTTTAGCGCGAACGTTACAATGACTACATGCAATATAATAAAAAGAAAATTCAAGTTTTTGTCGTGAATATGACTTTTATTTCATCTCGTGAAGTGAAAAATTATATATTTCATGAAATATAAAAAATTTTCACTTCACTCAATGAAATAAAACTCATATTAACTTGAATATCCTCTATGTATTACGTTGTTTTACACTGTCCATTCTATGTTAAAAATCCGGGAAAGGCTCTATCTTAACTTATGCAAAGCGTATGTCTAGCACACTGGTACAGGTGCGTTCACTTATTAATATACCCCTGCGATATTCAGAAATAAATTGACAACTTTTCTTGTTTTTGAACAATCGTCACTGGCAAGAAATAGACAACCGGATGAATTTGTTCATATTATATGTTAAGCATGTCTATAAATATTTACTCTGTATATAAAACTTCCAGATCATGTGATGTTGTATGCCTGAATTGATAACATAACATATGGAGCCAAATTTTTAACAAAAATTTCGCTGATATTCGAGTTTCAAAAATTCCACAAGGAACCATGGTGAATAGTTTGTAATTTTGTTTGTAAATTATGAAAGAATGGCCATTTTTGTAATACGGCTGAAAATTTTGTGTCTTTATGAGCACTATTTACAGAGTTACACCCTTATTTTTATGTATAGTACATTTTAGAATTTCATGATATAGCGGTTGTTTCAATATACAATTAAGCATGTCAGTGTTATTTTGCAAGAAAACAAATATTCTACTAGGGCGGTTATTCGACCAAAGCTTGCTAGTGGGTTCCTTCATAAGGTAAGCATGTCTTAAAGCACTATGGAGTCACCCATGACTTTTTATTCTGCCAAAACGTGGGTTGGCATTTCATCATACAATTCATGATTGTTTCCTACGCACCGAGGGGCTAAGTGGGCTAAATTTATTGTTTGGACAATGACTCACATCTCCTCTTCGTGATATTCAAAACCTCTTCCATAGCGATTAAGTCACGGAAATTAACATGCCAATGTAGGATGTCAAAATGGTATTTATGCAAAGCAAATGTTCTTTGTATACATCCCTAGTATTGATATTAGAGGCACGTCTGTCTTTGAATGCCCTGGTGATTTCCTCGATTTTATGCCCCTAAACAAGAGGATTTAATTATCATGAATATGAGCAGTGAGAGATAGCCTAAGTATGAAACTTTCTCTGTGAAAGTCCTAGTCCCCTATGGTAGTCTGTGCCGAGAAACAAACCATGAATTGTATGATGAGATGTCAACCCACGTTTTGGCAGAATACAAAGCCATATGTGACTCCACAGTGCCTTAAGGCATGCTTACCTCATTAAGGAACCCACTAGCAAATTTTGTTCGTAAAACCGCCCTGGTAGAATATAAGTTTTCTTGCAAAATTACACTGACATGCTTTGTTTTATATTGTAAGAACCGTTTTACTACGAAATTCTAAAATGCACGATAAATGAAAATCAGGGTGTAACTCTGTAAATAGTGCTCATAAAGACACCAAATTTTCAGCCGTAGTACAAAAATGGCTATTCTTTCATAATTTATAAACAGGATTACAAAACATTAACCATGGTTCCTTGTGGAATCTCGAATATCAGCGAATTTTTTGTTAAAAATTTGGCTCCATATGTTATGTAATCAATTTAGGCACAAAACATCACAAGATCTGGAAGTTTTTTATACAGAGTAAATATTTATAGACATACTTAACATATTAAATAAACAAATTCACCCAGTTGTCTATTTCTTGCCAGTGACGATTGTTCAAAAACAAGAAAAGTTGTCAATTTATTTCTGAATATCGCAGGGGTATATTAATAAGTGAACGCACCTGTATGTCTAACGTATGAGTAGCATTTTCACAACGTATCACTGGCATAGATGGTTTATAAAAGTATATGACAGCGTACGCCCAGCGTAAACAAGTAAAGTGTTCGTGACTTATTAAGAGCGTATGCGCAACGCACGTCTGACGCATTCCTAACGTACACACATAGCGATTTTACGTTAAAATGGCTGCTGTCAGTTGACTGGTAATAGCGATTTTACGTTAAAATGGCTGCTGCCAGTTGACTGGCAATAGCGATTTTACGTTAAAATGGCTGCTGCCAGTTAACTGGTAATAGCGATTTTACGTTAAAATGGCTGCTGCCAGTTGACTGGCAATAGCGATTTTACGTTAAATTGGCTGCTGCCAGTTGACTGGTAATAGCGATTTTACGTTAAATTGGCTGCTGCCAGTTGACTGTCACCAGCCATTTTTACGACAAATCGCTGCTGCCAGTCAACTGGATATAACAATTTTAACATAAAATAGCTGCTGCCAGTTGACTTTCATATTTTACAAATTATTATTTGTACATAGATGAAGTAAAGACAATGTAAGAGTTGTCAAAATATTAGTAAAAATGTATCAAATGAAAGAGTATCTACACAATTTACATTTCTGTGTTGTTAAAAGTGTCCCATTTTAGTTCAAAGCATGTATATTATGCTTGTAGAAGTCTTCTTGGCTTCAGTTTTGGACTCGTAAACCAGTGTGTCGCGTGTTCGATGCATAATTTCGGATTTCTTAATTATTTTGAATGAGCCTTTTTTGAAGCTAGCACTTATCTCAATCTATGTTTTGGAGCAAAATTAAGAAAAACAGGCATACCCCGGTTTTGCTATATAAAAGCGGTGTATCTAACACGGACATGTTTCTAGTCAATTTCATGTATTTTTATTACCCGAATTTTTGCCACAATCCCAACAAAAAAGATGACTAAAAAAGTAACAGAAACCAAAAATACCCTTTCATTTGATACATTTTCTACTCGTATTCAGTTGACAACTCTTAGACTGTCTTTACTTAACATAAAAGTCAACTGGCTGCAGCATTTTTAATAATGATAAAACTGTCATAACCAGTTGATTGGCAGCAGCGATTTATCGTAAAAATAAATAAATAAATTCCAATAAATAAATAAATGAATAAATAAAATGACTTAAGAAATCTGCACATCTGATTATTCGTGTGCGTTGTGTGAAGTTCTTAGATTGTTTACATGGGTAACGTTTTCACGTCTGTTTCAATCTTGTTTAAAACACTTCTTAAAGCTAAAAAAAATTATCCCATAACAATATCTCAACAACTGTCCATTGCTACAAATTTAATTATTTGATAATATCCTTTCCACAACCAGAGCGTATGTATGCGGTATTTATGCGTAATTGCTGCCAGACACCGTTTGAACGACCCTCATGACATTGTTAAAGCTAGCATGTGCGGTCTTTTTAGCTCACCTGAGCCGTTAGGCTCACAAGGTGAGCTTATAGGATGGCCATGATCCGGCGTCCGTCCGTCGTCCGTCCGTCCGTCCGTCGTCCACCATTTTCAAAGATCTTCTTCTCTGAAACCGCTTGGCCAATCAAAGCCAAATTTTATATGAAGCATCTATAGGAAGGGGGAACCAATGTGTTTATAAATAATCTAGGTCACAAGACCAAGATGGCCGCCATGCCCATATATGGTAAAAACCCTTCAAAATTCTTCTTCCCAGGAACCACTGGACCGATTTCAATGAAACTTGGCATGAAGCATCGGGGACTAGAGTACTACAATGTGTTTATAAATTATCACCTTTGGATGACCTTGACCTATTTTACGGCAAGGTCAACATAGGTCGCCCATGCATTTGAATGGGGGAAAATTGTTAAAATGTCATTTGAAAGGCAAATCTTGCAGGAAATGGGCAAATGGACTGAAGGTAGGTAATTCTGAAAAAAATTTGGACCCCAGGGGTTGGTCTGCCCCCACCCCGGGGCAATATACATGTATATTACAAAAATATTAAAAGATCTTCTTCTCTGAAACCACTTGGCCAATCAAAGCCAAATTTTATAGGAAGCATCTATGGGAAGGGGGAATCAATGTATTTATAAATAATCCAGGTCACATGACCAAGATGGCCGCCATGCCCATATATGGTAAAAACTCTTCAAAATTCTTCTTCTCAGGAACCACTTGACCGATTTCAACGAAACTTGGCATGAAGCATCAGGGACTAGAGTACTACAATGTGTTTATAAATTATGACCTTTGGATGACCTTGACCTATTTTACGGCAAGGTCAACATAGGTCGCCCATACATTTGAATGGGGAAAATTGTTAAAATGTCATTTGAAAGGCAAATCTTGCAGGAAATGGGCAAATGGACTGAAGGTAGGTAATTCTGAAAAAAATTTGGACCCCAGGGGTTGGTCTGCCCCCACCCCGGGGCAATATACATGTATATTACAAAAATATTCAAAGATCTTCTTCTCTGAAATCACTTGGCCATTTAAAGCCAAATTTTATAGGAAGCATCTATGGGAAGGGGGAATCAATGTGTTTATAAATAATCCAGGTCACATGACCAAGATGGCCGCCATGCCCATATATGGTAAAAACCGTTCAAAATTCTTCTTCTCCTGAACCAATGGACCAATTTCAACAAAACATGGCATGAACCATCGGGGACTGAAGTACTACAATGTATATATAAATTATGACCTTTGGATGACCTTGACTTATTTTACAGCAAGGTCAACATAGGTCGCTAATGCACTTGAATGGGGAAAAATTTTAAAATGTCATTTAAAGTGAAAGTCTTGCAAGAAATGGGCAGTAGGACTGAATATTAATGATTCTGAAAAAAATTGGACCCCAGGGGCTCATTTGCCCCAGCCCTGGGGCATTATACATGTATATTACCATAATATTCAAACATCTTCTCCTCTGAAACCGCTTGGCCAATCAAAGCCAAATTTCATGTGAAGCATCTATAGATTGGGGGAATCAATGTATATATAAATAATCAAGGTCACATGACCAAGATGGCCGCCATGCCCATATATGGTATAAACCCTTCAAAAATCTTCTTCTCCGGAACCGGTGGACCGATTTCGAAGAAACTTGGCATGAAGCATTGATGACTCAAGTACTACAATTTATATATAAATCATGACCCTGTGATGACCTTGACCTATTTTAAGGCAGTTGCCTATGTATTTGAATGGGTAAACTGTTAAAATGTCATTTGAAGGGAAAAACTTGTATGGACAGTATATTGATTATTCTGAAAAAATAATGGCCCAAGGGCTTCACCTGCCCCTATACTGGGACTATTTTCTATAACATTCGTATATACAGCAGATCTCAGGTGAGCGTTTACAGGACCATTGGTCCTCTGGTTATATGTTTCGATTGCCCAGTAAGTAGGTTTTAATCAATATAAAGCTTAATTGCACAGTGCATCAAATTAGCGAGTTAGAGGTCCAGAAAGTTGTTAAAACACGCGATTTTCCTGTGTTATAAAGGTTGAGTTTACCCTATTATCTTTGAATCGCAACCACGCTCAAACCAAACAAGTGCGACAAAACCGCTAGGGCTGAAAAAAGACACAAAAAGACACAAAAAAGAGAGAAGAAAGAGAGATAGAAAGAGAGGAAATGAGGAAAAAATCGGGAATCGAGTCGCAAAAAAAAGTCCGTGCGCATCGATTTTTCCAAGGCGACCCCTGCGCCGTGACCTTTCAGTAGTAAGACCAAAACATCTTACACTATGTTCCTGCTTTCAATACCGGCAAAAGGCGTGTTTCTAGGACACACAGAAATGGTTTTATGGACGATTAAGCAACCCCACCCCCTTTTTATGTGCATTTTGTAAATACCTGGTGGAGGATAAACTAAAAAAGACAGCATATTTTGGAATCTACCTGGTTTTTCCTGTTTCCTTTGATTTTAGTGTGTTAAATAGCGTAGTTTTGAAAGAAGACTTAACTTAATTCTTTGGTTCTTTAAATGCCGCCAATTTTATATGGGACCATTGAATATAAATTTTGAGGCCATCCAGTTCTTACAAAAGTGATCCTTTGGACAAGCTATAACATAACAGTGAATACAATTTAGCCATATACCCAATTGTGCAGATTGATTTTGGTCAAGTTTAAGCCCGCCAGTAACTTCGTGTTACTGATCGTTCCATGGCGATACTTCTGTAGTGGTTCTTTTTGTTTTATGTCTTGGTGTTTAAATTTTTTTGTGCTGTTGGCGCCTTATGTATGTTTTCATATTTTTAATTAAGTTAAGGTAACTGAGTGGCCACCTATTGGGAAAATAGCTGCTCATTCGGCTTACGATATGTTTCATTGTATAAGTGCCTGATTGTTAGTTAGGTTTTTTCCCACCTCGGTTTTTGGAGTGGGAATCTCTTTCTGATTGCGCCTTTTCCTGATCTTTGCCTACTTGTACCTTTTTGTTATTTTGACGCTTCCGTGTGACCGTTTAATCATGAAGACAGTCCTTATTCCTTCCAATTTTATATATAAATCCCAAACGCTTGGGCAGTACGCTATGCGTAAGGTGCGTATACGCTGAACGTTTAACATACGCTGCATACGTCCAAAGTGCGTCAGGCAAACGTTCAATGCGTCACTATACGTTTGTTATAAGTAACACATATGTCGGTGGTACACTGCTCGTAGTCTGGAAATGCGCTATGCATGCGCTTTTCAAACGCTAAACAAATACCCATGTGTGCTTTTGCGTGCATGGCAACGTTTGCGAACGTATTAATTACTTACAGGTAACGTTCATGAATTTATAACGTATTCGTTGCGCACACCTTACTTACGAGTAATGTATGTATATTATCAGTACGTCTGCTTATGTTGGAAATTACACAAAATTGCAGGACGTACACGGCGTGCGACAACGTATACCAGCGTATTATATAGCACAGTTATATATTGTATAGAACGTACACCAACGTATCGTCGGCATACATTGGCGCTATACGCTTTGTCGTAAAAAGTTATCATGTGATGAAAATTTTCACGCATTAAATATGACGTTAAACTTAATTAAAAAATATCGTTACACGATAAAATATATTGAGTTTATAATAAAGTATAGCATTTTTTCGACAAAATGATAGCGATATACCATAATATTATAGTGTTTCTCGACATAAATCTAACACGCGAAAACAATATTAGGGGGGTACCTATACGCTTCCATACATTGCCGCTTTCTTAACATTTCAACATAAATATCCATATTGCCATAAAATTGCGAATTTCCGCAAAAATACAGCATCATATAGTCGAAATTATTATGCATTATGCAAAACTAAATTAATACCATATTGGATCACCACATAATTTCAACGACAAAAACTATTAGGAGAAATTTTATAACGATGCGGATGGTATAGCGAGATAAATAAAGCGTGATAACGTAGTACTTATCTAACTATTACAAGGTTTTAATGGTGTGATAACTTGATTTTTTATACGTTTTTATGACAAAATAGTATCTCGAGAAAAAATATTAGGGGCGTACCTATACGCTTCCATATGGAAGCGTATAGGTACCCCCCTAATATTTTTTTATCGTGTCAGATTTATGTCGAGAAACACAATAATATTATGGTATCTCGCTATCTTTTTGTCGAAAAAATGCCATAATTTATTACGAACTCGATATACTTTATCGTGTAACGCTATATTTTTATTCAGTTTAACACCATATTTAATGCACACGATAACTTTTTACGATATAGCTGTTACTCGTCATTATTTTGGTGTCATATTCAATAATTTATTTCATCGTCACGAAACAATCAAAGTCAAATTTAATAAGGAGCATCCTCGGGAGGGGGGGGGGGTATATAAATGGTCCAGGTCACATGACCAAGATGGCTGCCATGGCTATACATGACAAAAACTCTTTAAAACTCTTCTTGTTCAGAACCAGAAGGTATATGGTTATGAGACTTTGCATGAAGCATCAGGGAAAACTGCTCTACATAGTTTATGTAAATCATTGAATGGCCTTGCCCTATTAAACATGTTAAACGGAAAGGACAACCTAAGTCGCCAATGAGGAATGGGAGGAAAATGGATAAATGTCATTTTCTGGCAGAAAGTTACTGGGAATCGGCAACTGAACAGAAAATCATTGGCCCTAGAGGGTTGTCTGTCCCTGCACCGGGGCTATATGCATGTATATGACCATAATATTCAAACAATCAAAGTCAAACTTCAAAAAGTGCATTCTTAGAAACAAAAGTTTATGTAAACGGTTCAGGTCACATGACCAAGATGGCCGTCGTGGCTTTTAATATTAAAAACGTTTACAATCTCCAGAACCAGAAGGCCTATGATTTCGAAACTTGACATGAAGCATTAGGGAATGGGGCTCTACAAAGTATGTATAAGTCATGATCCTGGGATGACCTTGACCTATTTATGGCAAAGTCAACTCAGATCGACCACGCATTGGAATTGGGAAAAATGTCATTTTTAATGGCAGCAAACCTATCGGGAATGGGCAAATAGATAAAAGACTTATGTTAATGAAACAAATCGCCAAAGTGAGTTTTCAGTCCCTGCCCTAAGGCTATATGCATGTTTATGATATCGTCTGCTCTGACGATCCTTTGGAAGTTGGAACAAAAGGGTATATCGATAGTCCAGGCTCATGACCAAGATGGCCGACATGGCTATCAATGGCAAAAAAAAAAAAAAAAAAAAAAAAAAAAAAAAAAAAAAAAAAAAAAAAATGAATAAATTACTTGTCACCGTTTAAGAATGTGTCTTTGATTTACTCTCGTATAAATTTTCGAAATTGCAACTCTAAAGTCTGGCTTTCGTTGCCGGTTTAAAAAGGACTATTGGTGAGGTTTCATTTGCCGCAATTGCGCAATACAGTCCATACTATCTCCCTTTGAATGTTTAACTGCTTCCAAAGGATCAAACCGTAATATTTTATTTGCTATTACTGCAGCTGACGTTGGGCCGTGTGGTGGCTCTACATAGTCTCCCCGTACATCATCCATAGTGCAGAATATATTTTCCTTTCGGTCCTTTGAGATCAGTAAAAGATACTCAGAGTGTTCAAAACACTTACGTTACAAACATACTTCTAAGTAATGTTTTAATTACTTGACCCCGTTTAGGAATGTGTCTTTGATTTAGACCTCTCGTATACATTCTGGAAATTGCAACACTCTAGTCTGGCTTTCGTTGCCGGTTTAAAAAGAGCTATTGATGAGGGTTCATTAGCCGAAATTGCACAATATAGTCCATACTATCTCCCTTTGAATGTTTAACTGCTTCCAAAGGATCAAACCGTTATATTTTATTTTAAATAAATCATAACCCTGGGATGGCCTTGACCTATTTTATGGCAAGGTCAATTTAGGTCGCTTATATAGCCGCCATCCTTTATTTGATTTTGCACCAATCATTAGCAAAGGCAAGCCTTGGGTGGCTGCCGTTTTCTTAGCATTACAACATAAATATCTAATATATTGCCATAAAAACACGAATGTTCGCAAAAGATACAGCATTATATCGTCAAAATTATGATGTAATATGCAAAACTAAATTAATACATAGTGCAGATTACGACATAATTTCAATGACATAATTTATTACGAGTTTTATAACGATGTGGATGGTATACACCCTATAGATTCACTGCACACCGTAGAATCAGTGAAAGACACTGTACCAGTGATTGAACACATTTTTGGGACAAAATATGTGAGATAAGGGTAAGTATTTTGCATGTTTTTGTGTTATAAGCTTTGTTTCTGTGCCACAGTTTTCAGTTGATCACTTTGGTACATGTTCTTGTTTCATCTCATGGTCGACAAATCGCAAAAGGTGTTCGTGGGAGCATACGGGAGGCATTCGATTTGGACGAGAGTTGTAAAACTGTTAAAAGTCGCTGCATTTTCTCATCTAGTTTTAAAATCAAACAATTTTGAGAAAATAAAATACGCCCAGAAGAAAGAAATACTTCGGAACTTTCAATATAAGTTAACTCTTGCAGATCCGCTTCATTGATTCCGAAATTTCTTACAATAAAGGACTGTACGTTCGAATTTCAGTGAAAGGAACTACTGTCCCAGTGAATAAGAGGTATTGTACGAAGTAAAAGCCTCACAGTTTTAGAGGTTCTGTACCCAGTGATAGGTACAGTCGTTCAAATTTTCGTTAATTAGGAAGTGAGCAATGCGGACGAGGCACTTGAAAAATGTGTAAATGTGTATTTTATCCTTACCTTATGTTGATAAACGATATATTTGAAAATGTTTTTAAATAATGATCAATTTTCTTTTCTAAACTTATTTTGATTCCCTCTTTGTACCTATTAGATTAACACCACATTCTATGTATAACTGTCTTCATGAGAGGTATCCGGAGACAACATACTTGTCAAAGAACAACCAATGCAGATGAAATCAATTAGCATAAATTGTGATAAAGCGCCTATATTTGATTTGTTTGCATACAGTGCATGAAGTGGTCATAACAGCTATTCTGGTGTGAACATTGTTCGGACAATGTCTTTTTTCACGAGTGGTCATAAAAGCTACGCTAGTACGAGTATATAATGCCAAAGCTGCCTGATGGTAAGGAATAAAAACATTTGATACATCATCGTCATTATATCCTGCTCACATTTGATTATATGTTGTATAGTGTGCATTATATAATGAGAAAAGTCCATTATATGTTGGACCAGGTTCATTATATTATGAAAATTTTCATTATCATCATCATCATCTTTATCGATCATCATGATCGGTCATCATCAACATCGATCATCACCATGGCGATCGATCATCATCATCATGACCCAACATCATCATGATCGATCGGTAATGATCGGTAATGATCGATCGTCATCATGATCGTCATCATGATCGATCATCATAATGATCGATCATCATCGTCGATCATGATGATGATGATGATCATAATCGACCATAATCGATCACGATCATGATCGATCATCACCATGCTGACCGATCATCATCATCATGATCGATCATCATCATCATAATCGATCATCATGATGATCGAAAGTCATCATCATGATCGATCATCATCACGATCGATCATCATGATCGATCATCATCACGTATCAAAATCAATCATCATCATCATGATCGATCATCATCACGATCATCATGATCGGTCATCATAATCGATCATCATCATCATGATCGCTCATCATCATAATCGATCATCATCAACATCATGATCAATCATCATGATCGATCATCATCATGATCGATCTTGATGATCTATCATCATAATCGATCATCATCATCATGATCGCTTATCATCATAATCGATCATTACCATCATCCTCATCATCATCATCATCAATCATCATGATCGATCATCACCATGATCGATCATCATCATGATCGATCATGATGATGTTGGGCCATCGATCACGATGATCGATCATGATGATTATCGATCATGATGATGATGATCGATTATGATGATCGATCATGATGTTCGATCGTGATTTTGATCGATCATGATGATCGATCATGATGATGATGATCGATCATGAAGATGATCGATTATGATGATGATGTTTGATCATGATAATGATAATCGATCATAATGGTGATGATCGATAATGATGATGATGATGATCGATCATCCTCATCTTGATCGACGATGATGAACGATCATGATAATCAATCATGATGATAATGATGATGATGATGATCGATCTAGAGGAGCTGCTTAATGAGAAAATACTTCAGTTGATAATACAAGCATGAAATTTTCACCATATGTTCTTTACATGACACACATTAAATTCTGATCCATGGCCACTTAATATTCCGCCATTTTCAAGATGGCCACCAAAAAACAAAATGGCCGACAGTTGTGAAAGGTGTACATGTAGTAAATTGCCCATATCTTATGTTCTTTTCATCATAGAACAACACTATTGATACCAAAATGAAGCTTAATGATTGTTCTTTGAAATAAAGTTCCAATATGCAAATTACCTCATTTGCGTATTTATGAATATTAATAAGATCTTACTTTTTAAGCTAAAAATTGAGAGAAAAAACACATCTTATTTTCTGAACGATGTAAAATGTGAAATGAAATGGATAACTATGGCTTTGATATTGCTAGACCATAAATTATCATAAATTAACAAAGGCGAATTAGCAGGTTCATGAATATTCATTTTAAAACATTTTAAGACTTTGTATGCCCTTATCTATCAGTTTAGTTTAAAAAGATCATACAGTTAAATGCTTATAGCTTAGGTCCTGTTCATCATAGAACATCAGTATTGATACCAAAATGAAGCATAATGATTGTTCTTTCAAATGGAGTTCAAATATGCAAATTACTTCATTTGCATATTTATGAATATTGAAAGGTCTTATTTTGTTGCCAAAAAACTTAAAAAAAATCACATCTCATTCTCTGAATGATGTAAAATTTTAAATGAGATTGATAACTGTGGCTTTGATATTTCTACACCATAACGAATCATAAATTGATAACAGCCAATTAGTATATTCATGAATATTCATTTTAAATACTTAAAGACTGTATCAGTTAAGTTAAGAATGTTCATTCTGTAAATTGTCTGTAAATATCACTTTCGTTGTAAAATAAATGTCATTAATACAAGATATATGTCATTGTACTTTCTTTCTAAGCTCGCACGTGTTCACTGGCTAACTGAATATCAAAACGTATTAATCATATAAAACGCATGTTTGATCCCTAAAGTGCATACTTATGCACATATTTAAAGTAAAAATTGACAATTTATGTTTGTAGTGAGCTTCCCATGATTAAATTATTTCCCATCAATTATTTGCTTGGATCTACTAAGTCTGTCGACTGATCATATCATCATCATATCTTTTTTTAGTCCTTTCTCCTCATCTGAGGGTTGGACTTGTTTGTCGAGCCTCCTTCTGTTAAAAGATGCAAAATTACAGCAATTTCTTTTGGCTCCGTGTTGTCAAATCTAAAGGGTCACTGAAGAGGCTTGAATAGCCAAAACCGCAGTATGGCCCATCACCTTTCTCACAAATAAACTCACTGCTCTTAAAGGATCTCAGTTTTATCTTTATTTGCTATTACTGCAGCTGGTGTTGTGCCATGTGGCGGCCCTAAAACGTCTCCCGTACATCATTCATAGCGCAGATTATATTTTCCTTTTGGTCCTTTGAGATCAGAGAGGGTATTTTGAGAAATCTGTAAATTATTATTGCTTAAGATTCATTTTCTTACCAACGTTTACTGTATTTGGCCTCGTGATTAAACAAGTCTTTATTATTGACTACCCTGTTCAAAGTTGCAAAATTACAGCAATTCTCTTTGGCTCCATGTTACCAATTCTAACGGGTCACTGAAGAGGCTTGAATAGCCGAGACGGCGGTATGGCCCATCTCCTTTCTCATAAACATACTCACTGCTCTTAAAGGATCTCTTTATTTTTATTCTTAGACGACCTCTCCACTCTGAGCGATTCTACGGATCGGCAATATCCATTCTAGCCTTCTTTTCGTCGTCAAGCAACACTTCATCCCATGATTTCCTTAGCTCGCCGGATCTATTCTGTGCAACTACATTTAGCTTGCGTTCTTGAGAAATAAAGCCTTTAATGCGCTCTACATGTCCATACCATCTCATTCTGCTGGAGCGAAGCATTGCATCTATATCATGAAGTCAAAGCTATGAGAGAAGTGAGTCTGAGCTTACTTCATCATTCGCCTTGAGATTACAGATCCAACACATCATTACATGGTCATTGCACTGCAGGCAACAAAGTGTAGCCAGTTATTGCCCATGTTTCTGCTGCATGTGGCAGTACATAAGTTGAATACACTCGACCTCTGGTCAAACGTTGCAGATTGCGATTGGTGTGGAGAGGGAGTAGTTGACGAAACTTGCCCTAAACCGATTTGCAGCACGTGACTGCAGCCAGTTCACAACCTCCGCCAGCAGAAAGCATGTCTCTCAGATAACAGAATTCTGGTACAGCCTCAACTGTTTCGTCATCAACTAGAACCTCCTTCACTAGCCTTCCGTCTATGGGACGCGCCTTTCCTAGGCAGCCAGCGCAGCTAAATTTGATTCCACTGCATTTCTTGTGGATCCAGGACAAGCATCCACCACAGAAGACGGCATTTCTTCCTACACCTGACAGACGCCACGGATTCTTTCCAGATTTTTTTCAGAAGGTTCAGATTGAGGCCAGAGACCATGATTTTTGTCTTCCCCATGTTCATACAAAGAACTTTCCTCTCCATCTCTTCTTCCCAAGTCTTCAACTTAACAGGCAGTTCTTCCATGGACTCGACAGTGTCATATCATTAGTCATCTGCATACAGCAGAACCCAAGGGCAGCCTGTGCGGTACTCCCTGGATAAAGCCTATAGCACAATGATGAAGAGTAGCGGACTAAGGACAGAGCCGTGATGAACACATACTTTGACACCAAACTCCTCACTGTATCCACTTCCCACGCTAACCCTGCTTCTCATGATCAGGACCAGACGCACTAGTCATTCGTCAACTGCCCTCCAGATTACATCCCTCAGAACTCGATCAGTTACTTTCTTCAGATCAACGACAGCCATGTAGAGCAGTTTGTTAGTGCCCAAGTGCTTCTCTTGTATTTGATAAACACATCAGTCAGTTAAATAAAAAATACTTTATAATTGCCAGTATGGCTCATTTCAAGCATACCAGAATGGGCGACAACATACTTCTAAGTTCTTAGCTAATTACTTTCTCCAAATACACATGGTCACAGTAGTCTAACCCGGAGCATAAAACACTTTTGAAGATTAGGCCCAGGAGGCGATCGTACCTCATATTGAGTCATATGCCAGAAAACATTCCAGGGTGTGTGTGCTTTTTTATTTATCGCCAAGATAGTCTCAACGATGAGACCAGGCAGAAAATAGTAACTGGTGTATACTGAAACAACTTCATCAGATGTGATGAAAACAATACGGAAATATTTAGGTTGTAGATTTTATTATTGCGCAGAATTATGCACAGGTCATAGTGACAAAAAGGAATGATGATGTTTGCAGTGAAGAAAATAAATTCTTCAAGACTTAGCTCCCACTTTTTGAAGGAAAGCACAATGGCATAGATCTTTTATTAATGACATTTATTTTATAATGGAGGTGTTATTTATAGACAATCTACACCATGAACATTTTACGTCGCACAGTGAATTAGATGTGATTTTTTTTCTTCAAGTTTTTAGCAAAACAAAAACCTCATTTATTTTCATATATATGCATATGAGGTAATTTGCATATTTGAACTCTATTTGTAATAACAATCATTTGGCTTCATTTTGGTATCAATATTGTTGTTCTGTTATGAGCAGGACCAAAGATATGAGCAATTTACTGTATGAACTTTATAAACCAAACTGATAGGTAAGGACATACAAAGTCTTGAAATATTCTAAAATGAATATTCATGAACGTGCTAATTAGCTTTGATCAATTTATGATAATTTATGGTCTAGAAATATCAAAGCCACAGTTGTCTATTTTATTTAACATTTTACATCGTTCAGAAAATAAGATGTGTGTTTTTTTCTCTCAATCTTTAGCCAAAAAAGTATGATCTCATTAATATTCATAAATATGCAAATTAGGTAATTTGCATATTGGAACTCTATTTAAAAGAGCAATCATTTAGCTTCATTTTGGTATCAATATTGTTGTTCTATGATGAAAAGAACCTAAGGTATGAGCAATCTACTACATGTACACCTTTCACAACTGTCGGCCATTTTGTTTTTTTGGTGGTCATCTTGAAAATTGCGGAATTTCAAGTGGCCAGGGATCAGAATTTAATCAGAGTCATGTAAAGAACATATGGTGAAAATTTCATGCTTGTATCATCAACTGAAGTATTTCCTCAAAATCTCTCACTAAGCCGCTCCACTAATCATGATGATGATCGATCGTCATGGTGATGATCGATGATGATGATGAACGATGATGATGAAGATGGTGATAATCGATTATGATCATGATGATAGATAGATAGATAGATAGATAGATAGATAGATAGATAGATAGATAGATAGATAGATAGATAGATAGATAGATAGATAGATAGATAGATAGATAGATAGATAGATAGATAGATAGAATCAGCAGTATGTCCGGTAGTCCCGGCATGTATACAATAACTCTCTAAACGGTGTCAATGTAATTCTTCTTCTCGCAATATCGTCCACATCACAAAAGTTTCTTAATAAAAGAACCTGGTCCAACATATAATGGACTTTTCTCATTATATAATGCACACTATATAACATATAATCAAATATGAGCAGTATACAATGACGATGATGAAACAAATGTTTTAATTCCTTACCATCAAACAGCTTTGGCGTTCCATACACGAGCGTTAAAGTACTTTTTTTTCGCTAACTGTTTTTGCAGTAAATGGGGTTGACAAAATGCAAATGTAAATCGAGAAGATGTAATATACTTATATGGTTTACAAACTGGCCCATTATTCCTAAATAAGGCATATTTCTTCGCTTACAAGGCAATTTTACTCGCTAGCAGTTTCAATAACTTCGTACAGCCAATTGATATAACTGGGTACAAAAAATAAATCGACCTCTCTTTGACTGGGCCAATAGTTCCTTTTACTGAATTTCGAACGTACAGTCCTTTATGGTTAGAAATTTCGATATCGACAGAGCGGATCAGCATGCGCTTTCTTATATTGAAAGTTCCGAAGTATTTCTTTCTTTTGGGCGTGTTTTATTTTCTCAGAAATGTTTGATAGTAAAACTAGAGGAGAAAATGCAGCGACTTTAAACATTTTTACAACTCTTATCCAAAACGAATGCCTCCTGTATGCTCCCACGAACACCTTTTGCGGTTTGTCGACCATAAGATGAAACAAGAACATGTACCGAAGTGATCAACTGAAAACTATGGCACAGAAACAAAACGGATAACACGAAAACATGCAAAATACTTACCACTATCTTGCATTTTTTGCCCCAAAAATATGTTCAATCACTGGTACAGTGTCTTTCACTGATTCTACGGTGTACAGTGAATCTATAGGGTGGTATAGCGAGATAAATAAAACGTGGAAACGTAGTACTTATCTCACTATTACAAAGTATTTATAGTGTAATACTTTGATTTTTATTACGTTTTTATGACAAAATAGTATCTCGAGAAAACAATATTAGGGGGGTACCTATACGCTTCCATACTTCCATACATATACGCTTCCATACTTATACGCTTCCATATAACACTGACTAAATATGTATTGACTGTCTTCCCTTGATAGTTATCAAACCAGCATATAGCATCATACTCCTATGTTATGTATGGAAGCGTATAGGTACCCCCCTGATATTATTTTCTCGAGATACTTTTTTGTCATTAAAACGTAAAATAATCAATTTATTACACCATAAAAATCTTGTAATATTGAGATAAATACTACGTTTCCACGTATTATTTATCTCACTATACCATGCGCACCGTTAAAACATTTCTCGTAATAGTTTTTGTCATTGGAATTATGTGGTAATCTGCGCTATGTATTAATTTAGTTTTGTATATTACACAATAATTTTGACGATATAATGCTGTATTTTTGCGGAAATTCGTGTTTTTATGGCAATATATTAGATATTTATTTGGTAATATTAAGAAAACGGCAGTGACGTAAGGCTTGTTTTTAGCTCACCTTGAGCCGAAGGCTAAAAAGGTGGGCTTATAGGATGGCCATGTTCCGTCGTTCGTCCTTCCGTCCGTCCGTTGTTCGTCGACAGTGTCAAAGATCTTCTCATCTGTAACCGCTAGAGCAATCAAAGCCAACTTCATGAGGAGCATCCTGAGGAAGGGGAACGAAAGTTTCTATAAATGGTCCAGGTCACATGACCAAGATGGCCGCAATGGCTATAAATATAAAAAACCTTCTTCTTCAGAACCGGAGAAAGTTTGAATAAAACATGACCCTGGGATGACGTTGACCTGTTTTACGGCAAGGTCAACATAGATTGCCCATGCAGTTCAATGAGAAATATTGTCAAAAAATCATTTGAAGGGCAAGGGCTAATAGATTGAAGAAGGTACAATAAGTAGGTAAAGATCAGGAAAATGCGCAATCAGAAAAAGATTCCCACCCCAAATACCGAGGAAGGAAAACACTTAATTAGGTACTTATACCATAAAATATATCGTTAATCTAATGAGCAGCTATTTCCCAATAGGTGGCCACTCAGTCACTTAAACTGAACTTTAATTTCAGGCGCCAACAGCACAAAAAATTAAACACCAAGACATAAAACGAAAAAGAACCAGAAGTATCGCCTTGAAGATTTTTAATTAAAAGAGTCTGTAAATAATTCTGACCCCAGGGGTTGTGCTACCCCTATACATGTATATTGCTATATTATTCAATGATCTTCTCTGAAACCTTTTGGCCAATTCAAGTCAAATTTTACAAGAAACATCTTTATAAAGGGGGAACTAATGTGTTTATAAATAATCCAGGTCACATGATCAAGATGGCAACCATGCTCATATATGGTGAAAACCCTTTAAAACTTCTCCGTAACTGCTAGACCTATTGTAACGACACTTGACATGTAGCAATTGTGACTAGAGTACTACAATGTGTTTATAAATCATGACTCTGTGATGACCTTGACATACTTAAAGGCAAGGTCAACTTAGGTCACATATACAAAAATATTTAATGTCATAATGAAGGGAAAAAACTTTCAGGAAATAAGCAAATGAACCGAGTGTTTATGATTTTGAAAACGAAATTGGCCCTAGGGCTATTCTTACCCTGCCTTGGGGCTATATAACTAGGGTTATTCTGACCCTGCCTTGGATATGACCATTCTAGTCAAGTGGTTTCAGATCTCAGGTGGTCCTTTACAGGACTATTGGTCCTCTAGTTAAATGCCTCCAACCATGTGACGTAACATTCCCGTCAAGAGTGTAATTATTGCGATGAAATAATTCATTGAAAATGACACCAAAATAATGACGAGTAACAGCTACGTTGTAAAAAGTTATTATGTGAGGGAATTTTTTACGCATTAAATATGGTGTTAAACTTAATAAAAATATATCGTAACACGTTAAAGTATAACGAGTTCATAATAAATTATAGTATTTTCTCGACAAAAAGATAGCGATATACCATAATATTATTGTGTTTCTCGACATAAATATGTCACGAGAAATGAATATCAGGGGGGTACCTATACGCTTCCATAGGAAGCGTATAGCTATGGAAGCGTATAGGTACCCCCTCCCCCTAATATTTGTTTCTTGAGATAGTATTTTGTCATAAAATCGTATAAAAAATCAGTTATTACACCATAAAAACCTTGTAATAGTGAGATAATTACTATGTTTCTACGTTTTATCTATCTCGCTATACCATCCACATCGTTATAAAATTTCTAGTAATAGTTTTTGTCATTGAAATTATGTGGTAATCTGCACTATGTATTTATTTAGTTTTGCATATTACTATGGAAGCGTATAGGTACCCCCCTGATATTCATTTCTCTTCACAGATTATGTCGAGAAACACAACAGTATTATGGTATATCGCTATCTTTTTGTCGAGAAAATGCTATACTTTATTATGATCTCAATATACTTTATCGTGAAACGATATCTTTTTTATTTGATTTAACAACATATTTAATGCGTGAAAATCTTCATCGAATGATAATTTTTTACGATATAGCCATTACTTGTGATGGCATATTCAATAATTTATTTCATCGTCACGAAACATTTTGTCATAATTATACTCTTGGCGGGAATGTTACGTCACATGGTTGGAAGCAGACACCCCCACGAGTCCATTTTTTCATTAACTAAAATCATCTGTCCACTTAACCATTCCCGGCAATTTTTTTGCCATTAGTTGACATTTTCCCACTTTTTGTTTGTGTTTTGCGAAACACAAACTCTCATTCTCTTTTTTACGGAAATCCAGTGATAGTTTGCGCATGCCAGATTTCATCAATATTTGTATACATATTAATCCTCTTTTGACCTTACCTTGACTTCTGCGTAACCTCTATCGTTATGAAAGTAGACAATAATAAAGACATGATGAAAGAATAACAAAAAGATCAAACAAAATGTTGACAGAAGTAACATTTTTAATAGTAAAATATGCCTTGTCAATATCAAGGTTACTCCGATCAGCCTTTTAAATGTAAGCTGATCTGTGTTTTGTTGCCCCAATGTAGCCAAAGTTGTTTTTCTTTTGCTGTGCTTCAGTGGCTCAAATTCAGTTTCTTTTTACTGAAATCTTCAACAGAATATCTTGGGTTTCCGATCTCCGTTATGAAACTTTTAAGTTGGCATGACGCAACGAATCAAAGCTGGCTTATGCAACGACTTAATATCGTTGCTGGTACACGTTTATACACTGGACGGCGACATAGGGTCTCTCAAGCAGCCTTCTCACGAGAAAAAAGTTTTCGAGGTTTCCGAACTGTTCAACACAAACCAGCCTCTACGACTACAAAATGTTTAAAGCTAGACATTTGGGATTTAAGAATAAGTGCAACAGCACTGTTCGTGAAATGAAAACAAAGGCGCTTGTTTTTATACAGCTGATATATACTACTCAGAGTTTGATGAGCATCAAAAATTTATTTTTGTTCACAGGACATACTTGTAATTTAACACCCGAAATCTTGCTATAGATATGAAGCAGAACCATCACTGTGCAAACATTCCATCTTTTTTTCGCGTTGCCTGCGAGCGCTTTTCGCAGACTTGCAGAAACGATGGAAACCCCCTGAAATTAAAGTTACCATTGTTCATTGATTGTTGCCTACCCTATCCAATTCTGTCATTTACCCCCTGTTACTGGTTCATTCAACTGCAAAACTGTTTTGATAATCGAAATGTCGATACTTTTGTGTCTAAAATGCAATTTTGGAAAATCAAAAATCTGTGATTTTTTTGTTAAAAACACGATTTTTTACCCACCCCCCCCCCCCCAAAAAAAAAAAAAAAATCGCTTTAAACGTTGCCCTTTAGGCTGCGAGAATGGAACAGAAAACCTATTTGGGCTACGGACATTGGTTTAGATTTTACAGAGTTTTAAAACATTTGTCATTGGACTGAACGTTTTCTAAATGGAAATTTGCATTATGTGATTAAAACAACTGACAACAATTCTAAAAAAACGCTGGTTTTAGCTAACCAGAGTGCGTATTCAGAAACGGTTTTCAGTTTCATGCTCACCATGCAAAGGACAACATTTTAAGCGAAAAACAAATTTTTGGTAAAAAAATCGTGTTTTTAACCAAAAATCACAGATTTCTGAAATTTTCCAAAAGTGCATTTTAGACACAAAAGTATCGACATTTCGATTATCAAAACAGTTTTGCAGTTGAATGAACCAGTAAGAGGGGAAGAATGACAGAACTGGATAGGTTAGGCAACAGTGACAACTTCAATTTCAGGGGGTTTCCATTGTTTCTGCAAGTCTGCGAGAAGGGCTCGCAGGCAACGCGAAAAAAGATGGAATGTTTGCACTGTGATGGTGCTGCTATATATCTATAGCAAAATTTCGGGTGTTAAATTACCAATATGTCTTGTAATCAAAAATAAAGTTTTGATGCTTATCAAAGTTTGAGTAGTATCTGTGCATTTGTTTTCGCATCTGTAAACAACTAGTTTTCTCGTAATGCGGCTCCAATTCATTTGTTTATGTAACCCTAGAAATACATTAGCTATAATGAAATCTGTAAATGTATATTAAGTAGCACCAAAACGAAATGAATATGAACGTATAAAAACACCACCATGTGGGCGTTTTTTGCGTATAGTTTGCGTCAGTTTAAAATGATAACGCACTTGGAGAAGAATAAGGTACGGGGATTAACTACGGAGCGTACACTCGTATTTTGACTCAGTGTCCTGTCACAAGTTTTGAACAGCGTTAGACTGTGTGTTGAAACAGATCTATTCCGGTTTTGAAAAGGAGATCGATATACTTTCTGTGAAGCGAAAAACAAATGCGATGATCAATGGTGAATTTAACACACAGTCTTTGTTTTTGCATTATGTTTAATGCAGGGTTACTCACGGCGCTTACACGACGCGACTCTTGATCCTCAGTCACCCAGGTGCACTGACTTTCCCCTACATTCACAATGCTGGACGAACTTTAATGTAACTATACTAATGGCATAAAGTTTAGCATCTTTCCATATTTCTGTCTATATTTTTCAGACTGTAAAAATTGTTTATTGCCTTTTTGAAAGCATTGTTATTCAACATTCCAAAATTCAAAACCATGTGCTTCTACTAGTCTCTGTAACGTCACGACACACCAATTCATGTGCCTAATTAGACACCCCCTATAACCAAACATGTGTATTCCCCAAAATTCGGGAATTGTTTCATTGGTTTTCTATCAAAGTTTTAGGATATGAATCTCTAGTTCATGGAACTGGCATAGTTGAATAGTCATATCAATAAATGCAGGGGTAAAATAGTAATGAAATTTTGCTCATTTGATTTAAGGTGTATTCATGGTAGGCCCCTAATTGCTTGCAAAAATGATGAAAAATCCTTTGACAGTTTCCATTGTCTTTAAATGTGACTGTGCATCTTTTTCCATCTTCAAACGATACTTTGAACCAAGAATGGGCGGCAAAAACAACCAAACAACAAATTTATAGACAAAACTTTGAAACACTGGCACATTTTGTGATTAAAATTTGTAATTTTTCAGTTTCATTTTTCTGCCTACATGATCACGTAATCCGTAAAACTTGACTGTCAAATCCTGGATTGAACAAAGTCCCTTAAATTCTGAAACAATTAGACCCACTCTATGTCGTTATCTTAGAACAGCATCAGCTTTTGGCATTTCGCCTACTGGTGGTACATGTTGAAATTCCGTTCATTCGAGTTGATAATTGTCATTTTGAAAACCAAAAATTGCCCCCAAACTTCAAATCAGTACCTTAGACTGGTGTATGAAGCATATTATTTTCGGACATCTGATTTCATCATATTTGCTGATGAAAGTGGAATATGCTTAACTTCATGCCAATAATATATGATGGGTCGCGGATGGAAATAGCCTTGCCTAGACCATTCTAGAACACTTTCTCGAAAACATTGCATCAGAAATCTATGAAAAAGTTTTCATCATGTTAGTACGTAGAATGTTATTCACACACATTAAGGGAGATTAGTTATCACTTATGTACTAAATGTGTTACCCTCTTTAAATAATGTCTGTATTATTATTATTATTATTATTATTATTAAAAGGAAACTTTTCACGATGCTTCTCATATGAGCAGCATCGTGACAAAACAAGCATTTTACACAGCAGAGCTGATCGGCGCAGTTTTCGCTAGTCACGGCTAGAACAATCATCCGAAATAAGCTTTTTGCGTTCTTCTGTAACTACAAGCTACCATGTAGTTTGTGTTGGACCTGATTGGAAAAAACGCGGACATGCGTCTCGTGGCGCGTTTTAAAATACATAAGAAAGCATGTTTTCAAATGTAGCAATAGCGCCAATGAAAAGGTACATCCAAGAAAAGGCTGCTAACTCCTTAACCACCATAAATGCGACAAATTGAAACATTCACTGCAGGAGCACATGATTTGACAAATCAATCTAGGGATTCGCTTAAATTATATTACTTGTACAGTCTAACCCATTTCGAAATTCGTGAGTCATTCTTCTAGAAACTTTTGCAATGTTTCAAGCAAATGCTATTACATAGGTTGCGTCATGCTGCCGTAGGACGACTGGTCATTTAGGTCATGCAGCGAACAAAGTTCATGATACCAAAATAGATGATGAAATTGTTGAATGAAAAAATGACTAGCTCTCTTGGACGAAATACCATATGAAATGTATATGTACAGACCTTTTCGCAATTTCGCTTTTTAGCTCACCTGAGCCGTTAGGCTCACAATGTTAGCTCATGATCCGGCGTCCGTCGTCCGTCCGTCCGTCCGTCGCCCACACTTTTCAAAGATCTTTTTCTCTGAAACCTCTTGGCCAATCAAAGCCAAATTTTATATGAGACATCTATGGGAAAGGGGAACCGATGTGTTTATAAATAATCAAGGTCAGATGAACAAGATGGCCGCCATGCCCATATATGGTAAAAACCCTTCAAAATTCTTCTTCTCCGGAACCACTGAACCGATTTCAACGAAACTTGACATGAAGCATTAAGGACTAGAGTACTACAATGTGTTTATAAATTATGACCTTTGGATGACCTTGACCTGTTTAACGGCAAGTTCAACATAGGTCGACCATGCATTTGAATTGGGAAAATTGTTAAAATGTCATTTGAAGGGAAAACTTGCAAGAAATGGGCAAATGTACTGAAAATATGTGATTCTGAAAAACAAAAGGACCCCAGGGGCTGGTCTGCCCCCACCCTGGGACAATATACATTTATATTACAATAATATTCCACTTGGCCAATCAAAGCCAAATTTTATAAGAAGCATCTATGGGAATTTTTGCCCCCACCCCGGGGCAATATACATGTATATTACAATAATATTCAAAGATCATCTTCTCTGAAAGGAAAATTTTCAGGAAATGGGCAAATGGACTGAAGATATATGATTCTGAAAAAAATGGACCCCAGGGGTTGGTCTGCCCACACCCTGGGGCAATATACATTTATATTACAATGATATTCAAAGATCTTGTCTAAAACCACTTGGCCAATCAAAGCCAAATTTTATATAAGGCATCTATAGGAAAGGGGGACCAATGTGTATATAAATACATGTAATCCAGGACACGTGACCAAGATGGCCGCCATGCCCATAAATGGTAAAACCCTTCAAAAATCTTCTCCGGAACTGGTTTACTGATTTCAAAGAAGCTTGGCATGAAGCATGGATGACTCAAGTACTACAATGTGACCCTGTGGTGACCTTGATCTATCTTAAGGCAAGGTCAACATGGGTTGCCTATGTAAACTGTAAAAATGAATGGGTAAACTGTAAAAATGTCATTTGAAGGGAAAAACTGGACAGGAAATTGATTATTCTAAAACAATGGCCCGAAGGTTTCATCTGCCCCTATACTGGGATTATTTTCTATAATATTCAAACATGTGTGTTGGTATATACAGTAGATCTCAGGTGAGCGTTTACAGGACCATTGGTCTTCTGGTTTGTCTTCTATTTTAATACTGGGCAAACATTCCTTTTAAAAGGAAACTTTTATCCCCATTAAAATGCAAATGCTACCTCAGTTGACCTTGCCATAAAATAGGTCAGTTCATTTAAAGGTCATGATTTATACGAGGGGCGTTCGAAAAGTTCGAATAATTGTCTGATCATTCACATAATATTTATAGTAAAACAAAAAGAAACAAACCTGTTTTAACTTCAACATGTCCTCTATAAAGGCCGTGAAAACCAAGGTGATGCACTGAGACATAATAAAAATATGTTCATTACAAAAAGGTGAGGTATGGGTACCCGGAGCACGCAAACGTCAAAATGACGTTGCAAAAACGTCAAACGTTATTTTTATCCAGTTGGCGATGATCACACTTTCTCAGCATAAACACCAACAATATCTAAGCATTTCATGTGTCTGACCATTCTTTTGCAATAAGTTTTCGTATCCAGTATCAGTATGTGGTTATACATCTCCCTCAGTCTACTTTGCTAATATTTTCCGCTGAATCATCCAATTTTTCGCAATACTTAATGGAACAGAATTCCAAGTGCCGTTTGCTTACTTCTAAAGTCGCCATCATTTGCTTTTGTTCCACTCTGAAAACATGAGAATCATTTGTACATAAATGCTGGACTACATTACTCATAGTTTTCCAGTTTATTTTACCATCTCAAGTGTTTCTGTGGGTGTTTTATGAAGCAAATACATAAGTTTATAATCTTTTTCAACATAACGACACAGTTTGACGTCATTGTTTTCCCATACAACCCTCGAAATAAAGGACCATAACTTCTTTGTGGAACAATTGATTGATTTTAAATTTTCAGGAAACAATGTCATGATGTTGAAATATAACAAGACGATTCCATGCTTTTCTGACGATGAGCAAACAGCCAGAAGTTATGTTTATTTCTTTAAAACTTCGTTTAAAAAGGTGATAGTTTTCGGACTGCTCCGGGTACCAATGATGACGTTGCCACGGCAACCTGTATTTTTGGTTTCTATGTCCACTTTTCTTTCTTTTTTCTATCAAGAATTCAGAATAAGTTGAAGTTCACGCACACCAACTTTCAAGTACAATGGATGAGAATTATGAGAGATATAACACAATTACACGAACTTTCCGAACAACCTACGTATAAACTTTGAAGAGCTCCATTCCTCGATGCTTCATACACAGTTTCAAAATCGTAGGCTTTCTGGTTCTGTAGAAGAAGATCGTTAAAGGTTTTTGTTATTTAAAGCCATGGCGGCCATCTTGGTTGTGTGACCTGGACAATAACTATGCAAGGTTTCATACTATTCACCTGAGGCCTGAAAAGTACTAATGGAGTAGATGAAGGTATGTGATTAATTTAGGTCAAGGTCATCTCTTGACCTTGGCCACTGTTGTCCATACACACTTTTCAAAGATCTTCTCTGAAACTGCCAATCAAAGTGGAATTTTATGTGGAGCATTCATGGGTAGGGGAGACGAAAGTTTGATCGCGAAATCCAGGTCACATGACCAAGATGGCCGCCACGCCCATATATGGTAAAAACCCTTCAAAAATCTTCTTCTCCAGAACCGGTGGGCCGATTTCCACGAAACTTGGTATGTAGCATCAAGGACCTCAGCCCATCATAGTTTGATAAAATGATGACCCTTGGATGACCTTGACCTATTTTACGGCAAGGTCAAATTTGGAAACATAGGCTTTTACATAGGAAAAAGTGAAAACTATGGATTTTTTGAAAACTATTGCAGCCTGAGGCCTGAAAAGTGGTAGATGCAAACAATTAATGGAGTAGAAGAAGGTATGTAATTAATAAAGGTCAAGGTCATCTCTTGACCTTGGCCAGTCTGTTGTCCATACACACTTTACAAAGATCTTCTTCTCTGAAACTGCGCGGCCAATCAAAGTGAAATTTTATGTGGAGCATTCATGGGTAGGGGAGACGAAAGATTGATCGCGAAATCTAGGTCACATGACCAAGATGGCCGCCACGCCCATATATGGTAAAAACCACTCAAAAATCTTCTTCTCCAGAACCGGTGGGCCGATTTCCACGATACTTGGTATGTAGCATCAATGACCTCAGCCCATCATAGTTTGATAAAATGATGACCCTTGGATGACCTTGACCTATTTAACGGCAAGGTCAAATTTGGAAACATAGGCTTTTACATAGGAAAAAGTGAAAACTATGGAATTTTTTAAAAACTGTTGCAGCCTGAGGCCTGAAAAGTGGTAGATGCAAACAACTAATGGAATAGATGAAGGTATGTGATTAATATAGGTCAAGGTCATCTCTTGACCTTGGCCAGTCTGTTGTCCATACACACTTTTCAAAGATCTTCTTCTCTGAAACTGCTTGGCCAATCAAAGTGAAATTTTATGTGGAGCATCCATGGGTAGGGGAGACGAAAGTTTGATCGCGAAATCCAGGTTACATGACCAAGATGGCCGCCACGCCCATATATGGTAAAAACCCTTCAAAAATCTTCTTCTCCAGAACTGGCTGGCCGATTTCCACGAAACTTGGTATGTAGCATTGAAGACCTCAGCCCATCATAGTTTGATAAAATGATGACCCTTGGATGACCTTGACCTATTTTACGGCAAGGTCAAATTTGGAAACATAGGCTTTTACATAGGAAAAAGTGAAAACTTTGGATTTTTTGAAAACTATTGCAGCCTGAGGCCTGAAAAGTGGTAGATGCAAACAACTAATGGAGTAGATGAAGGTATGTGATTAATATAGGTCAAGGTCATCTCTTGACCTTGGCCAGTCTGTTGTCCATACACAGTTTTCAAAGATCTTCTTCTCTGAAACTGCGCAGCCAATCAAAGTGAAATTTGATGTGGAGCATCCATGGGTAGGGGAGACGAAAGTTTGATCGCGAAATCCAGGTCACATGACCAAGATGGCCGCCACGCCCATATATGGTTAAAACCACTCAAAAATCTTCTTCTCCAGAACCGGTGGGCCGATTTCCACGAAACTTTGTATGTAGCATCGGTGACCTCAGCACATCATAGTTTGATAAAATGATGACCCTTGGATGACCTTGACCTATTTTACGGCAAGGTCAGGTTTGGAAACATAGGCTTTTACATAGGAAAAAGTGAAAACTATGGATTTTTTGAAAACTATTGCAGCCTGAGGCCTGAAAAGTAAGTGGTAGATGCAAACAACTAATGGAGTAGATGAAGGTATGTGATTAATATAGGTCAAGGTCATCTCTTGACCTTGGCCAGTCTGTTGTCCATACACACTTTTCAAAGATCTTCTTCTCTGAAACTGCTTGGCCAATCAAAGTGAAATTTTATGTGGAGCATCCATGGATAGGGGAGACGAAAGTTTGATCGCGAAATCCAGATCACATGACCAAGATGGCCGCCACGCCCATATATGGTAAAAACCTTTCAAAAATCTTCTTCTCCAGAACCGGCAGGCCAATTTTCATGAAACTTGGTATTTAGCATTTGGGACTCCAGCCCATCATAGATTGTTGAAATGATGACCCTATGATGACCTTGACCTATTTTACGGCAAGGTCAATTTTGGAAACATAGGCTTTCACATGGGAAAAGGCGAAAACAAACTGTTGCAGCCTGAGACCTGAAAGTTGCTAGATGCAGACAACTAATGGAGTCAATGAAGGTAAGTAATTAATGAAGGCCAAGGTCATGTCTTGACCTTGGCCCCATGTCATTTAAATATCAAAATTAAAATTATGGTTTTCTCAGAAATCACTGGGTTTGGAAACTATTGCAGCCTTAGACCTGAAACTTTGCAGATGCAGACAACTTATGAAGTCAATAAAGGTGTGTGAGTATTCAAGGCCAAGGTCATTTCATTATGACTTAATACTCCAAGATCAGGCTTCAGGTGAGCGTTCTCAGGACCAATGGTCCTCTGGTATTCCGATTCTCTTGAAACTTTACAGATGTTGTGGCCATGCTTTGAAGATATGCATGTGGTTTGGATATAATCCTTAGATTAATTTTCGTCACTTTTTTCGCAATTAGAACTTAGCCATTTTTCGAGCATTCTGACAATGAAAGTGAATGGGCAGTGGGTACCTTGTGTGCGCAACTCCTACTACAGTTTCATGCCAATTCATTTAAATCTTTACATGTATTATAGGCATGGATTGAAGATATGCATGTGGTTTGGATATACGAGTAATCCTTGGATTATTTTTTGTCATTTTTTTCACAATTTGAACTTAGTAATTTTTCGGGCATTTAAGTGGATGGATAAAGGGTACCTTGTGTGCGCAACTACTCCTACAATTTAATACCGATACTTTTGAAACTTTGCAGACATTGTGACCATGCTTTGAAGCTATTTATGTGGTTGGGATATACTCCTCAGATTAATTTTTGTCACTTTTTTACAATTTGAACTTAGTCATTTTTGGACATTTTTATATCTTGAAAGTGGCTTACCAGTTGGGGGCATAGTGTTTCATAAACACATTTTCTTAGATTAAATTCTAGTTTTTACCATTTATGGGTATGACGGCCATCTCGGTCATGTTTCAAGTCTATGGTTTCCATAGGATCATTGGTCAAGTGAACGCTTACCTGAGACCTAGTTGTCACTTTGTCTCGTGTAAAAGCCTATGTTTTCAAAATTGACCTTGACCTAAATTAATCACACACCTTCATCTACTCCATTAGTAGTTTGCATCTACCACTTTTCAGGTCTCAGGCTGCAATAGTTTTCAAACAAGTAGCCCAAGGGCAACGATCGCTCACCTAAGAGTCAACAAGCACAGTCACTGGACAAAGTGGGTTTTTAGCTCACCTGAGCCGAATGCTCACAAGGTGAGCTTATAGGATGGCCATGATCCGGCGTCCGTCCGTCCGTCCGTCGTCCGTCCGTCATCCACAATTTCAAAGATCTTCTTCTCTGAAACCGCTTGGCCGATCTAGTTGAAATTTTATGTGGAGCCTCCTTGGGTAGTGGCATTTCAAGTTTGATCGCGAAATCCAGGTCACATCCCCAAGATGGCCGCCACGCCCATATATGGTAAAAACCCTTCAAAAATCTTCTCCAGACCCGGTGGGCCGATTTCCACGAAACTTGGTATGTAGCATCGGGGACTTCAGCCCATCATAGTTTGATAAAATGATGACCCTTGGATGACCTTGACCTATTTTACGGCAAGGTCAAATTTGGAAACATAGGCTTTTACATGGGAAAAAGTGAAAACTATGGATTTTTTGAAAACTATTGCAGCCTGAGGCCTGAAAAGTGGTAGATGCAAACAACTAATGGAGTAGATGAAGGTATGTGATTAATATAGGTCAAGGTCATCTCTTGACCTTGGCCAGTCTGTTGTCCATACACACTTTTCAAAGATCTTCTTCTCTGAAACTGCTTGGCCAATCAACGTGCAGTTTTATGTGAAGCATCCATGGGTAGGGGAGACGAAAGTTTGGTCGCGAAATCCAGGTCACATGACCAAGATGGCCGCCACGCCCATATATGGTAAAAGCCACTCCAAAATCTTCTTTTCCAGAACCGGTGGGCCGATTTCCACGAAACTTTGTATGTAGCATCAAGGACCTCAGCCCATCATAGATTGATAAAATGATGACCCTTGGATGACCTTGGCCTATTTTACGGCAAGGTCAAATTTGGAAACATAGGCTTTTACATAGGAAAAAGTGAAAACTATGGATTTTTTGAAAACTATTGCAGCCTGAGGCCTGAAAAATGGTAGATGCAAACAACTAATGGAGTAGATGAAGGTTTGTGATTAATATAGGTCAAGGTCATCTCTTGACCTTGGCCAGTCTGTTGTCCATACACACTTTACAAAGATCTTCTCTGAAACTGCGCGGCCAATCAAAGTGAAATTTTATGTGGAGCATCCATGGGTAGGGGAGACGAAAGTGTGATCGCGAAATTCAGGTCACATGACCAAGATGGCCGCCACGCCCATATATGGTAAAAACCACTCAAAAATATTCTTCTCCAGAACTGGCTGGCCGATTTCCACGAAACTTGGTATGTAGCATTGAGGACCTCAGCCCATCATAGTTTGATAAAATGATGACCCTTGGATGACCTTGACCTATTTTACGGCAAGGTCAAATTTGGAAACATAGGCTTTTACATAGGAAAAAGTGAAAACTTTGGATTTTTTGAAAACTATTGCAGCCTGAGGCCTGAAAAGTGGTAGATGCAAACAACTAATGGAGTAGATGAAGGTATGTGATTAATATAGGTCAAGGTCATCTCTTGACCTTGGCCCGTCTGTTGTCAATACACAGTTTTCAAACATCTTTGAAACTGCGCGGCCAATCAAAATGAAATTTTATGTGGAGCATCCAAGGGTAGGGGAGACGAAAGTGTAATCGCGAAATCCAGGTCACATGACCAAGATGGCCGCCACGCCCATATATGGTAAAAACCACTCAAAAATCTTCTTCTCCAGAACCGGTGGGCCGATTTCCACTTAACTTTGTATGTAGCATCGGGGACCTCAGCTCATCATAGTTTGATAAAATGATGACCCTTGGATGACCTTGACCTATTTTACGTCAAGGTCAAATTTGGAAACATAGGCTTTTACATAGGAAGAAGTGTAAACTATGGATTTTTTTTTAAAACTATTGCAGCCTGAGGCCCGAAAAGTGGTAGATGCAAACAACTAATGGAGTAGATGAAGGTATGTGATTAATATAGGTCAAGGTCATTTCTTGAACTTGGCCAGTCTGTTGTCCATACACACTTTTCAAAGATCTTTTCTGAAACTGCTTGGCAAATCAAAGTGAAATTTTATGTGGAGCATCCATGGGTAGGGGAGACAAAAGTTTGATTGTGAAATCCAGGTCACATGACCAAGATGGCCGCCACCCCATATATGGTAAAAACCTTTCAAACATCCTCTACAGAACCGGCAGGCCAATTTTCATGAAATTTGGTATGTAGCATTTGGGACTCCAGCCCATCATAGTTTGTTGAAATGATGACCCTATGATGACCTTGACATATTTTACGGCAAGGTCAATTTTGGAAACATAGGCTTTCACATGGGAAAAGGCAAAAACAAACTGTTGCAGCCTGAGACCTGAAAGTTGCTAGATGCAGACAACTAATGGAGTCAATGAAGGTAAGTAATTGATGAAGGCCAAGGTCATGTCTTGACCTTGGCCCAAGGTCATTTAAATATCAAAATTAGAATTATGGTTTTCTCAGAAATCACTGGGTTTGGAAACTATTGCAGCCTGAGACCTGAAACTTTGCAGATGCAGACAACTTATGAAGTCAATAAAGGTATGTGAGTATTCAAGGTCAAGGTCATTTCATTATGACTTAATACTCCAAGATCAGGCTTCAGGTGAGCGTTCTCAGGACCAATGGTCCTCTGGTTTTACCATATATGGGTATGACGGCCATCTTGGTCACGTGATCCAAATTTTACAATCAAACTTTTGTTCCCCTACCCATTGATGCTCCACATAAAATTTCACTTGGATTGGCAAAAGGGCTTCAAGGATGAAAATCTCCGAAAAGTGTATATGGACGACAGACCGGCCAAGGTCAAGAGATGACCTTGACCTAAATTAATCACATACCTTCATCTACTATATTAGTTGTTTGCATCTACCACTTTTCAGGTCGCAAGCTGCAATAGTTTTCAAAAAATCAATGGTTTTCACTTTTGCCCATGTAAAAGCCTATGTTTTCAAAATTGACCTTGCCGTAAAATAGGTTAAGGTCATCCTAGGTTCATCAATTGGTCAAACTATGATGGGCTGGAGTCCCAAATGCTACACACCAATTTTCGTGAAAATCGGCCTGCCGGTTCTGGAGAAGATTTTTGAGTGGTTTTTATCATATATGGGCGTGGCGGCCATCTTGGTCATGTGACCCCAATTTTGCAATCAAACTTTCGTTCCTCCTACCCATGGATGCTCCACATAAAATTTCACTTTGATTGGCCAAGCGGTTTCAGAGAAGATCTTTGAAAAGTGTGTATGGACGACAAGACCCCCCAAGGTCAAGAGATGACCTTGACCTAAATTAATCACACACCTTCATCTACTCCATTAGTTGTTTGCATCTACCACTTTTCAGGTTTCAGGCTACAACAGTTATCAAAATATCCATAGTTAACACTTTTTCCCATGTAAAAGCCTATGTTTCCGAAATTGACCTTGCTGTAAAATAGGTTAAGGTCAGCCTAGGATCATCAATAATTTTTGATCAAACTATGATGGGATGGAGACCCAAATGCTACATACCAAGTTTCGTGAAAATCGGCTTGCCGGTTCTGGAGATGAAGATTTTTGGTGGTTTTTACCATATATGGGCGTGGTGGCCATCTTGGTCATGTGACCCAGATTTTGCGATCAAACTTTTGTTCCCCCTACCCATGGATGCTCCACATAAAATTTCACTTTGATTGGCCAAGCGGTTTCACAGAGAAGATCTTTGAAAAGTGTGAATGGATGACAGACCGGACAAACGACAGACGGATGACGGACTGATTGGTATACTATAAGCCCACCTTGTGAGCCCTCGGCTCAGGTGAGCTAAAAATCTATTGTTTTCACTTTTTCCCATGTAAAGGCCTATGTTTCCAAAATTGACATTGCCGTAAATAGGCCAAGGTCATCCTAGGGTAATCATTTGATCAAACTATGAGTGGCTGGAGTCCCAAATGCTACATACCAAGTTTCGCCGGTTCTAGAGAAGATTTTTAAGTGGTTTTTACCATATATGGGCGGGGCGGCCATCTTGGTCATGTGACCCGGATTTTGCAATCAAACTTTCGTTCCTCCTACCCATGGATGCTCCACATAAAATTTCACTTTGATTGGCCAAGTGGTTTCCGAGAAGAAGATCTTTGAAAAGTGTGTATGGACGACAGACCCTCCAAGGTCAAGAGATGACCTTGACCTAAATTAATCACATACCTTCATCTACTCCATTAGTTGTTTGCATCAACCACTTTTCAGGTCTCAGGCTGCAATAGTTTCCAAGAAGGCAGTATGGCTCTGTACGATTAGCATTTCCTATAGGTATTTGCTAGTCGTACGGCTCTTATAAGTTATAACAACTCAATGCAGTAATTATCGGTCTAGAAGATTATTACTTTGTACTTGACATCTTTATGTTTTCAGTTTATTTGAAAATTCATAAAGTCTTACGGCTTATGTAGGGTATGTTTCAAGAAATCGATAGTTTTCATTTTCCCATGTAAAAGCCTATGTTTCCAAAATTGACCTTGCCGTAAAAGGTCATCATTTGAGCAAATTATGATGGGCTGGAGTCCCTGATGCTACATACCAAGTTTTGTGAAAATCAGCCCGCTGGTTCTGGAGAAGATTTTTGAGTTGTTTATACCATATATGGGCGTGGCGGCCATCTTGGTCATGTGACCCGGATTTCGCGATCAAACTTTCGTTCCCCATACCCATGGATGCTCCACATAAAATTTCAGTTCAATTGGCCAAGCCATTTCAGAGAAGAATATCCTTGAAATTGTGGACGCCGGGCGGACGCCGGACTAATTGGTATACTATAAGCCTAGCCTTCGGCTCAGGTGAGCTAAAAAGTCAATATGAATGAAAACGCATACCAAATCCAACTTAGGCAGCAGCATTTAAAGCATGATTACACAAAGTTTCAACTTGAAATATAGGTTGGCTTTCGATATGTGCTTCTTAATCCAAGAGCATCCAGATTTTTGCCAATTTTACTATGGGGATAATAGGGAGCTTTTCGTTTCGTGATGTGTACTGAAAGGTGTGTCACGCTATTGAAAACCCTACAATGTAATTCAAGCTTATTTGCTGAAAATTACATTGAAAATCATTAATTCAAAACAAATATGGAAATTTTAACAGTGAGTCTATGGAAAAATTTCAGCTGGGGCTTTTTGACCAGTTTACTTAACGAGTTGAGAGCTTAACATGACATTAAGCTAACAGTTTTGAACAACTGGCCCCTTGTCTGTAAAATTTTACATCATTGTAGGTTTCTAAATCAAACACCAAAGTTGCTGTAGTATTTTGTATATTCAAATCATTAAATCATATAAACATATAAAATATTCAAAGTAAAATGTAAGCTTAAATAATTTCTACATAAAAAAATAGTTAACAAAAAACAACAGGTTTGCACCATCATAACATGAATAAAATTTCAACTAATAACACATATACGTAGATTCAAATCTCAAATCTAGGAATTCAGAATACCTTGTATCCACTGAAACTATATGAACACGATAACATTTCGGCACTTACGCACCAGTCATTTGTAACCACTGCCCCCAACCTTCAGGGAAGTCTCTGAAGACTTATTTTCGCCCCTATCCATACAAGTTTACTCACATTTTAACATTTGTTACAGACAGTCCTGACCCAACAATTGGTCATGGATGTCATTGTGTTTTCTAACAATGCTGAATGACGGAATAAACATGTTTCCACAACGGTTTCATTAAAAACATTCGCCGTTAGAATTTTCCACCAATTCCACCTATTGCGTTCAATGGAATACACAGTATTAAACGTTGTTTTTAACAATGCAAACCTTGATTTAAAATTTTGGGTACAAATAGACGGCATTTTGCAATTGCCGCATCAGGCTTCATTGGAGGATCCATAAAGAAGCAATTTGTGTTAAAACTGACTTCCAGAATCTCTCAGGAGACGCATGCCACCCAAATAACCGTTTTGACCATTCAGATTCAAGCTCAGTGACACATGTTCTGAAAGACAAATTTTTTGTACCCAATTTATTCACTGGCGATTGCTGACCATCATATGTCTGGTAGACTGTCTTGTATTACATTATAATGCGAAAAACATGTCATAACCGTGTTGCGTTATAAATTTGGCTCAGTATACAATGAAGCAAGCTAAGATGCCAAAAATTTGGGGAAAATGTTTTTTTTTCCTGCCTTCAAAAATGAAGTACCATAACTGACACCATTTTTGAATTACACCCACAACCAAGCAAAGCATATACATGTATATATACATGTTATATAATAATGATCAACATTTAACATGAGCAATGGTTAAAAATTGGCTATTATAAAAAATTAGTTATATAAAAAGAAAGTGTTATATGACAGTAACTGCTTAGCTGATCAGCGCCATTGTTTTCGCTACATGGATAGTACAATTCCTCTTCTTCTTAAATCTGAAATTTCAAACTTCTACCATTCTTCTGTGATTGTACAGCCGGTGTAACAGTTTATCCTGCCCCCCCCCCTGGACAGCTTGCCCCTGCGAGAGGCAAAATTTCCCAGGAAATCTTACCCCCACCCTGATTATCTTCACCCCCGGGGTGTCCAGGCCAGTTTATCTTGCCCCCCCCCCCATCAACTATGAAAAAAAATTGTTTTTAGAATATATGTTTATATTTATGACATTTATGCACCAATGAAATAATATCATGTCCTTTTACCATAATATAGTGATATGTGTGTGTCAGAAATGGTCGGAACCCAAACTGTTGGTTTTCTCATACACAATATATGTTAAATAGATGATGTTTTAATTGCCAGGTATTCAATGATCTGAGACTAGTTAAACATTCAAAGATTCAACAAGGTTAAACTTTTTGTCCCCAGGTACAATTTGTGTTGAAATGACCAAGTACATTGTACAATGCAATCTCTTTTGTTTAAGACTGAACTCAGTAGACATGCATCATCAAACAATTCGTACCATAGAGGACAGGTTTTGTCATCAGGATAACATTTCTGTGTAATATATACCCCCTTATACCCCACTTTTATATAGCAAAACTAGGGTATGCAAGGGTATACCTATTTTTCTTTATTTTTGCTCCAAAACAAATCTATGTTTTGAGCAAAAATAAAAATATAAAACACGTAGCCCAAGGGCAACGATCGCTCACCTGAGAGTCAAACAAGCAGTTTCGGAGAAGATCTTTGTAAAGCTTGTATGGACGACAGAAGGGCCAAGGTCAAGAGATGACCTTGACCTTAATCACATACCTTCATTCACTACATCAGTTCTCTTCATCTACCACTTTTTAGGTCTCAGGCTGCAACAGATTTCAAACTAGAAAAAAAATGTGTTTATAAAACACTATGCCCCCAACTGGTAACTCACTTTCAGGATGTGAAACTGTCCGAAATATGACTAAGTTCAAATTGCTCAAAAAGTGACAAAAATTAATCTGAGGAGTATATCCCAACCACATGCATACGGGCCAAGATCTAATAAAAGGGTATTTATGGCTAGAAATACAAAATTAAGATATTTAAAGCATGTGAAAGACCAAGATGTTCTGAGTATTTCCTGAAAATTTGAAGAGATTATCTTCACCAATAGCAAAGGTATAAGAGTTGAAAGTTGTGTTGTTGCTGCAATCTAAAAATGACTTCATGGAAAGTTTGATGACGTTTCGACGTTGATGACGTTGTCTTTATATCACTGTAATAAAAAGAGGAACTCCATAAGCTTAGAGCTTCCGTTCCAATCCTGTTGTATTGTATAGAAACTTTGTAATGTATATGCAATTATGTTGAAATAAATATGTTTAAACTAATAAAAAGAAGCATTGACAAAAATTCTCGAAATGCTATGTGTTTTTGAAGGAAAATATCTATACCACTTGATAGGCTATGCAATAGTCACAAATTCACACACCGTTTCATAAAACATGCATAACAGATGGCGTACCTGGTTTTTAAAATGTGGGTAGTCTTTATGGCGCAATGGTTGCCATGACAACATACATGATACAAATAAACTCGTTTCATAAGAAATATGTGTGTCTGGAATTGTGTTACAATATTAAAGGAGTTTGACATAAATATAAGATCATGCCAAATATGTCAAATTTTGATGGTTTTTAAATCTAAATAACATAAAATGCACTTGAATGCCCGAAGACACCTTTTATCAAATCCGTGCTCATATCTTCAAAGCATGGTCACAATGTCTGTAAAGTTTCAAAAGTATCTGTATTAAACTGTAGGAGGAGTTGCGCACACAAGGTACCCACTGTCCATTCACTTTCATTGTCAAAATGCCCAAAAAATGGCTAAGTTCAAATTGCAAAAAAGGGACAAAAATTAATCTGAGGATTATATCCAAACCACGTGCATATCGTCAATGTATGATCACAATGTCTGTAAAGTTTCAAGAGAATCGGTACTAAACTGTAGGAGTTGCGCACACAAGGTACCCACTATCTATTCACTTTATCAAGAATTAAAAAGGGAAATAACTCTCACAGAATGGGCCCCTAGCCCCTTGAATTTACCTGAAAGAAAAAATAGGGGTCCTCTTAATTTTCATATGCAAACTACATACCAAATTGCAAGATCCTAGCTCTAACGGTTCCTGATTGAGTGCTTAGCGTTACTCACGCACTTCACAGACTCACAGACTGACTGCACTGGACGGACAGACCCAAACCAATATGCCCCCTCAACTTCTAAAGAAGTATGGACATAAAAATCCATTCACTTTTTACCATGTAAAAGCATGACCTTGACCTTGACCTTGCTGTAAAATAAGTCAAGGTCATCCAAAGGTCATCATTTGATCAATGGGCTAGAGTCCTAAATGTAACACCAAGTTTCGTGAAAATCGACTTGCAGGTTCTTGAGAAGATTTTTGAAGTCTTTACCATATATGGGCGTGGCGGCCATCTTGATCATGTGACAAGGATTTCGCAATCACACTTTTGTTCCCACTACCCATGGAGGCCCCACATAAAATTTGGCTTTTATTGGCCAAACAGTTTCAGAGAAGATCTTTGAAAAGTGTGTAAGGACAACAGACCGGCAAAGATCAAGAGATGACCTTGACCTAAATTAATCAAATACCTTCATCTACTACATTAGTTGTTTGCATCTACCACTTTTCAGGTATCAGGCTGCAACAGTTTTCAAACAATCCATAGTTTTCACTTTTTCCCATATAAAAGCCAATGTTTCCAAAATTGACCTAGCCGTAAAATAGGCCAAGGTCATCACAGGGTCATAATTTATATATGTTACAGCCAATCTGTGAAATCAGCCATTTCATGAAATGGCTAAATATTTCAGCCTCTTCATGAAATGATTAAAATCTCTATGTCATTGTTACACAGATTGACTGTTCCAGTTTCAGCCAATCTATGTAATAATGCCTTGAGTTTTATATATGTCTTAGATATCATGACAGGAAGAATTTATTCGAATATGCCACAAAAATGAATATGAAAGTACATAAACTTCCATGTTTTTACTGCTTTTAAAGGATCAAACCTTTATATTTTATTCCATTTTCACTTTTAAAAGAATATTATTGTAGGTATAAAAATAAAATAATAAATAAATAAGTTTAAAGTAAGTATAATTTTCATAATGATACCAGTAAAACACAATAAGAAAACAAAGATGTCTAAAGCATTGTAAATTAAAGCAAATTGTTGAAGCTAATAACATATGTGATAAATAAAAATAAAACTGAGATCCTTTAAGATCAGAGAACATATTAATAAGAAAAAGGTGGGTCATACCTTGAGCCTCATCAGTGACCCTTAAGATTTGGCAACATGAAGCCAAAGAGAATGATGGTAGTTTTACTAGTATTACAAAGTATTGTAGTTTTACAAAGACTAGTATTATCCAAATTTGGCCAAATGTATTAAACGTAGGTTAGAAAATGAATCTAAACCTATAATTAATTTGAGATTTTTCAGAATATCTTTGCTGATCTCAAAGGACCAAAATGAAAATATATTCTGTACTATGTAAGGGGAGACGTTTTAGGGCTGCCACACAGCACAACACCAGCTTCAGTAAAAGCAAATAAAAACGAAACTGAGTTCCTTTAAGAGAAGTGAACATGTGAAAAGGGTAGGTCATACCGCAGTTTCGGGTACTGAAGCCTCATCAGTGATCCTTTAGATTTGGCAACATGAAGCCAAAGAGAATGACTTTAAATTTAATTGTAAATTTATAATTTTATAAATTTGGGTTTGTGATACGCAGAATCGCTCAGCGCTATGATAGCTACCTGACTTATGAGAGGAGATATACTACCTCGTTCTCTCAAATATCACGTGCTGCAGTTTAGGAATCATTATTAGCATTTATTATTGAAGAGGATTGTTCTGTTTATTTCTACGACCATCTAAAATGTATAGGAATTTAGATTAATGTGAAAATAACTGAAAACATGTCGTCAAAGAGACAATCAAAACGTCTCAACAGAAACTTACATGCACCCTATGACAAACAGAATGTCAACACTTGGTCTTCCGACCAAATTAGAGATAAATTGAAGGAGTGGGATATTTATGTACCTTCAACATGTTCCAAGGCTATGCTGAAGAGCCTATACGCTGAAAACTTGAGTCATAGGAGCAACCCAAGAAATGATAAAGGCCATGTGTCTGGTAAGGCCTTATTAGTACCAAGTGAGGATACAATAATGGACCAAAATTCAGACCATGGAAGTGGAGACAATGCTTTGAATATTATGCCAACGGCGAAGGATCAACAGGCAAATCAAGAATTCTTAAGATCAAGTGACAATACTGCATTATTAATGAAAAGTATAAATGATTTGGTGACACTAAGTGGAAACAAAAAAGACAATGAAAATTCGTCCAAACTAACACTGGAGAAATTTGGCGGACAAATAACAAGCCAACAAATTAGTTCACCCGAAGCTGGATATTATGGAATTCACCCGGAGTAGACTATGTAAGTGAGTCTATCAGGAACAAAATCATCGAAGGTAAATACGTCAACTTATCTACACTTCTGATACCAGAATATGAACTTTTAAAGGAATCAAAATCTATGAAAGACCCCAGACTTCAGAAGAACATTACTATCGAAGAGTTCATTGTTGCTTTCCATAAATATAAACGTATACACTGCACCAGATTTCCTTGGCGTCAAGCAGAGTTGGATCAATATGAGACAAATATTGTTGAAATTTCCCGCGTGTTTGGGTCTAAATTCTACGAATATCATAAACTATTCACACAAAGATGTGCTGCCGCACTTGCTTTGGGTAAAAAAGTTAACTGGGCCGTCAAAGATAAGGATCTATTACAGATGATCGTTGGAGGCACTCGTGCTGCCTCATGCACTATTTGTATTGAGGTGTCTCATTCGACATCCTTCTGTCCTCACGTGCTCACCTGGGAAACAAATCACAGTTGACACAATATAATTGGAGTTCACCTGGGAATTCGGCTAAGAAGTTTAATACCCTTCATAACGGCAGTCCTATTTGTCATTTCTTCAATGCTAATGGGTGCAAAAATGAACAGTGCTCATTTGCACATGTATGTAAAAACTGCAAATCCTATTCGCGTGGGATGAAGTCATGTTCTGTTAAACCGCAACAAATACCAGTGCAAGTGAATGCAACCAATTCAAAACCAAAGCCAGGTTCAAAACTTACCTGACTGGAATTTCAACAGCCCACCACTTGTGTCAAAATGAACATTTTACGGGATAAACTCAGTAATCATCCTGATCCTGACTTCGTGGAATATGTTTGCAGTGGATTAGAAAATGGGTTTGATACAATGGTTTCCAACACAGACATTCAAACAAAGGAATGTAAAAATTTACTGTCTGCTCGAAGTCAGCCTGATATTGTGTCAAAACTTATTAAAGAGTGTGAGAAAGGCTACGCCTACGGACCTTTTCCTGAAGTACCTTTTGAAACCTATCGTATTAGTCCCATTGGTGTTGCCACAGGGAAATATTCTAATAAAAACGCTTGATAATTGACCTTTCACCACCACACAATAACAAAAAACATGTCAGTATCAATGATTTAATAGATAAAGACCAGTGTAGTTTGACATATGTGAAATTAGATGATGCTATCAGGAAAATTTGTGAAATTGGGCAATCTGCTATTCTATCTAAGTATGATTTGAAAGATGCGTTCAAAATTTGCCCCACAAGGAAAAGCCAATGGCATCTCTACTGTGTCCGTTGGGAAGGGTTGGTTTACGTGCTGGTTCGTTTAAGCTTCGGATGTCGCTCTTCCCCTATTATTTTTGACACTCTGGCTCGCAGTATATGTTGGATTGTCGAGAATTGCTATAACGTTAATTTTATCATGCATCTGCTTGATGATTTCCAATGCATCGATAGACCTGACTATGATGCCAGTATAACACATGAATCGATGTTAGATTTATTTGATACGTTAGGCATTCCACTGTCTAACAATAAAACAGTCAGTCTGTGTACATGTTTGGAATACCTTGGTGTGATTCTAGATACTGTGAAAATGGAGGCTCGACTTCCAAATGACAAAATTATGCGAATCAAAGCTTTCATAAATAGTTTCTACAGAAACGGTCGTCCACAAAACTTGAATTGTTGCAGTTACTAGGTCATATGAACTTTGCATCAAGAGTAATTCTTGCTGGGAGATCGTTTGTATCGTATTTACTTAAATTAGCAGCTTCAGTGAAGGAACTGCACCATTTCGTGCATTTAAATGCATCATGTAGAGATGACCTGAAAATGTGGCTTCTATTTCTTGAACAATGGAATGGGGTTTCTTTATTCTATGAAAAAGGAATTACTACGAATCATGACATTCATCTATACACGGGTGTGGCTTGTACAGGAGGATTCGGGGTTGTTTGTGGGTCTCGCTGGATGTATGCAGTTTGGCCGACTTGCATACCGGGAATTGCTCATGATGAGTGGCGAAATTCGATGACTTTTCTTGAACTTTACCCAATAGTAGCAGCCGCATTCGTGTTTAGTAATGAATGGCGCACAAAGAAAATATTGTTTATATCAGATAATAAATCTGTGGTAGACATTCTGAAGAAGGGGAGATCGGACTCTCCACATGTGATGAAATTGATGAGAAAGCTTACTTGGCTAGCTCTCGTGAATGGTTTTTACTTTTCGTCAGAGTGGCTCAGTACACATCTTAATTTATCTGCAGACTATCTATCTCGTTTTAAGGTGGAGCAATTCAAAGAACTGAACCCCGATGCCGACCCACTATCATTACCATGCCCCAGACCAGAGGAAGTCTACTTTGCTATGGAAAATCGCAACGGACGTTCTGAGATAAATGAACTTCTTTCACAGTCAGTGAATATATCAACACAACAATCGTACAGTACAGGATTTGAAACTTTTTTGACATTTATATTGATGCAAAGACTTTTTACATATGGTTCTACGTTACCTATATTAACAGAAGACTTATTACTTAGTTTCATATCGTACTGTTATCATCAATTGCAGTTGAAATATTCAACCATTAAACTATATCTTTGTAGAATCAGATACAATTATCTAGTTCAGACATCTTATCCTGTTATAGATATCAGTGCTTTACCACGGCTACATGCAGCTTTGACATGCATTAAACGCTTGCAAGGCACAGATAAACTGCAAAAGAGACCTATCACTAGACAATTAATGGGGAGAATTTTATCTTATCTACCGTCATTAGTCAAAGATAACTATACTGTTGTTTTATTAAAGGCTGTCTTGACATGCTCATTCATGGGGTTCTTGAGATGCGGGGAATTTTGTGTCAAACAAACATATGATCCAAATATCAACCTTAGTCTTGAAGATCTAATATTTTACCCAGACCGAGCATCACTCACACTGAAACAATCAAAAACAGACCCTTTTCGTAAAGGTGTTACAATAAATCTTTATGCCACCAAGAATGACTTATGTCCTCGATCAGCTTTGTTAGCCTACATCAAGTTAAGGAATGCGAAATTTCCTTTGTTTGTGCTTGCTGGCAGTCCATTATTCCTAACAGCAGCAGCACGTCCAATGACACGAGGGTATTTTATTAATCACCTTCAATATATTCTCAGATGTTTAGGTCTGAATGAGCGTGAATATAGTGGCCATAGTATAAGACGGGGCTCGGCAAATACATGTGGGCTTAATATGGTGCCTGATTATGTTATCCAGAGTTTAGGGCGATGGAAGTCTAACTGTCATATCCGCTATATTGATATTTCCCAGTCTACTTTACGTGATGCTCAGATAGCTATGAGTAAGTAAGGTTTCTACTTATTATCACTGGTTTCCAGCCTTAGTTGTCAAACTAGTAGGTTACCAGGTTATGCAATTGTTATGCACATTTACCTACTTATGTATCTAATCAGAAATACGTCAGTTACTTAAATCAATGGAGACAACTGATAGTCCATTAATTGGACAGAACATAAACCTTGCTTAAACTACCTGCATATTGGCCACATGCCGGCTGTTTCTTCTCTTGATAAAGGATATTTAGCATATCAACTCTCGGCGTGTTTCATCAATTTATTTATGACATATTTCCACTGAATGCTGTATCTACGAGGGGCGTTCGGAAAGTTCGAAAAATTGTTTGATCATTCAATTAATATTCATAGTAATACAAAAAGAAACATACCTAATTTAACTTCAACATGTCCTCTATAAATGCTGTGAAAACCAAGATGATTCACAAAGACATAATAAAAATATGTTCATTACAAAAAGGTGAGGTATGGGTACCCGGAGCACGCCAACGTCCAAATGACGTTGCGAAAACGTCAAATTTTATTTTAATCCAGTTGGCGATGATCACACTTTCTCAGCATAAACACCAACCATATCTACGCATTTAATGTGTCTGTCCATTCTTTTGTTATAAGTTTTCGTAACCAGTATCAGTATGTGGTGATACAGCTCCCTGAGTCTATTTTGCTAATATTCTCCGCTGAATCATCCAATTTTTCGCAATTCTGAATGGAACACAATATTCCACTGCCGGATGGTTGCTTCTAAAATCGCCGCCAGTTTCTTTTATTCCACTCTTAAAACATGCGAACCATTTGTACATAAATGTTGAACTATTGTTCATAGTTTTCCAGTTTATTTTACCATCTAATTTAACTTTAAAAGTGTTTCTGTGTGTGTTTTATGAAGAAAATACAGAAGTTCATAATCTTTTGCAACGCAACGACACAGTTCGAAGTCATGGTTCCCCCATACAACCCTCGTAATAAAGGACCATAACTTCTTTGTGGAACATCCAATTGACTTTAAATTTTCAGGAAACAATGCTATGTCGTTGAAATATTACAAGACGATTTCGTGCTTTTCTAGCAATGAGCAAACAGTCAGAAATTAAGTTGATTTCTTTAAGACTTTGTTTAAAAAAGTGATATTTTTCGGACTGCTCCGGGTACTGATGATGACGTTGCCACGACAACCTGTATTTTCGGTTTCTATGGTCACTTTTCTTTCTTTTTCCTATCAACAGTTTAGAATAAGTGGAAGTTCACGCACAACAACTTTCCGGTACAATGGATGAAAATTATGAGAGATATGGCACAATTACACGAACTTTCCGAACAACCTACGTATATTATTCACGTTCCATGGTTTCAAGTCAGCACGGCAAAATAATTTGATGAAACGGATCCAGAGCTATATAAGTGGGATTTATTATACTATGCGACCATATATATTTCTTTATTGCTTATTGTTACTTGCTGTTTTGCTACCATGCATTGCTATTTGTACATTTCTGAGGTTATTTACGCCATGCAAGTCACGACATAAATCAAACAATTTAGTTCAAAGGGCTATCAGCTGTACTTTATACAAGCGTCACTGATATTTTTCCCGTTATACTCATCATATTCTAAACAGAGAATCATGTTATCGTTTGATTTACAAATATGAGTGTGTATATATATATATAGCTTTTGCCATATGTTTACAGTCTTTAATGGGCAATTGCGACTATATGAATGGTTACACAGTTACCAGGACCGGTGTGTTCCTCTGATTGCTGCATGTCTATAAGATCAATATTACAATTTAGTGTGCGTGGCAAGTAGTTTGTTGATTTTAATGAATGAATGTAGTAAGCCATTTTAGCTTCGTTTGCTGTCATTATACCTAGTTTAGTTTAAGTTGGTTATGTTAGATTAGAATTATCTTTACGGATACCCTGTTTATTATCTATATATATGTATAGACTGAAAGTTTCATGGCAGGGAATGAAGATAAGGCGTCATGAAGCAAGTGCATATTACGCCATGTGGATATCTGTCATAATACATCCATTCTAGATAATGACTAATGCATCAAAAACAAAAACAAAAAAAAAAAAAGTGAAAGGCTTCAAAAGTATTGCCACTTTTGATTTTGGTAAGGTTTATAGAAGCCTATCCAACAAAAGAAAAAATGGTTTCAGCGTCATCTTCTGCGAAGTTTGATGCAATTGTAGAAGCCATATAAGAGGTTCTCCAAAAACATTGCCGTTTTTTGTTTTATTTCCGGTAAAGATTGTAGGAGATTCCTCAAAAAAAAAAAAAAAAAATAAAAATAAAAAAAAAAAAAAAAAAAAAAAAAAAAAAAAATTATGCATTTTGTTCTTTGCGAGAGCAATGCAGTTGTAAAAGGCATCACAGGGATCCAAAGGTTTATAATCATTGTACTCATTTTACATTTTTGTAGATTAATTTTTGTATTTTGTATTTACAACAATTCTGATTGAATTTGTCAAGACCATCACATATTTCGCTGAGATTGCGTTTTCAAGCAATCATAAATACTTGTTATTAATACAAATTAACGATTGCTTTCATACGAACATACACTATGACTTAAGTCGTAACTGATAGCTCTTCCTTTGCATTCGTTTCTGTTTAGCCTAACAATTTTGCATTATGCTCATGAGTGGCTAAGGAATAATATTTTTTTCTGGAATCAAATTCCGTGCAGAAAGTTTAATGCGAACTAACCTCGTACACGATTTATCTTGGTGCGGCTGTCAACTTAATGCTAAACTATAAACTTAATCTGTTAACCACACATACATGATACACAAATTATTTGTTCTTTTATCTTGCCAAATTGTTGGTGTGGCTTATCGCTGTGAATGTTTTGCATCTTTGTCTGGTTTCGGTATTTTACAGCTATCTGATTAATTCTGGGATTTATTACCCAATTATCCTCAGCTTATCGTGAGAATTGTTATATGTTGAGTGGAAACATCGGATGAAGCATAATAAAATAATAATAATCCCTGCTCATATCCGTAGGACTGCCAGGCTTTTCACAAAATGCACATAAATAGGGGGTAGGGTTGGTTAATCGTCCATAAAACCATTTCTGTGAGTCTTAGAAACACGTCGTATGCCGGTATTTAAAGCAGAAAGACTGCTCCTTAACAGTGTGTAAGCCGTTTTGGTTTTACTACAGAAAGGTGACGGCGCAGGGGTCACCGTGGAAAAATCGATGCGCACAGACTTCTTTTTTTTTGCGATTTGATTCCCAATTTTTTCTTCCTTTCTCCTCTCTTTCTATCTCTCTTTCTTCTCTCTCTTATTGTGTCTTTTTTCAGCCCTAGCACTTTGGTCGCACTTGTTTGGTTTGTGTGTGGTTGCGATTCAAAGATAACAGGGTAAACTCGACCTTTTTAACACAGAAAAATCACGTTTTTTTCCCCAACTTTCTGGACCTCTAACTCGCTTGTTTGATAATCTTTGCAATTAAGCTTCATATTGGTTAAAGCCTACTTACTGGGTAATTGAAATATATAAAAAGACCGCACATGCTAGCTTTAACAATGCCGTGAGGGTCGTTCAAAAAGTGTCTGGCAGCAATTACGCATAAATACGCTCTGGTAGTGGAAAGGATATCAAGTGCGTCATCAGATATGGAGTTAATGATCTTCACATATCATTCTCAAACAGCTGGTGTTTATCCTCAAGCGATTAGTGCTGTCAGATAAAACGTATATTTGGGAGGCCTGGCAACATGAGTACTTGATGACGCTTAGGTTGTTTAATATCATTTCACCCATTAATATAGCTAGCTATAAGTATTTGTTTTTCCTTTTCATTTCGATGAAACGGTGGAGGAACGGGCAAGGTCGACTATTTTGGGGCTGTCGCCTGACAATAGATGTCATTCGACTTTGGCGTAAGGTTCAGTAATGCTTTATTCGCTGAACCTTTCCCCATAATAGTCTCTTTATATAACTGAATTAGGCATGGGTTTGGTCCCTCGAAGGTTTCTCGGGCCAGAGTGGGGCCATTCACATGCCTTCCAAATCCAGGTGATTAGCCCCTTATGGTCAACCTTAGTTCATTGTTCATTTATTGTAAATTGTATATTTATGCTTATGATCGTATATATAACCAATAAATCCTATTGAAATACCTGCCTTATTCTTGCGTTCTCACAAACTTTAAAGAGGAGGGTATTCAATACAAAGACTAATATTATCTAAAGTTAGGCCAAATGTATTAAACGTAGGTGAGAAAATGACCCGTAATCCTACTAACACGATGGTAAAGCCACAGTGCAGTTGCAGTTGTAGAGAGGTGTCTGAATTGTCTTGTAATTTAATTATGTAAGTAGGTCAGTCTCATACTTTTAGAGTAGTCTACGAGCTGGCGCATAGACAATAAATTTCTGATTTCTCAGAATATCTTCGCTGATCTCAGAGGACCAAAAGGAAAATATAATTTGCATTATGGATGATGTATTGGGAGACTTTTTAGTGCGGCCACACGTCACAACCCCACTCTCACTACCCTTTGATTATCTACATGATTGCTTTGATCATGGGTTAATTAACAAATTTTGTAACTAATCATCATAATTGGACAATTATAATTACATGCATGATTAATACTTACTTGTTCTGAATTTAAATATGCCATTGATCATATCCAAAATCAAGAAAAGTTGATTTTGTGTCCTTGAAAAAAAAGTGTTTAAAAAATTACTAAAATTATTGTGCCAGTAAGAAATTGAAAATCTCATTGTATTATCTGGATTACTCATGACACATACAACTGATCATTTGATGGGCTTACATTATGTGCTTTATCATGTTAGCTGTTTTAACAAATGTTCAGAGCTTTAATAAAACTAAACCTCAGTCTTTGTCTTGTTTTAAAGATTCGCTTCTTAGTTTAGCCATTTCGTGAAATGACTAGAGCAAAATTTTTGTCGTTTCATGAAAGGCTAAGATTTTTAGCCATTTCATGAAAAGGCTGATTTCACAGATTGGCTGTAACATATATACATTGTAGTACTTGAGTCATAGATGCTTCATGCCAAGTTTCGTTGAAATCGATCCATCGGTTCCAGAGAAGAAGATTTTTGTAGGGTTTTTACCGGGTAGTACTGAAATGCGAAATCGCCTTGATTTCGCGAAATCGTCTCTTCTGAATAGCGTAATCGTCCCGTAAATTTTCAACATACTTTTTAAAACATTTGACTTTGCAATTATTCTGTAGAACCAATTTTAATCAATAATATTTAAATTTAATTTTAAATTGTGCTTCTGTGAGGATTTAATAAGGTGAATTAAATATGACATGTGATTTGGCGTGAATGGCGAACTCAACCAGATATAAGTAAAAGGTCTGTTTTGCATCAAATGAAGGATATAAACATAGAAGACTTACAGAAACATCTTGATTATTTTAGGCTCGAACATTAACTTTGGTTTCTTTTCTGTTGGTAAAAACCTTAATAGCAAAAGGCGGGTGAATGCATTTCTTACATAAGCAGTCACCAGCTCCATTGCTTAAAGGGGTCATCGTGTATGTTGACCACTTCTTTATATTTTTGTCTGATGGCTTATCAAACGTTTGTTTCATACGTTCTTGTGTTGTGATGTTGTTCTTGACCTTCATAACGACGTTGTTTTTATGTCGGTGTGTTGTACACCAGGTAGCATCCGAAGATACCCCATTACCGATATTTTTGCGTTTCTATAACATATATGATCGCTGTTTTTAATGATACTTAGCTTATACATAGGGAACACTATTTACGACGTTGTTTGAATGTCGGCGTGTTGTACACTTGCCGAAATTGCTATGAGGATGACGTACACTTGTACAAAGAAGCATGCAACATAGTGTTTTTGTTGTTTAAATATTTTGCATGTCGGTGTGTTGTACACCCGGTAGGACCCAATAAATAAACACATAAATATGCTAACGTACTGCAACAGAAGAAGCAGCGGAATGAATTGTATAAAGAAAGATCATGTTTTATACTGAAACATAAAACGTCGGCATAGTCTTTAAAGTACAATTTTACATGTGTTATAATTCCTATTGAGTATCTTTTAAATTTAAAGACCTTTTTTTTCAATTCTAAATTCATTTCTTATTAAAGATCAAAGAAAGAATGCTTCTTTGTCTGTTTCTAATTGAAGATCAAGGATGTCGCTTTCATTGTTATAATATTATCAGATCAATTGACACCTTCCGTGTTAAATGACACTTAAGACGAAAATCCAATTAACAAGCACGTGCAGTAGGTAATCATCGACAATTAATCTAGTTAAGGGCCAAGAAAGGATCATAAATTTCTTAAATGTACCTTATCACTAAGAGACGCAGATAACTTCATCGGAACACTTGCAATATCTCTCTCTCTCTCTCTCCCTCTCTCTCTCTGGATAAAAATAATATCAGATTTTCGTGTTTTCTTAAATTACTAAATTATGCGATTTCACTATTCACTATAAATGATTTCGTCAAACCATGTAGTGTAAAATTAAATTTAAACTCCAATAAAAAAAAGACAATTTTATAAGTTTGGCACTTAATTCTTGCACTTTTTTCTTCTAAAACATGTAGAGAAAGGATTGATTATTTGTAATATAAATTAAGTATAGTATAAGAAACAATTTCGCTAACTTAACTTTGACTTCGTTAAGATCATCATGCAGAATCTCTTAACAATAATAATAAAAATATAACCTTTTACTTTAAATTGTTGGATTATTACTACTAAATCATTTTATTGAGTAAAATTTGTATCTGTGTAACTACTTTGCCTTAAGAATTTAATTAAAGAGGCGATTTTGCTAATTGAACTTTGATTTCGTAAAGCTTGTTGCGCGAGAAGCTTTTCTAGCAAGCTCGAATATTACACGAATAATTGTCAAAATTTCTTATCGTTTACATGTTTGTATATTTCTAATTAAATATATCATTGAATAGATAATGTATCTGGGTTATAAATTTGATTTAAAGAATTAATATGAGGTGATTTCGCTGACTGAACTTTGATTTCGAAGCTCGATTATCATTTAACAATTGTCCAAATATATCATCTTTCTATGTCAAGATGTTGGTTTATAACTGACCAAACTATTATTATGGCTAAGTAATGTATCTGGGTAGTAAATTTGCTTTTAAAAAATTTAATATTAGAGGCGATTTCGCTGATTGAACTGGTTGATATCGTTGAGCTTGTCGCGCGAAATCGGCTCTCCTAGCTTATTTACCAATTATCAAATTATATTATCTTATACATCGATATGTTGGCCTATACCTGATTAAGCATATTATCAATGAAATAATGTCTTCTGGTTACCAATTTGCCTTTAAATCATCAAAAAAATGGACGATTTCGCATTTCATTTTGATTTCGCGAAATCGCCTTGATTTCGCATTTCAGTACTACCGGTTTTTACCATATATGGGCATGGCAGCCATCTTGGTCATGTGACCTGGATTATTTATATACACATTGATTACCCCTTCCTATTGATGCTTCACATAAAATTTGGCTTTGATTGGCCAAGCTGTTTCAGAGGAGAAGATGTTTGAATATTATGGAGATATACATGTATATTGCCCCGGGGTGGGGGCATATGAGCCCTTTGGATCCATTTTTTTTTTCAGAATCATTAATATTCAGTCCTACTGCCCATTTCCTGCAAGACTTTCACTTTAAATGAAATAATGAAAGTTTTACCCATTCAAATACGTTGGCGACCTATGTTGACCTTGCTGTAAAATAGGTCAAGGTCATCACAGGGTCATGAATAATATATACATTGTAGTGCTTGAGCATCAATGCTTCATGCCAAGTTTAGCTGAAATCGGTCCACTGGTTCTGGAGAAGATTTTAAAGGGTTTTTACCATATATGGGCATTGTGGCCATCTTGTTCATGTGACCTGGATAATTTCTATATACTTTCGTTCCCCCTTCCTATAGAGGCTTCCTATAAAATTTGGCTTTGATTGGCCAAGGGGTTTCAGAGGAGAACATCTTTGAATATGGTGGACGACGATGACAACGGACGGACGACCGACGGACGCCGGGTGGCTACCTATACTATAAGCTCACCTGTGAGCCTTCGGCTCAAGTGAGCTAAAAACAGGCTGTGTGTACATTTTGTCAGAACTAATACATGAAGACAAGTCCTTTAACACATTGGGCACAACATATTTTAGGCACATATTGTCCATCCTTGTCACAGCTGTAAAATTGTCATGGCACTCCATTTAGAGTCTCATCCCAAAGGCTTGAGAAGCTGCTGGTTTACAAGGGTTGAAGGCAAGTAGCTTAACCCCATACAACAGATGTTTCTCTGGGTAAACTATGTGGAACACCACAGACATTGTGTTTAATCCAGCTCCGAGTCTGTGGACATATCCTCCAGCATAGAATCCTGAAACGCAAATGATCTCACCAATAATTATGTCTTAATGTCACATCATACAGTATGCTGATGAAACCAACAGCAACTACACTGAAGAGCTTTCAAAATGAAAAAAAAAATAAATGAATAAAAAAATAAAAAAAATATATATATATATATTTTGCACCAAGGACGTTTTGAATCCTCCATAACAGGTGTCTGTAACTGTACCCGACTATTTTTACATGAAACCAGCATTTTTAAAGGCAGTGGCCACCTCCAGCCATTTAGCACTTTTTGCCATGTGGAGTCTCTTTAAACTAACAAGAGGACCAATGGTCCTGTAAACGCTCACCTGAGATCTGCTGTACATACGAATGATATAGAAAATAGTCCCAGTATAGGGGCAGATGAAGCCCTTGGGCCATTTTGTTTCAGAATAATCAATATACTGTCCATACAAGTTTTTCCCTTCAAACGACATTTTAACAGTTTACCCATTCAAATACATAGGCAACCCATGTTGACCTTGCCTTAAAATAGGTCAAGGTCATCACAGGGTCATGATTTATACATACTTTGTAGTACTTGAGTCATCGATGCTTCATGCCAAGTTTCTTCGAAATCGGTCCACCGGTTCCGGAGAAGAAAATTTTTGACGGGTTTATACCATATATGGGCATAGCGGCCATCTTGGTCATGTGACCTGGATTATTTATATATACATTGATTCCCCCATTCTATAGATGCTTCATATGAAATTTGGCTTTGATTGGCCAAGCGGTTTCAGAGGAAAGGATGTTTGAATATTATGGTAATATACATGTATAATGCCCCGGGGCTGGGGCAAATGAGTCCCTGGGGTCCATTTTTTTTTCAGAATCATTAATATTCAGTCCTACTGCCCATTTCCTGCAAGACTTTCACTTAAAATGACATTTAAAAAGTTTTCCCCATTCAAATGCATTGGCGACCTATGTTGACCTTGCCGTAAAATAGGTCAAGGTCATCCAAAGGTCATAATTTATGAACACATTGTAGTACTCTAGTCCCCAATGCTTCATGCCAAGTTTCGTTGAAATCGGTCCATTGGTATCGGAGAAGAATTTTGAAGGGTTTTTACCATATAAGGGCATGGTGGCCATCTTGGTCATGTGACCTGGATTATTAAGAAACAAATTGGTTCCCCCTTCCTATATATGCTTCATATAAAATTTGGCTTTGATTGGCCAAGTGGTTTCAGAGAAGAAGATCTTTGAATATTTTTGTAATATACATGTATATTGCCCCAGGGTGGGGGCAGACCAACCCCTAGGGTCCAATTTTTTTCAGAATTACCTACCGTCAGTCCATTTGCCCATTTCCTGCAAGATTTGCCTTTCAAATGACATTTTAACAATTTTTCCCATTCAAATGCATTGGCGACCTATGTTGACCTTGCCGTAAACAGCCAAAACGAGTTAAGTCATTGAATTCGGTGATTTTTGTGTCCCGTCCATATATTGTCAAGAAGAAAAGTAGTTTTTCAGCGCTTTGAAGCGGTTTCACCTAAGTAAAGGTTATAGCCCTACGGGCATGCGAGAAAATAGCAGGCGAAGCGGTCTACAGTCACTCTCTAAGCCGTTTTCCACATGACATACCACAAAAATCCAGCAAAAATGATGTCCCATCGTCATAGTAAGCTTATTACAGAACTTATAACTGAAAATATATTCTTCGGGTTGGCGGTTTTCTATCATATGTCAATGTCATATACACAGGCCTGTTATTTTACACCTTGATTTTGGTTCTGAAGTAAAAATGAAAATTTTGATGTCTCAATTACTGCTGTCCCAGATTCTTACGTGAATTACGTTACTAAGTTTTAATGTCTCACAAAATACTACTATCGTATGTTTAGCTTACATGCTACATGTTTTTGGGAAGATAATTGATACATGCTTGGAAAATAAATACAAATGTGGGTTAGCTATTGTTCATTTGTCCAAAATAAAGTCAAAACTAAAGCTGATGAAAAAATAACACAGTTTTGTGAACTACGTTACCCTACCCATATCAGTTGTTAAATAAGAGGTAGAAATATTCCAAGTAACAGCAGTGAAAGAACTTTGACCATACTAAGTAGCAAATAGATAAAGAACTTTATGGGATGTTGTAAACATACGTGGAAATAGGCTAAAGCTCAAATTTGTGAATTACGTTACTGTGAATTACGTTACTACAATTTTACTTAAAGAGAAATAACTCTGAATTTTCATGTCTCTTTGGAATTTATGTGAGTTGTTTGGTTAAATCAAGTCTATTACTGCTCGTAAGTATCAATTCCTACCATACTAGTGTTGCTTTTTCATAGCTACATGGACTTAATCTATATTTTCTGGGTACACCATTTCTACATTTTATGTAAATTATACAGATGGCCATCATATCAATGCAATATGTGCAAGGTGTCCTTTATAAACAACAAAAGTTAAGACTTATTTTATGTTTTACATACCGTCTAAGATTTAAATGTGATTGAGTGTAGGTAACGTAATTCACATGCAGGTAACGTAATTCACTTTTTACGTAATTCTGCTTTAGATCCACGATAGGATCACATGATTCATACTTTCAGTGATATAAGACTTTTGTCGTCTTGGAATATTGTTTTTAATCATTACTCTATGTCACCTGGTATCCAGATAATCAAAAAAGTGTGTGCAATTCACAGTCTGTGACTTTTTTCAATATACCCTTTAGAAAAGGCACACTGTCTTTGACGCCCTGGTCAACTTATGTTGGTATCTTTTATCCCAAATGTTCTTTTTGACTTACTTTGTATGTCTCTTAGTAGCACTATGTGAAAGAGAGACATGTAAACCATGTTTATAACATACAACATTCGATAAAATCTGACATATTTAGTGCGTGAATTACGTTACCTTTAACATCTTATGGCATTATTTTCGGACAAAATGTACTTTTTCGACTGATGTTTTTCTTTTGCTCCGGAGTTAGGATCTCCATCGTCGGGCAGCTTACTGAATCTGTGAGTCCTGGTTTTTGATTCATCAGGATGTTTATCATGATTTATTTGTTTGTTCTTGATGATTCATTGACTAGTTAGAGATTCACCACGAGGACCGAAGAACTAACTAAATGTTATGAACCACTGCAGAAGCTGAGGGTGAGGTTATGGCCATGTAAAATCGATTTAAACCCGCCAGTAACTTTGTGTTACTGATCGTTCCAAGTCGATACTTCTGTGGTGGTTCTTTTTGTTTTATGTCTTGGTGTTTAAAATATTTTTGTGCTGTTGGCGCCTTATGTGTGTTTTCATATTTTTAGTTAAGTTAAGGTAACTGAGTGGCCACCTATTGGGAAAATAGCTGCTCATTCGGCTTACGAAATGTTTTCATGGTATAAGTACCTGATTGTTAGTTTGGTTTTTTCCCACCTCGGTTTTTGGAGTGGGAATCTTTTTCTGATTGCACCTTTTCCTGATCTTTGCCTACTTGTACCTTTTTAGTATGTTGTATAAAACATCTTTGAATAGGTTTGTGTTGATTCATTCTTTATTGGTTAGATGTCTTGTGAACTACAACAAGTTAATGAATAACAATAATATAAAGAATGTTTACTTAATCTTTAACTTGTACATTTGAAATGGCCCTTTCTGCAAAATGAACAAAGACATGTACAATGAATTGTATTTAAGGTGCAAACAGATGTATAATTAACATTCTGTGACACATCTGAGGCAGATAATTTGTAGTGAAATGTGCGATTTCACACAAGAAAGAATGCACTGGTAATGGATTTGTGAATTACGTTACCAACCTAATGTTACATTTTCCTACACGAAAATGACAAAATGGTATTACAAGTGCCTCAAATATGTATAGTTATGATATTTATCACGTTTATTCTAAATAAAAATGAGGTCATTTATCTAATAGTGCTCAAAAGTGGATGGAAATAAGCAAAACAATGTTTGCATTTTTAGTATAGCAACTTTTTTTAAATTTTTATTTGAGGCAAACTTTCAAACTACGCTGAGAAGGCAATAATGTCATAAGTGTTACGTATAACACTTGTTTTTAGGCAAGAAAAAGACAATTTTGAAAAACAAGTTTCAAAAAATTTGACAATGTCATACCTCGTTCCTTTTTTGCATGTTCAAAAAAACTCTACCACAGTAACGTAGTTCACATTAGATTTCAGTGTTGTTGTTTATGAAGCGATAAAAAATGAAAATTCGGGTTGCTAACATTTTTCAAACATAACAATTTATCAGGCAGGTTCCACTTAGTTGAAAAAATAACAAAACATGAAAATCTAAGCCAAAAAAAATATGGGACAAACTTTTGGCCCAAATTCAATGACTTAACTCGTTTTGGCTGTAAAATAGGTCAAGGTCATCCAAAGGTCATAATTTATTAACACATTGTAGTACTCTAGTCCCTGATGCTTCATGCCAAGTTTCGTTGAAATCGGTCCAGTGGTTCCTGAGAAGAAGAATTTTGAAGGGTTTTTACCATATAAGGGCATGGTGGCCATCTTGGTCATGTGACCTGGATTATTAAGAAACAAATTGGTTCCCCCTTCCTATAGATGCTTCATATAAAATTTGGCTTTGATTGGCCAAGTGGTTTCAGAGAAGAAGATCTTTGAATATTTTTGTAATATACATGTATATTGCCCCGGGGTGGGGGCAGACCAACCCCTGAGGTCCAAATTTTTTTCAGAATTACCTACCTTCAGTCCATTTGCCCATTTCCTGCAAGATTTGCCTTTCAAATGACATTTTAACAATTTTCTCCATTCAAATACATGGGCGACCTACGTTGACCTTGCCGTAAAATAGGTCAAGGTCATCCAAAGGTCATAATTTATAAATACATTGTAGTACTCTAGTCCCCGATGCTTCATGCCAAGTTTCGTTGAAATCGGTCCAGTGGTTCCGGAGAAGAAGAATTTTGAAGGGTTTTTACCATATATGGGCATGGCGGCCATCTTGGTCAAGTGACCTGGATTATTTATAAACATATTGATTCCCCCTTCCTATAGATGCTTCATACAAAATTTGGCTTTGATTGGCCAAGTGGTTTCAGAGAAGAAGATCTTTGAATATTTTTAATATACATGTATATTGCCCCAGGGTGGGGGCAGACCCACCCCTAGGGTCCAATTTTTTTTTTCAGAATTACCTACCTTCAGTCCATTTCCTGCAAGATTTGCCTTTCAAATGACATTTTAACAATTTTCCCCATTCAAATGCATGGGCGACCTATGTTGACCTTGTCGTAAAATAGGTTAAGGTCATCCAAAGGTCATAATTTAATAAACACATTGTAGTACTCTAGTCCCCGATGCTTCATGCCAAGTTTCGTTGAAATCGGTCCACCGGTTCCAGAGGAGAAGATTTTTGAAGGGTATTTACCATATATGGGCATGGCGGCCATCTTGGTCATGTGACCTGGATTATTTATAAACACATTGGTTCCCCCTTCCCATAGATGCTTCATATAAAATTTGGCTTTAATTGGCCAAGCGGTTTCAGAGAAGAAGATCTTTGAAAATGGTGGACGACGACGACGGACGCCGGATCATGGCCATCCTTTAAGCTCACCTTGTGAGCCTAACGGCTCAGGTGAGCTAATAAAGTGGGGGCCCCCTGGACGAATGGTTAAGAGCACTGATATTTCATTACCACACTTAACCATTCAATCATCTCACTCTGTGACTGGTGTTGGTTCGAACCCCACACCAGGCACATATGAGACAAGCCAAGTTCTGCTTGTGGGTGTGTCAGGTGTTTTTTCTCGGGGTTCACCTATTTTTGCCCCACATCTCATATGAGGTGAAATATTCTTGAAAAGGACAAACTGAATAAAATAAAAATAAAAAAAAAATCAAGAAAAATACTTTACCATTCTACAAGGAGCTTGCAAAAAATCCATATAATATAATTCAGAGAACTTTGGTCCTGTAAAGGCTCACCTGAGATGGTGACGCACTTGATGCAAAAGGGCAAATTGTAATATTTGCAACTTTGGAATCTAGGGGTATATAGCTCATCCTGTGAGCCTGATGGCACAGGTGAGCTAGGAAGAACTTACCCATCCACCTTGGCCAACAATCCAACCAGCACATGTATCCTCAAAGTAGCGTAGGCTCATCTCCTTGATCTGTAGAGCCAACGCCCCACTGGCACCAGCCAGTTGAATAGCCCTCTTTGTGATGTTGAACAATGCTGAAACTTGGTTCCATCCTATCTCAGTACCCACAGCAGCTCCAACTGACTTCTTGAACTGGCCGTATGTAACAGCCCCGGCTATTCTGAGGGCAGCTTGGCGAGCATTCTCAGATAACTGAAATGAAACAGTAACACCAACTTCTAAAAAAGTACAGGTACAAACCAGAGGACCAATGGTCCTGTAAACGCTCACCTGAGATCTGCTTCATATACCAATAAGCATATTTGAATATTATGGTATTTAACCCCAGTGCAGGGGCAAATGAAGCCCTTGGGCCATTTTCTTTTTTCAGAATAATCAATATTATGTCCATTTGCCAATTTCCTGTTGGTTTTCCCCTTCAAATAACATTTCAAAAGCAGATGAGCCCCTGGGGTCCATTTTTTTCAGAATCATTAATATTCAGTCCTACTGCCCATTTCCTGCAAGACATTCACTTTAAAGTTGCCGTTTTACGTAGTTTTAGCATAAAATACCTGTAAAATATATTCAAATAAAGTGTCTCAAACATAAAAACAATGTGTTTGACCAAACTGGCCCGAAAAATCAGTATTTTTTGTTGATCCAATAATTCACGTTCACTTCGGTATTTTCCGGTCTTTTCCGGTAGTTACCTGTGGGCGGGGCTTATGACGTCATACTTTACAATGCGATAGGAATCTGGCACTCATGTATATTAAATAGATCGCGAAGCATAGTGACTTTTATGGATAAACTAGTGTTTATTCTGTGTGATTTCACCTTTACAGTGTTAAACATCGAATTTTCTGCAAAAGTTTATACACGAAGTAGAGAGAAAAAAAATGTATATGAAATAAACATAAATGTCCGAACATGCACTGAGCTTCCATTACGTTAGTGCGGTAATGCATGTCTCTTTTGTAGTGACTTAAACCAGAGGACCAATGGTCCTGCAAACGCTCACCTGAGGTATGTCATATAAAACAGTAATAGAAAGCTATCAACTATTTTGGGGGACGTTCAGGTGCAACCAAAGCCTCTGTTGCGTGTTGGTTAAGCTGCTCCTAAAATCCTGGGTTCAATCCCAGATTTCTCCAGTCTTTCGTCATGAGTTTAAAAGTAAGCTCTGAATTCATATGCCCATAGCTATTGAGTTGGACATAAAACATGAAATCAACTGACCAAATCTGATGAAAGATTTGTATTACCTTCAAATTGTGCCAGTTCTTGTCAGCATTTTATTCAATATAAAATTGTCTATTTCTACTTGACATATGCTATTTTGTTTCATATTTAATGAATGCTGTAGAAGGTGGGCAGAAGTAAATTGTAGCATTTTTGTTATTTTTTATTTTATACCTCATCTTTTTGAACATAATATTAAGCACATCTAAAATTAGTTAAATAACAGTAAACTTATATTGATGAGCTTTCAAAGATGGTACTTTTACTGTGGTTCTCTCTAGTTTATGTTTCAGTGTGGAGTTTGGTCACCTTTTGGGAAACAGCTGTACACTCTGCTTACCATATAATGTTGTCTTTGTATCGGTACCTATTTGTAAATTTGGTTTACTATATGTTTTTTAGACTTTGTTCTCCTTGTGCCAGATATGATCATTGCTTTAATACCTTCTACTTCCCTGTCCTTTCATATCCAACTTTGTAATCAATAGGTCAGAATCAACTAACTGTCATCATTTCAACAGTGCTACCCAGGCAAGCAAAATTAGTTGGTGCAATTGGAGTTTCAGTGAAAACAACTAGTTTTTTATCCAATATTTTTTATTTTTTTGAATAACACTACACCGATTCTTATAGTTTTCTATTAAAATTAGACAATTACAACTAAAACACAAAAATACTACACAAATGAGAGCAATTGTAATCTTATGACAACATTTTAAAAAATGAAGAAAAAAGATGAAGAAACTTTATCCTGAATCTTGATTGATAGATTTAGAAGTCATGAGACTGTGTCTATAACATTAAGAGTCCGAAAACATTCCAAGACTGAACTTATGCTAGTACATTTCTGTGACTAAAATAGATACCTTGTAAAAACCAATGTAACGATACAGTTTAACACAATCTAACAATTATACTAGAGTAGACCACAACATAGAAAATAGGTAAAGTAATGTCACATTTTACTGGACAATTATATTCATGAACTTGTCAATGAACATAAGATTGTATGCAAGTTTTAACATAACAAAATACAAATACATGTACAAGCACTGATAGGATATTTCCATAATTTTTTCAATCTTGCATTTTCAAGTTCTTCATTTTCATTTAAATCTATATACCATGTACATATTTGCAAATTTTATATTCTTTGATCATGATGTACATTATGATAAACACCGAATCAAGCCCTATGTACCTATACTTTTGTGGAGCAACATGAGAATCTGTCCAAAACTCACAGCCATCCATAATTTAATAGCCAGATTCTTCAAAATATAAGAACAATGCCACTTGCTGTTCATCACAATGTAATAATATCTTTTTGCAGAACCCTGCAACAAAGCATATCTGCTTGTCAAACCTTTATACATTATCTATATAAAACTATAAAGCACTTGCTATATCAGTTATCACCGTATCATTACAATAAGATTTTTACAATGCATCAAGCTGCTTCCTTTAACTGAAATATTTGAGATTTTATTTAAATCAGATGTTATAGTCACAGTCTAATTAATTCTACATATAATTTGAGGAATACATTACAAACAATCAAATTCAAAGAATTTATGTCCCCCGTCTGTGTTTTTGTTTATATAATAGTAGCAATAAAATTGTAATTGCAGGATGTATGTAAACTGCAGGAGGAGTTGCACACACAAGGTAGCCACCATCCATTCACTTGCATTGTCAAAATGTGCGAAAAATTGACTATGTCAAAATTGCGAAAAAAGTGTCAAAAATTAATCTGAGGATTATATCCAAATCACATGCACATCTTCAAAGCATGGTCAAGACATCTGTAAAGTTTCAAAAGAATCAGAATAAAACTGTAGGAGGAGTTGCACACACAAGGTAGCCACCATCCATTCGCTTGCATTGTCAAAATGTCCGAAAAATTGACAAAGTTAAAATTGCAAAAAAGTGCTAAAAGGTTATCTGAGGATTATATCCAAATCACATGCACATCTTCAAAGCATGGTCAAGACATCTGTAAAGTTTTAAAAGAATCAGAATAAAACTGTAGGAGGAGTTGCACACACAAGGTAGCCACCATCCATTCGCTTGCATTGTCAAAATGTCCGAAAAATTGACAAAGTTAAAATTGCAAAAAAGTGCTAAAAAGTTATCTGAGGATTATATCCAAATCACATGCACATCTTCAAAGCATGGTCAAGACATCTGTAAAGTTTCAAAAGAATCGGAATAAAACTGTAGGAGGAGTTGCGCACACAAGGTAGCCACCATCCATTCACTTGTATTGTCAAAATGTCCGAAAAATTGACTAAGTTAAAATTGCGAAAAAAGTGTCAAAAATTAATCTGAGGATTATATCCAAATCACATGCACATCTTCAAAGCATGGTCAAGACATCTGTAAAGTTTCAAAATAATCAGAATAAAACTGTAGGAGGAGTTGCGCCCACAAGGTAGCCACCATCCATTCACTTGTATTGTCAAAATGTCCGAAAAATTGACTAAGTTAAAATTGCACAAAAAGTGTCAAAAATTTATCTGAGGATTATATCCAAATCACATGCACATCTTCAAAGCATGGTCAAGACATCTGTAAAGTTTCAAAAGAATCGGAATAAAACTGTAGGAGGAGTTGCGCGCACAAGGTAGTCACCATCCATTCACTTGCATTGTCAAAATGTCCAAAATATTGACTAAGTTAAAATTGCGAAAAAAGTGTCAAAAATTTATCTGAGGATTATATCAAAATCACATGCACATCTTCAAAGCATGGTCAAGACATCTGTAAAGTTTCAAAAGAATCGGAATAAAACTGTAGGAGAGGATTATATCCAAATCACATGCACATCTTCAAAGCATGGTCAAGACATCTGTAAAGTTTCAAAAGAATCGGAATAAAACTGTACGAGGAGTTGCGCCCACAAGGTACATACTCCTATAGGGGGACGGAAGGACGGAAGGATGGAAGGACAGAAGGATGGAAGGACGGACGGAATGACGGAAAGCCAAAAACTATGTCCCTCCGCTTTTCTTCGAAAAGGCGGGGGACAAAAAGTTACAATTGGACTCATACATAAAAAAAGAACACATAAGGGTTAATTTCTCTCTCAAATGTGAAAAAAGTGAGAAATTATCCTAGTGGTTTTTTCATCAAAAAAAAAAAAAAAAGAAAAAAAAAAAAAAAAAGGTAGCACCCCAAAACTTGCTAAACCACCAAATTTAAGACCTAGTGGAGTAAGGCCTTGCAATTTTTCTCTTCAATTCTCTACTCTGTAATGATACACAAGCTGAAAAAAATAGAGATACAGTGATTAATCTGAACCAAGTAACAATTTAATAGCTTACCTGAATAAAAAACAATTTAGTTCATTAAACATTCAGCTTTCCATCTTTGTGGGATTATGAATATGCCATTATACGTAAGATAGATTATTTGTTTAGAATAAAAGGGTTAACACTGGTTGTACAGAATTAAAGATAAAATTGATATCCTTTAAGTACCAGTTATTGTACAGTTATTCATGTTTTGCGTCACCTCATTTGAATATCTATTTGTCCAAGGCACAATACATGTATATAATTTTATGATCAGACCAATATGCCTCAATGACATCACAAAATCCTACAGAATTTGAAAATATCAAATCTAGTACTGATCCACAGTCAGTTGTACATTGTTTAATATGTTGCATACATCCAAATAATGTCTCCACAAAATCCACAAATCCTGTACTAGCACCATCTATCTGTATGTTGAAGTCCCCTAATATGACTAATTTAGCATTGAGGTCAATAACTGGCCTAAGATGACAGCGAATATCATTTCTAAAATCAGTCTGTGAACTTTTTGGGTATTTGTACAACACCACAACTTGAACATAACCTCGTTGAATGCTGAATGTGCCAGTAAATATGAATTCAAATGACTTACATTGCATTTTAACGACTTTCTGAATCTGCAAGTACTCCTTTACATACAATGCAAGTCCATGATATGGTCTGTTGTTTGCCTCTTTTACTGTATCATCAAGCCTAACAAGTCTGAACCGCTTCAGGGCAAAATGTACATTTTCATCCCTACTACATAACCTTGTTTCAGCAAATCCAATGATATCTGCTGCCAATACATTTGGTTCAGATTGAACATCCTTATAATGTTTATGCAAGGATCTAGCATTATTGAATGCGATTTTGGTTTTGTCTGAACCAATTTTATACAGCGGAACATAACATAGTTCTAAGGTAGCATCTGTGCGTAGCCTTTTCATTACTGTATTCACATCATCATCTAATGCTATAGCAGCTTCATTCATATTCAGTATATATAAATCTTCCAGCTTTTTCACTCTACTAAACGCAACATAGTGAATGTGTGGTATTTTCCTTGTCTCCTTCTGGGACAAATCAACAACTACCTTGTCAACTGTTGCGCCTTCAGCTTGGTAGACTGTTTTACCTGAAGCTGGTGTCACTGGAAATTGGCTTCTCTGAAATGTTTTGTAGTTATGTATAAATGTTCGCTGTGTTTCAAATACAGGTGTCCAGTCTGCATGAATGCTTGAGTTGTAAAATTTCCTGTTTTTATCACGTGTTGCTCTACCAACCCGAGGGTCATCAAACAATACCCAAATAATGCTAGGACGGCTTGTTCCTTCCATCCACCTGAAGTCAATGTGTTTTACCACACCAGTAGCACCATTGGTTAAACCGTCTTCTACATCTACATTAGCTGTATGAACAACAATCATTCCAACAACTACAGTCAATGATTTCTATAGCTGGCCTGTTTGTGTATAGTCCTTTGGGAGCTTATCAATCAAGGACTGGTGCCTGTTGGCAGGAATGCTAAAAGACTGGATGTCTCAAAGCTGAATCAAGACAGCATGCGACAAGCTTTCTTAACAGACATTTGCAACCAACTGGATGCAATCAATCTCAGTTCAGAGAACCCCGAAGAAAACTGGACAGTCTTCCATAAAACAGTTCATTCTTCAGCTGCTACTACTTTAGGACATCCATCTCGCAAACATCAAGACTGGTTTGATGAGAATGATGACGAAATTCAGAAGCTTCTTGAAGAAAAACACAGATTGCACAAGGCACATCAAGATGATACTAGCTCAGTATCCAAGAAAGCAGCCTACAGCAACATTTGTAAGACAGTCCAGACCAAGCTTAGGGACATGCAAGATTCCTGGCTGAGGAAGAAAACAGAAGAAATTCAGTCTTTTGCAGACAGAAAGGACATGAAGAAATTTCATGATGCACTGAAAACCATTTATGGCCCTAAGAGTTCTGGAGCCACCACATTACTCAGTGCAGATAGAAACACTCTTCTCACAGACAAAGAGGCTATCTTGAAAAGGTGGGCAGAACATTTCAATAGTGTGCTAAATCGACCATCAAGCATCAATGAGGATGCAATTGACAGACTGCCACAGATAGAGTGCAATGTTCTGTTAGATGAATTTCCAACCGTCATGGAAACAAGAAAAGCAGTTCAACAACTGTCTTCTGGCAAAGCTCCAGGTGCAGATGCAATTCCTGCAGAGGTTTATAAGGCCGGGGGGCTACCCATGGCAGAGAAACTGACCGAGCTGTTTCACTGTATGTGGAGGAAGGAGGCCATCCCACAAGAATTTAAGGATGCATCCATAATCCACCTATACAAGCGGAAAGGAAATCCACAAGTCTGTGATAACCACAGAGGCATTTCCCTCCTATCGATTGCTGGGAAGATACTAGCAAAAATTCTGTTGAACCGCCTGAATGTTCATCTTGATCAGAAGGGACTTATCCCAGAAAGTCAATGTGGATTCAGAAAGGACAGGGGGACGATAGACATGATCTTCACAGCAAGACAGCTTCAGGAGAAATGCCAAGAGCAGAATGTAGATCTATACATGACGTTTGTCGACCTCACCAAAGCGTTTGACACAGTAAGTCGTGATGGACTGTGGAAAATCATGGCCAAGTTTGGCTGTCCACCCAGATTCATAGCAATGGTGTGGCAATTTCATGATGGCATGCAGGCACGTGTGCAAAATGATGGAGAGTTCTCTGAACCCTTTGAGGTAACAAATGGGGTCAAACAGGGCTGTGTTATGGCACCAACACTGTTCAGCATGATGTTTTCTGCCATGCTCATGGATGCTTTTCAGGACAGTGACACTGGTTTTCCAATCAGGTACCGTTTTGATGGCAATATATTCAACCTTAGAAGGTTGCAAGCCAAAACTAAGGTGCAGACCGATGTGCTAGATGAGCTCCTCTATGCAGATGATATGGATAAGAATGCCAGCTCAGAGGCAAAAATGCAAAGAGCCATGGATCAAGTCTCACAGTCATGTGATAACTATGATCTCACAATCAGCACAAAAAAGACAGAGGTTGTACACCAGCCAGCACCTGGAAAACCGTACAATGAACCAACCATCACTGTGAATGGAGAAAAACTGAAAGTTGTTGATAAATTCACCTACCTGGGAAGCACTCTTTCCAGAGCAGTGCACATTGATGATGAGGTCACTGCAAGAATTGCAAAAGCCAGTGTGGCATTCGGAAGACTCCGTGCAAATGTCTGGGAGCGAAATGGAATCAAGCTTGACACCAAGCTGAATGTCTACAAGGCTGTGGTACTTCCAACCCTCTTGTATGCATGTGAGACCTGGACAGTATACCAGCGTCATGCAAAGAGACTTAACCATTTCCACTTAAGCTGTTTGAGAAAGCTGTTAAAAATCAAGTGGCAAGACAAGATCCCAGACACAGAGGTCCTGAAGAAAGCAGGGATGCAAAGCATGCATACTGTCTTAAAGCTAGCACAGCTAAGGTGGACCGGCCATGTTATAAGAATGCCTGATGAGCGACTTCCAAAGAAAGTCTTCTATGGAGAACTACAAGAGGGAAAGCGCTCTCAAGGTGGCCAGAAGAAACGCTACAAAGACACCCTGAAAGCCTCTCTGAAGGATTTTGACATACCAATTGGGTCTTGGGAACAGACTGCACAGGAGCGATCAAAGTGGCGAGGTCTCATCAACAAAGGAGCAGCTCTCCATGAAAAAAAGAGAATCTGTGAAGCTGAAAGAAAGCGCAGAGAACGCAAAGCCAATACCAATGGGCCACCAGCTGATTCAATGACATTGACTTGCTCTACTTGCAACCGACAGTTTAGAGCTAGAATTGGCCTAGTCAGCCATCAAAGAACTCACCAACACACACGAACCTATTCAAGAAATAATGATGGTCTTTCTCATTAGTGAGAGACGAACCACCAATTTAGTAGGTAAATAAGTAAGTAAAGACTTTATTTCTTTTAGGGTAACAACATTTAACATTTACGAAATTTCAGTGCTTGATCTAATGTCTTGACACCATACTGGTTTACATCCTTTGAAGAAGGGAACAGCATAAATTTGCTATATTTATGGCTGAACCAATATCAGACTGCCGAAGCTCATGAACATTCCAGGCTTAATTTGCATTCCTGACTGTTACCAATTTTCAAGAATTGTCTTTGAGGTTTCATGACCCTTATTCTGCACATCTTCGCTTCTCGCCTATGTCTAAACTCCAAATAGTCTGATAGCCTGAATCATGCTCCATTTCATGTTGTTCGCACTAAGAGCTAGCACCGTTCATGCCTCACTTTTACGACTCTGGGTGGAATAAAATCTGCACCATTTCATGCCGGATGTCTAGGATGTATACAGCACAGCTTATAACTTATAAATGATCCTAACTAAGCCATGGTTTCTTCACACATTCTACAGCATTGTGTCTCAAGTGCATAAAAAATTCTATTTCATGCTCAAAGTACACTGATCAGTTATGAGATAGCACTGTTCATGCCTGAATCTCAAGCCTCTGTGTGGAAAATTTGCACCATTCATGCCTGAATCTAAGAAGGTGAGACAGCTCTAATCTTGCCTGATACTCACATTCCATAAAGACAGCACCGTTCATGCCTGATGAATTTTAAACCTCAAGAGGTATGACCCCATTTCATGCTCCGTTTCATGCCTGATTAGGCTCGAGATAGCACCGTTCATGCCTCAAGTCTCAGCCTCTGGGTGGAATCCTATCTGCACCGTTTCATGCCTGAATCCAAGGCTCCAAGGCACTTCATGCCCGACGCTTGGCCTTTGGTCATGAGACGCACCGTTCATGCCTCATGTCTCAGACCCATTATATTCCCCCAGCAACATGTCAAGAGACATAGCCCGTCATGCCTGAAGTCTCCTCTGACATTTTTCATACTCAAGTCAAGAGATAGCCCGTCATGCCTCATATTCTCCTCTGACTTTCAAGGGTCATACCTATCAAGAGATTGCACTTTCATGCCTCAAATCTCTGATTTTCATTCAATCCAAACTTATTTCATGCTTCCTCTCAGGGCTTCATACATTCTTCATTGGCTGGTTAGGATCATGGGCCCATGAAACACGTCAGGACAAACCTACTACTACAGTATAATGAATTTGAACCTACAGCTTGGGTGTGCAATCTCATGAGTTTGGGGAAGTCTCAGAAAAGCAAACAATGCATAGATATTTAGAGTGTCTAAGTTCTGGTCATGGCAGGTATCAGCATGTCTAATATTTGACATTTAGAGATCACATGTACAATCTTGTAGAAGTTCAGAATCATTTTCAATTGAAGACCATGGAGTTTTCATGATAATGGGTAGTACATGTACCACATTTTCTACCCTTTAACCAGATGCATTGACTTAGATCAGATATGTAGTCTTCAATTTCAGGTTTATAGTTGGGCTATATACATATATTTATATGATGTACAATAGGTTATACAGGGGCAGGTTATGATGGTGTTAGGTTTGACTTTCTTATGTTATCTTTTCTTACGACAATAGGTGCACCTTCAGCTATTCAAACATAGTAATAGATGTTAAACACATGGTGGAATCAAACCGAAACCATCTAGTTAAAAGGAATTAAAGGCAGCCTTCTTTATTTGTCATCTTAAGATGCACCTTAAGTTTAAGACTGTGTTGGTCCCACCAATGGCTAGTCATACCAAGCTGTTAGTACACTATGTTCTTTACAAATAATGAATATAGTTTATTTCATAATTCACATATTAAGTAAGTAAGTGAGTAATTTGCTTGACCTGCTTTAGTGTTGTGTTATAATATTGTCTCATATCCGCACCATGATATCCTACTTCTACTGGTGCCAGGTTGTGTCTTAGGGTAAATATACAGGGAAACATCGAAAAAAAATTTGACAACCACGTTAAATCACATCAACTAACATCAGGATCAAACAGCTTATGAGTGGATCGAACAGAGGACCCTTTAATAATGTATTGGATTTTGTCTTTAAAAATGCCTCTATTTGATAGTCATCAACCTTTCAAAGTATGTACACTGAGGATTTACATCCCATCATCAGCTAGAGTAATGTCCTGCTTGAACCTTGTTAACAATTTGTTCTCATGTCTCGTCTGGATAACACAAAGTTAGAGTTGGCTCCTGCCAACATGACTGGGATGTTAAACCTCAAAACAGCAAACAAAGAAATTGCGCTTTTACTTCAGAACTTTGTTTCAAACTTATAATTTAGTTTACTGTTAAATTAGGGACAATGATTTCTGTCTTCACTGTCATAGTTATATTGGTACATCAGTATAATGATTTGTTTCCCATTACTGGCAGTAAAACCACGGTTTCCATGAATTTTTCTCCAAAAAGGAGTTTTTTATATGTGGTTTTAGCCCAGGCTTTTCTGCCTTATAATGGGTCACAAGAGGAGACCAAATTTTGCTTTCATTGTTTTCTTTCAGTTTTGTATAAATTGATATAGAATTGGAAGAACACAATGAGTAGCTGGTCTGAAATTTATTACAAATCTTACATGCATTATCTATTACACTAAGTTAATCATTATTGCAATCATGGCTCTAATTTTTTGGGGGCCTCACTTGCTACCGCAAGTTCGTTTGGCCTTCTTTACCCCCAAAATATCATGCTTTATCAAGCAAGTAGGCAAAAGTCAGACTGAGTATGGGATCTACCTAACTTAGCATTAGCAATGTTCATATCACGTTTATTCTTTCTGTTCAACAATTCAGTACCATGTCTGAGACTGCAATTCAGAGTCAAGCTTTTATTCAAAAGGCAAGCAAGCATTACAATCCAAGTCAAGGTGACCTATTCACTCTTGTTCATACTTCAGACAACACCATGATGGGCATAATTCTTATGCTTGGAAAGACCACTCTTCATACACCGTTTCCATGCTTGCTACAGCCTTAAGGTGGAATCGATACACTGATTCTGACCTGCATAAACAGTTTTGGTAGTCCGACTATATAGGGTTGATCCCCCGGTTAGCCAAAGCAACTCAAGATAGTGGAAGTGAGCTGCCCCCAAGAAAGAGCCAAAGTTGTTAGCTTTTAATTTTATGTAATTTGTAGAAAATTATTTAGATTGTGTTTCATGTGTTAAGTTTTAAGCATTAGAAATTATGGTTAGTACATTATGTTAATTACTGTAGATCCGGAAATATTCGCGAGAACTTAATTTTCGCTAATATTCGCGAATTGGTTGCCTCGCGAATTCAAAGTTCTCGCTAATAAAGAGTCACTATAAACTTAATAGAATACATGGACACTCACTCGCGAATTCAAGAACTCGCTAATAATTCGGAAATAGAAAATTCGCGAAATAAAAGTCACGCGAAAATTTCCGAATTTACAGTATATGAATAAACTATGTCTAAATTTATCAACTTGTTATTGTGTATAAAATGAGAATAATTTTATTTACAGTTTATACACATTTTGTTTTATCTCTCTTTTTCTCAGGTTCATGTTTATATATTGTTTAAGGTTTTCTATAATATTGATAAGTTCTTTTAGGCCCAAAAAGCATCTTGATCAGATTAACATAGTTAAATATGGGGACTGCACCTGCATCACACCTGCATCAAGTTGGATAGCCTCTTAGTGGTGTTATGTAATTAGGATTCTACTTCAATAGTTTCTGTTATGTAATTATCTATAATTGTCTGGCCAGTGCAATGCTGATTCTACATCAAACAAGTTCTGTTATGTAATTACTTATAACTGTCTTGCTTAAAGTGGGTGTGTATCCAGTTTGTAACTGATAAGCAGACCTTCTTTACCCCCAAAATATCATGCTTTATCAAGCAAGTAGGTAAAAGTCAGGCTAACCTGAGTATGTGATCTACCTAACTTAGCATTAGCAATGTTCATATCACGTTTATTCTTTCTGTTCAACAATTCAGTACCATGTCTGAGACTGCAATTCAGAGTCAAGCTTTTATTCAAAAGGCAAGCAAGCATTACAATCCAAGTCAAGGTGACCTATTCACTCTTGTTCATACTTCAGACAACACCATGATGGGCATAATTCTTATGCTTGGAAAGACCACTCTTCATACACCGTTTCCATGCTTGCTACAGCCTTAAGGTGGAATCGATACACTGATTCTGACCTGCATAAACAGTTTTGGTAGTCCGACTATATAGGGTTGATCCCCAGGTTAGCCAAAGCAACTCAAGATAGTGGAAGTGAGCTGCCCCAAAGAAAGAGCCAAAGTTGTTAGCTTTTAATTTTATGTAATTTGTAGAAAATTATTTAGATTGTGTTTCATGTGTTAAGTTTTAAGCATTAGAAATTATGGTTAGTACATTATGTTAATTATATGAATAAACTATGTCTAAATTTATCAACTTGTTATTGTGTATAAAGACTATTTAAATGACATTTTAAAAGTTTTCACCATTCATATGCATTGATGACCTATGTTGACCTTGCCATAAAATAGGTCAAGGTCATCACAGGGTCATGATTTATATATACATTGTAGTACTTGAGTCATCCATACTTCATGCAAAGTTTTTTTGAAATCGGTTCACCGGTTCTGGAGAAGAAGATATTTTAAGGGTTTTTACCATATATGGGCATGGCGGCCATCTTGGTCATGTGACCTGGATCATTTATAAACACATTGGTTCCCACTTCCTATAGATGCTTCATATAAAATTTGGCTTTGATTGGCCAAGTGGTTTCAGAGAAAAAATCTTTGAAAAGTGTGTATGGACGACAGACCGGCCAAGTTCAAGAGATGACCTTGACCTAAATTAATCATATACCTTCATCTAATCCATTAGTTGTTTGCATCTACCACTTTTCAGATCTCAGGCTGCAATAGTTTTCAAAAATAGCTTATTTCCACTTTTCCCATTATAAGTCTATGGAAACTTAAAGTTACCATAGCAACCAGAGTTCTTATCCGACTGGAATAACCAGAGGACCAATGGTCCTGTAAACGCTCACCTGAGATCTGCTGCATATACGTGTACCAATAAACATGTTTTAATATAATGGTATTTAACCCCAGTGTAAGGGCAGATGAAGCCCTAGGGCCATTTTCTTTTTTCAGAATAATCAATATTCTGTCCATTGCCAATTTCCTGCTGGCTTTTCCCTTCAAACGACATTTAAACAGTTTTTCCCATTCAAATTCATGGGCAACCCATGTTGACCTTGCCATAAACTGGGTCAAGGTTGTCACAGGTCATGATTTAGGTACACATTGTAGTACTTTAGCCATGGATGCTTCGCTCCAAAGTTCATGGAAATTTGTAAAATGGTTCAGAGAAAAAGATTTATATGGGCATGGTGGCCATCTTGGTAATGTGACCTAGATTATTAATAAACACATTGGTTCCCCCATCCTATAGATGCTTCAGATAAAATTTTGCTTTAATTGGCAAAGTGCCATGCCAATAATGGTAGAAAACCTTCAAAAATCTTCTTCTCCAGAACCAGTGGACCGATTTCAATGAAACTTAGCACGAAGTATATATGGCTCAAGCACCACAATGTGTATATAAATCATGACACTGTGGTGACCTTGACCTTTTTTACGGCAAGGTCAACATAGGTCACCAATGCATTTGAATGGGGAGAACTTAAAAAATGTCATATAAAGTGAAAGTCTTACAGGAAATCGGCAGTAGGACTGAATATTAATGATTCTGAAAAAAAAATGGACCCCAGGGGCTAAACTTCCCCCACCCCGGGGCATTATACATGTAAATTACCATAATATTCAAATATCTTCTCCTCTGAAACCGCTAGGCCAATCAAAGCCAAATTTTATGTAAAGCGTCTATAGAATTGGGGAATCAATGTATGTATAAATAATCTAGTTCACATTAGCAAGATGGCCGCCATGCCAATAATGGTAGAAAACCTTCAAAAATCTTCTTCTCCAGAACCTGTGGACCGATTTCAACGAAACTTGGCATGAAGTATATATGGCTCAAGCACTACAATGTATATATAAATCATGACACTGTGGTGACCTTGACGTATTTTACGACAAGGTCAACATAGGTTGCCAATGCATTTGAATGGGGAAAACTTTTAAAAAGTCATTTGAGGTGAAAATCTTGCAGAGAATGGGCAGAAGGATTAAATATTAATGATTCTGAAAAAAAAAAAAAAAAAAAAAAAAAAAAAAAATGGACCCAAGGGCTCATATGCCCCCACCCTGGGGCAATATACATGTATAATACCATAATATTCAAACTTCTTCTCCTCTGAAACCGGCCATCTTGGTAATGTGAACTAGATTATTTATACACACATTGATTCCCCAATTCTATAGACGCTTTACATAAAATTTGGCTTTGATTGGCCTAGTGGTTTCAGAGGAGAAGATATTTGAATATTATGGTAATATACATGTATAATGCCCCAGGGTGGGGGAAGATGAGCCCCTGGGGTCCAATTTTTTTCAGAATCATTAATATTCAGTCCTACTGCCCATTTCCTGTAAGACTTTCACATTATATGACATTTTTAAAGTTCTCCCTATTCAAATGCATTGGTGACCTATGTTGACCTAGCCGTAAAAAAGGTCAAGGTCATCACAGGGTCATGATTTATATATACATTGTAGTGCTTGAGCCATAGATGCTTCATGCCAAGTTTCGTTGAAATTGGTCCACCGGTTCTGGAGAAGATTTTTGAAGGTTTTCTACCATTATTGGCATGGCGGCCATCTTGGTATTGTGAACTAGATTATTAATTTTATACACTCATTGATTCCCCAATTCTGTAGACGCTTTACATAAAATTTGGCTTTGATTGGCCTAGCGGTTTCAGAGGAGAAGATATTTGAATATTATGGTAATTTACATGTATAATGCCCATTTAACAGTTTTCCCCATTTAAATGCATGGCCAACCCATATTGACCTTGCCATAAACTGGGTCAAGGTCATCACAGGGTCGTGATTCATACAGGTCATCACAGGGTCATGATTTATATATACATTGTAGTTCTTAAGCCATAGATGCTTCACACCAAGTTTCTTCGAAATTGGTCCACCGGTTCCAGAGAAGATTTTTGAAGGGTTTATACCATATATGGGCATGGCGGCCATCTTGGTCATGTGACCTTGATTATTTATATACACACTGATTCCCCAATTCTATAGATACTTTATATGTAATTTGGCTTTGATTGGCCAAGCGGTTTCAGAGGACAAGATGTTTGCATATTAAGGTGATATACATGTATAATGACCCAGGGTTTGGGCAAATGAGCCCCTGGGGTCCAATTTTTTTTTCAGAATCATTAATATTCAGTCCTACTGCCCATTTCCTGCAACACTTTCACTTTAAATAAATGACATTTTATAAGTTTTCCCCATTCCAATGCATTGGTGACCTATGTTGACCTTGCCGTAAAATAGGTCAAGGTCATCCAAAGGTCATAATTTATAAACACATTATAGTACTTCAGTCACCGATGCTTCATGCCAAGTTTCGTTGAAATCAATCCATTGGTTCAGGAGAAGAAGAATTTAAAAGGTTTTTACCATATATGGGCATGGCGGCCATCTTGATCATGTGACCTGGATTATTTATAAACACATTGGTTCCCCCTTCCCATAGATGCTTCCTATAAAATTGGGCTTTGATTGGCCAAGTGGTATCAGAGAAGAAGATCTTTGAATATTTTTGTAATATACATGTATTTTGCCCTGAGGTGGGTGCAGACCAATCCCTGGGGTCCCAATCTTTTCAGAATTACCTACCTTCAGTCCATTTGCCCATTTCCTGAAAGATTTGCCTTTCAAATAACATTTTAACAATTTTCCCCATTCCAGGGTGCCCAGTGACTTCTGGTGTCAAAAATATAGGTACAAGTTAAAAATATAGGTATTTTGTTGCCAAAAATATAGGATAATATAGGATACAGTTACAATGAACAAGAGGACCAATGGTCCTGTAAACGCTCACCTGAGACCTGAGATATATATATACCAATAAACTTGTTTGACTAGAATGGTAATATACATGTATATAACCCCAGGGCAGGGTCAGAGCAACCTCTGGAGTCAATTTCTTTTTTAAATCATAAAGATTCAGTCCATTAGCAATTTACTGCAAGTTTTGTCCTTCAAATGACATTCTAACAATTTTCCCCATTCAAATACATGGGCAACCTAAGTTGACCTTGCCGTAAAAAAGGTCAAGGTCATCCCAGGATCATGATCTATATAACTTTGTAGAGCTCCATTGTCTAATGCTTCATGCCAAGATTCAAACCCATAGGCCTTCTGGTTCTGGAGAAGAAGATTTTTTAAAGGTTTTTGCTATTTATAGCCATGGCGACCATCTTGGTCATGTGACCTTGACCAATTATACAAACTTTCATTCACTCTTCCTAAGAATGCTCCATATACTGTTTGTCTTTGATTGGCAAAGCGGTTTCAGAGAAGAAGATGTTTGAATATTATGGTCATACACATGTATATAGCCCCGGGGCAGGGGCAGACAACCCTCTGGGCCGAAAATATTTTCATAAACATAAATCTTAGAAGTCCATTTGCTCATTCCTAGCAAGTTTTTTGACATTAAATGACATTTTCCTATCTTTTGCCATTCAAATGCATGGGCGGCCTAAGTTGACCTTGCTGTAAAAAAGGTCAAGGTCATCCCAGGGTCATGATTTATATCAACTTTGTAGAGCTCCATTGCCTGATGCTTCATGTCAAGTTTCAAAATCATAGGCCTTCTGGTTCTGGAGAAGAAGATTTTTAAAGGTTTTTGGTATTTATAGCCATGGCGGCCATCTTGGTCATGTGACCTAGACCAATTATATAAACTTTTTTCCCTCTTCCTAAGGATGCTCTACATGAAGTTTGGCTTTGATTGGCCAAGCGGTTTCAGAGGCGAAGATGTTTCAATATTATGGAAATATACATGTATATAGCCCCGGGGCAGGGGCAGACAACCCCCAGGGGCCAAAATTTTTCCATAAACATTAATTTTCTGTCTATTTGCTTATTCCCAGTTTTACCCATTTAATAGCATTTTATCATTTTTCCCTATTCAAATGCATTACCTAAGTTGACCTTGCCATACAATAGGTCAAGGTCATCGCAGGATCATAATTTATATAACTTTTGTAGAGCTCCATTGCCTGGTGCTTCATGCCAAGTTACAAGATCATAGGCCTTCCGGTTCTGGAGAAGATTTTTAAAGGTTTTTGCTATTTATAGCCATGGCAGCCATCTTGGTCATGTGACCTGTATTATTTATATAACATTTTCTTCCCCCTTCCTAAGGATGCTCCACATGAAGTTTGACTTTGATTGGCCCAGCGGTTTCAGAGGAGAAGTTGTTTGAAAAGTGTGGACGACGACGACGACGACGGACGGTGGAGCATGGGTATACTATAAGCTCACCTGTGAGCCTTCGGCTCAGGTGAGCTAATAAGAACAACAATATTGAAATGTTTTTTCCACCATCACCACCTACCAGCTCTCTCTTCTATTTATTTCAAAATTAGACAACACATAGACATACAGACAAGAAAGTTTAAGCAGTTACTTGGAAAAATCCTTCTTATTTCTCAGTTGTGCTTTGAATATTCAGTAACTCTTAGTGTTTTTATTGAATGCCATTGAGTATATCAGAACGAAAAGCATCTTGGCTCTCTCTCAAATGATTTTTACAAAATAAGCTATACAAATTTTCAACCAGGCTCTTTTGTGTCAACAAATGGTAACCAACATGAGTAAGCAATACATGTTCTATATATATGAATATTGCATCTCATACCAGAAATTTTGTAATATAGTGACAAACAAATTTGTCACCTGCTCATACAATTTAAGACTGGTATATACCTATCCATCTATTCCAAAGTCCTTAACAAAATGACAAAATAAATAAAAATTAAAATAAAATAAAACATGATAATAATTATGTCTGATCAGTCCTTCTAATCTTTTAAGAAGGCATACATTCATGTACATTAGCAGGTTGATATTTTACTTGAAAATTTGGTCGTATAGCTTGTCTACTGAATAAAATGAATAAACATTCATTTGTTTGCACAGGAACAAAGTAAAATTTCTACACATTCTTAGTGATAATCAGCTGAAAGTGCAAAAAAATGACCAAAAAGACTGATGCTCCAGTTATAATTATGCTTAAATAATCAATTATTCTTGGTCTTCTTGGATGTTGCTTCACTTTTTTCATGTTTGCGTTTTGAGAAGTTCTTGTCTCTTGATGAAGAATGTGGCTTGCTACTTGAGGACTGTTCAGGACTCTTAGCTTTTGAAGAACTTGTCTGTGGTTTCTTTCCCTGGTGAACATGTCTTAGTGCTTGAGGTTTCAGTAGAACTTAAACCTTTTGAGGAACTTAACTCTGGTTTCTTTCCTTTACGTAATGTATCATGATGGTCAAGTCTCTTAACCAGTAACTGCCTTTTCTCTTCTTCTATAGACCTTTGGTCTTCACGCACTTTGTCCATTTCCTTTCGTATAGTCTCTATTTTCGATGTTGCTGTAGCAATCATCATTTGAGCAACACCAGCCCCTTTCAAATCTCCACTTTCAACAGCTTTAGTAAGTTTTTTATTCCCATCTTTCAGCAGTTGCTCTGCTGTTAGCAACTTTGATTGCACCTGCATTTCTTTCTTCAGCATTTCTTTCTCTTTGTCTAGAACTGACTTAGTCTTTTTCTTTTCCTCCAATGCTAATTCTTCTTTCCTTTTCTTTTCTTTACTCTCTTTCTCCTTCTCCTGTTTCTTCTTTTCTTTCTCTTCATTCTCTAGTTCAATCCTCTGTTTATACTGTCTATGGGCCATTCTGGCATAAAGAAGTACTTCATTATTAATTGGTATCTTATGAGGTTGATTAAATATTGGATCACTGAACTTAATAGCATCCTTCACAGTTCTTATGGCTGTTACAGTTTTCTCTCCTAAAGCTTTCCTGTCTTTAGTGACAACATTAGTATTCACTGAGAGACTTCTCTCCACATCTGCATTTCCATGTGGTATCACCAGTGCCTTTTTATCCAGCTGTGGTAAAAACCTGTATTTAAGCTGCTCACTGTCAAGTGTATTCTTGAATACTTGTCTCCAGTAATGGTCAATTCTTTTTTCTTCAATTCATCTTCAGTTTGATAGACTTTCCATTCATCTACAATATTGACTATAACACTTCCTTCAAAATGCAACTCCCTAGCTAAAATTTCCACATCATACACTGACTCTTTGTCATATCTTCTGATTGGAGACAAACAACCTACTGACCTTATAAGTTTGTTTTGAAAGGGAAGTCTTGTCACCAAATACTTTGCTACAGCCACATAAAAAGCCTTATTCCAAGGATTTCTTTGTGTCGAGCAGCCTCTGATTTCATGTTTGTAAGCTCCATTCTTGCTTCTCCCAAAACAATATCCTTGTCACTAAGTTGGTTTTCAATACCAAAATCAAATGTCTTTAAGTCATCTGGTGTGGCATTGTTCACAGATTCAGCCTTTATAAACCTCCTCATAATCTTGGTGACAAGGATTGTCATTCTGCTGTATAGAAGATGTATCATGGGTACTTCAGCTTGGAAGTCTTGAAGAAATTCTTCAAACAAAGGAATCACAGACAGCAAGAATAAGAGTTTGACTTTAGTATCTGGTCGTTGCAGAGCTTCTTTGATCAGTTTAAAGTTTATGCTCTTTGGAACAGTTCTAGTATTTTTTTCCAAGTTGGAAAAATATGCCTTAACACCAGGCCACTGCCTAACAATACGTTCAAGGGCTGGTCCAATGCTTAACCATCGGACTTCTGTGTGTTTTATGAAGAGCTAGGTCTAATTGTATGTCTTTGTAATCTTCTCTTCTGCCAGATGAAATTTTGAACAGGCCAAATAGAGCTATCGCTAAATCTTCAGCTTCCTGACCGTACTCAGAAATTCCCTTGCTAAAAGCATTGTGCATGGTATGGAGATTACAAGTGTCTATGTCTAACAGACCACTCCAGTTTGGAAGAGTATCCTTAATCTGTCTGGAAACTTCTCTGAATATTGTTTTGTTCACATTAGGTCCATCACTACCTAATGCAATCAAACTTTCCATTGGCACTTTGTCTTCATTCATACTTTCAACAATAATTGCAGTGGCAACCGACTTTCCATCTGCATGGGCAAAGAACGAAGATTTGTAGTATCTACACCAAACTTCATCATGTTCTGGAGACCAATATCTTATTAAAAGGTCCATTTGTTTCTTCACCTGAGCTTGAGTCGTTTCATCATACTGAATGGAGAAGCTGTTTCTTGAGTTCTTTACATCATACAACAGCATTTTACTGTAGGCTGGTCCTAGCCCATCAGACAGGAGGTAGGATATTTTTGACCGGCTCATACTAAACCCATCTGCTATTGGACACTTAAACATGGATTTGAAAGTATCTCCAATACCCTCATTGGCTCTAAAGCTTATGTTGGAATAGGCACATTTGGCTGCCCAAACAATTTCAGCAGAAAGTACATCTTGCCCTGAAAATGAATACCGTAACTTAAGCTTGACTTTGGCTTTGTTGCTGAAGATGAGGACTCGCTGCTTTGTGTTGTTTGCTCTGAACTTTGACGTTACAGCTTGAGGCTCAGGTTTAAATGTCAGCTTAGTTTGTGCTGGTGAGAAGGCTGTTTTACTTAATTTCTTATGCTGTGCTCCTTTAGCATGCTGCAGAATTTGTTTTAGTCCAGCATTATCACACTTAATATCAGTTTTACACAATGTACATATACCAGAGGAGTCACTTTTCCCTTTGATACACCATAATTTCAGTTCATGACCATTTTCATCTATTTCTGTTAGCCATCGCTCTCGGAACTGACTTTTACATCTAGGCATGATGTTTAACTAGTGAATAAGGGTTGTTTTATTCTGAAAGAAGAAGAAAAGTATGCACATATCTTATTCAAACCTGTAAACATGAAAGTTTAAGGTAGTGGCAGAATGTCAAAACCACTATTACCTTAAGCTTTCCCGAAAGCTGGGCTGGGCAGGGTCGCTACACCTGAAAGGAATACAAATTTATATTATATTATAATTAAGAATGTAATTAAGAATGTGACAGATGTACAATTCACTCCCAGGAAATTGATTTAATTAAAGATTTTTTTCTATCTTTGTATTCCTTGCTTACCCATATTTCCAAAATTATAGGATTTTATAGGTATTTTAAAAAAATATAGGATTTTATCGGTTTTTATACGTATGGTCCAAAAATATAGGATAATATAGGGTTTTATAGGTTACCGGGCGCCCTGCCATTCAAATGCATGGGCGACCTATGTTGACCTTGCCGTAAAATAGGTCAAGGTCATCCAAAGGTCATAATTTATAAATACATTGTAGTACTCAAGACCCCAATGCTTCATGCCAAGTTTCGCTGAAATCGGTCCATTGGTTCAGGAGAAGAAGAATTTTGAAGGGTTTTTACCATATATGGGCATGGCTGCCATCTTGGTCATGTGACCTGAATTATTTATAAACACATTGGTTCCCCCTTCCCATAGATGCTTCATATAAAATTTGGCTTTGATTGGCCAAGCGGTTTCAGAGAAGAAGATCTTTGAATATTTTTGTAATATACATGTATATTGCCCCGGGATGGGGGCAGACCAACCCCTGGGGTTTTTTTCAGAATTACCTACCTTCAGTACATCTGCCCATTTCCTGCAAGTTTTGCCTTTCAAATGACATTTTAACAATTTTCCCCCATTCAAATGCATGGGTGACCTATGTTGACCTTGCCATAAAATAGGTCAAGGTCATCCAAAGGTCATAATTTATAAAAACATTGTAGTACTCTAGTCCCTGATGCTTCATGCCAAGTTTCGTTGAAATTGGTCCAGTGGTTTGGGAGAAGAAGAATTTTGAAGGGTTTTTACCATATATGGGCATGGCGGCCATCTTGGTCATGTGACCTGGATTATTTAACACATTGGTTCCCCCTTCCCATAGATGCTTCATATAAAATTTGGCTTTGATTGGCCAAGCGCTTTCAGAGAAGATCTTTGAAAATGGTGGACGACCGACGGACTGACGACGACGGACGGACGACGGATCATGGCCATCCTATAAGCTCACCTTGTGAGCCTAACGGCTCAGGTGAGCTAAAAATGGTGGATGACGGACGACGGACGCCGCCAACGGACGGACGCCGGGTGCCTCCCTATCTTATAACCTCACCTGTGAGCCTTCGGCTCAGGTGAGCTAAAAAACAAATTATGTAGAGGCTACTGTCAGGAACATGTATACAAAGAACAGGTTCACCCCTGTGACAGTTTCTGAGGAGAAGAATTTTGAATGTTTTTCTAAATTTTGCCGTTTTGGGCCCCAACAACCAATCAAAATAAAGGATTAGGACAAAAGTAACAATAAACGTGGACCACTTCTCAATAAACATTTCTACAAAAACAAAATTCAAATATCAGCAATTGGACTGCAAAAATAGTCAATTTCAACTTTTCCCATTATAAGTCTATGGAAACTTTAAGTTGCCATAGCAACCACTTCTTATCTGTCTGGAATAAAAAAAACACAAATTATGTAGAGGCTACTGTCAGGAACATGTATACAAAGTACAGGCTTCATCCTCTTGACAGTTTCTGAGAAGAAGATTTTTGAATGTTTTTTAAAATTTTGCCCTATATGGGGCCCCTGCAACCAATCAAAATGAAGGATTAGGACACAAGTCACATGAAAAGTAGAGGACTTCTCAATAAATATTTCTGCAAAAACAAAATTCAAATATCTGCAACAAGACAGCAAAAACTGGAAATTTTCACTTTTTTCCATTAAAGGTCTATTGGAAGCATTAGTTGCCATAGCAACCAGAGTTCTTATCCGATCAAAAACAAAAAACACAAATATTCTTTCCCCCTACCTATAGATGCTGTATGTGTAATATGAGAACAATCGACCCAGTGGTTTCAGAGAAGAAGATCTTTGAAATTGTGGACGACGGACGGACGCCGGAGCATGGGTATACTATAAGCTCACCTATGCCATTTGTGTTGGTGAAAGCTCAGGTGAGCTAAAATATTCAAGTGCCAGAGTTAGTGTCCTTGTAAATGAAATATTCTCTCACTGAAATATCTCTGACAGTTTTTAAATTAAAGAGCAGACAGGTGAGCTAAAAACACCAGAGGACCAATGGTCCTGTAAACGCTCACCTGAGACCTGAGATGTATACATGTACCAATAAGACTAGAATGGTACAATGCATGTATATAACCCTAGGGCAGGGTCAGAATAACTGGAGTCAATGTCTTTTTCCAATCATAAAAATTCAGTCCATTTGCCAATTAACTGCAAGTTTTGTCCTTCAAATGACATTTTAACAATTTTCTCCATTCAAATGCATGGGTGATCCAAGTTGACCTTGCCGTGAAATAGGTCAAGGTCATCCCAGTGTCATGATTTATTTTATACAATTTTGTAGACCTCCGTTCCTTAATGCTTCATGCCAAGTTTCAAAATCATAGGCCTTCTGGTTCTGAAGAAGAAGATTTTTAAAACTTTTTGCTATTTATAGCCATGGTGGCCATCTTGGTCATGTGACCTTGACCATTTATATTCACTTTCATTTCCCCTTCCTAAGGCTGCTCCACATAAAGTTTGGCTTTGATTGGCTGAGCAGTTTCTGAGAAATAGCTGTTTGAATATTATGGTCATCTACATGTATATAGCTCCGGGGCAGGGGCAGACAACCCCTGGGCCTAAAATATTTTCATAAGCATAAATCCTCTGTCTATTTGCTCATTCCTAGCAAGTTTTCTGCCATTACATGACATTTTCCTATTTTTTCCCATTCAAATGCATGGGCGACCTAAGTTGACCTTGCCGTAAAATAGGTCAAGGTCATCCCAGCATCATGATTTATATAAACTTTGTAGAGCTCCATTCCCAGATGCTTCATACCAAGTTTCAAAATTATAGGCCTTCTGGTTCTGAAGAAGAACATTTTTTAAAAGTTTTTGCTATTTATAGCCATGGCGGCCATCTTGGTCATGTGACCTTGACCATTTATACAAACTTTCATTCCCTCTTCCTAAAGATGCTCCACAAAAAGTTTGGCTTTGATTGGCCTTGCGGTTTCAGAGAAGAAGATGTTTCAATATTATGGTCATATACATGTATATAAGCCCGGGGTAGGGGCAGACAACCCCCTGGGCCCAAAATATTTTCTTAAACATAAATCTGTCCATCTGCTCATTTCTAGCAAGTTTTCTGCCATTTAATTACATTTTCCTATTTTTCCCATTCCAATGCATGGGAGACCTAAGGTGACCTTGCCGTAAAATAGGTCAAGGTCATCCCAGGGTCATGATTTATAATATAAACTTTGAAGAGCTCCATTCCCAGATGCTTCACACCAAGTTTCAAAATCATAGGCCTTCTGGTTCTGGTGAAGAAGATTTTTAAACGTTTTTGCTATTTATAGTCATGGCAGCCATCTTGGTCATGTGACCTTGACCATTTATATAAACTTTCATTCCCCCTCCCAAAGGATGCTCCACATGAAGTTTGGCTTCGATTGGCCTAGCTGTTTCAGAGAAGAAGATGTTTGAATATTATGGTCATATACATGTATATAGCCCCGGGGCAGGGGCTAAAATGTATACATGTAATATATATAATGTCCCAGGGGCTAAAATTTTTCATTACCATTAATCTTCTGTCCATTTGCCTATTCCCAGTAAGTTTTACCCATTAAATAGCATTTTACCATTTTTTCTCATTCAAATGCATTGGCAACCTAAGTTGACCTTGCTGTAAAATAGGTTTAGGTCATCCTAGGGTCATGATTTATATAAACTATGATAGGCCCTCGTCCCCAATGCTACATACCAAGTTTCGTGGAAATCGGCCCACTGGTTCTGAGAAGATTTTTAAAGGTTTTTGCTCTTTATAGCCATGGCGGCCATCTTGGTCATGTGACTTAGATTATTAATATACACATTGGTTCCCCCATCCTATAGATGCTTCACATAAAATTTGGCTTCAATTGGCCAAGTGGTTTTAGAGGAGAAGATGTTTGAATATTATGGTAATATACATGCATATTGCCCCGGGGTGTGGACATATGAGCCCTTAGGTCCATTTTTTTTTTCAGAATCATTAATATTCAGTCCTACTACCCATTTCCTGCAAGATTTTCACCTCAAATGACTTTTTAAAAGTTTTCCCCATTCCAATGCATTGGCAACCTATGTTGACCTTGTTGTAAAATAGGTCAAGGTCACCACAGGGTCATGATTTATATATACATTGTAGTACTTCAGCCATTGGTGCTTCATACCAAGTTTTTTTGAAATCGGTCCTCAAAATTCGGAGAAGATTTTTGAAGGGTTTTTACCATATATGGGCATGGCAGCCATCTTGGTTATGTGAACTAGATAATTTATATATACATTAATTCCCCCATTCCATAGATGCTTCACATACAATTTGGCTTTGATTCGCCAAGCGGTTTCAGAGGAGAAGATGTTTGAATATTATGGTAGTATACATGTATATTGCCCCCGGGTGGGGGCAGATGAGCCCCTGGGGTCCAATTATTTTCAGAATCATTAATATTCAGTCCTACTGCCCATTTCCTGCTAGACTTTCACTTTAAATGACATTTTAAAAGTTTTCCCTATTCAAATGCATTGGCGACCTATGTTGACCTTGCCGTAAAAAAAGGTCAAGGTCATCACAGGGTCATGATTTATATGCACATTGTAGTACTTCAGCCATCGATGCTTCATGCCAGGTTTCTTTGAAATCGATCTACCTGTTCTGGAGAAGATTTTTGAAGGGTTTTTACCATATATGGGCATTGCGGCCATCTTGGTCATGTGACCTGGATTATTTATATACACATTGATTACCCCTTCCTATTGATGCTTCACATAAAATTTGGCTTTGATTGGCCAAGCCAGGGTTCCCACGGAAAGTATAAAACAAAATTCCATGACAATACTTTCCACGGAAAGTATAAAACAAAATTCCATGATAATTCAATGATTGTCATTAAATTTCCAGGACTAATTTTTCTGTTTATTTATTTATTTATTTATCATATAACACTTTTTAAAAGGCAAGAACAGATAATTGTATTATAAAAGTAACTTAATTCAAGGTATTATCTTGCTTTCTGATGAAGACAAATTAGTTTGAATGCCGTTTTGAAAAATAAAACTTTATTTATCAATACTTATCGAGCGAGCGAAGCAAGCGAGGAAAAAAAATGAATCCCAAAGACATCCAAACTGGCATTTCATAACAAAATTCCATGATTTTTCCATGATATTTCATCATTTTTCAAATTCCATGAATTTTCCATGCATGGATTTTTTTTTAGCCATTTTCCATGTTTTCCAGGTTTTCCAGTGCCCGTGGGAACCCTGCCAAGCGGTTTCAGAGGAGATGATGTTTGAATATTATGGTAATATACATGTATATTGCCCCGGGGTGGGGGCATATGAGCCCCTGGGGTCCAATTTTTTTAAGAATCATTAATATTCAGTCCTACTGCCCATTTCTTGCAAGACTTTCACTTTAAATGACTTTAAATGACATTTTAAAAGTTTTCCCCATTCAAATGCATTGGCGACCTATGTTGACCTTGCCGTAAAATAAGTCAAGGTCATCACAGGGTCATGATTTATATACACATTGTAGTGCTTGAGCCATTGATGCATCATGCCAGGTTTCTTTGAAATAGATCCACCTGTTCTGGAGAAGAAGATTTTTGAAGGGTTTTTACCATATATGGGCATTGCGGCCATCTTGGTCATGTGACCTGGATTATTTATATATAAATTGATTACCCCTTCCTATTGATGCTTCACATGAAATTTGGCTTTGATTGGCCAAGCGGTTTCAGAGGAAATGAAGTTTGAATATTATGGTAATATACATGTATATTGCCCCGGGGTGGGGGCATATGAGCCCCTGGGGTCCAATTTTTTTCAGAATCATTAATATTCAGTCCTACTGCCCATTTCCAGCAAGACTTTCACTTTAAATGACTTTAAATGACATTTTAAAAGTTTTCCCCATTCAAATGCATTTGCGACCTATGTTGACCTTGCCGTAAAATAAGTCAAGGTCATCATAGGGTCATGATTTATATATACATTGTAGTGCTTGAGCCATCAATGCTTCATGCCAAGTTTCGTTGAAATCAGTCCACCGGTTCTGGAGAAGAAGATTTTTGAAGGGTTTTTACCATATATGGGCATGGTGGCCATCTTGGTCATGTGACCTGGATTTCTTATATACACAATGGTTCCCCCTTCCTATAGATGCTTCATATAAAATTTGGCTTTGGTTGGCCAAGCGGTTTCAGAGAAGAAGATCTTTGAAATTGTGGACGGACGGACGGACGACGGACGGACGGACGCCGGATCATGGCCATCCTGTAACGGCTCAGGTGAGCTAATAATTGAAGGTTATAAACATTCACCTTTTCATCAATATTTTCTGCCACCTCTCTCAGTGTATCACTAATTTCTTTCTCTAATGGATTTAGGTGTTGCCTACAAATCTCTGCAAATAGATACACTGCTTTATGAGAAAACCAGCTGTTTTGCATATGCCAAAACAAAGACAACAGACTACAACATCTTTTTTCTGTGATTGTACTGGCTGTTTAGATTTTGATTTATTCACTTTTACATCCCTTTCAAGATTCCTTGAAAGCAGAACTTGGCTTGTCTTACATATGCTCTTGTGCAGTGTTCAAGCCCACTCCAGACACAGTGGTGAGACGATTAAGTGCTGTAATGAAATCAGGGCTCTTTTACCACTCAGCCACAGCGTCATCACAATACAGTAGATTGTTTATTAAATGATCATACGTGGGTGATCCAATAAAGAATGGGACTTTATGAATTATGTCAATGTAAATGAATTTTGCTAATTGAGAATTTGTTATTCTCATTGCCCAGTATAATGGGCATACAATACACTGCTAAAATTTCACATCTAGACAACACAACAAAGTCCCATTCTTTATTGGATCACCCTCATATCAAAAGGTACTGATTCAAACATGAATATCTATAAAGCCCACCCTGTATACCATTGATGCAACTGAATTTGTTACAACACAGATTGATGCAACATTTCACGAAGGTAGGGGGGAATGGAGAACGGTTAGTTGATGATTATGTCAATTTTACAGGCATTAATGCGATGATGTCTGGGTCGTGACTTTGTGGGAAAACAAAGTAAGGATGCCTTCAGTTTTTGCCATAAGAAGTGCGTTAAAAAATCTTACCTTGTGTCTGAAATTATAAATTTCATTGAAGGAATATGCCACCAGAAACACGAAAATTGGTTACATTTGCTAATTATTCGAATCCTTCACCATCGTTTGTAAATATCTAAGTTTTGGTATATACCGGAATCATTGCTTGTTTCATACCAACAAAAGACAATCCTGAACTCAGGCAAACTTTTGCACAATATTGTGTTAACACACCTAGGTTGGATGGTTTGGGAAGCAACATACATAAAAGAGTTCATTGCCTTGATACAACGTACGATGTAAGATGTTTTAAAAAATGATGCTACCTACAGTGGATCTATGGGTAAAAAATGATATTCCTTACGGCGGACACTTTTGCAGAATGGGAAATCCTGTGACCGTTAAAGCTTGAGTGAGTGGGGCTTAGTGATTTTTGCATATTTTTGCATGTGTTTCTTGTATACATCTTCCACACGCTTCTAAAACTTTTTGTTTCGTTTGGCAATGACTTCAGACGCCCCAATCAACATTTTTAGTCATGTCGTACAGAACCAACGTTTCCTAGTTGTGGGTCACTTAAGTGTTTTTCTACACGGTGAAGGTAGGTATCAAATCCAGAACCTCTCGCTCTGGTGCCCTATTTTACCATTACGCCATCGCGCTCCCAACTTCCCAAACAAGAGGACCAATGGTCCTGTAAACGCTCACCTGAGATCTGCTGTATATACGAATGATATAGAAAATAGTCTCAGTATAGGGGCAGATGAAGCCCTTGGGCCATTTTTTTTTTTTTTCAGAATAATCAATATACTGTCCATACGTTTTTCCCTTCAAATGACATTTTAACAGTTTACCCATTCAAATACATAGGCAACCCATGTTGACCTTGCCTTAAAATAGGTCAAGGTCATCACAGGGTCATGATTTATACATACATTGTAGTACTTGAGTCATCGATGCTTCATGCCAAGTTTCTTCGAAATCTGTCCACCGGTTCCGGAGAAGAAGATTTTTGAAGGGTTTATACCATATATGGGCATAGCGGCCATGTTGGTCATGTGACCTGGATTATTTATATACACATTGATTTCCCCATTCTATAGATGCTTCATATGAAATTTGGCTTTGATTGGCCAAGCTGTTTCAGAGGAAAGGATGTTTGAATGGTAATATACATGCATAATGCCCCGGGGCTGGGGCAAATGAGTCCCTGGGGTCCAATTTTTTTCAGAATCATTAATATTCAGTCCTACTGCCCATTTCCTGCAAGACTTTCACTTAAAATGACATTTTTGGCTTTGACTGGCCAAGTGGTTTCAAAGAAGAAGATCTTTGAATATTTTTGTAATATACATGTATATTGCCCCAGGGTGGGGGCAGACCCACCCCTAAGGTCCAATTTTTTTTCAGAATTACCTACCTTCAGTCCATTTGCCCATTTCCTGCAAGATTTGCCTTTCAAATGACATTTTAACAATTTTTCCCATTCAAATGCATGGGCGACCCATGTTGACCTTGCCATAAAATATGTCAAGGTCATCCAAAGGTCATAATTTATAAACACATTGTAGTACTCTAGTCCCCAATGCTTCATGCCAAGTTTCGTTGAAATCGGTCCAGTGGTTCTGGAAAAGAAGAATTTTGAAGGGTTTTTACCATATATGGGCATGGCGGCCATCTTGGTCATGTGACCTGGATTATTTATAAACACATTGATTCCCCCTTCTTATAGATGCTTCATATAAAATTTGGATTTGATTGGCCAAGTGGTTTCAGAGAAGAAGATCTTTGAATATTTTTTAATATACATGTATATTGCCCCAGGGTGGGGGCAGACCCACCCCTAGGGTCCATTTTTTTTTTCAGAATTACCTACCTTCAGTCCATTTGCCCATTTCCTGCAAGATTTGCCTTTCAAATGACATTTTAACAGTTTTTCCCATTCAAATGCATGGGCGACCCATGTTGACCTTGCCATAAAATAGGTCAAGGTCATCCAAAGGTCATAATTTATAAATACATTGTAGTACTCTAGTCCCCGATGCTTCATGCCAAGTTTCGTTGAAATCGGTCCAGTGGTTCTGGAAAAGAAGAATTTTGAAGGGTTTTTACCATATATGGGCATGGCGGCCATCTTGGTCATGTGACCTGGATTATTTATAAACACATTGGTTCCCCCTTCCTATAGATGCTTCATATAAAATTTGGCTTTGATTGGCCAAGTGGTTTCTGAGAAGAAATCTTTGAATTTTTTTGTAATATACATGTATATTGCCCCGGGGTGGGGGCAGACCAACCCTGGGGTCCAATTTTTTTTCAGAATTACCTACCTTCAGTCCATTTGCCCATTTCCTGCAAGATTTGCCTTTCAAATGACATTTTAACAATTTTGCCCATTCAAATGCATGGGCGACCTATGTTGACCTTGTCGTAAAATAGGTCAAGGTCATCCAAAGGTCATAATTTATAAACACATTGTAGTACTCTAGTCCCAGATGCTTCATGCCAAGTTTCGTTGAAATCGGTCCACCGGTTCCAGAGGAGAAGATTTTTGAAGGGTATTTACCATATATGGGCATGGTGGCCATCTTGGTCATGTGACCTGGATAATTTATAAACACATTGGTTCCCCCTTCCCATAGATGCTTCATATAAAATTTGGCTTCAATTGGCCAAGCGGTTTCAGAGAAGAAGATCTTTGAAAATGGTGAACGACGACGGACGACGGACGCCGGATCATGGCCATCCTATAAGCTCACCTTATGAGCCTAACCGCTCAGGTGAGCTAAAAACAATGCAATTATTAGATTTTCCATCAAATGGTTGTCTGTTTATAGCCCTTATAATGCAGTCGCCGGAAATGTTGACATTATAAGCTTGAAACAGTTTACACACATACACAGACACTCTACAAATGTGACGTATGTGTTGTGTGCAATGATACATCTGTGTCACTGTCGGCATCAGCATATGAACATTGAACCAGAGGACCAATGGTCCTGTAAACGCTCACCTGAGATCTGCTGTATATACGAATGTTATAGAAAATAGTCCCAGTATAGGGGCAGGTGAAGCCCTTGGGCCATTATTTTTTCAGAATAATCAATATAATGTCCATACAAGTTTTTCCCTTCAAATGACATTCTAACAGTTTACCCATTCCAATACATAGGCAACCCATGTTGACCTTGCCTTAAAATAGGTCAAGGTCATCACAGGGTCATGATTTATATATACATTGTAGTACTTGTCATCGATGCTTCATGCCAAGTTTCGTTGAAATCGGTCCACTGGTTCCGGAGAAGATTTTTGAAGGGTTTATACCATATATGGGCATGGCGGCCATCTTGGTCATGTGACCTTGATTATTTATATATACATTGATTCCCTTATTCTATAGATGCTTCACAAGAAATTTGGCTTTGATTGGCCAAGCGGTTTCAGAGGAGAAGATGTTTAAATATTATGGTAATATACATGTATAATGCCCCGGCGCTGGGGCAAATGAGCCCCTGGGGTACAGTTTTTTTCAGAATCATTAATAGTCAGTCCTACTGCCCATTTCCCTGCAAGACATTCACTTTAAATGACATTTTAAAAGTTTTCCCCATTCAAGTGCATTGTCGACCTTGCTGTAAAATAGGTCAAGGTCATCCAAAGGTCATAATTTATATATACATTGTAGTACTTCAGTCCCCGATGGTTCATGCCAAGTTTTGTTGAAATCGGCCCATTGGTTCAGGAGAAGAAGAATTTTAATGGGTTTTTACCATATATGGGCATAGCGGCCATCTTGGTCATGTGACCTGGATTATTTATAAACACATTGATTTCCCCTTCCCATAGATGCTTCCTATAAAATTGGGCTTTGATTGGCCAAGTGGTTTCAGAGAAGAAGATTTTTGAATATTTTTGAAATATAGATGTATATTGCCCCGGGGTGGGGGCAGACCAACCCCTGGGGTCAAATTTTTTTTCAGAATTACCTACCTTCAGTCCATTTTCCCATTTTCTGCAAGATTTGCCTTTCAAATGACATTTTAACAATTTTCCCCATTCAAATGCATGGGCGACCTATGTTGACCTTGCTGTAAAATAGGTCAAGGTCATCCAAAGGTCATAATTTATAAACACATTGTAGTACTCTAGTCCCCGATGCTTCATGCCAAGTTTCGTTGAAATCGGTCCAGTGGTTCCGGAGAAGAAGAATTTTGAAGGGTTTTTACCATATATGGGCATGGCGGCCATCTTGGTCATGTGACCTGGATTATTTATAAACACATTGGTTCCCCCTTCCTATAGATGCTTCATATAAAATTTGGCTTTGATTGGCCAAGCGGTTTCAGAGAAGAAGATCTTTGAAAATGGTGGACGACGACGGACGGACGACGGACGGACGCCGGATCATGGCCATCCTATAAGCTCACCTTGTGAGCCTAACGGCTCAGGTGAGCTAACAACTGGGCGTTGAATGTGTGTGTATGTGTGTGTGCTCACTTGTCAAAATTGTCTGTTTCCATGCGATAAGGTTGTGTATACTTAGTGCTACTTGGTACTCATTAAAATTTCTTGTTACGTATTTTTCGTGATAGCAAAAGTAAATGTAAGTCTGAAATAGGTTTACGTAATTTGCTCTTGCTCAAAGTGAACTAGTGCACGACGTAAAGACTACAGAAAGTCCATGCAGGTAGACTCCCTGCACTTGAAATTGATGGATTGACTCCCCCTGCCATTGCTTACCACATCTCCCTAATAAGTATTTTGCACATGCTCAACACTCCCCACCTCACCTATAAAGTGTTTGCTCTGTAACCCACCCCACACACAAATAATCACTAATGCACCTTCTAGCTCATGAACTAGCCATTGTCTCTGCCCACCTTTCCCCAAATACTTGGTAGGGACTCAACTATGTTTGTTGCAATATTGCTAAAGCATACGATTATCTTTTCTGAAACGTAAGGGGAGTAACAAGCTGCAGTGTGCTGGATCACTAGCATCAGTCATATTCCGGAAAAGACTTCCAGATCAAAAGCAAAGTGAAACAACATTCACATTGTGCAATAGTCACCCATAACAACGGGCAAGAATAACAGAAGCTTTACTGCATTATGGAGAATAGGTATAGCGTTATACACTTTTCACCATATTTGCATACACGTAGATTAATTTTTCATTCTGCAAAAGTGTTCGCCGTAAGAAATATCATTTTTGGCCTAAAGATCCGCCGTAGTTAGCATCATTTTTCAAAAACACCTCTTGGACTTAGGTAGCATCCAGGCAATGAACTCATTGACGTACAATGCTTCCCAAACGATCCAGCATGGGTGTGTTAACACCATATTGTGCCAAAGTCAGCTCGAATACATGATTGTTGTTTGGTGAAATGAAACAAGGAATGATTCCGGTAAATATTGAAACTTTGATCATGATAAACATAAAGAACGATTTGAGCAATTAGCAAACATAATCAACTTTCGTGTTTCTGGTGGCATATTTCTCCAATAAAATTTATAATTTCTGTCAAAAGGTATGGTTTTTTAACAAACTACTAATGGCAAAAGCTGAAGGCATCCTTACTTTGTTTTCCCACAAAGTCACGACCCAAACATCCTAAAATTAATACCTGTAAAATATTCCACCCTACCTTCGTGAAATGTTGCATCAATCTGTGCCGTAACAAATTTGGTTGCATCAACGTTATACAGGGTGAAGCCACTGGGCCTATTTTCAATCAAATTTTATCTAAAGCATGATTGGGGTAGGGAAAAAGGTTGTATTCGGTTTGAGGCTGAGCCAGGTCAAGTTATATCAAAACTCTGGTTTTCATGGCAACAGATGTAGCACTCATAGACTTACAATGAAATCTTCTCCAAAACTGTAAGGTCAAGAGCTTTTACATTTTGAGTGTAATAATGTATAGTTAATTTTCTTTATAAATCCCGCCGTGCCCCTGGGGTCCATACAGGCCATGCCTCGTGGGTGTCATTATGTGCCATAGGCCAATACATTGTAATGGGAATACATGAAACCAGAGGACCAATGGTCCTGTAAACGCTCACCTGAGATCTGTTGTACGTATATACCAATAAACATGTTTGCATATTATGGAAAAAAGCCCCAGTAAAGGGGCAGATGATTCCCTGGTGTCCATTATTTTTCTTCATAATAATCAATATCCTGTCCATTTGCCAATTGCCTGCAAGTCTTTCCCTTCAACCGACAAATAACAGTTATCCCCATTCAAAGGCATAGGCAACCTATGTTGACCTTGTCGTAAAATAGGTCAAGGTCATCACAGGGTCATGATTTATATATACATTGTAGTCCTTAAGCCATTAATGTTTCATGCCAAGTTTTGTTGAAATCGGTCCACCGGTTCCAGAGAAGAAGATTTTGGAAGGGTTTTTACCATATATGGGCATGGTGGCCATCTTGGTCATGTGACGTGGATCATTTATATACACATTGGTTCCCTCATTCTATAAATGCTTCACATAAAATTTGGCTCTGATTGGCCAAGTGGATTCAGAGGAGAAGATGTTTGAATATTTTGGTAATATACATGTATATTGCCCCGGGGTAGGGGCATATGAGCCCCATGGGTCCATTTTTTTCTTCAGAATCATTAATATTCAGTCAAACTACCCATTCCTGCAAGATTTTCACCTCAAATTACTTTTTAAAAGTTTTCCCCATTCAAATGCATAGGCGACCTATGTTGACCTTGCCATAAAAAAGGTCAAGGTCATCACAGGGTCATGATTTATATACACATTGTAGTACTTGAGCCATCAATGCTCCATGCCAAGTTTCGTTGAAATCAGTGTACCGGTTCCTGAGAAGAAGATTTTGGAAGGGTTTTTACCATATATGGGCATGGCGGCCATCTTGGTTATGTGACCTTGATTATTTATATACACATTGGTTACCCCTTCCTATTGATGCTTCACATAAAATTTAGCTTTAATTGGCCAAGCGGTTTCAGAGGAGATGATGTTTGAATATTATGATAATATACATGTATATTGCCCCGGGGTGGGGGCATATGAGCCCCTGGGGTGCAAATTTTTTCAGAATCATTAATATTCAGTCCTACTGCCCATTTCCTGCAAGACTTTTACTTAAAATGACATTTTAAAAGTTTTCCCCATTCAAATGCATTGACGACCTATGTTGACCTTGCTGTAAAATAGGTCAAGGTCATCACAGGGCCATGATTTATATATACATTGAAGTGCTTGAGCCATCGATGCTTCATGCCAAGTTTCATTGAAATCGGTCCACCGGTTCTGGAGAAGAAGATTTTTGAAGGGTTTTTACCATATATGGGCATGGCGGCCATCTTGGTCATGTGACCTGGATTTCTTATATACACATTGGTTCCCCCTTCCTATAGATGCTTCATATAAAATTTGGCTTTGATTGGCCAAGTGGTTTCAGAGGAGAAGATCTTTGAAATTGTGGACGGACGACGGACGGACGGACGCCGGATCATGGCCATCCTATAAGCTCACCTTGTGAGCCTAACGGCTCAGGTGAGCTAAAAATCTTCAATGCTATGCGAAGCTCGACATAATTCCTGCTAATCATGCCCCTCGGGTCAAAAATAGCCCTACCAAGAAGGTCATAAGTATGAATCATCCTTCTTCTTTTAATTTTTTATTTCTGCATGCTGCGGAAATACTGCTTCAATACTCTGCATTAGAATTTCTGAATAAAACATGGAAATTTGAGTTTTGTGTGGAGATTTAAAGTACCTATTTGGAAATAGGTGCTCACTCGGCTTACATTTCTTTTCCTTGTATGAGTATACCCTGATTGTCATATTTTTTACCTCAAAATTAATGCCTTAAACTGATAAACATAATGGATGAAGATATATTTACCATAAATTTTAAAGGCATCTTAAGTCAATTCATTGTTCTAAAAGAATATAAAGACACTTTAAAAGCATTATCTATGTTTGATGCCTATATTAATAAGGTTTTGTTATATAAACTATACAATTACCATCCGTTGAAGTTTGACTGGTATCAACTCGAGCAGTTACTGTTATCTTTGTGGTTGGCGTGGTGGATTCTGATTTGTTGCTGGTATAACTATCGCCAATGGCAGCCAATCTCTCTGCTATCACACCGTATAACCTCTCTCTCTCAGCCTCAGTCATATCATCTATATCATTCTCTGAAAATCAGTAATCTATTTGTAATCATGAAAACATGTCCGTGTAATGTATGCCCCCTTGAACCCCACTTTTATATAGCCAAACTGGGATATGCAGGGGTATTCCTATTTTTCTTATTTTTGCTGCAAACAATAGGTTGTGGGTACTCGTTAGAACCGCCTCGCTGAGGCAATTCTAACTTGTACCCAAAATCTATGTTTTGAGCAAAACATGTGAAAAATATGATAAAAATTCTTCTGAAAATTTTCAATTTTTACATCTTCAGAAAAATCTGTATAGTATATGGGGATGCTTTTGTAATGTGATGAATAGACCCTCTCATCTGCTCGTCATTTTCATCTGGGTGTGTCCAATTTAATTTTTAGGGGCATCAGGATTTATTTTAAATTATATATATTTCAATGAAATTCCTTGAAGCAAATAAAATAGCCCCAGATTGAACGGTGCATTCTGCACAAAGAAGACACCAGGCTGATATGGGTTTTAATACATTAGCAATCAAACAATGAAGAGTCATTATCAAAATGAGCCGCATCATGAGAAAACAAACCTGCATCTGCGAAAAACAAATGATCGGCACCTTAGTTTTCGCTACACGGATAGTAAAATTCCTATACTTTCTAAATCCATAATTTCAAGCTTGTAGCCATCTTCTGTGACGGTACCGACCAGTTTGTGTTGAACCTATTCAAAAACCACATTGTTGGTTTTCTCATGATGCATCTCATATTTTGTCTTGTGAGGAATTTCATTGAAAAAAGAACTAAAAATTCAAAATCACTCATGGTGCCCCTAAAAATGATAGTGGAATCCAACAAATGATAATGATGGGAGAATCCATTTGTCAAATATGGGTTAACATTGTCACCTAAGAAACAAGAGGACCAATGGTCCTGTAAACGCTCTCCTGAGAACTGGGATATGCAACCTAAGCTGACCTTGCCCCAAAAAGGTCAAGGCCATCCCAGGGTCATGATTTAAACAAACTTTGTAGAGCTGTATTCATTGATGCTTCAGGCCAAGTTTCAAAATCATAGGTCTTCCGGTTCTGAAGAAGATTTATACTAGTTTTTACTATTTATTGCCATGGCGACCATCTTGGTTATGTGACCTGGACCATTTATATTAATTTTCACTCCCCTTTCCTAACGATGCTCCACTTAATGTTTGGCTTTGATTGGCCAAGCGGTTTCAGAGAAGATGTTTTAATATTATGGTCATACACATGTATATAGCCCCGGGACAGGGGCAGACAACCCCCTGAGGACAATTTTTTCCATAACCATAAATCTTCTGTCCATTTGCATACTCCCAGCAAGTTTCCTACCCCCCCCCCCCCCCCATTTAATAACATTTTAATAAAATGCATACGCAACCTATGTTGACCTTGCCGTAAAATAGATCAACGTCATGATTTATATAAACTTTGTAGAGCTTCATTGCCTGATGCTTCATGCCAAGTTTCAAAATAATAGGTCTTCTGGTTCTGGAGAAGAAGATTTTTAAAGGTTTTGCTATTTATAGCCATGGTGGCCATCTTGGTCATGTGACCTTGATCATTTATAAAAACTTTCATTCTCCCTTCCAAAGAATGCTCCACATGAAGTTTGGCTTTGATTGGCCAAGCGGTTTCCAAGAAGAAGATCTTTGAATATTATGGTAATATAAATGTATATTGCCCCGGGTCGGGGGCAGACCTGCCCCTGGAGCCCATTTTTTTAGAATCATTAATCTTCAGTCCATTTCCATAAAGGTTTTCCCTTCAAATGACATTATGACAATTTTCTCCATTCAAATGCATGGGCGACCTATGTTGACCTTGCCATAAAATAGGTCAAGGTCATCCCAAGGTCATGATTTATATAAACTTTGTATAGCTCCTCCCCCTGATGCTTCATGCAAAGTTTCAAAATCGTAGGCCTTCTGGTTCTGGAGAAGAAGATTTTTAAAGGTTTTTGCTATTAATAGCCATGGTGGCCATCTTGGTCATGTGACCTTGACTATTTATAAAAACTTTCTTTCCCCCATCCCAAGGATACTACAAATAAAATATGGCTTTGATTGGTCAAGCGGTTACTGAGAAAATTAAGTTAAACATTTAATTTGTAACTGACCTTTGGCCAAGGTCAAGAAATGACCTTGACCTTTAATACTCACAACACTTCATTAACTCAACATGTTGTCTGTATTACCAACTTTCAGGTCATAGGCTTCAAAACTTCCTGAAAAATTTAATGTTTTCACTTTTTTCCATTGAAAAGCTTATGTAACCAAAATTGACCTTGCCATAAAATAGGTAAAGGTCAACCCAAGGTCATGATTTGTATAAACTATGATGGGGTGGAGTCCCCGATGCTACATAACAAGTTTCGTTGAAATTCCATCGATGTATGTATTCCATTGGTCCATCGATTACAGAGAAGATTTTTTTTTTTTTTTTTTTTTTTTTGTTTTTTACCATATATGGGAATGGCGGCCATCTTGGTCATGTGACCTGGACAATTTATATAAACTTTCGTTCCCCCTTTCTAAGGATGCTCCTCATGAAGTTTGGCTTTGATTGGCCCAGCGCTTTCAGAGGAGAAGATCTTTGAAATTTCGGCCGGACGACGACGGCCGACAGACAACAGACTGACGACGGAGCATGGCCATCCTATAAGCTCACCTTGTGAGCCTTCGGCTCAGGTCAGCTAAAAACTGCCATAATGGCACATTACAGTCCTAATTTTCAACCTTGCTCATCTTGGCCCAGGGGCATGATTGGCACAATTTATGTAGAGGACCATTAGCCATTGCTACATATCAAATATCAAAGCTGTTGGCCAAGTGGTTTCAGAGAAGAAGATTTTTTTAGTTTTTTTCCTATTGTAGGTCTATGGAGACTATAGACCCCCGGGGCGTGGCCAAATTTGACCCCAGGGGCATGATTGGCACAATTTATGTAGAGGACCATTTGCCATTGCCATCTACAAAATATCAAAGCTGTGGGCCCTGTGGTTTCAGAGAAGAAGATTTTTTAATTTTTTTCCCATAGTAAGTCTTTGGAGACTATCAACCCCCGGGGCGTGGCCAAATTTGACCCCAGGGGCATGAATGGCACAATTTATGTAGAGGACCATTAGCCATTGCTACATACCAAATATCAAAGCTGTGGGCCTAGTGGTTTCAGAGAAAAAGATTTTTTTTAGTTTTTCCAATTGTAAGTCTATGGAGACTATCGACCCCCAGGGCGTGGCCAAATTTGACCCCAGGGGCATGGCTGGCACAATTTATGTAGAGGACCATTAGCCATTGCCACATACAAAATATCAAAGCTGTGGGCCCTGTGGTTTCAGAGAAGAAGATTTTTGAATTTTTTTTCCCATAGTAAGTCTATGGAGACTATCGACCCCCGGGGCGTGGCCAAATTTGACCCCAGGGGCATGAATGGCACAATTTATGTAGAGGACCATAAGCCATTGCTACATACCAAATATCAAAGCTGTGGGCCTAGTGGTTTCAGAGAAGAAGATTTTTTTAGTTTTTCCCATTGTAAGTCTATGGGACCTATCTGTTGCCATGGAAACCACAATTTTGATAAAATCTGCTCCAAAACCTAATGCCATCAATCCCCCAACCCAATTATGGTTCACATTAAATTTGATCAAGATCGGCCAACCAGCTTCAGAAATATTCTTCTTTGAAATTGTGGACGGACGACGGACGACTACGGATGACGGATGCCTGCCTATCCTATAAGCTCACCTGTGAGCCTTCGGCTCAGGTGAGCTAACAAAGTCAATGGACCGTGAAATACAGGTCAAGGGCACTGGGTCAAGGTGCGTGCTTGTAGGGTATGTTAAAGACAATTGCTACGCAAGGTTTCACACTCCTAGCTCTCACTGATGTAGAGAAAACCAAACTTAGACGTAAATGTTGACAGACGGACGTACGGACGGACGGACGCACGAACGGATGGAAATTTGGATTCCTATATCACACCCTGCTATAAGCAGGTGCGATAAAAACTACAACACTCTTCAGTGCAAACTGTACTCACCTCACCACTCAATGCAAACACATGAGCCGCCACATGAGAAAACCAACAATCTGTAAAGGCGAAAAACAAAGGGGCAGATCAGCTTCGAAGTAACTGCAAAGCTGATCATCGCCTTTGTTTTCGCTACACTGATAGTATAATTTCTCTACTTTCTAATTTCAAAATTTCACACTTCTAGCCATCAACTATGACTGCGAAGACCGGTAAATGTCGAACATGTCCATGAAATATATACCCCCTTAAACCCCACTTTTATATAGAAAAACTGGGGTTAACACTAACAGGGGTATGCCATTTTTCTTATTCTTAATCCAAAACAAAGATTGTGGGTACTCGTTAGAACCGCCTGTTCGAGGCGGTTCTAACATGTACCCACAATCAATGTTTTCAGTAAAAATATAAAAAAAAATTTCCAACAAAATTTTCAATTTTTAAAATCGAAAAAAATTTCTGTATATATTGCGTGGGCGAGTTTTTGTAATGATAAAGATTTTGCCAGATAAACCATAATAGTATGAGTACCTGATCCCTCTGTAATTCCATCCATTTCCAGATCCTCAGCTGTATCCAAGTGTTTATGCATATCAACATCCTGTATCGTATGTATCCGTCCATTCTTGTTGACCTTGGCTTCGTGAACACAACTCTCTAAATTGAACTCAAATGACCTGTTGCGTGGCAAGTCTTCATTTGGATCAAACCAGATTTTTTCCACCAAAACTCCAGCATGGTCAACTATGTCAAGACAGCTGGAGTTTCGTCGTATGTCCTCTGGTCTAGATACAACCTTTCAACAAAAATCATATTGCAGTCAGAGAGGGGAAGAGGGGTTCCAATATGGCAGCAAAAATTAAATCAGAATGATGTTTGAATTAGATAAATGTATTACATGATTTCATGTGTAAAGAGACTGGTCGATACCATCTAAAGATCAGACATTAGAAACAGCCAGTTAAAGGAACACTGAAACTGCTGGAGTTCTGATAGAGGACTAGAAAAGTAGCTCAATGCAGGGTTGGCATGAAATTACCCACCCGGGTTTACCCAGCCCATTAAACCCAGGTTTACCCGGGTTGGGCTTTAAGTTTATATTGCCCACTTTGGGTTTTATGAAATTATGGTAATGTAAATCTTTGTTCCCCTGCTGATAGTGTGTAAAATATAATAAATGATTCAATATATTTGAATAATTTATTAAAATGACAATAGTGAGATTCTTCAACACACTTTAGTCTATGTGCTTTTAGTCTTTCAATCTTAGCACTAACAGTTTGTATGCAAATTTTACACTTGGCAATCTTTCTGTTGCCTTCTTCAATAACATAGAAAAAATTCCACTATGGGTCTTTTTGCTTGACCATGACTGATGAGAATGAAAAAAAGTTAACTGTGAAAATCTGTTCTAGTGAGTGAATCAGTCAATTAAAGAAACACCTCAAATAACAGGATTAAAATGTATTCAATTCACTGTTTGCAATAAATTCAAGAGGCAGGTAATAATTGCTCAATTGCTAAAATCACAGGTAACACTGCTACTGTTATTTTCCTAATTTTTGGGACTCTGTAATCAACCAAAAATTTTGTCACCAAAATTAAACAGAATAGCAGAAATCCTATCAAGGTTCAAGGTTGGTAAATACATGTACATTGGTCATGTGTAATCTCAGCTCTTATGGCTACTCAGTTTTAATAACTTTTAATTTTCTTTCCATTGTTTGATCTGGTTTTGCACTGTTTGCCTACAATATGAGCGTCGTCGCGCAGCATAAAAAGTCCTTAGCGTAATTCATGACGTTGCGAGATATTGACGTCAAAATCGATGCGTAAATTACGCGACAATTTCATTGCCAATTAACGTCCGTGTGTACAAGTATTATTTGAGCGGCTTGTGCTGGAAAATGGAATGGCGTTTGTTATCTTTGTTAAAGGTCACAGGTAACTGCATGATATGAGTTAAGTAAAAAATATGGCTTTCAATAATAAGACAGACAAATAAAAGCGCTGCAGGCATGCATGATACCCCGCCACGCAAATTTAATTTAGTACAAATGCACGGCATTAATCTACAATACCAAACCACATCTTCCAAATATGAACTCCTTAACAAAGTTTGAAGCAAATTGGTCTACTGATGCTCAAGATAGCGCGTAAAAACAATATTGTAACATAAATCAAGGGCCATTACTTTGTATTTATTTGACGAAAATTACCAATCTTCAATCCCAAACCACTCCTTCCTGATATAAACTCCTATACAAAATTTGAAGAAAATTAGTCAATAAATGCTCCAGATAGAGCCCGGAAATTAAATTTTAACGTAAATCAAGGGCCATAACTCTGTACTTATTTGACGAAATTTTCCCATCTTCAATCCCAAACCACTCCTTCCTAATATGAAAATTTACCCATCTTCAATCCCAAACCACTCCTTCCTAATATTAGCTCCTATACAAAGTTTGAAGAAAATTGGTCAATAAATGCTGAAGATAGAGCCCGGAAATGAAATTTTAACGTAAATCAAGGGCCAAAACTCTGTACTTATTTGATGAAATTTAGCCATCTACAATCCCAAACCACTCCTTCTTAATATGAACTCCTATACAAAGTTTGAAGAAAATTGGTCAATAAATGCTCAAGATAGAGCACAGAAACGAAATTTTAAAGTAAATCAAGGGCCATAACTCTGTATTTTTTTGACGAAATTTGCCCATCTTCAATCCCAAACCACTCCTTCCTGATATAAACTCCTATACAAAGTTTGAAGAAAATTGGTCAATAAATGCTAAAGTTAGAGCACGGAAACGAAGCGCTGACGGATAGACGGACGGACGGACACTCGAACGCAAATTTTTTGAGGAGGGTATAACACTAGAGGACCATTGGTCCTGTAGCTCACCTGAGAGATTATCACATTGTAAGCTCATGAGATTTAAATTAATTGAGAATCGACCAATGAAAGTCTATGCATGGACACTAATGACCCCCGGGGCATGGCCAAATTTGACCCAGGGGCATGACTGGCACAATTTATAATGGGGACTACCAAACATTGCTACATACAAAATATAGAAGCTCTGGGCCTTTTGGTTTCAGAGAAGAAGATTTTTTTAGTTTTTCCCACTGTAAGTCTATGGAGACTATCTACCCCCGGGGCATGGCCAAATTTGACCCCAGGGGCATGGCTGGCACAATTTATGTAGAGGACCATTAGCCATTGCCACATACAAAATATCAAAGCTGTGTGCCCTGTGGTTTCAGAGAAGAAGATTTTTGAATTTTTTTCCCATAGCAAGTCTATTGAGACTATCAACCTCCGGGGCCTGGCCAAATTTGACCCCAGGGTCATGAATGGCACAATTTATGTAGAGGACCATTAGCCATTGCTACATATCAAATAACAAAGCTGTGGGCCTAGTGGTTTCAGAGAAGAAGATTTTTTTAGTTTTTCCTATTGTAGGTCTATGGAGACTATCGACCCCCGGGGCGTGGCCAATTTTGACCCCGGGGACATGATTGGCACAATTTATGTAGAGGACCATTAGCCATTGCCACATACAAAATATCAAAGCTGTGGGCCCTGTGGTTTCAGAGAAGAAGATTTTTTAATTTTTTTTCCCATAGTAAGTCTATGGAGACTATCAACCCCCGGGGCGTGGCCAAATTTGACCCCAGGGGCATGAATGGCACAATTTATGTAGAAGACCATTAGCCATTGCTACATACCAAATATCAAAGCTGTGGGCCTAGTGGTTTCAGAGAAGAAGATTTTTTTAGTTTTTCCCATTGTAAGTCTATGGGACCTATCTGTTGCCATGGAAACCACAATTTTGATACAATCTGCTCCAAAACCTAATGCCATCAATCCCCCAACCCAATTATGGTTCACATTAAATTTGATCAAGATCGGCCTACTAGCTTCAGAAATATTCTTCTTTGAAATTGTGGACGGACGGACGACGGACAGACGACAACGGACGACGGATGCCTGCCTATCCTATAAGCTCACCTGTGAGCCTTCGGCTCAGGTGAGCTAATAATACCCCGCACTTTTTGAAGTGGAGGGTTATAATAAAAGTAAACTACAGGTCAACCTCATTATAACGCTATCTTTGGGGTCCATGGAAACAGACCGTGTTATAGGTGAACCGTGTTATAATGAGGTTATTTACAATAGGCATATAACAAAATAATTGATTTGGGAGCCATGACATGACCGTGTTATATTGAAAACTGCACTATAATGAGACGCGTTATAATGAGGTTGAACTGTACATACATTAAAAAAATCGCTAAAACATTGATCAAAATGTACCAACATAGCCGCAACCGTTTTCTATTCTCTCGACGGCTGTGTTAGGATGTCAGACAGTGAAGTATTATCAACTTGGCGTGTCACCAGTAAACCTTTCACATTCAAACACATGCACATGCATAGATTTTTTTCTGGTCGGTGTTATCACAGAATCTGAACCGAATTTAGTCATGATGGACTTAAAAAATCCAAAATCTGGTCAAAATATTTTCATGTCTCTCCTCTACACGTTTTTATCTTTCCAAAAGTATCGCTTGTTATAATATATTTCAAGGGAGAGCAATCTTTTAAAGTACATAAATTCATGATTGAAAATGCTTTGTATTTTTATTTTGTTTTAAAGCAAGAAAAATACACTAAATGTAAAAATAAAAAGGTTTTACACAAATTGTACAATATTTTATTTCGTCTTTTTGCGTAAATTATTACAAATATAGTCAAGGCCGCTGTGTCGAGATTTGTGCTCCCGTGGCAATTTTTTGCTAAAAGTGATTCATGTCCATTTTCATGTAGAAAAATATATGCCCTTCCAGAAAAACGATGTTTCCAATTTTTCCTTGGCGTATTAACGTCACAATGACGTCACAAAGTGACGTACCAACTTTTTCTCAGAAAATGAACATTGTATCTTTTCTTACACATAACATAAGCAAATTTGTATGTTTTATTTGGTCGTGAAGTGGTTTGAAACATTTTGATGAGATATATGTATTGTTAATGCAATTCTAGCCTTCATGTAACGTAAAAATGACGTCATTTTGACGTTAATTCGATAAAATTTAAATTATGCGCGAAAACAATTACAAATTACTAATAATTTGACCGTGCCATGTACACATAGTAATTTTCACAATATGTTTAAAGGAAAAACCAATACTAACGGCGTATAGCTACCCATCTTGCTAAGAAATCCAGCGCACATTCTGATCAGAATCGGCACCGCTGAACAAAACATTAGGCCGCTGTGTCTACATTTTGGCTCCCATGGCAAACGTTTGGTTAAAGTGTTTCCTTTGGATTTTTATACAGAGCTATATATGCCATTTGAAATAAAAGATGTTGTTCCAATTTTGTATTCCAACTACTAACGTCAAAATGAGTGGTTAAATATGCCTATGACGATACTAAAATGCAATTTTGATTCTATGTAGAATCCCTTTAGCTTCATTTGCGTTACGAAAATTTACAATCACGGTGGGCTTCTTCAAAATGCCTTAATAAAATTTTCAGCACCATTTATTAGATTATCATTATATAAAATTTATAAGGTTTGGGGCAAGGTATTTGGTTACAAAATTGACAGTAAAGTAATACACAAGACTACTGGAATGCCATATACTACACAATACATCGTTCTCTTGCTCGTGGAAATTTCTGTCATCTATGTGTTAACTCCTGCGTACTTCAAGGGGGTGGTATCGTATGTGTGAGTACAGTTTTGAAAAAAAGTCAGGTCTGAGGACTAAATCCATTGGAATTAACAAATTAGGCACAACATAGTCTCCAGCCTCATCACGGTATGTCATTGTATTGAAAGTTGTCACGGGATCTCAGGTTGTAGTCTCCATCCGAAGGACTGGAGAAGCCCGGAATTGAACTTGCGACCCCTGGTTTACAAGGCAAGTGGCTTTACCACTGTGCCAAGGAGGCTTCCGGTATCGCATACATCCTCTTGGCCTTTCGTATCATAAATGATTCTCTGTTATTGATCTTCAGATATGTATGTTAGCTGTGCAATGACTTTAGAAAAGTCTGGGTGTATACTTCCAACTTTTATCAGTTATATGAAAGGCCCGTGCCATGAATGCGATGTAATTCGCTTTATCGTATAATTGGCATTCATTTGCCTCATTGACCATCTTTAAATTATCACAATGAAAATGATAAAACTAGCGCCTTAAGCGATGCATCATATATGTAGTATCCAGCCACGCATCGCCTTTACGACTTCATGCAATTCCAATGCTAATCTTGCTTTCTCCAGCACCTGCTGCATCATTTGCTTTTGCTGCAGGTACAAGAAAAATTCAGTGATGTGATGCATACATGGTGACATGCATGCACTTGTTCAGACTGACACATTCTCTGATCCTTTTTCATGTGACACTCGGGTTATAACAGGGATTATTATGATACATGTGGTGTTTGCCATGCTATATATGCTTATCTGGGCTTTGATACTAGCTTCCAGATGTAGAAATGAATTGGTGACAAATTATTCAACCTACGAAAACTGCAGGCGCAAGCAAGTAACAAACAATTGTGCTAGATTACGTAAAAGATATCAACTGCAATACTAAAATACAAGGGACTATGCATCAAGTTCAGCAGTCATGTGACAGCTATGACCTTAATATAAGTACAAATGAGACAAAAAGAGCAATCAACCAATCATCTGAAAACCTTCGATTAAATCAAGTATCACTCACTGTTAATGAGTGAATTGTTGAGTAATATATCACTGTTTGTCGGTCAGTTGTACACAGATAAATCACTCGCACTGCGCGCTCGTGATTTGCTCTGCTTTACAACTGACCTACAAACAGTGATATATTACTCAACAATTCACTTCTAGAGCTGATCTATTTCTTAATTCCGCTTATCGGAAAAGATGGCGATGACGTCATCGATAACTTACCTGTGAACTCACGGGTACAGAGTCAATAAATACACAGACTTAATACACATATTTGTGCGGGAAAATATGTCTTAAATTGTAAATATTCGTTGAAATCAAAGAATGATGAATTAACTAAAAAAAAATAACTTAATATAAGAACCACTGAAAAAGAATTATCCGCCATCTGTCTGAAAAATTATTCTGGCAAGGTTTGTTTTAAACTGAGAAAACTGAATGATCTAGAGAAAGAGTTGCATGTAATTGGATAACTTTATCCAATGTTTTCACTTATACATTATTATTTTCAGCTCACATTTTTTCTTGATTTGTTTTTATCTAACGGCAGCTTATATTTCACGATTTTATTTTGTAATTATTATTATTTAATATGATAATAGATAGAAATGTACAATAACCGTGTCGTTGAAGTTGTTGGAGTTTTAAAATCCAAGCGTGTGTGGCCGATATGTTATTTTAAAAAATCTTAAATATGTTTCCTCCAAAAACAGATCCTACAAAATGACAGCAGAAATACTATGTTGACAGTGTAAAATTGTCATAAAAATTCAATGTTATTCGAGACAGAAGTGACTGATAGTGTGTGCATATTAAATGAAAAGAGATCAAAGCCGCCCGCGCTTGCCGAAAAATAAAAATATTTAGCTATAAATAAACACGGAAATATTGCGCTATTCACGATATTTTCCTTCCAAAATCAAAATACATGCATTCTGGAAACAATCTTTCATCATTACACAACAAACTTTTAAAGATTTGGGCGTTTTGGGTCATTTGTGCAAATAAAATATTACGTATATTGGCTTTTAATAAAGCCGCCATTACGGATTTGTACCCGTGAGAGTGACCTGGATGCTGGCTGATGACGTCACGCCATCTTTTCCGATAATCGGAATTAAAGACGCGCGATTTTTAAATATAAACAATCAGGTTGGTTTGGTCATACATAATGGCCAAGTGTTTGAGTCATGTTTGGTCTGGTCAATGTTTCTGCTGTGTATTTAGCCAGTCCTGTGTGGAGCTGAAAGTGCCTTACTCAATGTCACTAACACAACAATGATAAGTATCGAACATGATTTGCAAATGAAGTAAAAACCAGAGGACCAATGGTCCTGTAAACGCTCACCTGAAATCCGAGATATATACCAATAAACTTGTGTGACTAGAATGGTAATGTACATGTATATAACCCCAGGGCCGGGTCAGAGCAACCCCTGGAGTCAATTTCTTTTTGAAAACATAAAACCTCTGTCCATTTGCCAGTTTACTGCAAATTTTGTCCTCCAAATGACATTTTAACAATTTTCCCCATTCAAATGCATGGGCAACCTAAGTTGACCTTGCCATAAAATAGGTCATGGTCATCCAAGGGTCACGATTTATATAAACTTTGTAGAGCTCCATTGCCTGATGCTTCATGCCAAGTTTCAAAATCATAGGCCTTCTGGTTCTAGAGAAGAAGATTTTTAAAGGTTTTTGCTATTTATAGCCATGGCAGCCATCTTGGTCATGTGACCTTGACCATTTATATATACTTTCATTCCCACTTCCTAACAATGCTCCTCATAAAGTTTGGCTTTGATTGGCCAAGCGGTTTCTGAAAAGAAGATCTTTGAATATCACTGTAATATACATGTATATTGCCCCGGGGTGGGGGAAGACAGACCCCTGGGGTCCAAATTTTTTCAGAATCATCAAACTAAAGTCCATTTGCCCATTTCCTAAAAGTTTTTCCCTACAAATGACATTTTTACACTTTTTCCCATTCAAATGCATAAGCGGCCAATGTTGACCTTGCCGTAAAATGGGTCAAGGTCATCCCAGGGTCATGATTTATATAAACTTTGTAGAGCTCCAGTCACTGATGCTTCACACCAAGTTTCAAAATCATTGGCCTTCTGGTTCTGGAGATGAAGATTTTTTTTTTCTATTTATAGCTATGGCGGCCATCTTGGTCATGTGACCTTGACCATTTATATAAACTTTCTTTCCCCCTTCCCAAGGATGCTCCATATGAAGTTTGGCCTTGATTGGCCAAGCGATTTCAGGGGAGAAGATGTTTCATTATTATGGAAATATACAGTCCCGGTAAAAAATCAACAACATATTTCTCTTTTCTCGGAGGACCCTAAGCTATTTTTCTCGGAGAAAGAACGCTAAATTTCTCTTTTCATTAAGATATTTCGCGTTTTGTTCAGTTCGATTTCTCGGAGAAACACCGAGAAATTTCACCGCGACCGCAGGTATTAACCGGTGAAAACAGGTAAGTCCAGATTTACCTGTTCGCGGTGTTTCTCGGAGAAATATTGTGCACGATTGTGAAAATCGATTTTACCATATTTTTAATAATTAAAGAAGTTTTAGACCTTTAACTGATCAGTATTTATAAGTGTTTTTGTATATGGCACCTCTAACAGTTTGACACGTTTTAATAAGGCACATTAATTACTGAGCAAACATTCCACAATCTTCTCCACTGGTTTCCGTTACGGTTGGTCAGGCATGACTCGACTCGCATTTGACATACAAATTAAGAAGTACTTTGTTTCATCTCAATTATGTCTTTATCCAAGTAGTTTCATTTGTTTGAGCTAGGAAACATAAAAGCAATAGGCCATAAACATGTACAAGTATAATAAGTAACCATTTTGCGCATTCTTGAATTCATATTGTAATGAAATAAATGTTTTCTGGTTCTGGTTGTATGTCAAGCTATGGAAACGTGCATGTAGAATGAAATGGCATAATTTCATCACATTGTCAGCTTATGGAGCAAGCTATTTTTGTAAAATTTTATTGACCCGATTACCCTGCAGCGATCTTCTAACTCCTATATGAATATGCATTACAACATTCTCGATGATAAGGATACACTGTATTTAACTAGCACAAAGTTTTGTCAATACCTCTAAATCACTCGTTTATCAGGGGCACTGTTCGCATAAACACTTTTTCCATACCTTTATGACCAAATCTTCACATAAGAATAAGGCGGATAACGAGAAAACAATTTATACACTTTTCTTTTTTTTAAGCATCTGTTTTTCTTGCTAAATGCATAAACGCAAAACCTATTGCCATGCATAACGACAACTCCGCCATGAACATTTTGTGTTGGCGGCATGCTGTTTTTACAAGGTGCGGTCCGAAATGTCAAGTGCATAGGAAAGTGCATGATACATGGTGAAAAATGACAAGTAAAGACAATTTATCAATAAATTAATTGATAATTAATCGAGTAAATTAACAAACGCATTTACATGTTCATGTGCTTTAAACCCATATACATTGTATGAGGTATTCCTCAACATATTTACACACATCATGATAACAACATGTCCATGTAATGTATACCCCACTTTTATATGAGCCGCGTCATGAGAACGCTGGACTTATACTCATGCGATAATAAAGGCGCAGATCAACTGTACAGTATCTGCACAGCTGATCAGCGCCTTTGTTTTCACTACTCAGCTAGTACAATCCCCCTACTTCTTTAATCTGGTATTTCTGTACGCTGTGGCTTGGATCGGCTGTACGTTACATGTAACGTGGCTGTATGTTACATGTAACGTACAGCCGAGCCAAGCCACAGCAAACCCCGTCGATGGAAAAGCATGCTCATCCACCAAGGGTGATTTACTGCGCTATATACATCGATTCACAAAGTCTCGAGTTTGAAATTTGCATATTTCCAAGGGAAGCTATCCCGTTACATGATCAAGATGTATAGATATGAATTTTTCACCATATTCGATCTAATAAGTGCACTTGTTCCAAAAATCGCACATCCTGATCGTTTCCGAAAAACATGTGCAGCTCGACTAGCACACAGCTCAACTGGCGTATGGATATCTTACATCAAATTTACACGTTAAATCGCATTAAAACTTAAACTTTATTAATGTTTGCGTAGAAGGCAGGAACGGATACACTCATTTTACACGAAAACAAATACATGACCTTATATTTTGGTGTCAGTTTTAAAAATTACCGGGACCGTCTACGTATACAAACTTTAATATGCATGTGCATGAATAGAAAAATCACTGCGCAATATTGCTGTTACTAACGTCCTTGTCCTCAGCCACGGTTATATCGGTACGTTTTCGTCGCTTTATGGTACTGTACAAGTTTGGGATGTCCTGACGTTCGAAATGGGCTACACAACATTCGTATTTGTAAACCCTTCACCTACAAAAACTACCGAAACAGCATCCGACACGCTATGAACTGCAGATACTTGCAGATACTTTTTGGTTGTTGAAAAGCCTTCGATTACGAAACTTTGCCCATTCCATAAACAGAGAATTTTTGAGCTTTAGAAATTGAAAATTTTCAGCTGAATACTTTTGATATTTCTCTTATTTTTGCTCAAAACATAGATTGTGGGTACACCTCGCCGAGGCGGTTCTAACGAGTACCAACAATCTATGTTTGGGAGCAAAAATAAGAAAAAAAGGTATACCCCTGCAAACCCCAGTTTTGCTATATAAAAGTGGGCTTTGAGGGGTTCCACGGACATGTTTTCCTGATGTTTTTCTGTTGGAGACATTTAAAAAATCGAAACACATTGTATGTCAAGGTAAATTTGGTCACAAACCTTGCCGTACAGTCTCAGAAACCACCAATTGTACTCCAAACAAGGATGACACTGGTATTGCAAAGCAAGCAATGTCACGACATCCTGTGTTCAGGGTTTCCTACACAAACCGACTGTAACCTGTTTCCATATGAGCCGCATCGTAAGAAAACCGGATTGTTGCGAAGCTGATCAGCGCCTTTATTTTCGCTACATTGATAGTACAATTCCTTTTCTTTCTTTTACCGAAAACTTCCAGTCTCTAGCTATCCCCACCATTGCACTAAAGAAATCCCGCCAAACTTTTGACTGTACTGCAAATACGAGGGTTGTCCCAAAAGTTCCATTACACTCACTGTTTTGCCACAATAGCAGCAAGTCAGAGCTTACAACACTTATGATCACCAAGTACTATATCTATGGACTTTGGGGGCAAATTTTCGTACTGCTACGTGCATTTGTTAAAATTCAGGGGAGGTTTGAACCCTTGTTCCCCTACTTCAGCGGAGCAGGTCTAATGACGTTGCCGTTAATTTTGATTTTTTCTTAATATTTTGCCGTTTGGATAAATACACTACAAACAAAAAAATATATTTCAAAATTAAATTTATATTCAGCTAAACGATACTGTAGCATGTATTTGGAAATCTGAGTAAAATATTTATAACCAAATTGTAAAAATAATGTAATAAAGATCAGACATGCAAAATAAGAATAATTAACCAAATGCTATCCACTGTAAACTACTGCCCATGTTTCATTAGGTCAAGTAATATTACTGTTAGCTGATATATCGTTTTAAAAGTAGGTGTTGTGAACTAGTATTGAAGTCACCAACTAATATCAAGCTGAACATTTGCCTGGTTTCCATTAAAGAACTTATTTTAGATGGTTAAATCAAACGGACCCGGTTTGTTTGCTCCGCATGTTTTTGCCGACGTCGTAATTTTGTCGTTGAATATTTATAGGTAAGCTTCTTGATTTGTCTCCCAAACTATCAAATCTTCCTCAAATTTCATAAAATTATCACAAAATGATGACCATAGAATAGTAGTTAGGCTGGTATAATTTCTAAATTATCATATTATACCAATGTTGATTTAGCAGATTGCGAAAAATAGAAATTTAGAAAACATTTTGCATAATTTGACTTGCTCCGGTCATGCCTACTTATGGTAACCAAGGTAACTGTAGCAGTAAGGTCATTGAAGTGAGTATCATTTAAAATAAGTTCCAATATGCACAATTATTCTGCATGAGTAACTGTTGTTGGTTCCTGCTATGCGTTCAGAATAAAATGTATTTGTAATGGGACTTTTGGGACAAGCCACGTAGTTACATATGTTTGTTACGTATTGAACGGGTTGAAATGACGTTACACCGTCTGACGTCAAGGTAACGTGACTTATGGGATAGCTGACGTCATACTTTAATCAAAATGGCGTCCAAACGGCGCAAAGTAACGTCACGCTAATCCGCCCAGTGAAATATCACTCAATATATCACTGCACTTTACCATTGGCTTTTATAGGCAGGGTGTGTTAGAATTGTTATTAAAGTTGGGCGCGTACAACATGAAATAAACCAAAGCCTGTCTACATGTACACTACAGTTACAGACTGTGACATTATTGGGATGATCGCGACACAAACCGACTGTGCGCCTCCATACGACATTAGCTGTTAAGTGGGACAAAAGCGATGTTTATAATACTGTCCGGTTCCGTTGACGAGATGTTTTAGCTACAATAGCCTTCTTTATTTTAGCTCGCCTGTGCAGCTATTGCATAGTCACCTCGGTGTCTGTGTCCGTGTCCGCAACACTTTGTCAAGCAATTAAGATCAATACAAACCAAGCGTGTTTTTGATTCAAACATCAAAAAACTTATAGTCTGCCATTGCATTACGAAAACATGCCCATGCAATATACAGAATTTTTTTTTGGTTTGTTAAAATCAAAATTTTCACTGGAAAAAAATTTGATATTTTTCTTATTTTTGCTCACAACATAGATTGTGGGTACACGTTAGAACCGCCTCGACTAGAACCGCTTCGTCGAGGCGGTTCTAACGAAAAATAGGTATACCCCTGCAAACCCCAGTTTTACTATATAAAAGTGCGGTATGAAGGGGTATACATTACACGGACATGTTTTCCTGATGTGGCCCACAGGTGTCTCAGTTACCATATCCAATTAAAAAATTATAATCTATTTCGTGATCTTTTGATCTTGTTATCTATTTCCAATAAAGACCATTCATAACTTGATTTAATGATGCTCCGTGCTGCTGGACACGACATTCGTTATAAGTTAATTGCAAAATGTCAACATCTTTTTCATGTTGACATTTCTTAAAAAGCGTGTCATTACACCAGTTCATAAGTTGTTACGAGGCATTTCCACACAATACTCTTGAGCCGCCTCATGATAAAAAAATCAATCTGCATAATTATGCGAAAACAAAGACGCAGATCAGCTTTGCTGTAATCGCGAATCGCGAAGCTGATCCTTTGTTTTCGCTACACGGATAGTAGAATAAATAAGACATTTCAAGCTGTGCTTGTGTAGGTCAGATTTTGTTAAAAAAAAACAACAACACATTGTTGGTTTTCCCACGAGGCGGCTCGACTCTGTGTACTTTAACAATCGTGATCGGTCACATACGGAAAAGACAGGTCAAATTACTGAGGTAATAGATTTTCTTGTGCATACGCCCAATTTTAGATGTCTCTACCCTAAATTCGAGTTTTACTTTTTTTGAATTGCGTCGCGAAAGAAACCTGTGTTGAAATCAACGAAAAAAAAAATGATCAGCTGTTTTTGCGCTGGCTGATGAGTGACTTTTCCTCCGCATTAAAACTCCCTTGAACTTAACATGAATCATTTTTCAGGATCGAAACTTTATTCATTCACTATGCATCCGATATTATAATGTCCGACTTGGTCGGAAACTCGGCAGTTACCTCGTGCAAAAATATCCGGACTGGGCAGGTTTAAATATAATGAAGCTGTGCATAATTTAGGAGTGCTTACTTAGCAGTGGATTCTATATACGATTTCTCCTTATTACTTTGCCGTGCTCCGGCCCACAAGGTTATACACCTGAACACCTATACACGCAAAGAAACGACATCTGATTAGACTTTGGGTGGTCCAACTGTTGAAAAACTGGCAATCGATCGGACGTTTTATCTGTCACTCCAATAGTAGTTTTCTGTTGGCTGCCACGTAACAAGATCAATCGATGGGGTCAGACAATTTTCGAATAGTTTCGAAAAGCAGTCTGTGCGATACGACTGAATGGAATGAGTTCAACAGATGTATTTACTCTAAATTCCAACACGGACATGACACATCACCGGTAAATATTTCACTTGGTTTACACAAAAACCTCGCGTGACGTCAACACCGAAACGGCGCGGTCAATTGAAATTAGCCATATACATGTATATTGCCCCGAGGTGGGGCAGACCTGCCCCTTGGGTACATTTATTTTTAGAATAATATATATTCAGTCCATTTACCCATTTCCATAATGTTTTTCCCTTCAAATGACATTTTGACAATTTTCCCCATTCAAATACATGGGCACCCTATGTTGACCTTGTCATAAGATAGGTCAAGGTCATCCCAGGGCAATGATTTATATAAACTTTGTAAAGCTCCTCCCCCTCATGCTTCATGTAAAGTTTCAAAATCATAGGCCTTCTGGTTCTGGAGTAGAAGATTTTTAAAGGTTTTGCTATTTATAGCCAAGGCGACCCTCTTGGTCATGTGACCTTAAATATTTATATAAACTCTTATTCCCCTAGCCCAAGGATACTACATATAAAATTTGGCTTTGATTGGTCGAGCGGTTACCGATAAAATTAAGTTTTACATTTAATTTGTAAATGGCCTTTGGCCAAGGTCAAGAAATGACCTTGACCTTTTTAAATTATACTCTGATCACTTCATAAGCTCAACATGTTGTCTGTATCTACCAACTTTCAGGTCACAGGCTACAAAACTTCCTGAAAAATTCAAAGTTTTCATTTTTTTTTCATTGAGAAGCCTATGTAACCAAAATTGACCTTGCAGTAAAACGGGTCAAGGTCAACCCAAGGTCATGATTTATGTAAACTATGATGGGCCACAGTCCCCAATGCTACACACTAAGTTTCGTTGAAATCAGTCCACCGGTTCCAGAGAAGACTTTTTATAGTTTTAACCATATATGGGCATGGCAACCATCTTGGTCATGTGACCTGGACCATTTGTACAGTCCCGGTAAAGTTTTAACAACATATTTCCCGTTTCTCGGAGGACACTAAGCTTTTTTTCTCGGAGAAAGAACGGTAAATTTCTCTTTTCATTAAAATATTTCGCGTTCCATGTATTCCGATTTCTCCGAGAAACACCGCGAAATTTCACCGCGACCGCAGATATTTACCGGAGAAAACAGGTAGGTCCAGATATACCTATTCGCGGAGTTTCTCGGAGAAATAATGTGCACGATTATGAAAATCGACTTTACCTTTAAGATATTTTTTTTATAATAATCCTTTTAAGTATATTAAATAGAAAGTGTGATCAGCGCCTTTGTTTCCGCTACTCGGATAGTGCTGTTCCCCCTCTTCTTAAATCTAAAATTTCAGGTTCTATCCATCATCAGCGACTGTACAGGCTGGTTTGTGTCAGAACTGGTCGGGAACTATGCAGACCGGTTTTCTGACGCCGTGGCTCAGGTAATTAAAGTAAAACTGGGATGAACAAGCTTATACATATTTTCTTATTTTTTGCTCTCAACATAATTTATGGGTACATGTATTTGTTAGAACCGCCTCACCGAGGCGGTTCCAACCTGTACCGACAATCAATGTTTAAAGCATAAAAATTAAAACTACCATTTATTTCCTACTATTAATTTATCCAATTTTGCAGCTGAAAAAATCTTTTCTTGTTTATTATTTATTTATTTATTTATGTTAAGATTAATAAGTTTAATCAGATATTAATTCTAAGGAGTTAGCTGCTCTTATGCACTTTACTTACAATTAAGGTTTTCCCTTTTGATATGACCCCTAGGTAATTAAGGTCCCAGACAGCTCATTTGCATAACCAGGCTGGTGCTATCAGATTACAATTTAATGACTCTGCATCAGACAGAGGCTCTTCTAAGAATAGAGTAACTGCTTATCTTAACCAATCAGTGCTTGTTGTTTCCAGCTTGGCCAATGGCTTTTGATATGCACATTTGAATTGATCCCAGTTTGAAAATAATTCTGCAGCAAGCAACACATGAATGTGATAATTATGAACTCTTTTTCTTGAATCCTTACATTGTCAATTCTGAAATTCTTTTGTATTGTTTTGTGGAGTATGGAGGATTTAACCTAACAAAAGTTTTTGTATTTTGTAAAAAAAGACAATTGTGTAAAAGAACAATGAGGATTTAAGATACAAATTTTGGTGGCTGCCTGGGTAATGAATATTTAGAATAAGCAATATGGCAGAACAAGATGAATTAAGCATAGGCAATAATGTAGAAATCCAGACAATGCCTAAAGAAGCAGCAGCAAAAGCCTGGGCAGCCCAACATAGGATAAACGATGATGCAGTGGAGAAACTTTTTGAAGATGGCTTTAATTCTCTTGATGCCATCAAGCTAATTGAACCGGATGACCTGGCAAAATCTAAAATCAGCAAAGGTCAGAGAAAACTAATTATTGAGTGTGTGAGAAAACTAAACAGAACATTAGCAGTACAAACAGGGGAAACTGCGCAGTATTCACTGGCAGCGTCAGCTTCTAATTTGCAAGAACATTCTGGGGATCTTGCAAGACAAGCAGGCATTACTGTGAATCAAATGCCATCCAGCCAAACCGGTATTGGGCAACCAGCCAACCAAACTGCTACTGAGAGCAGTCAGCCAACCAACCAAACTGCTGCAGGGAGCAGTCCACCAGATGGACAAACCCACGCGAGCCATGGGTTGTCAACGGAGGATCCCTACCTAAGAGCCCTGTTGCAACAGCTTCAAGCGGGACAAGCGCAGAACACTCAGTCAGTGAATTCAGGAACTCTGAGTTTTTGTGGCATTAACAATAGTGCACAGTTTCAAACTGGACAGTCATTCAGTAACAGTGATATCAATGTGCCACCTGTGGAATCATGGAAGGACCCACAAATACATTTGTCAAGAACAGCTCTGGGTAAGTCCTCTCCTTCTCATTATGATATTACTGATTTTGTGACTGGAATGATTGAAGAAGAGGTGGTTGTTGGAGGGAATGGGTCACAACAAATTGTCTTAAAGTCAGGCCCAAAAAAGCCCAAATTAGAGAATGTGACCCTGGCACAGTGGTGTGTAGCAAACAATGCTATTTTGTACAGATTGGTCTCTGAATCCAAGCTCCATCTACACAATATGTTGGATTACATTTCATATGGTACAAAAATTTGTGAATTGGTTCAGCGCTTTACTTTGTTATCAGTCTTACTATATGATAGAAACTATAGGCAGCTCCAGGCACAAAATGGCTTTAGATGGGGGACAGATGTTCCTCACCTGCAAAATGTCCACCTTATCCCAAGAATGCCCAGATCAAATAGCAACCAATCACATAAGGGGGGTCCTTCTCAGCCAAGTAGAGCCCCACAAAATCCTGGTCCTCTCACTTTGGATGGGCGTGTAATCTGTAAGCTGTTTAATACCAAAGCAGGCTGTCATTTTAAAGAATGTCGCTACGTACATCAATGCTCTCATAATGGATGTTACCAGGCCCATTCAGCTACAACCCACTATCAGGGAAAAAACTAGAAAGCGCCCATTCCCAATCACAAAGTGGGCTTCACTTGGCCGCTTGGGAGGAGGAGTTGGAAAATGATGAAGACAGGGATTTTATTCTAAACGGTTTACGAAATGGCTTTGACATTATAGACACTGATGCCTATCCAGCAGTTGTGGAATGTGAAAATCATATGTCCGCAAGGCCTGGTAGCCCTCTTTATAAGGAGGCTACTGCACAGATTTTGAAAGAAATTGAAATGGGGCACTATAAGGTTGTTTCAGATCCACCTGATATCATTAGCCCAATAGCAGTAATTCCGAAGCCAGATGGGGGTGTGAGACTGATTCACGACTGCTCAAGGCCTACTGGCCTTGCCGTGAATGATTATTGCACCTCTGACTGGAAGCAAAAGTTTGCCAGGGTTGATGATGCAGCAAAACTAGTCACACCTGGCTGTTTCATGGCGAAAGTTGATCTGAAGCAGGCTTATAGGTCCGTGCATATAAGTAAACATAGTCAACGGGTAACAGGTCTAAAATGGCAATTTGGCACTAATGTAGTGTATCTGCAGGACACCAGACTTTGTTTTGGTTCAAAATTAGCCCCTGGAATTTTCCATCGACTCACTCAAGCGGTTAGGAGGATGCTCAAACGTCGTGGCCTTAAAGCTACAGTGGTGTACCTTGATGACTTCTTTATTAAAGCTGAAACATTTGATGATTGTATATCTGCTCTGAACACATTGATTTGTCTCCTTAGAAAACTTGGGTTTGAAATAAACTGGAATAAAGTTGTTGATCCTACTACAAAGCTCATCTTTCTGGGGATAGAAATTGATTCTGTGGAAATGTGTTTGCGGCTACCTGATGACAAGCTGTCACAGGTAAGGCAAGAGCTAGCTCTCTTTTCTGCTCGAAAGCGCGCCTCAAAAAAGCAACTCCAGTCCCTTGCAGGGAAGCTTAACTTTTGCGCAAGCGTAGTTTATGGCGGCAGAGTATATTCGCGCCGAATCATAGATGCGTTAAATAGGCTAAAAGCAGATAACCACAAAGTCATGTTATGCGGCGGTATTAAAGCAGATATTGCTTGGTGGCAGTCCTTCATGTCGAATTTCAACGGGAAATCCATGTTACTAGACAAAACTCCAGTAAAGTCAGTATTTACTGACAGTTGTAATTTAGCAGCGGGGGGCTTCTTTGAAGGTGATTGGTTCTATTGCAACTGGGAATGTGACTGGCCCCTGGTGTCAAAATTGCACATAAACTCAAAGGAAGTTTTAGCTGTCTTTCTAGCAGTCTGTCGCTGGGCCCCTTATTGGCAAAATAAAAGGGTCTATATCCAGTCTGACAATATGTTCACTGTCCATACATTAAACAAAGGCACTTCAAAAAATCCTTTCATCATGGCCTGCCTCAGAACCTTATTTTGGCTATCAGCAACCTTTAATTTTCATATTACCGCTCGGTTTATAAAAGGAATTACAAATTCCTTGGCAGATGCCGCCTCCCGTTTGCATGAGCCCAATAAACTGGCTGAGGTTATTCCATTTGTAACCCCCTCCCCATTGGATTGTCACATGTCTCAGGCCAGCCTGTTCTTTTCTTCAGTAAGTCCTGATCGAAAACAGACCTTGTCAGCAATGCTCGCCCGTGAAGTGGCTCACCTTAGATCTTTGACATTCGCAGAATCTACTCGTCGCACCTACAACTGTCAACTGTTGACTTACCTGCAGTTTTGCGGACATCTCAACATCAAGCCAGTTCCAATCTCTCCAGCAGACCTGGGGAGATACATAGCTTACCTTTCAAGCAGGCTTACTTTCTCCTCTGTTCGTCAATACCTTAATGCAGTGAGGCTAATACATTTGGAGGCAGGATATCCGAATCCTTTGTTAAGCAATTGGTATTTGGCTTCCATTCTGAAAGGTCTTAAACGATTCAAAGGTAATTCAACAAAACAAAAGCTGCCCATTACTTGTCATGTATTGCAGGGCATATTGAGAGTCTTGGATCTAACTTGTGCCTTTGACATAGCCTTCTGGGCAGTCTGCTTAGTGGGCTTCTTCTCCTTTTTCCGTAAGTCAAACTTACTCATACCATCCACTGAAAAATTTGATCCCAAAAAACACCTATGCAGGTCAGATGTTCAATTCCTTCCATCTGGGGCAATTCTGTTGGTACGCTGGTCTAAAACGATACAGTTCAGACAGCGCATTTTACAAATTCCTTTGCCACATATCAGTAAATCTCCATTTTGCCCATCAAGTGCCTTACTGATATGTATGCGCATGGTGACTGTTACCTCAGCACACTACCCTTTATTTTGTTACCCATCCCCGTCTGGACCAAAACCCATCACACATGCAGTTTTCACATCTTATCTTCGTCAGTGCCTGAAGAAACTTGGCATTGACCCTTCCCTGTATTCTGGACATTCACTGAGAAGGGGCGGGGCTAGCTATGCCCTTCAGTGTGGGTTGCCAGCTGATCTGATCAAACTTCAAGGTGACTGGTCAAGCAATGCTTATGAGCGGTATTTAGACCCCACCCTTTCATTAAGACTGCAAGTAGCCTCGACTCTGGGAAATTCATTTCACACTTTCCTGTCACAAAATTAGTACATGAATTGAGAATGGGCGGGCTTAGTCAGAGCTAGCATTTAGTTGTGTGTATATATGTATTGTATATGTATATTATTTTATTTTATAAAATGTATGCAACCATTGCTCATCTTCCTACTACTACCTGGGTTTGGGATTTGGAGATTATTACTATCATGAATTTTTGCAAGTGCAATAATAATATAGTCATATGCAATGCATTCTAAGCAGGCGCTTAATGTTTTACATTACTATGCAGTATCCTTGCTATAATTGTCTTGTGCTTTAGCTTTGCATTAAATGGTCTACATTTCCCAAACCCAGTCTTTATCATTATTTTATTTACCTTTAAATGAACAAGTTAAAGAATTAATGTTAAGATTAATAAGTTTAATCAGATATTAATTCTAAGGAGTTAGCTGCTCTTATGCACTTTACTTACAATTAAGGTTTTCCCTTTTGATATGACCCCTAGGTAATTAAGGTCCCAGACAGCTCATTTGCATAACCAGGCTGGTGCTATCAGATTACAATTTAATGACTCTGCATCAGACAGAGGCTCTTCTAAGAATAGAGTAACTGCTTATCTTAACCAATCAGTGCTTGTTGTTTCCAGCTTGGCCAATGGCTTTTGATATGCACATTTGAATTGATCCCAGTTTGAAAATAATTCTGCAGCAAGCAACACATGAATGTGATAATTATGAACTCTTCCCTCCCACCCAACACCCTTATTTTGACATGTTTTGCATACCTGTACCCATAACAGGTGGCTTTCTCTGTTGCTTATATTCTTTACAATATTGCCAATTATGTTTTGTACTTTGTTTAATGATATTTTATTGTTATTTTATTCTCTGTTTTAGTAGTTAGAAGTAGTTGATGTAGCTGACCATTTTTTGCAGTTTTGCATTTGAAGTTCCTATGTATAATGGCAACTGCATTTGGATATACATGTATATGAACTTTTTCAGTATGAACTTTCAGTTTCATGTGGCTTTGTGAACCTGAAGATCTGTGACTTAAATATGTGCCACACAGTGCAAAGTGATAGACTTGGATAGAGTGATTCATAAACTTTGGATTAACTATGGACTTCAGGATACTATGTGTCGCAGCAATGAACTACATACATGTGCTGCAGCAATGAACTACATACATGTGCTCTCCATGGACAATACTATATAAATATGGAGATTATTACTATCATGAATTTTTGCAAGTGCAATAATAATATAGTCATATGCAATGCATTCTAAGCAGGCGCTTAATGTTTTACATTACTATGCAGTATCCTTGCTATAATTGTCTTGTGCTTTAGCTTTGCATTAAATGGTCTACATTTCCCAAACCCAGTCTTTATCATTATTTTATTTACCTTTAAATGAACAAGTTAAAGAATTAATTTATTTATTTATTTATTTATTCATGCAATATTTAGCGAGGGTGACGCTCTGTGTATATCGCATGGGCAATTTTTCGTAATACTATATCGCCGGACATCGATCGAATGTAGGGATCCTGGTAGTGGAAGCTGGCTTCTAACATATCATAAGAAAACCAGTCGATCATGTTAGATTATAACGAACCAAGGAAACAATCAGCGTTTGAAATTCCGACTCCTGTTTAAATATCCTAAACGAAACCAATGTAAAACTATAATATTGCAATTACGAAAGCTAATTTGCGCTTAAACAGCAAACCCGTCACTAACAAAAACTAATGAAACAGCATCCGACACGATACATGAGTATGTATGTTTCGTACATCTACATTTATATATCGATGTCGTATTATAACAAAAATGGCGGCAAAATACGTAGTGATGTATACGTAAAAGATAAAAAAAAAAAGAAAGAATAATCGACATTTTCCCTAATTCATGTACTGTACATGTAAATTTAAGTAATTATATTTCAGCCTCTTACCTGATGCACTGTGCGAACCATTTAAACAGGGTGTCCTAAACAAATGTGTCTGGTAGATTTTCTAATTCTTAATGATCAACTTTTTGACATACAAATAATAAATGAAAATGTCTATGTCATTACCAATTGCTATGTAACTCTTGCATTCTGTTTTATGAAAATACATTTATGTCTTCTCATTGTATCATAACGTTAGTTGTACATGTTTAGGGAGAGGACTTACTAATGTTGTAATAACTTGTGGCCAATCCTTTTGTTTATGATTAATCTGAATGTGTCTGTTGCACAAAATGCATTTTTCTTGTCTAGTGATATTATTGAGATTTATAGAAGGAGCGAAATAAAAATTTAATACAATTAAAATTTTCTCGACTGAATATACATGTACATTTACAATGCTCCACACAAACCGCAATCCCGCACAAGAAATAACATACATGTAAAAGTATTTTTAAGGTCAAACTGTCAAATTAATTATCAATCTCTAGTCTAAACGACAAAAACACTTTTCGTGGTGGGCAAAGTACATGTGAATGCATATATACAACTTTACAGTATCGAATTCTTAAGAAATCTTTAGACATGTTAGAAGTGGATCAAACCTCTCCTTCCGAAAGCGCTTCTGTCATTATTGTCTGTGATGTTGTAAAGAAATTATGCCATATAACTTTCAAATTCGTGGAATAAAATAAGAATGGAAACTAAAACCTTATTACTCAAGAATGATTTGAGCCGCCTCATAAGAAAAAAACAACAATCTGCATATGCGAAACCAAAGGCGCTGATCAGCTTCGCCGTATCTGCGAAGCTGATCAGCGCCCTTGTTTACGCCATATGGAAAGTACAATTCGTCTACTTTCTAAATCCAAAATTTCCAGCCAACTTCTGTGCTTGAACAGCCTGGTTTGTATCGGACCTGTTCGGAAACCACATTGTTGGTTTTCTCACGAGACGGCTTATTTTTAATGATGAATGTTCGTCAATAAAAATACATGGACAAATTCATTCATGTTTAGGTGATTTACAAAGCCGTCAGTTGGGATGAAGTCATATGACAGTGTTCGCTTCAAGGTGGAGAATACGAAACAAGTAAACATGCATGCTGAAACACACCTCCGTGTGATTCTGTCTCCCCCACTCTACAAGTATGCCACATAAGTCAACAATAACTTCTGTAAGTTTTGTTGACTATTTTTGTTGTTTAAACCATGCATGGATTAGGGCGAAAGGGTATCAATTTAGGCGATCCCATCAGTTCATGATTTATACGGCTTTGTGGTTTTTCATGGAGAATAACTTTTTTTTTACGAAAACTCCTTCCTACTACATGTAGGTTCGATATAATACGTACCAGTATACATTTATGAGTGGTCAAATCATTTGTGATTTATATTGAGCCATACTCTTAATATGTGATTACGTTTAGTACGTTAACAGCTTAACAAGTAATGCTGGCAGACGACTAAGGTACGAAAATTTAATAAGACTAGCCGCAGTGGTCTTACAGATAGTGTGTTTGCTTCGCAAAGAAAAGGTTGCGGCCGGTATATTCTTGTCATTTTGATGGCCTGTGTTTATCCTGACATGCATGCAATAAAAGCAAACAGCCTATTAAATCATTACTACTGTACAGAATCAAATGTTATTCATTACGAAAACTTGCCCATGCAATATACATGTATACAGATTTTTTTCGAAAGCAAAATTGAAAATTTCATGGAAATTTTTTGACATCTTAATAATTTTGCTCAAAACATTGATTGTGGGTACACTTTAGCACTGTATCGCCGAGGCGGTTCTACCCAATACACACAGAATATGTTGATCAAAAATAAGAACAATATGTATACGTGATCCCTGCAAACCCCAGATTTTGTACATGAAAGTGGGGTATAAGGGGGTACACATTTTACAGACATGTTTTCCTGGATACTGATTATCCATATGTTCACTGGAAGTGTGGTTATTTCATTATTTGTCGGAAAGGACAATGCTCAAGCTGCGAATATCTAATGACGCCCTTAAATATTAATTGAGTTTCGCATCCATTCTTATGTTCAAAGATCGGGTAATAGTAGATGGTGTGAAACAAAACACAGGTGATAAAGGTCATTATAAAATTTAATGTAAACAAAACATTAAATATGGATTATAAGCCATCTAAAGAAATACGTAATATCCGTAAGTTACATACTTGTAAAAACTTAAATTTAAATGTTTTATATTTATTAAAAATTATCATACATGTACTCATTTTCAAATTTCCTCCGAGAAACTCCGCGAAACCGACTTTAAGCGACAAATGAAGGTAATTACCTTTCTCGGAGAAACATCGAGAAATTTCACAGAGAAACACCGAGGAATTTCGCGCAGACGATTTAGTCTACCTGGCTTATTTCGCGGTGTTTCTCCGAGAAATGAAAATTTCGCGTTTGCCATGGTTGCGGAGAAACGCGGAATATGTTGTTTTTAATTTACCAGGAGTGTATATACTTTCGTTCCCCCTTCCTAAGGATCCTCCACATGAAGTTTGGCTTCGATTGGCCAAGCAGTTTCAGACGAGAAGATCTTTGAAATTGTGGACAAACGACGGACGTACACGATGGACGCCAGATGGACGCCGGATCATGGCCATCCTATCTCACCTTGTTGGTGAGCTAAAAAGGCAACATTCAATGGTGTTATTTAATTGTGTTCAACATGTATTAAGCAGTAGACTAACCTGGGTAGCTGTAATATGTTCCCTATGACCATCAAAAGTTCTGTCAATATCTGTTACTGTGAAACCATCATCCAGTAACTGGACAGTCTGTCCCAGGCTAGTCTCACTGGTTGGCTCAGGCTGACCTCTGTCCCCATGGTGACCTGGTGCTGATATTGTTCTCTGGTATTGCTTGTCCTTGTCTGCCTGCTCGAATGTTGAAGACTTAGATCCTGTTAATAAGGAAATCACAAAGTAGTGAGCTGCCTCATGAGACAAGAACTCCACGGAGGTCAATATCGCACCTGCATCGAGCGATAACTAAAAACGTGAAATATAGGTCGAGGGCACCAGGTTAAGGTGTGTATGTGAAGGATGTTTACTATGCAAGGCTTCACACTCCCAGCTATTACTGATGCAGGAAAAAAAACTTCAACGTAAAAATTAACGAAGTCCTTCAACGTAAAAATTAACTAAGTCAACGGACCGTGAAATATAGGTCAAGGGCACCAGGTCAAGGTGCGTGCTTGAAGGGTATGTCAAGGACAATTACTATGCAAGGTTTCACACTTGCAGCTATCACTGATGCAGAGAAAACCAAACTTCAACGTAAAAATTAACTAAGTCAATAGACCGTGAAATATAGGTCAAGGGCACTGGGTCAAGGTGCGTGCTTGAAGGGTATGTCAAGGACAATTACTATGCAAGGTTTCACACTGGCAGCTATCACTGATGCAGAGAAAACTGAACTTCGACGTAAAAATTAACTAAGTCAATGGACCGTGAAATATAGGTCAAGGGCACCGGGTCAAGGTGCGTGCTTGTAGGGTATGTCAAGGACAACTAGAAATTGGCTGCAAGCAAGGCTTTCAGTATACCCCCAGCAAAATTATCTAAGGCCAATAACTTCCTTTAAGTCAAACATGCAAAACATTTGTCAAAAATATCTTTTCAGCATTATAATCCTTCATGAAAATCCTCCGTATGTCTGACTCATGTCTGTAAGGTATTAAATAATATACTGAAAGCTCAGGGAGTAAAATTATTGTTGATTTCACTGTACACTGTTGATCATTATTTATCATGAGAAATGGTCAAAAATTGGCTATGCTAAAAAAAGCTGTAAATTTGTCAAAAATAAATTATTCAGCATAAGAATTATTCATGCACATCTGAAATATATCTGGAACAAGTGTGCAAAGAATTCAAATGAAACAATGAAAGCACTAGGAGGACTTGATTTCATAAAGTATGCTCTACCAGCCGTATTGTATATTAGCGATGGTTGAAAAATGTCTAAGTTGAAAAATGCTGTAAATTTGTCAAAAATTATTTTTTCACCAATAAAATTCTTTATGCACATCTTCAATATGTCTGTAACATGTCTGCAAAGTATTGAAAAGAATTACTGAAAGCCCCGGGAGGAGTTGGATTTCACAAAGTATGTACTATCAACCATAATTGAATATAAGCAGAAATGGTCAAAATTGGCTAAGTTTAAAAAGCTGTAAAGGACTAGGGCATTTAACGCCTGATTTTGGCCTCAGATTTTGCTAAAAAATAAATTTTGGAATTTAGGTGAGAAAACTATTCCTTAATACAGTCATATGTTTCCTCTATTACAAACAAGAACAAGTACTTCATTTATCCTACAAGCGTTGCCATGGCAACGCCCAGACGAACCATTGATACAGCACATTTGGCACTTTTTGGTCTATTTTTGACCATTTCTGAACACATCTTTTAATTTTTAAGTGCCAGCCCACACGACGAACAAAATGATACTTAGCATACAATATCTCTGGATGATACTCCATAATTATTTTATAATAAGAAATTGTTCGTCGCGTGGGCCGGTAGTTGAAAATGATGCTGAATGGTGAAAAATAGACCCTAAATTGCAAAAAGTGGTATTTCCATGCTTTTTGGAGCGTTGCCATGGCAACGTGTGTAATCTGAATGTGATAGTTGTGCTAGAATTTATAAGCAGGGCCCTATACCTGCTATTTGCAATACTTCTCTCCTAAAAAATCCAAAATTCGGTTTTTTACCAACACATGAGGCCGAATTCAGGCCTTAAATTCCCTAGGCCTTTGTCAAAACTAAAATTTTCAGCATAAAAATTCTTCATGCACATCTTCAATATATCTGGAACAAATCTGCAAAGAATTAAAAAGAAACAATGAAAGCCCTAGGAGAAGTTGATTTCACAAAGTATGCACTTCCTACCATTATTGTATGTAAGCAATAGTCGAAAAATGGCTAAGTTAAAAAATGCTGTAAATTTGTCAAAAACTATTTTTTCAGCATTATAATTCTTCATGCACATCTTCAATATGTCTGTAACATGTCTGCAAAGTACTGAAAAGAAATACTGAAAGCCCTAGGAGGAGTTGATTTCACAAAGTATGTATGTAAGCAATAGTCGAAAAATGCCAAAGTTAAAAAAGGCTGTAAATTTGTCAAAAATTATTTTTTCAGCATTATAATTCTTCATGCACATCTTCAATATGTCTATAACATGTCTGCAAAGTACTGAAAAGAAATACTGAAAGCCCTAGGAGCAGTTGATTTCACAAAGTATGTATGTAAGCAATAGTCGAAAAATGGCAAAGTTAAAAAATGCTGTAAATTTGTCAAAAATTATTTTTTCAGCATTATAATGCTTCATGCACATCTTCAATATGTCTGTAACATGTCTGCAAAGTACTGAAAAGAAACACTGAAAGCCCTAGGAGGAGTTGATTTCACAAAGTATGCACTACCAACCATTATTGAATATAAGCAATTATAGAAAATTTGCTAAGTTAAAAATGCTGTAAATTTGTCAAAAATGATTTTTTCAGCATGACAATTGTTCATGCACATCTGCAATATATCTGAAACATATCAGCAAAATATTAAAAGGAAACATTGAAAGCTGTAAGAGGAGTTGATTTCACAAAGTATGTACTTTCAGTACTATGGCAAACATGTTATAGGAAGACTTAAAAAGTCCCATAACTCTTGCAATACTGACCCTTTGGCCCCTAAATTCATACCACACATGTATTGTCTGATGGTGCAAGTGTGGTGAAAATTTGAAACAAATCAGGCAAAAGCTACTCAAGTTATTCAGCAAAGATGTCCAAATGTTGAAGGAATGACGGAATGACGGAGTCACGGAATCACGGAATGACGGACAGGCTGAAAACAGTATACCCCCCTAAAACTTCGTTTTGCGGGGGGTATAATTACTATGCAAGGTTTCACACTCGCATCTATCACTGATGCACAGAAAACCAAACTTCGACGTAAAAAGAGGGACGTGCACTAACAGGGTTTTCTGGCCCACCCAAAAGCCAAAAAATAAAAGTATCTGTACGATATTTTATCTTATATGTTTTTATAGATGAAATGTCCAAATGTTTTAATCTTATATTGATTTCACTTTTGTGGTTGCTATGGTTACCGTATTCACATGCGTATAACACGCACTTTTTTGCTCAGATTGTGGTGTACAAAATTTGGTGCGCATTTTGTATAAGAACACCAAATTTCAGACTTTTTTTCGTAAAATTTGCCGGTCGCGAAAACCCATGACAATAACAAAAATGAATTATAATGAGCTTCTAACTGCATACAAATGCCAATCGATGTGAGAAAACGTAAAGGTCGGTGGATTTCCAAGGTTTCCACTGATTTCTATTGAGTAAAATCATTGTTCATGTATATTTTGCATGTGACGCGATGTTTTATGGATGATCGACCGCCATTTTTGTAAGAAGGATAACTCTGCGTGTTGTTAGAATTGAATAGAATATAGTAGAGCTCCGCCGTTGACTTTTCGGTGCACCCGGACTTGAATCACTTTTACCTTTACAATAACGATACCGTATTTACAATGCGCCGTTCTCAAGCGCAAAAGAAGAAGTACATTATCGAAAAAGGTAGATTAATACAAGATTTAGGCGTCCCAATTTTTGGACTTCAGTAATCACTGAACGAAAACATCGAGCAACGTTGCGTAACATGTGTCATTAATAGCCTTCAGCAACCTTTGTTTATGGTCACGTTACGGTCTATCGATAATCCCCTAGCAAGTTATTGTGCATCGCTTGCCTTATTTTCACAGCTTTTGTCACTAATCTTAAGAAAACAATGTGTCTGACATTCACGCTTTGCTAGCATTAAACTGTGTTGTCTAAAAATGACAATTATCACTTGTGAATACACAAGCTATTTAGGCAGCCGACACGGTTCATACACACATTATGCTTTATACTAGAAAAGATGAGTTTTTAAGTTTTTTAATGCCGGAAAATACGTAATAATACTTCATTTCATAGTACCATAAAGAAAAACTGTTAGAAAACAGAACCTTGGCGATGCCTGGCAAACGATTTTTTTTCTTCTTTTCTCATAGAACCATAAAGAGAAACTGAAAGAAAACTGCACCTTGGCGAATGCCTTGCAAACGATTTTTTTTCTTTCTTTTTTTTTTTTTTTTTTCTTTTTTTTTTTCTTTTTTTTTCTTTTCTTTTTAATTTTCTTTTTCTTTTCAATTCATCATTGATGAGATATCAGTGTCGTATACTACGATGGGTGATTGAAATCGGTGAGGAAGGGTAATTTGAACTTAAAATGCTCAGTTTAGTACAGCCACGATCTGTGGTCCAAATCTGCCGCGTGTTATGTATAGGAACAGGACTTTTTTCACCAGATTTGACCCCCAAAAATTGAGTGCGTGTTATGCACGAGTGCGCATAATACATCGCGAAGTACGGTACACAAAATGGCCGCCAATATGGGCTAAAGTAGGAAAATCACAATTTTGGACCGAAATTTAGAGGTTTAACAGAGAAGTTTACATAGAGCCCAGCTAAATACCAAAAAGATATTTTCATAAAAGATTAGTATTACAAAGATGCACAAAATGTGAAAATATCCTTTTGGTATTTAGCTGGGCTCATACCTAATTCTTAAAAAATTGTTCTATAGATTACCTGCATTTCACTCAAAGTAAGACACCTTTATTATAAGGCCTTGTGCCTATTGATTCCACCAAGCACCAGAAGACATCCTCTGATGGGTGATAAATTGTTGATTGGGACCCCCGAAATAAAATGGGATTTTTTTCAAAGGCGCACTTATTTGTGTTATGAAAAAAATCATGGTTTCCATAGCAACTTGTATTGTATATTGTATTTCCAGCCCATTTAGGTTCACCTCACTTTGCTATAAGGCACCAGGTAATATACAAGTTTTGGATACTACGCAACCATTGACCAAACTATTGGTACAGAAAAATATCTCAGAAATATGGAGTTTGATCATGTAGATTCCAAACTACAAACCAGTCACGACATGTGGTTGTGCCAGATCAACATGTAACGGATCTATGTAAAAATGTGAATATTCACAAAAGTATCGAACCAGTGGCATCAATCAATCGATCTGTCTATCCATATAAGTCAAAGCTGAGTGATTTATCACCATGTCATATCTGTTGAATCCTAGACTTGCTTCGTTAAAGTTTGACATTGTGATTAATTCGATTACTTTGGTGAATAAAAATAAATAATCATTCATATGCAAATTCATGGTATTCAAATTAGATAATTTGCACTTCTGATCAGTGTAATAAGTTTTGTTTGTAACCATTTCTTAGTTAATGCTTGTTTAATATTCTATAGCAGACATGTGATGAATTAAGAAAGTGCTGTGGTAAACAGTATTAATTTGGTTTTTTTCCTGTATTTTCTAAAGTTTTCATTAATATTCATGAATATGCAAATTAGAAATTTTGCATAACCACAGTGGCTTAGCATAAAGTTGACTCTGTATGGTATTGATTGTATTGGACAAGTTCAATATAGGTACATTTACATCTGTAAGGCACTCAAAACATTTTTATTCTGTTCGTTAATTTCTGATAAAGCACTTTGGTTTTCATCAATATTCATGAAATTATGGAATATGCAAATTTCATATTTTGCATATTGAATGCAGATTAGGTTCAAAAGCTGAGCCGAAGCATTGTTAATAACATATTAGGTTGACAATGTTAGTATTTGAATACGAGTAATTACTTATTCAACTTATTGGAACTGTAGTATCGGTTGCTATGGAAACCATGAATATATGCATTATCCATATGCACTTTTGCAGAATTTGTGGGTTTTTCTCTCATTTTTACATTAAGGAGGTCCCTCTTACTATAATGCTTCAGTGATGTTCTTTCTGAAGTATTAACGAAGGTCTAAATATCACAAGCTAACCCTTAAATGGATATGAGTTTAGTCATTTCTTTTTGTTTTTCATTAAAATTCATGAATTTCGACATGACCAATTTTCTTTATGGTAATTGAATGACTTGTTCAGAAGTATTAATGACGCCATAGCAACATATCATTCTATGGTTTGAACTGAAATTAATGAAGTTATGAAGTTCTAACAGACTTACTTGTTTTCCAATTACTTTCAGTGTTTTCATTAATATTTATGAATATGAAAATTCAATATAATTTTCATTATAACACCAATTAATGCAAGGCAGGTGTGTAAGCTCTAAATTGATACCAACTTCAGTGGTCTACAACAAGTAAAAGCTGAAATATGACCATCTTTTCCCATTTGCTGATATATCAATATTGAAATTGCTTTGAATGGGTCATGACCTTTGACCCAAGGTCATTCCTATAAGAAAGGTCATACACATATTTTATTATTATTTTCACGAAGAGCAATAAAAAGGCTATATTTCACATCACTGCAGACCTGTCAACCTCCTGAAAATTCTAAGAGGGAGATTGCGCGAAACAGCGATGTTTCGACCAAATTAGCATGCAACTTACGCGCGCGCTTTAAGACCTATAAAATTTCAAGGAGGGAGATTTTTTCTTCAGGAGGGAGAGTTTTTTGCAGCTTTTCAAAAAGACAATACTTGTTATTGGCAAAAACAAGGAGTATACCGCTAGCATTTACCGATACTAAACCCATAAAACAAGGAAAAATTGAGACGGTGTCATACCTTAGGTATTGAAAATTCGCTTGTGCAATTTTCTATTAAGCCTATGATGCAAAAAACGCGAAGAAACGATGAAATTCGATCGAAAAATCAGTTTCGACATTATTTCTACCAAGGGCGCGGCCATATTGGTAGTTTTCCCAACGATCATTTGTTACATGCAATCTGATTGGTTCTGAAATCAGCCTAAAAAAGTTAATGGCCAATCACAAAGATTGTTTTATCTTTCACCGATTTCATGCTTAAAATAGATCGGAGAACCTCGAATACACCCGAGACTTGCCGAATAGGCTAAAAATAGAAGTCGGAACGATCGAAAATTCCCGAACTCAACCGGAAATTTGCGATGACCTTGACTTTGTTTGTGTAAACACGGAAAAACCGGGATATGTTTTCTTTTTTGTTTGGGATGTTAAAATTAACCGGTAGACAGCCCGAAATCCGTTAGTTTGGCGTTTTAAATTGAAATCGGACGGGAGGTCGTAAGTCAATGGCAAAACCGTTAGAATAACGGGATACCCGGGAGAGTTGACAGGTCTGCATCACTGTCACTCAGCTCGGTTGGGGGCTATTTTTGGCTCTTAATGCACGTCGCCCTTTACTAAGTCAATGGACCGTGAAATATAGGTCAAGGGCACCGGGTCAAGGTGCGTGCTTGAAGGGTATGTCAAGGACAATTACATGTACTATGCAAGGTTTCACACTCCTAGCTCTCACTGATGTAGAGAAAACTGAACTTCGACATAAATGTTGACGGACAGATGGACAAACGGTCAGACGAGACGGTATTTATGTGGCCAGGATCAGTATTTTAGATATTTAAGTGACTAAATCTGTTATGTGGCTAGGGCACATAACAGACATTTCCACCCATGAATAGATATTTAAGTGACCAATTTACGAAATAAATCGCATCTTTAGATATTTATGTGTCCAATTGTCCTTATTTATAGTCACATAAGTATCGGTACGTGAGCACTAATTGACGGACAGACGGATGGAAATTTGGACTCCTATATCGCACCCTGCTATAAGCAGGTGTGATAAAAACCAACAATCTGCGTATGCGAAACCAAAGGCGCAGATCAGCTTCGCAGTAACAGCGAAGCTGATCAGCACCTTTGTTTTTGCTATGTACACAGGAAGTACCCTTTCTATTCTTCTTAAATCCAAAATTTCAAGCTTCTAGCCATTTTCTGTCAAACCTGTTTGGAATTCACATTGCTGGTTTTCTCATGACATGGCTCATTGGTGCAGAACATGCTCATAGCATCCGTCTTGACAGAATACGCAACCTCCAACTGTCCATAAAAAAAAATAAGAGCTGTCGCAGGACAGTGCAGCTCGCCTGACTTGTGCTTTGCCACTAAATCTATTAAAGTCTATGACCCATGACATTGACCTCAAGGTCACTCAGGTGGGCCATGATGATACAGCATAAAACTTCAGACCAATATCTATCAACATGCAAAGCATCAACTTGATCCATCTACATATTCAAAGGATACAGACATATTAAAAGAAAAACAAGTAGCCCAGGGGCAACGATCGCTCACCTGAGAGTCAACAAGTCCAGTCACTGGACAAAGTAACTGGGGTTTTTACCATATATGGGTATGGTGGCCATTTTGGTCATGTGACCTTGAAACCCTACTTAATCAGCAGAAGAGCTCTTGTCTGGGTTGTGTATCCTCTTTTCTGCCATTTTGGTTCACTTGAAAAAATCATCTAACAAGGTCAGGGTCCTATAATGACCCCCGTGGTGGGGCCATATTTGACCCCAGGGGCGAGATTGGCAGGATTTATGTAGAGCTCCACATGACAATGTTGTATATCAAATATACAAGCTTTGTGTCATGCTGTTCCAGAGAAGATTTCCATTATAAGTCTATGGTAGATAATGACATGCCTGGGGTGTGGCCTGTATGGACCCCAGGGGCACCGTTGGCAGCATTTATAAAGGAGAGTATTATACATTGGTCCACACAACATATGAAAGCTCTGGGCCATTTGGTTTCGGAGAAGAAGATTTTTTTTCGTTTTTCCCATGACGCCCCCGGGGCGGGGCCCGTATGGACCCCAGGGGCACAGTTGGCAGGATTTATAAAGAGGACCACTATACATTGCTAAAAACAAAATATGAAAGCTTTGGGCCTTGTGGTTTCGGAGAAGAAAGATTTTTTAAAGTTTTTCCCATGACGCCCCCGGGGCGGGGCCCATATGGACCCCAGGGGCACGGCTGGCAGGATTTATAAAGCGGACCACTATACACTGCTACACACAAAATATGAATGCTCTGGGCCTTGTGGTTTCGGAGAAGAAGATTTTTTTATGTTTTTCCCATTGTAAGTCTATGGTAGCTAATGAGCCCCGGGGCGCGGCCATTTTTGACCCCAGGGGCATGATTTGCAGAATTTACATAGAGGACCACTAAACACTGCTACATACAAAATATGAAAGCTTTGGGCCTTGTGGTTTTGGAGAAGATTTTTTAAAGTTTTTCCCATGACACCCCCGGGGCGGGGCCCGTATAGACCCCAGGGGCACGGTAGGCAGGATTTATAAAGAGGACCATTATACATTGCTACACACAAAAAATGAAAGCTCTAGGCCTTGTGGTTTTGGAGAAGAAGATTTTTTTATATTTTCCCCATGACGCCCCCGGGGCGAGGCCCGTATGGACCCAGGGGGCACGGTTGGCAGGATTTATAAAGAGGACCACTAGACATTGCTACACACAAAATATGAAAGCTCTGGGCTTTTTGGTTTCGGAGAAGAAGATTTTTTTATGTTTTTCCCATTGTAAGTCTATGGGAGCTAATGACCCCCGGGGCGGGTCATTTTTTACCCCAGGGCCATGGTTGGCAGGATTTATAAAGAGGACCACTAAACACTGCTACACACAAAATATGAAAGCTCTGGGCTTTGTGGTTTCAGAGAAGAAGATTTTTTTATATTTTCCCAAAGACGCCCCCGAGGCGGGGCCCGTATGGACCCCAGGGGCACGGTTGGCAGGATTTATGAAGAGGACCACTAGACATTGCTACACACAAAATATGAGAGCTCTTGGCCTTGTGGTTTCAGAGAAGAAGATTTTTATATGTTTTTCCCATTGTAAGTCTATGGGAGCTATCTGTTGCCATGGAAACCAGAGTTCTGATCCGACCTGGCCCAAAACCTTATACAACCTTTCCCCCTCCTCAATGATGCTGTAGATAAAATTTGGTCATGTTTGGCCTTGTTGTCTTAGAGATATTCAAGTTTTAAAATATGGACGGACGGACGCACGGACGCACGGACGGACGGACGCCGGCTCGACTACTATACTATAAGCTCACCTTGTGAGCCTTCGGCTCAGGTGAGCTAAAAACAAACAAAAAAACTTTAACACAAAATATAAATACTTTAACAAAAAACTTTAACACAAAATTTCTAAGTCCATGACCTTGACCTCAAGCCCAGCAGGCACCTGACGTCAACTTGACATCGGATATTAGTTGTATTTTGGTCACGACGTCATACAACCAATAACCAACGTCCACCTGACGTCCAGTCCTGACGTCAGTGGACGTATTTATTATGACGTCAAACTGACCTCGGATTCAACGTCAGTCTAACGCCATATGCCGACAGAGTTAGCTGCCCTTGAACTTACATAATTTCTTGCGCATATTATGTAACAAAATCAAATTCAAATAATAATTTCAACATTGCCACAATGCCACTTAAAAGTCATATCTGGGTCTTGTATGGGAAATTTCATATTTCGCCCATCATGCTTGATTAATTTAGAAAAATAATTATTTATTAATCCAAATAGAGTCTTTCACTAAATTATATAACTTTCAATTGAGATGAAAATAAAATTTGTATATTTTAATAATTATTTCACCATTTTAAATTATTGATTGTTCAAAATAATCTTATTTCTTAAACTAATGTCTTATTGGTTTTAGCACCATATAGCAATAAAATTTCGCTTAAATAAAGATGTACCAAACATCGAGGTGATTTAACATCATAAACATTTTGTATGTCCCGACTAACTCTATCAAAGGAGTGAAAGGGAACAGGCTGCCCAGTGCAGTTTGGTACAAAATATATATACTCATGTCCAATGAAAACGTACCACTCCTCGGATGCTCTTAGTTGCGGGATATCAAAACCTTTGTGCGTATATGATGTTTCCTTATGTTATATAGGTTGAATACAATGTTTCTACGCCAAAAGTTTAACCCCCCGCGACGGTTTGTAAGCGACGTTACGTCAGACTACAAATTACGTTTGTTCAATTTTACGTAAGCTTTGACTGATCCAAAAATCCCGGAAATGATTTTCCCGTATGCGAGTAGCTCTACGAACTATTCCCCGCCTACTCAACCACTACATCGCATCACAACACACGGTAAAAGCGCTCTACGCATCACCATGCACGCCTAAAAAACGCAAAGTCTTGCAAATTCGGTCAAAAACGTTCACAAACTGTTTCTTTCATACAGATATCCCAAAAACAGTTTATGTTGGGAATACGAATCTTAACATATGCAAAACGTCACCGAAATCATTTTCTAGAATGACGTTCGATGACTGACATCAATATTAAGCTTCTCTCCAGCCGCTTCCCGGAAACGCTATCGAGTCAGAATTTCTGAAAATCGTTTTTGTTTGTCGAGATGAATATAAGCGTACAATAAAAGATGTACAGGTCATTTAGGTTCAACGTCTTTGCGATTTTAATGTTTTACGTTAGCCATTAAACGTCAAAATCCTAAGCCTTTATGAAGTAATGGGCAAGATTCCTGGACAAAACGGCTCACATCTGTGATTTAATCGCAATTTTGCTGCAGACATTTGATTGCCTTTTTAATGTCTCTGTTATTGTGCAGTGGTCAAAATGTTGCTTATGACGTCAAGAATTCCACGTTGACGTTTTCGAAGCACACTGACTGTCGAATTCTTCATGTTTCGACGTTATGCATCTTCTAGGCGCGAGTCGATGCGTGATTGAAGATTTCTTCACATCTGGCGCATTCGAATACCGGTTTTGTGATTTTCTTTTTGACGGTTAACGTCTTGGTTGCTTTATTCTCGGAGCATCACTTATCAGACTGATTTGCGAACGTGCCATAATTTGGACAGCTTATCACAGTACCGAAATATCAAATAGACAAACTGAAATTTTCAGTCAAAAACATATTTTTTACACTTTTGTAGGTGGTACGTTTTCATTGGACATTAGTATATTTTGGGCTTCAAAAAAATAGAAATTTATGTCAAAAAAATAGGAGAAAAATAGGAAATTATCGGCCTAAAATGGCTTTTTTATAGCATTGAAAACCATAAATATTAACATATAGCAGCAAGAAGGCAAATCTTACTGGTGTAATTTTGGTATAGGTGTGTGATCCATTATTTTAAAACCTACATCAAGTTGTAGAAGTAACTTATTTCACGGGATTATCTTGTTTTCTGATGAAGAAAAAATACTTTATTTATCAAGTTACGAGCGAGCCAAGCGAGCGAGGAAAAAAATGAATGCCAAAGACAACAAAACTGGCATTTCAAACCAAAATTCCATGATTTTTCCTTGATATTTCATTATTATCCGCAGCATTTTGAAAAATATAAGAATTTGATGAAAAAAATAGGATTTGGGATCAAAATATAGGAAAAAATAGGAAGCCCTAAAAATATAGGAAAAAATAGGAAAAATAGGAGCGCTGGGCAGCCTGAGGGAATTACAATAGTGCATCTCTGATTTTCTGAATCCACTTCAGGATTTCAGAATGTTAATTTAAAAAAATGCGAACGAATATTCACAGATAAACTGTTGATATATGACATGGGTTCCAACATCGGGTTTAAGACGTCAGATTGATGTCAGCTTTCAGACGTTAAACCAACGTTGTTTTAGCACGTCAGATTGACGTCTGTTTTAAACGTCAAAAAAACTTTCAAAATCAACCTAACTCCAACATTATTATGACGTTGGAGTCTGACGTCACTCTGACGTCCCACTGACGTCAAATGTCTGCTGGGAGATCACCCAGGTGGGTCGTGATGATAAAGCATAAACTTCAGACCAACTCTAACAATATACAAAGCATCAACTTGATCCATCAACATGTTCAAGAGATATTGACTTATAAAAACTTTAACCAAAAACTTAAACACAAAATTTCTAAGTCCGTGACATTGAGCTCAAGCTCAAGGTCACCCAGGTGGTTAGTGATGGTACCGCATAAAACTTCAGACCAATATCTACCTACATGCAAAGTATAAACTTGATCCATCAACATGTTCAAGAGATATTGACTTATAAAAACTTAAACCAATAAGAGCTGTTGCAGGACAGCATGCTCGACTGCTTCTGACCTTTGTCAAACATAGGGCCAAACTCGACCTGTAGCCCAAAGCAATATGCTCATACATCTTTTTGCCTTGATGTTATACAGAACAAAATCACTGAACCATGACAGTTAACTACAACTTATAACTACTGAAGGTTTAAACGTCTCAATCATATTGTACATGAAGTATATTAATACACCAACTGAGTGCCGAGATACAAGGCAAAATCACTGAACCGTGAAATAAGCTCACACTGACCTTTAAGTACTTCAGGGTCAAAGGTCTTATCATACTTACTCACAATAATAACGACGTATGAAAATATACCGAGTGTCAAGATATAAGGCAAAGTCACTGAAGCATGAAATTAGGTCACAGTGACCCAGGAATACTTTAGGGTCAAAGGTCTTGTCATAAGCAAACATAATGTGAAAGAAATATGAGTATATACCAAAAGAAAACCGAGATAAAAGGCAAAATCACTGAACCATGTAATCAGGTCACAATGACCTAGGACTACTTTAGGGTCAAAGGTCTTGTCATACACAAACAGTGTGTGAAAAAGTGTCAAGATATAAGGCAAAATCACTGAACCGTGAAATTAGGTCACAGTGACCTATAAGTTTATTGGGGTCAAAGGTCAGGTCATACTCACTCATAATCTGAAAGAAGTATGAAAATATACTAATTGAGTGTCAAGATATAAGGCAAAATCACTGCACCATGGAAAGTAGGTCAACCAACAGTAACCTTCATGACACTAGGTTAGTGTCACTAAGTTAAAAGATGAATGACCAAGCATCTTCCTAAATTGTTTCTATTTAGTAATAAAAAGAAAAAAATATTTTCAGAGAGTTCTAGATTTTGACCCCTAGCCCCACCCCCTTGACTCGGACCCAGAGGTCAGATGTCATGGAACCTAAAGTGTATGAAGTATGAATGCTTTATGATAAGTTGTTGTCAAGATATGGACTCTTTGTGAAAGTTACACAGTAGTACATCGATTTTTACACTGTTCTAGTTTTTAACTCTAGCCCCACCCCCAGGCATGGACCGAGGGATCCGATGCTATGAAATGAAACTCAACCCTACAGGGCACCTATGGTCCAAGTAAGAAAGCTCTCAGATAAAAGGTTTTCAAGATATAGACTTCTAGAATACTATACCACAGAAAAGCCATTATTAATAATGTTCTAGATTTTATCCTCTAGCCCCTGCCCCTGGCATGAACCCGGGGATCCGATACAATGGAATGAAAGCCAACCCTCCAAGGTACCTAAGGTCCAAGTTTGAACTCTCTTTGATAAGTAGTTGCCAAGATCTGGACTGCTGGAAAACTTTGACGCAGTACAGACAATTTTTTACAGTGTTCTAGATATTAATCCCCAGCCCAATCCCCAGGCATGGACCCAGGGGTCCGATAACATGTAATGAAACCCAACCCTCCAAGGTACCTATGGTCCAATTTGAACTCTCTATCATAAGTGGCTGCCAAGCTGTGCACTTCTAGAAAAGTTTGACGCAGTGTGATGGGAACGGGAACGGGAACAGGAACGCAGATGACCGAGGTGACTACAATAGCTCTTTGCACTTCATGCAGTCGAGCTAAAGACTTAAACACAAAATTTCTAAGTCCGTGACCTTGAGCCAGGTGGTTCGTGATGGTACCGCATAAAACTTCAGACCAATATCTACCTACATGCAAAGTATCAACTTGATCCATCAACATTTTCAAGAGACATAGACTTTTCAAACTTTAACGCAAAATTTAACGTTTTAAAGGTGAAAATAAAATGCCCTTGTTCCATTGATTGTAAACATGTATTTTAAACGTATCTACGCTAAACGAGCTACCCTCTCAACTTAGCCGGCCGCTCTAGTGAATTTTTCGACAGAAAGGCGAATTCTTATTTGTGCTTTCTATTCGACGAACATCAAGCTGTCTAATTCCATTAAAAGATTACTAAAATACAGTCACCATGATCAGCGGGTGCAGAAAAACTGTTTTTGCATGTTCCTCTTATGACGAGGTCACGTGATTAAATTTATTTGAAATTATGTGGTCATTGTGCGCAAATGACTTAATGTTCGTCAAGGAATAGTATGCAAAATTTGAAAGCAAAATCTTTAATGGAAAGAAAGTGAGATTTGACAAAAATTGTTAATATTGCCCCTGGTGTAAATTGTTGATGACTAATGACAAAGTGAAGCCAGAGCTTAGTTTTAATATAAGCTTAATTTGTTTGCCTAACAGCTCTGGTGAGCTGAAATTTAACAGTGCCATCTTAGTACCAGAGGACCAATGGTCCTGTAAACGCTCACCTGAGTCTGCTGCATATACCAATAAACATGTTTGAATATTATGGTATTTAACCCCAGTGCAGGGGCAGATGAAGCCCTTGGGCCGTTTTCTTTTTTCAGAATAATCAATATTCTGTCCATTTGCCAATTTCTTTCTGGCTTTTCCCTTCAAATGACATTTTAACAGTTTTTCCCATTCAAATGCATGGGCAACCCATGTTGACCTTGCCATAAACTTGGTCAAGGTCATCACAGGGTCATGATTTATATATACCAGTGCTTGCACTAACTTTTTGAATCAGGAAGTCATGACTTCCACCCTTTAAGATTTGGAAGTCACAGGCCCAAAATCTGGAAGTCAGAGATTACTTCCGGTGCCGCATGACAAGTGTACATGCACTCATTTAATTATTTTGTCACTGTATCTATTAGACTTCCAAGGTGTATATTCTGTTGTGGTTCTATTTGTTTTATGTTTTAATGTCATTTTTGTACTGTTTGCACCTTTGATGCATGTATTTGTATGTTTAATTAAGTCTATGTAAGATTGTAATAAGTGGCCACCTTTAGGGAAATAATCTCTTACTGTGCTCGGGGTACAGTTACAGCTAATGTCTTGATGCAGACTTTTAATAAAGTTGATGAATATGTGAAAATTATTATTATTATTATTTCTTTATCATTATATCTATTTTATTTTTATTATTATTATATCTATATTATTTTTTTTCTTAATTATTATCAGTATATATATTTTATTTTTATTTACATTATTATTATTGTTATTGTCTGGTCAAGGTATTGAGTTACCTCTCTTGGATATTTTTATTGAACAAAGAAAAGAAAAAAAAATGAATAAAAAAAATGAATAAAATTAATAAATTAAAAAAAATTAAAATAAAAAAAAACTTGCTAAGAAAATATCCACCAAAACTTGTCTTTCATATATATCCCCATGTGACAATAAGTAAAGTGGGAAATAGACTAAGATAAAAAAAAAAAAAAAAAAAAAAAAAAAAAAAAGCAAAGTTGAAATATTAAAAAAAAAATGTGTATTGATTAATTCTGATGAAATCCCTTGTGAATATCAAGGATAGTGATAGTCACTATCCTTGTGAATATTGATATTCCAACCTCCACTGCTTGCAGTGGACTATTCCAGTTTTACCCAATATTAATGGATGAGTCCAAACTAATGCATAGCGGTAAAATATTGATCACACTTGACCTTGATATGTTTATATTGTTTTGACACAAAATACTCCACTCAACACTTAAAATGAGACACATTTACACCCTGAAGGCATGGTCTGCTGTCACTAATCCCTAGATAAACAGATTTAAGATGGTTTTCAATACACTGAAATAGGTAAATTTTCATCTCTGGCGATACGTCGCATGCCTTGCTGCAGGGCGTAGGAGGTTTTTTGTGGAAGTCAAATGACGTCTGCTGTGTCATTTTTCGACGTACGGGACTCATTTCAAGACGTAAAAACGACCAAAACGTCCACTAGTGCAAGCACTGTATATACATTGTAGTACTATAGCCATGGATGCTTCAAGCCAAGTTTCATTGAAGTCAATCTATTGGTTTCAGAGAAGAAGATATTTGAAGGGTTTTACCATATATGGGCATGGCGGCCATCTTGGTCATGTGACCTAGATTATTAATATATACATTGGTTCCCCCATCCTATAGATGCTTCACATAAAATTTGGCTTCAATTGGCCAAGTGGTTTTAGAGGAGAAGATGTTTGAATATTATGGTAACAGGGGCGTATCCAGGCGGACGCCTGGAAGCCCGGGCTTCAACGTGATTTTTTCAAGTATGGTATTTCCCCCGGTCTTTCTGAGAAAAAATTATGAAAAACAAGTAATTTTAACTGAAAAAAGGTGTTGGGCTTCAACATTACACATTTCCTGGCTACGCCCCTGGGTAATATACATGTATATTGCCTCCGGGTGTGGGCATATGAGCCCTTAGGTCCATTTTTTTTCAGAATCATTAATATTTAGTCCTACTACCCATTTCCTGCAAGATTTTCACCTCAAATGACTTTTTAAAAGTTTTCCCAATTCCAATGCATTGGTGACCTATGTTGACCTTGTCTTAAAATAGGTCAAGGTCACCACAGGGTCAAAATTTATATACACATTGTAGTACTTCAGCCATTGGTGCTTCATGCCAAGTTTCTTTGAAATCGGTCCACCAGATTCGGAGAAGAAGATTTTTGAAGGGTTTTTACCTTATATAGGCATGGCAGCCATCTTGGTCATGTGAACTAGATAATTTATATATACATTAATTCCCCCATTCCATAGATGCTTCACATAAAATTTGGCTTTGATTCGCCAAGCGGTTTCAGAGGAGAAGATGTTTGAATATTATGGTATATTGCCCCGGGGTGGGGGGGCACATGAGCCCCTGGGGTCCATTTTTTTCAGAATCATTAATATTCAGTCCTACTGCCCATTTCCTGCAAGACTTTCACTTTAAATGACATTTTAAAAATTTTCTCTATTCAAATGCATTGGCGACCTATGTTGACCTTGCCGTAAAAAAGGTCAAGGTCATCACAGGGTCATGATTTATATATACATTGTAGTGCTTGAGCCATAAATGCTTCATGCCAAGTTTCGTTGAAATCAGTCCACCGGTTCTGGAGAAGAAGATTTTTGAAGGGTTTTTACCATATTTTGGCATGGCGGCCATCTTGGTCATGTGACCTGGATTATTTATATACACATTGGTTATCCCTTCCTATTGATGCATTACATAAAATTTGGCTTTGATTGGTCAAGTGGTTTCAGAGGAGCAGACGTTTGAATATAGTGAAGATATACATGTGTATTGCCCCGGGGTGGGGGCACATGAGCCCCTGGGGTCCATTTTTTTTTCAGAATCATTAATATTCAGTCCTACTGCCCATTTCCTGCAAGACTTTCACTTTAAATGTCATTTTAAAAGTTTTCCCCATTCAAATGCATTGGCGACCTATGTTGACCTTGCCGTAAAATAGGTCAAGGTCATCACAGGGTCATGATTTATATATACATTGTAGTGCTTTAGCCATCGATGCTTCATGCCAAGTTTCATTGAAATTGGTCCACCGGTTCCAGAGAAAAAGATTTTTGAAGGGTTTTTACCATATATGGGCATGGCAGCCATTTTGGTCATGTTACCTGGATTATTTATATACACATTGGTTATCCCTTCCTATTGATGCTTTACATAAAATTTGGCTTTGATTGGTCAAGCGGTTTCAGAGGAGAAGACATTTGAATATAGTGAAGATATACATGTATATTGCCCCGGGGTGGGGGCGCATGAGCCCCTGGGGTCCAATTTTTTTCAGAATCATTAATATTCAGTCCTACTGCTCATTTTCTGCAAGATTTTTCCTTTAAATGACAATTTAACAATTTTTCCCATTCAAAAGCAAAGGCGACCTATGTTGACCTTGCCGTAAAATAGGTCAAGGTCACCGCAAGGTCATGATTTATATACACATTGTAGTACTTGAGTCATCGATGCTTCATGCCAAGTTTGGTTGAAATCGGTCCAGTGGTTCCGGAGAAGAAGATTTTTGAAGGGTTTTTACCATATATGGGCATGGCGGCCATCTTGGTCATGTGACCTGGATTTCTTATATACACATTGGTTCCCCCTTCCCATAGATGCTTCATGTAAAATTTGGCTTTGATTGGCCAAGCTGTTTCAGAGAAGAAGATCTTTGAAAATGGTGGACGACGGACGGACGACGGACGATGGACGGACGCCGGATCATGGCCATCCTATAAGCTCACCTTGTGAGCCTAACGGCTCAGGTGAGCTAAAAAATTTCTTATACAACATACCCACCTTTTACATGTTTTTTGGTACTCTTTTCTCTTGAAGTCATTCTCCTCAACCTTCCCATAATTCCCTTACCACTCTCAGAGCTCTCCTTCACCTTCCAATGTTTCTCAATATGTTTCCTTTCACCAGGACTGGTGATGTCAAGAACTTGTGTTGTGTGTTCTGTTCTCACTAGACCCCCACCCCACTGACTATGATGTTGTCCTATGTGTTTATTAGTATGGGTGCATCGCTCCTCTAGGACCCTTCCTGTAGCCGGAGGCTCATATACATCCATTTCATCCTCAGCTACCTCAAGCATGCCTTGCCTATGGTGCTTTTTCTTCTTATGTTTTCTATGAGGTTTATTATGAAAATTGTCTGTATTTTCTTCAGGAATATCAGAAGGGGATTCCTTATCGCTCTGAATTTTTAGGAATGATCTTAATCTTTCCTGAGCCTTTTTAAACATTGATTTTTTCTTGCGATCATGAAAGGTTCCATTTTTTCTTTCATCAGTGTCACTGGATGAAACTGAACCTGATTTTTTATGTAGTTTTCTATGTTGATTTTGAGGAGAGAGGGCCTCTTGTGACTTAATCTTACTTTGTTCTGACAATGGATGTAATGGTTTGTTACCTATGAGGTGGGGTATAATGTCTAGGCTATCCGGTGGTTGTCTGGGAGGAGTTATATGTCTCCCCCACCCTTGTTGGCCAGTGGTGTCATTGTCACTAATTTTATTTGAACTATGCTTATAACTGTCTAATGTGTCTAAAGAATATCCATCATATGAATGTGTTTGACTAGAAGATTGGTCAGAGAACTGATTACTAGCGACATCAGTTTGAGGAACAGCAACATATGGAACCCTTTCAACACTCTCCCCTGAAACACTGTGAGGTGTGCCTGGAGGTGGCGGTGGGGGAACAGACTTCCCTCGTTTTGGCACATATTGTTGAGTGTTCTCGGTGTGAGCTAGAGGTGAGGGATCAGGGGCCGATTTTGACTTTTCATGAATTATAGGCACATTGAGCCTGTCACTACTGTCACCTAGATATTTCTCTTTATGATCAGCGGGTAAACTGTCTGCCTTTTTGAGTAAAGCATCACTTTCATCTTCATCAGCAAAGGGAATATTATCTTCACTGCTTGGAGAAGTTGCTTCAGTTATATCAACTTCAACATATCTCTCGTATCTGCCAACAGAAGGCTTAGTGGAATGTTCCAACTGAGATCTAAGAAATTCTTCCAGAATTTTTGCAGCTTCAGCCTTAACGTCAGATACAGTCACATGTTTCTGTCTTCTCCTATTTCCTTGTCTCTTTCTTTTCAAAAAGTTTTCAAGTTTTTCTTCTTTTTCTTTCTTACAAAGAGAATCCACATCTCTCAAGTTCATTCTATCGTATCTTTCATCCGAAGTTTTCATAATTCTTTCATCTCTTTCATGTTCTTCTCTGTTCTGTAACACTTTTACCATCTGTTGAGCTGTTTTTGGGTAGCTAGAATTAGCCATTTCTGAAAAGTAGACAGAGTGAAAACAAGTAGCCCAAGGGCAACGATCGCTCACCTGAGTTAACAAGTACAGTCACTGGACAAAGTAATTGGGGTTTTTACCATATATGGGTATGGCGGCCATCTTGGTCATGTGACCTTGAAACCCGAATAACTCTTGTCTGGATTGTGTATCCTCTTTTCTGCCATTTTGGTTCACGTGAAAAAATCATCTAACAAGGTCAGGGTCCTATAATGACCCCCGGGGTAGGGCCATATTTGACACCAGGGGCAAAATTGGCAGGATTTATGTAGAGCTCCACATGACAATGTTGTATATCAAATATGCAAGCTTTGTGTCATGCTGTTGTAGAAAAGATTTTTTCATATATTTCCATTATAAGTCTATGGTAGATAATGACATGCCTGGGGCGTGGCCTGTATGGACCCCAGGGGCAGCGTTGGCAGCCAGGGCTTTTTCTCACCTTTTTGGGAAATGTTTGGTACCGATAAAACTGGGAAAATTTAGCGTGCTATTTTACTTTATTGGGAAAAATTAGAGCAGTTTTCAGCAATTAAGGTGGGAAAAGAGCATTATTGTTTCGATAAATTGGGAAAAATAGCGTGATTTTTAGCAATTGGGAATTTTTCAGGTCAATTGGGAAATTTTTCAGCCAATTGGGAAGAAATTTGGTACCTGAAACCGGACCCAGTTTTATACAGAGAAAAAGCCCTGGCAGCATTTATAAAGGAGAGGATTATACATTGGTCAACACAACATATGAAAGCTCTGGGCCATATGGTTTCGGAGAAGAAGATTTTAAAAAAATTTTTATGTTTTTCCCATGACGCCCCCGGGGCGGGGCCCGTATGGACCCCAGGGGCACGGTTGGCAGGATTTATAAAGAAGACCACTATACATTGCTAAAAACAAAATATGAAAGCTTTGGGCCTTGTGGTTTCGGAGAAGAAGATTTTTTTAAGTTTTTCCCATGACGCCCCCGGAGCTGGGCCCGTATGGACCCCAGGGGCACGGTTGGCAGGATTTATAAAGAGGAAAACTATACATTGCTAAAAAAAAAATATGAAAGCTCTGGGCCTTGTGGTTTCGGAGAAGAAGATTTTTTTATGTTTTTCCCATGACGCCCCCGGGGCGGGGCCCGTATGGACCCCAGGGGCACGGTTGGCAGGATTTATAAAGAGGACCACTATACATTGCTACTGACAAAATATGAAAGCTCTGGGCCTTGTGGTTTCGGAGAAGAAGATTTTTTTATGTTTTTCCCATTGTAAGTCTATGGGAGCTAATGACCCCTGGGGTGGGGCCATTTTTGACCCCAGGGGCATGATTGGCAGGATTTATATAGAGGACCAGTACACATTGCTACATACAAAATATGAAAACTTTGGGCCTTGTGGTTTTGGAGAAGAAGATTTTTTTATGTTTTTCCTAATGACCCCCGGGGCAGGGCCTGTATGGACCCCAGGGGCACAGTAGGCAGGATTTATAAAGAGGACCATTATACATTGCTACACACAAAATATGAAAGCTCTGGGCCTTATGGTTTCGGAAAAGAAGTTTTTTTTAAGTTTTTCCCATGATGCCCCCAGGGCGGGGCCCGTATGGACCCCAGGGGCACAGTTGGCAGGATTTATAAAGAGGAACACTATATATTGCTACAAACAAAATATGAAAGCTCTGAGCCTTGTGGTTTTGGAGAAGAAGATTTTTTTGTTTTACCCATGACCCCCCCAGGGCGGGGCCTGTATGAACCCCAGGGGCACGGTTGGCAGGATTTATAAAGAGGACCACTATACATCATGTCCACGGACAAGTGAAAAAAATAATCCTCAACAATCTTACTTTCACCAAGACAGAAGCTGCATAAGTCTTTTATCCAATAAAGTGAACTAAATATTAGTTATTTCCAAAAATTATGACATGTTTTCTATGAAATGAGCGTGTCATGTCAGCTGTTTATTGACCCAATAAAGGTTTTCGGAAGATTTCTATTGTGAAATGCCCAAAAAATTTTCAAAATCTCACGTTCCATGCACTGAAATGATGTTTATTGCAGTCAAAAAATTAGTTTCTTTTGTATTTAGGCATGTAATGCTTTGTGTAACTTAAGCAGTGACTTCTTAAAATAATTGGACAAAATCTTTGAATTTAATATAGCATCATAAAATTATAGGAAATAGGAAACCTGCTATATAAGACTATGTTCCCCCCCTTGCCCAACCAAAATATTTTGAACACAACTGTAATTTTGTAAATGACATATTATATCCAAATGCCATGTTTGGGCAAGGGGGGGGGGGGGGGGAGGCTGTCAAAAAGCCCCAAAACCGATAAATGGGCCCAGGTTCATTATTTGTAATTTACCAAGGCTATGGAAATATACTGTATATGTATGTTCTACCTGAAAGAACAGACTGACTGTCCTATTTTAACAGGTATACACAAAGTGTACACTTATAATGCATAAAGATATACTGTGCAAAATATGTTTATCAATATTTGATGGTTTATGTTTTACTTCAGATATGCCTCCGTGGGCTTAAAATCAAATGTCACTTCAGTATCACACAAAGAATGGTTCTATCATAATTTGATACATGCAAGCCATTGTCAGAAGAACTTCCCTAATGTCTACAAAACATATGGAGTCACTGTTCAAAGTAAAAGTTGCCTAATTTATTTTGCATAGTATATTTAAAAGCATAAGTGATTGACAGTGCTGTTTACAGTTATAAATCTACTGAAGATGTTGTACCTGTTTTTCGTGGATAGATAGTTTCTACCCAAAATTTTGGGTGGCAATAAGCATATTGTAGCATTTCCTTGATAATCTATTGGAAAAAGATAGTTTTCTGACAAAATATTTTTTTGAAAAAATCTGACCCCCTTCCCCTTTGACATAGATTTATGCTGCATGTATGTAACATCCAGATGTTTCCACCATGTTGTTGCATTGATCAAACGTTGAATTTTATGGAGAATGCAACATATTTTCTATACAAATCACGCAGAAGCTGCCAGAAACACTCAAACTTTGGGCGGGAAACCTATGAAACCTTCCGAAAACCTTTGGTGCAGAAAAACACAGGTCGGGTAAATCAAAAACCCAAATTTAGTTTGGACGAAATTGATAGTTTCTTGTCTTGGCTTGCATGGCCCAATATTGTAGCAACTATCCAAAAAAAATCACAAAAAGTATACCTAAATATTGTAGCTGTAAACAAGATATCCAAAGAGCATATATTCACCATTTGTATCCTTTTAAATTTGTTTGGTGTATTGTAACATGTTGCTATTTTTTCGTCTAAAAACGAAATTATGGTTTTAGAATAACCAAGCACTCAATATTGGAAATGGAGGGATTGTCTCAATATTTTCTTTATCTTTTAGGAGGACAGACTGTAACATTAAAGCATACATGTGATACCTCCCTCATCATCAGGGAGACTCCAGGAAATGAGCCGCATTTTGTTTTAAAAATTCTTCTAAAATGAACCACTTTTTCAACAAAAATTCAAATTTCCCTGAAACGAATCTTTTATTTACCCATATATTCTATTATTTTTTCAAAAACTCCCTGAAATGGAAGAAAAGTCTCCCTGATCCCTCTCATGTATGTTAAAGAATCCAATAGATATCAATGGGCATTGACAGATGCCATCAATGGGATCAGGAGAAAATCACCTACCAGGAGTACTCCTGAGCCCTCTGTTGTATTTTGTGATGGGCATGTGATTGTGTGCATGTACTGATACTGATCATGTACCCTTGGTAGCTGTTCATTTCTTATCATTTTTATTCATTTGTGATTTCAAAATTTCCAAGGATGTTTTTTGATTGATTTTGTCAGATCCTGGTCAGAGCACACTTGAGTTTTAAGGACATGTTTATCTGTCTGAGTGTTGCAGTTTCAGATCATTGCTTAATTTTTTGATACATTTGGTTATAAGTTTCCCAGTCTCAAGGACTGATTTGTGCATGACTGTGCCAAGTCTTGGTCATTATTTTTAAGTTTTAATATTGTATGTCATGCCATGTCATGCCAGCAATCTAGACAACAGGGTAAGAAACTGAAAAAAATATGGTTTTTGACGATTAGTTTTCGGACAAGTGAACTTTGGTCAGGACAAGTAAATTTTTTTAGTTTACTTGTCCCTGGACAAGTGAATTTTTTTAATATTTCCACAGGCCTGCTATGCTTCAAGATAATTGTATCCTTGGACCTGTGGACTAAAATCAAAAGAAAAGTGGGGAGTTACCGGCCTCGTTTTTATGGTATCAGAACTTTTTGGATGTTTCTCATGCATTTTAGAATACCGCACTCGTAGCGGACATGTGTCTTAATTTATATGTTAGTACTGCAAAAACAACTTAGACACACGATGAGTGCTATTTTCATAAAATTTTGATACTATTTGCTCTTAAACTGGGGAGATTACATGCAAAATAAACTTTCCCACCATCTTTTCAAACCTGGAAAAAGTACGCGTTTTAGCGATATCTCCTAAACTACGCATATGACATGATGATTTTGATTAAATTTCACCAACAGATAGGAAACGTGCTAACCATTTGAAAGTTCAAATAAAAAGTGGGGGTCACCGGATTGCGTCGGAAGATATAGAGAAAAAAACTGTCAATATTCCCTCATTTTTCGTTTTAGCGCCAAACGTTACACTGACGTCGCGTATATTTATGCGACGTCATCAACAGCGAAATAAACGTTTTCTCATATAACTAACCTTATACACGAATTTGGGCATATCAATTGCCACAGAACTTCTTTTAAAATAAGAGCTGTTGCAGGACAGCGTAGCTTGCCTGACTTGTGCTTTGCCACTAAATTTATCAAAATCTATGACCCATGACCTTGACCTCAAGGTCGCTCAGGTTCGTCGTAAAAGCATAAAATTTCAGACCAATATCTACAAACATGCAAAGTATTAACTTGATCCATCAACATGTTCAAGAGATATAGACTTCTAACAACTTTAACGAAAAACTCCAACAAAAAATTTCTAAATATGTGACCTTGACCTCACGGTCACCCAGGGTGGGCCATGATGGTACTTCGTAAAACTTCAGACCAATATCTTCAAACATGCAAAGTATCAACTTGATCCATCAACATGTTCAAGAAATATAGACTTCTTAAATCTTTAATGAAAAACTTTAACATAAAATTTCTAAGTCTGTGACCTTGACCTCAAGGTCACCCAGGGTGGACCACGATGGTATTGCATAAAACTTCAGACCAATTTCTACCAACATGCAAAGTATCAACTTGATCCATCAACATGTTCAAGAGATATAGACTTCTTAAATCTTTAATGAAAAACTTTAACATAAAATTTCTAAGTCTGTGACCTTGACCTCAAGGTCACCCAGGATGGGTCATGATGGTATTGCATAAAACTTCAGACCAATATCTACCAATATGCAAAGTATCAACTTGATACATCTACATGTTCACGAGATATAGACTTCTAAAAACTTTAACCGAAAGTGTGACGCGGACGCGGACGTACACGTAAACGCGGACGACCGAGGTGACAATAGCTCTGTGCACTTCATGCAGGCGAGCTAATAAAAATGAACAATATGTATACCCGCTTTAGGGCTTAATTACGCAGAAAAAAAAAAAAGAATAAGATTCTACAGCTTGCAACGTCACTGAGATATCAAAACTAAACGACCTTAAAAACTTCGCGTAACATGCACAGTATACTAAACGCCGACGTTGCGCAAACAGTGTGCTCATAAACAATAGTAATGTTTACCCTTAATTGTCTTAATAAATATTAACAGAGTAAATGCTAGTTTGATTAACCAGGTTGCAGTAATATGATGCGATTTATTCCGTAATACAGGGATAATTTTGGAAGGGGTCATGGGCAAAATTGCCCTTTGATTTTCAAAATGGCCCCTTCATTTTGAAATAATGGGCCGGTTTTATAATGTAAGGAGATAGGCGATAATGATTTAAGCTGAGCATTTTCCAAGAAATGGCCCCTTACTTTTTCAAGTCAACATTATCCCTGTTAGTAATAAACTACTTATTACATGCAACAGTTTAGTTTCTTATAGTGACAATTTTCCGTTTTACTTGCTTCATATATACTACCGTTATCCTGCCTGGCAGGATAACAGTAGTATAGATACCGATGACAGGGTTTCTCCCCACTACCGTCATCCTGCCAGGCAGGGATCGTAAATTAGTATATTTCAACCAGTGTTACTTTTCAGAAAAACGCATTGTTAGTAATCAAGATTGCATTTAAGACACTTACCCCAACAGATCTCTAAGCCCCGTTTTCTGCATTAATAGCCCCCCAAGAAAACACTCTTCCAGAGAATACATCCCTGGTGAGGTTACGGCCGTGTAAAATCGATTTAAACCCGCCAGTAACTTTGTGTTTACTGATCGTTCCAAGTCGATACTTCTGTGGTGGTTCTTTTTGTTTTATGTCTTGGTGTTTAAAATATTTTTGTGCTGTTGGCGCCTTATGTATGTTTGCATATTTTTAGTTAAGTTAAGGTAACTGAGAGGCCACCTATTGGGAAAATAGCTGCTCATTCGGCTTACGAAATGTTTTCATGGTATAAGTACCTGATTGTTAATTTGGTTTTTTCCCACCTTGGTTTTTGGAGTGGGAGTCTTTTTCTGATCAGATTGCGCCTTTTCCTGATCTTTGCCTACTTGTACTTTTTTCTTCCTAGTGACTCCAACTGTTTTTTCAAACTCAATTTTTCTGCTCAGCTTTTACAAAAATGGTGTCCCTAGTTCAACCAGTTTAACGTTACAAGCTGTACCTATTTACATACTGATATTGCTAGTTGTACAGCGGTTTTTCAATATAAATATCCGATAAAAAACGAGAAAAACCCGGAGTTTTATGGATGGAACTATGGTGTCCCCAGTCCTCTAGAAATATAGAATTACATCAAGTTCATTTAAATGAGAAACTATTGCCTTGACAACAGCCACACACACTAAAACCTTCACTATTGTTGACAGTGACTGATAGTCTCAAACCAAAAACTTGCAATTTATTTTTACTTTTATTGTTCTATTGCAAAACATGGCATGGAATAGTTTTTTAAGTATTCAGGCAGCCAAATTAAATGCTAGAAAATTGTTCAATTTGAAAAATAATAAAAAAAATTCAAAAGGTCAAATAGTCTCAGAGCATGGGTCAAGCAGTGACCTGTAAGTGACCTCACAGGTTCCCAGCTATGCAATGGACATGGCCACTGAGCAAGGTACCAAATCCAAAATGCACTTCATTGTGCTGCTATATATTCATTTCAAAGTGGTCAGATATTGTTTCTAACATACACAGCTTCGTTCTATCACATAACGGATTGATTCGGAATGATAATAAGAAAAAATTCAATTTTCAATCAAGTCATCGCAACAGAGATACAGTCGGGTCCCCTAACATTGCGCGGCCCGCAACATTGCGCATATGGCATGTCAACCAGATTTCAAACAATACTGGACTACCAATGCTATTTTTTCATATGCTACACCAACAAGAGTGAACAAGGTTAATTTAAAGATAAAAATGATCTTCCTTCCTTTCTGATTAAATAATTTAGCACAATTTCATTGCGAAGAACCTCAGCTCGAAAGAGTTGACCAAAATATGTACGAGTTGACCAAAACGGGTACAAGTTGACAAAAAATAGGTACGAGTTAACTAAGGTATGAGTTGACTTAGGTACCAGTTGATTGAAACACATGATTCCCTCTCACAGGAGATTTATACTTGGAGGGATGACACCTCTTGTTTCCATCGGTGCGGTTCGTTCGACAAATAAAGCGTCTGGTTCACGCGGTTGATATTGAGGGTTATATGGTCCGACTATAGTTTGATCGAATTCAGTCTAGTGTAGACCGGAGTGACTTCATTCTCAGACCATAGTTCAACCAATAAATTATATTTGGAAAAGCTGTTAAGAAAATGTGATATTGTTGCTCTACAGGAACATTGGCTCTACCATTTTGAACAAAGAGAACTTATTGAATTTTGCAATGAAAGAGGCTTTAATGTTGCATTGAAATCTGTTGATGATGCTGATCCTTTAACCCCACAATGTAGACCACGGGGTAGGGGGGGGTGTTGCAACTATTTGGAATAAAGACATCGACTCGATGGTCTCCCCATTGTTGGATGGTGGTAACAGAATACAGGGCTTGCTTGTGCATACTTCCTGTGGTGAGCTGTGCATAATTAATGTTTACATGCCCTGCAGAGGCTCTCGGGATTCTGAGGACAATTATAAGGATGTTCTTATGCAGGTCAGGGAGATCATGAATACATATGCATCAAGTGCGCGGTTCATCCTGGTTGGCGATATGAATGCCTCCCTCGTTAGAGAAGTGCCTACAGTCAGGGACACAGTGTTTAGGAAATTCTGTGAGTCACATTGCCTTTCCATAGGAGAGAACTATCCTAAAAAGAACACTTTCCAGCATTTTAGTGGCAACTCCAGTTCTCAAATAGACTACATACTGTGCTCTGGGTGTGATACAGATAACCTGGTACAAGATGTGGAGATCTATACCTGGGATCCGATGAATACCTCGACGCATGTTCCAGTGATATGTAACCTCCCTGTTATTACTAATGTAACGGGATAGTCTCCCTTGTAGAATACGTTGGTGCAACGTATTAGCGGCATATTAGCGGGTAGTAATATGCAAATTAGAAACTCGAAACTTTGTGATTAGAGTAAGTGTTAGGTATATAGCGCAGTAAACCACCCTTGGTGGATGAGCATGCTTTTCCACCGACGGGGTTTCTGTGGCTTGGCTCGGCTGCACGTTACATTTGGTGGCAGCGGTGGGATGATGACAACTGCCAGAACGGAGTTGCCTTACCCATGTAGTCCCCAGGCCAAGACTCGGGGCGAGTCTTCTCGGAGGGGGAAGTAATGTAACGGGATAGTCTCCCTTGTAGAATACGTTGGTGCAACGTATTAGCGGCATATTAGCGGGTAGTAATATGCAAATTAGAAACTCGAAACTTTGTGATTAGAGTAAGTGTTAGGTATATAGCGCAGTAAACCACCCTTGGTGGATGAGCATGCTTTTCCACCGACGGGGTTTCTGTGGCTTGGCTCGGCTGCACGTTACACTAAGAAGATAGGGGATGATCATCATAGTGTTAGTAGAAAGAAAATTCGGTGGGAAAAACTGGATCAAGTTGGGTATAGAAAACAAATTGAAAGAGAAATTGGGAGTATTTCATTGAATACAGCATCACCTTATGATTTGGATGTTATTTTACAGTCTTTCTGTGATATTCTTGTGGCTGCCGGTGAGAAAAATGCACCTTGTACCAGAAGTGGAAAGAAGAAACGATATTGGTCAGAAGAATTGAAAAATGCTTCAGTTTCTAGTAAGAAGTTGTTCTCTCAGTGGAAGAAAGCGGGAAGACCTGGTCCGCAGCATCCTCTTTCCATGCAATGCAGGGTTGCTAAGAAGCAGTTAAGAACCATTCAGAGACAGCAACAAGCTACATACAGAACCACAACCTATCAGGATATAATGGAAGCCGACTCCTCGGATAAGAAGCGGTTCTTCTCCCTAGTCAACAGACAAAGAAAAGAAGGACGACAAGCCTTAAGCCAACTCTACGTTGATGACAGGCACCTCACAACAGAGGAGGCAATTCGAGAAGGATGGGCCTCTTATTTTGAGAAGCTAGCTACCCCAGCAGACAATCATACATATGATGATAACTTCAAACAGCAAGTTGACCTTGATTTTAACCTTATCTGTGACATTTGTTCCAGACTACAAGACGGCTTACCGGAGATTTCCTGTGAAACTGTTAGTGGTATTATCAAGACGTTGAAAAACAACAAAGCATATGATGGTACAGGTATATCAGCTGAGCACTTAAAGTATGGTGGAAGGTCTGTGAGTTTCTTCATTGCTGAGGTACTGAACAGTGTGTTCCGGTATGGAAAAGTACCAGAGATGTTCAAGATGGGGTATATAACACCTATTTACAAGAAGCAAGGGAAACCTTTATATGACCCAAATTCGTACAGGAGAATAACCATAACTAGTCTCATAGGAAAGGTTCTGGAAAAATATCTACTAGACACCGCATTTGCAGAACTTGAGGCTCTCCAGAACCCACTACAAAAGGGCTTTACCAAGGGTACATCGGCCACTGTTGCGGCACTTCTGTTCACAGAGGCCATCGCTGAAGCCAAGGATACAAACACTCCGCTGTATACTGCCTGTATTGATGCTACTAAGGCGTTTGATGTAGTATGGCACAAGTCACTATTGCGAAAGTTGTATACTTCAGGAATAACAGGAACCAGTTGGAATATTCTTCAGGACAGTTATTATGCTATGTCTTCAGTAGTCAACTGGTGTGGCAGACCCTCAAAGTCCTTTGTTGAAGAACAGGGAGTCAGACAAGGGGGAATTATTTCACCAACTTGTTACAAGATTCATATTAATCCTCTCCTGGATCTGATGCAGAATAGCAAGATTGGTCTTTCCATAGGAAATGTGTATTGTGGTGTTCCAACAGTCGCGGATGACCTTCTGTTTTTATCACGTTCAATTATTGACCTTCAAGCAATGTTGTCTACACAGGGATACTTTGCTGGACTGGAAAGATATCTCATAAGTGATTCTAAAACTAAGGTTTTTATTGTTAATAGCCCGGTGGACACAGTCACTTGGAATCAAAGTCAGATTTTTTCTATCAATGGAAATCCCATTGAGGTGGTAAATGAATGTACACACCTGGGGATAAAAAGGGACTCAATATCTAGGTTAGGTCACTCAACAACTGTAGATGATAGAATTGCGTCCGCGAGGGGTTGTGCATACTCCCTAATGGGGGCTGGTTTGCATGGTGAAAACGGGGGAAATCCTAGGGTTTCATTGTCTCTCTGGTCGGCATATGTTTTACCTCGTCTTATTTATGGTCTTGACGTGCTGAAGCTGTCAAAATCTGAAATTCAAAAACTTAACCAATTTCACAAAAAATTCCTTAAACAAATCATGCATCTTCAGGAGAGAACGGCTGACTCGGCAGTGTATCTGTTGTCTGGTCAATTGCCTCTGGTGGCGGATCTACACAAGCGAGTCTTGGGTACGTTGGGTAGTGTGTTACGCAGCAGCTCAATTGAGAGAGGGATTGCAGAAAGGCAAATTTTGATTAAAGACCATAAATCCAAAAGCTGGTTTGTCTATGTCAACTCAATTTTGTCTCAATACAGCCTACCAAGTACCTTAGACCTTTTGAATAGTGAACTGACTAAGGCTTCATGGAAACAGACAATTGATGAGCATATCAATACATACTGGGTTAATAAGATAAAACTTGAGGCGAGTGATAAATCATCACTCAGGTTTTTGAATACTGAAAATTACGAAATTGGTGAGGTACATTGTGTTTGGAAAAATGCAGGTTTCAATCCTATGGCAATTAAGAAAGCTGGCATTAAGGCAAGGCTCATGACAGGCACATATGTTCTTCAATCTGTTCGTGCTAAGTTTAATCAGTACAATGTTGACCCAACGTGTTTGCTGTGTGGTGAGAATCCAGAAGACCATGAACATTTCCTGCTGAGGTGTCGTTCGCTTGCGGAGAGCCGTGATTCTTTTATCGAGACGATTAAATCTGTTTTATCACAATATCTTGGAGATGAGGTGCAACAGCGTATTTGCCGCGACTCCGAGCTGCTAGTTGCGCTGATTTTGGACTGCACAGCAGTTGAATTAAATCTGAGAGAAACCCAAAGGGAGGACTTTCTGTCTAAATTCGAATCAGTGGCCAGGGGACTATGCTATGCTCTACATTGTAAACGGACTAGACTCTTGAATGAATTGAAATAAACATTTCTGAATATCGGTGGGGTGCAAATTAAAAAGTAATAGTTTAAAATAAGGACATCTATTCACTAACGTGAAGTTCTCCAGACATTGGAGGAAGTTACAAACAACAACAACAACAACCAAGCCTTCAGCAAAGGTTTCGCCGGAACAGGTTTGGCAGACAGTGTTGAAATTATAGCCTGGTCCTCTGATTAAACGATGAACGATCATTTTGGGGCTAATTTATCTGATTCCGGGACATCTCGACCCATAACAAACTCGGCCTATGACAAACTCGGCCCTTGACAAACTCGGCCCTTTGAATTACAATCCTCTAAGTCGGGTATAACTGTTGCGTCTTATGTTAGCTGTGTGAGAAATTCTGGGTTCCGTAGACTCAGGATATGCTGATCCGATAGCATCGGATGTGCCTTCAGTTTCTCTATGTAGATTTTCCTCTCTTCATTTAATAAAAAAGCACATCCCCCACAAAATGCTGTCTTGTCTCTGGAGCTGTGTTGCACAACTAACAGGTTGGATTTGCGGCGTATTGATTGAAGGCTGCCCTATTAGCTTGGAGTATATATTTGCAGGTCAAGAACTAACATTTAATTTGTGCTCTTCTACTGCCATGAATATTATTCCTTACAGTTGACCATATATGGTGACTGCTACCTACATTCAATTATTTGGGTTCAAGTATTTTGTACAAGACTTGCTTTCAATATCAGACTTCCAAAACTTTTTACCATATTATTGGAAAGGTCCTCAGACCTTTCCACTGTATTGAGGTTAAATGCTGTAAATTTTGAGCTGGTTCTATTTATTTTGCATCTAAATTGACCGTCACCGACGTTAAAAAAGATCGATACAAGAAACCAGTCCAAATTCACTTAACAGAACCCAATACGCAGTCCTGTAAATAATGGAGATACCGGTAAGACAGTTCACCAACAGGACGCGCCACCGACTCGTTTAGTGTATACATTTGCGATAGATTCGGAGTGAGTTTGAAAACGACAGTTAAAAGTCTCGGTTTCTAATCTGCTTAAATTAATTCTTGTACATGTATTTAAAATCTTCTAATAAGACAATCAACTCTCATTTTATTCCTTTCTGTACACTATTTAAAAGTTTAATGCGCCTTTAAGATGCAATCCACATGCACGTTGTCCTCGTGAGGAGGTATTCACGGGGACCCATCTGTTAATCGTGATTATTGATGCGACGTGGAATGTTAATGCATGCTATTATAAAGTTTCGTATGCGTCGGCGAGATCGTTACGAATGCGACGTTCCACATCCTCTGCCCTTGGACCATAAGAAGCACATGTTTTGCTCTCGTGAAAATAAACAAAGTCGAGTTTGCAAAATCGGCGTCCACTATGATCTGCAAAATTCTTCTATGTTCCCACTTGAAGTCAATTGGAATACTTACGGCACTTGTGTTTTTCAACTAATGGTTTATAAAGTTGACGTGTAGATACAATTTTGCAACGGAAACTCATTACATTCTTAAAGTCCTTTTGTTTTTTCTTTATCTTGGTCGTAAACTAAGAAGTATTACACAATCATGTGGGTATCTTTATTGACATTTGTATCAAAACGGCTTTGTAAATATACATTTGCATCGAAGACGAAGGTACGTACTACTAGAATGAGTCATGGAAGAATTAGCATTTTTGTCGTGCTCTTTCAAAAGTTATTTACGTACATGCAGAAGCATAACGAGTGCCTTTATCGAGCGAAATATTGCATGGCGTTTTTTCCTTGGCCTACATGCACTTCGTTGAGCGAGCTTCAAAGCATATACCGCTTTTATTTTGAATGAGGTCACAGAGTGGGGTTTCTGATTCAGCTTTGTCAACATTCGAGTGACGCAACTGATTTATTCTTGCCTCGAAACAGCAAATCATTTTCGGCCATATCAGTGACACAAATGAATCTAAGGTTAAACCAAATATTTTTTGATCATTGAATATGGGTGACATCATGCATTTCTGATAAGCAGGGGGGAAAAAACAACAGAATTAAAGGGGTTTATGCGGGTTTTAGGTGCGGTTGCTCCTCCTAGCATTTTAAATATATCCTTTAAATACTTTGCAGTTAGCTATCAGACATATTGAAGATGTGCATGAAATATTTCTTGATGAAAAAAAAGATTTTGAAAAAAAATAAATAAAAAAGATAAAGTAGCCAAAGATCAGGAAAAGGCGCAATCAGAAAGAGATTCCCACTCCAACAATCAGGTACCGATACCATGAAAACACAATTATACAGTGTTTTAAACTTGAAATCATTGTTAAGAATATGGATAAATTGCAGCTCTATGAAGTTTTACGGGTACGTTTATAGGGGGTTCAAGGAGTTCGCTCGAACCCCCCTCTGGACCTATATTATTTCATTTTCATGGGGAATTTCAAGAGATTCTGTGTGAAAGTATACAGACGAACCCCCCTTTTCTACACTTGAACCCCCTCTTCAGATTTCCTGGATCCGCCCCTGGATCCGCCCCTTAAAATACTTTGTAACTAGCGAACAGGGTTTACAAGTTATCACCTTGCGGGGGTATACTGTAAAAAGGTAGAAGTAGGCAACAATCAAGAAAAGACGCAATCAGAAAAAGATTCCCACTCCAAAAACCGAGGCGGGAAAAACAAACTAACAATAAGGTACTTATACTATGAAAATATTTTGTAAGCCGAATGAGCAGCTATTTTCCCAATAGGTGGCCACTCAGTTACCCAAACTTAACTAAAAATATAATAACATACATAAGGCACCAACAGCACAAAAATTTTAAACACCAAGACATAAAACAATAAGAACCACCACAGAAAAATCGCCTTGGAACGATCAGTAATATAAAATTACTGGCGGGCTTAAACCGGTTTTACAGGATCCTAACCTCACCCTCAGCTTCTGCAGTGGTTCATAACATTTAGTTAATTGTTCGGTCCTCGTAGTGAATCTCTAACTAGTCAGTGAATCATCATGGACAAACAAATAAATCATGATAAATTAATTCCATGATGAATCAAAAACGAGCACTCACAGCCTGCTTGCAGCCCAATTCTTGTTTCCTCTGAAATCTCTAGTGTGTTTTACTAATGAACCACCTCTTCCAACTAGCAGCAAGCCTTTCTATTGGATTCTTTTTAAAGAAGCCAACATTTTTTGTTTTGTGGTTAAGTGTACATTTCCAGGCCTCTTTGGTCGGTGGGTTATTTAGAAGTTCAAAAACCGAAGGTAAACCATGCCTATCTAGAATGCTTTGAATATGAGTGAAAATTTTAATACTCTTTCATTACCAGTTGCCTCTTGGTTATTTCATATTCTACGGAGCTTTCATTTTTAATCATGTTTATAAACATGTTTAGCAGATTCTTGTGTAACATTGCCTAAACAGGCCAAGGAGGTCTAAACAAGCTGTATTTGAGGTATTATCAGGTAATCCTTGTATTTGTTTGAGACATTGTCTTTGAAAGTTTTCAAAGTTTTCTATATCTAAACTTTTTAAAATCTGGTCTTCAAGACCGTAGAGAAAACGTGGGACAGATCTGCCCATTCAGAGTGGCATTTAATCCGCTACCCCCATGGAGCCCCGTGCCCATTAAGAAATAAGCAGTCTTTCGCCCCAAACTAATTTTTCCTTCAATATCTGATTGTCCAAATTTATTTCTAACAATGCAGAGGTATGCAGTTTCTACCTTCTCCCTAGCCATAACAAATCCTAGTTCGGTTTCATTCCCTTTTCGTTCAGTATACCACAAGTGACTTTTGGTTGGGTCGATGCAGTATCTCTCTCGGCCTACACTGTTTTCCAGATCATCACTTGAGCATTTCAGCAACCAATGCCAAATCAATACCAAATGCTTTCAGCAACCAATGCCAAATCATCTGCCACTGTCACATGAGGGATACTACTTGATCACTTGAGCATTTCAGCAACCAATGCCAAATCAATACCAAATGCTTTCAGCAACCAATGCCAAATCATCTGCCACTGTCACATGAGGGATACTAATGGATCCAATCCTAGTTCCTGTGTATCAGTCTTCCAACTGCAGTAGTAGAGTGTTGTTGTAGCGCTTATAGTGGCTTGTTGATAAAACTCCACCCTGCCTCACTCCTTGCATGATGTTGCTAGGGTGCGATAGTTCACCTAGAGGAGTACTCATAGTAGATGTCCTTCAGCAATAACCAGTCGTTTCCTTGTATACCTTCCGAATACAGCTTCCTAAGGAGGGAGGTTTGGTCCGATATTGTAACAAATAGGTCCCGCTTGTTGTTTCCCGCCTCCAATATGCTTTCCCGCCGCCAAAATGCATTCAGACAGTATTCGAGCAGCGTTCAGTGATGAGCAGTCGGCTGTAAAACCATTTTGCAGTCTCGACTGTGGTTCCTGAAATATTAGTTTATGACGGGTGATGATGATATGTTCTAAGATCTTCAGGTATACAGGATGTAACTGTAATGCCTCTGTAGTTACTTGGGTTGCTAGGATCACCTTCCTTGAAGATGGGTGTCAGGATACTCTCCTTCAGCACAACAGACATGGATTTTGTCGCAATAATGCTTTTAAAGGATCTCAATTTTATTTTTATTCAATACGGAGGTGAGGTACTGGTAGTGATACAAATTTTCGTTAACAGCAAGTAGGTGTGAGACCATCGAAGGATTATCCTAAAATATTTGAAAGTCAAGTAAGTATATGAGACTCATATTGTTTCTTTTTTATAAAACATTTTCTTCATTTTACCCAAAACAACAAGGTAAACGTCATTACGTTGAGATATAGACGTGTAACGTGCAGCCGAGCCAAAGCCACAGCAAACCCCATCGGTGGAAAAGCATGCTCTAATATGATAACTGGCAACGGATAAAACCATCCGCCAGCTGCCACCAAAATGTAACTAAATCTCAAAGAGAGAAGTTACTCCGAGCGGTCACTACTAGTAACATTGGCTCTAGCCACTACAGTACGTGGCTGCCAAAGCGTTATACGATAATCAAATAACTTGACTGACCTGACGAACGGGTAAAGGTCATCATATAGCATCTAACGCTTATACAGAATACGTAAAAATGACCTGCTTCAGGTCCGATAAGTATGAGCCGTACCAGGAGCACCGCCTTGGAACGGTTAGTAATACAATTACTAGGGGGCTTAAACCGGTTTTATGGGATCCCAACCCTCGCCCTAGGTCCTGGCATGGTTCATCTGCATCGTTCATATCGTATTTGAATAACGCTTAAACATACATTTATAAACAACGGGCAACTCATTCCCAGCGCCTTGCCGACATAACGCACACACAATTAGCTTTCAACTACTACCAACACAACTTTACTCCACACCTGGACACCACAGTCAGCTACCCGAGCGCTAGTAATAGTAATCAGACGTCTCAATATCCCTCTCGGTAAAGCGAGGCTTCACAAAGAACCCGGGATAAAGTCTGCTACTGACATGGCCCAAAGTACATGAACTGCTTAGTCCCCACCATATCTGTCTTCCAGCTCTCTACAAACCTAGAGCTGCAGATCAAGAGTAACACAGCAACCAACCCGAGCACTAATAGCAGATTACTATCTTGCCCTCTCCGTACAGCTAGGCTACACTCAGAGAACCCGGGAAGATAGTTTGTTACTATTTCGGCCCAAAGTCCGTTACTTGTTACTCTAAAGGTAAACCTCCAATGTTACCTCTTCGTGGCTCAAGCACAAACTAAACCGCAAACGTCTTACTCTCGCCTTTTATACTCGTTCCGGCACGTGCACTTTTGGATTGTTCCATTACAACGGACTAGTCTATTCAAAATTACTATGTGGGTAAATCGGGTGTAAAACGTTTCCTATTCAATCACCGTGTATGACAAATTCAATGGGGGATAAATGAATTATGTTGAACAATATCAAACTACGAGCTTTTGAAGATGCTTTAGCAGAAACTATGGTTTTAATACAGATATTCGTCACAGACGGAATATTCCTTTAGGTATTCCGTTAAACCTCTCCATACCGACGGAAATGGAATTATATTCATCCCTTGGTCGAAAATGAAAATTCAGCAAAACTGCAAAACTGTGTTATTCTAACTTATGTTAGATCTTTTCTTGCATATATAACATAAATTATTGCGGGCGTTCACGAACGCCCGCATATATATACGTTGATGCAAACACACATCAATCCGGAAATGACGGCAATTAGACCGATCCCACTGTTGCTCCCGCATCATCATAAGTCAGTACCTGGCGAAAAACGAGTAGGGAACCAACCATAATGATACATGCTAAGAAAAAAAAATAAGATCGTGAACGAATTATTTCGGAATTAGACCGAACCCATCATTGTTTCCGCGTCTTCATCCACAAGTCCACAGATGGCGAATAATGAGTGGGGGAACCAAATCAGCTGTTCCAAGAATTGAACATAATGGCAATTGATTCCATGTGTTAACATTATCATTGTGAAAGATGATACAAAAATAATCCAAAATTACTGTTTTGATTTAAAAAAGGCCATTTAAAAGTTTTATTTTGAATGGTCAGAAAACCATTGCTATCTTGAAGCCCAATATATTTTGATAAAATGATACTTATTATTTATTTGGGTTTTTTTCTGATGATATTAAAAGCGAAGCATAGTAAGGTCTATCTATGCTGCGAAGATGAAGTTAGCGGAAGCGGGTCAACTCGGCCTGATACCAAACTCGGCTCCTGAGTCAACTCGGTCCTGTGCATACAAATCATTGGTTAGGCCCCAGCTTGAGTATGCGGCCCCTATTTGGCATTCCTATAATGATACTGATATTGAACAGGTAGAGAAGGTGCAGAGGACAGCTGCCAGGTGGACCTGCAGGCGGTGGAGGAACAGAAGCAGCGTTGATGACATGCGTGACCCGAGGTGCCAAGACCAAATTGCGTCGAAGAAAGCCCAATGAGTCTTAGTTGCTTTACATGAAATTTCAGAAACATGTTGACCCCATTCAAGATTATCTGCAATTGTTAAACCAAGGTATTTGGCAGACTGAACTGTGATTCTTTATGTTGTATGTTTGGTATGTCGACTTCTGTTGTATACGCTTAATTTGTTTTTTAGTTGAAGCAAGCCGGATGGCTACCTTCCTGGGAAAGAGCTAGTCATCTTGCTCTACGTGTGTGTTGTCACATTTTCATGTTCAGGCATCCTGAACCTTCTTTTGACCTATTATGTTTGCCCTTGTTAAGTCTACATCTTTCCCGCTTGGTGTCTGGGTTGGGATTTTAAATTTAATTGTGTCCATTCCTGTGCTCTCTTTTTTACTTGTTCTAATATTTGACTATCCATTTTTTTTCTGCACACCAGGAACCAGGAATTAAAGCACATATGTTGAATAGGGTCAGCTTTCATCCTATAACTAGGGCTAAACGCCCGCAAGCTTTTTGAAAAAGCTAATACTTGTAAATATTCTAGTTGTTAAAGTATGCAGAATCATAAGATACTTCATGTTTTCTGTGGAACATTTTCAAAGATGTCTATAAATAGATCAGGGGAGACTACTTAAGTTTATTTACCTACTTATAAAATCACCTAGATATTTTAAAGTAGAGTAGCAGCACTATTAAATGGATACCGGATGCGGTTTCCAACGATCCCATAAATTTAAAACGTAAAAATAACATATTAAAATTAATAGTGTTAACGGTCTTTCTTTATGTCATTTGTTAGACTAGAAATATCTTTTATAAGACATACAAAGTTTTAACTTTGATACGAAATGACCGAGATATTAATGTAGAAGTAACACTTACCACTGGATCCCAGGTGCGGCTAGCAAGATCCCGTAAATTTCAAACGTAAAAATACCAAAGAAAACTTCACTGAATCTTTTTGCTTTTTTTCTTTTAAATCGTATTTTAAAATGAATCTTTATCTTTAATATGATGTCAAGATTATGAAAATCTGATCAGTAATACTCGAGATATCAAAACTGCCGGGGGGGGGGGGGTACTCTCAAATTTTCTACCCACATAAGAGAGGCTGACTTTTTGGGGGGTCAAAATTTTGAATTTCTATATTTATTTATTTTTATTATTTTTTTTTGTATTTTTTTTATATTTATTTTTTTCTTTGGGGGTGGGGTGGGGTCAGAAAATATCAATATTTTTGGGGGGGTATGTGCATGTTGTTGTTGTTGTTGTTGTTGTTGTTGTTGTTGTTGTTTGTAACTTCCTCCAATGTCTGGAGAACTTCACGTTAGTGAATAAATTGCCTCATTTTAAACTTTTACTTTTTAATTTGCACCCACCGATATTCAGAAAGGTTCATTTCAATTCCTTCAAGAGTCTAGTCCGTTTACAATATAGAGCATAGCATAGTCCCCTGGCAACTGATTCAAATTTAGACAGAAAGTCCTCCCTTTGGGTTTCTCTCAGATTTGATTCAACTGCTGTGCAGTCCAAAATCAGCGCAACTAACACCTCGGAGTTGCGGCAAATACACTGCTGCACCTCATCTCCAAGATATTGTGATAAAACAGATTTAATCGTCTTGATAAAACGACACCTCAGCAGGAAATGTCCATGGTCTTCTGGATTCTCACCACACAGCAAACACGTTGGGTCAACACTGTACTGATTGAACTTAGCACGAACAGATTGAAGAACATATGTGCCTGTCATGAGCCTTGCCTTAATGCCAGCTTTCTTAATTGCCATAGGATTGAAACTACATTTTTCCAGACACAATGTACTTCACCAATTTCGTAATTTTCAGTATTCAAAAACCTGAGTGATGATTTATCAATCGCCTCAAGTTTTATCTTATTAACCCAATATGTATTGATATGCTCATCAATTGTCTGTAGCCATGAAGCCTTAGTCAATTTACAATTCAAAAGGTCTAAGGTACTAGGTAGGCTGTATTGAGACAAAATTGAGTTGACATAGACATGTTTGTGGATATTTTTGGGGTCACTTCTACTTCTATGGATTATTTTTAACAAAATTTGACTATTTTATGGAAATTTATCAGAATTTTTTTGGGTGCGTTCCTTAACCGGAATGGACATAATAACCGGAATAAATTACCGGAATGGACATAATGCTGTGTCTCTGGGTGCTTTAGATTTGTATTTGAGATGCATGAATTTCACTTCTGTAGTCAGATAAGTAGTTTGCATAATTCTAATTGTCCCCCGCCTTTTCAAAGAAAAGCGGAGGGACATAGTTTTTGGCTTTCCGTCATTCCGTCCGTCCGTCTGTCCGTCTGTCCTTCCGTCCTTCCGTCCCCCTATAGAGTATGTACCTTGTGTGCGCAACTCCTCCTACAGTTTTACTCCGATTCTTTTGAAACTTTACAGATATTTTTACCATCCTTTGAAGATATGTGGTTTGGATATAGTCCTCAGATTAATTTTTCACACTTTTTTCGAGCATTTTGACAATGAAAGTGAATGGACAGTGGGTACCTTGTGTGCGCAACTCCTCCTACAGTTTCATTCTGATTCTTTTGAAACTTTACAGTTGTCTTTATAATGCTTTGAAGATACGCATATGGTTTGCATATAATCCTCAGCTTAATTTTCATCACTTTTTCGCAGTTTGAACTTAGTCATTTTTTGGGCATTTACACTTAGAAAGTTCATGTGGCTTCTCAGATTATATTTGTGTAACTAAACAATCAGGGCGTGGGACATAAATTCTCTGAATTTGCTTGTTTCATCTTAGTATAGCAAAAGTTACTTCACAGGGTGATAAGGGTAGCTCAGGGGATGGGGTACCGTGTGGATCCAGTCTTCAGGGGTTTCTCTGATAAAAACTAAGTGATGTCCAGCGGTTGTTCTACAGCAAGACATTTGTGAATGGCAGTATAAATGAGCCAAAAAGTTTTGGCACTATGACAGTGACCTTTAAGCGCATGTGCTCCTCGGCTAGGCTATCCCGTCATACGGAACACAATTTAACTGTAGTTAAACCATATAATTCTCGAACTAATCACTGTCTTTGTATATTCTAAGCCAATCTGTCCTCAAAAACGAAATGAAAAGTACTGCAGGACCAATATACGAGGACCAATATAAAACATTCTGTTTTAGCTTGTGAAACGGCACTGAAGTGTGCTGTAACGTTAACATATCTTCTGATCCTGAAAGAACATCTGGAATCAACAACATTTTCTGAATGTTTGGGCCTTGGCGGCAGTATAGTTTGATATCTGTGAATAAAATTTCAGATGCAGTCCGAAAAAAATGTCTCTTTGTTCTTGATGATTCATTGACTAGTTAGAGATTCACCACGAGGACCGAAGAACTAACTAAATGTTATGAACCACTACAGAAGCTGAGGGTGAGGTTATGGCCATGTAAAACCGGTTTAAGCCCGCCAGTAACTTTGTGTTACTGATCGTTCCAAGTCGATACTTCTGTGGTGGTTCTTCTTGTTTTATGTCTTGGTGTATAAATTTTTTTGTGCTGTTGGCGCCTTATGTATGTTTTCATATTTTTAGTTAAGTTAAGGTAACTGAGTGGCCACCTATTGGGAAAATAGCTGCTCATTCGGCTTACAATATGTTTCATGGTATAAGAACCTGATTGTTAGTTTGGTTTTTTCCCACCTCGGTTTTTGGAGTGGGAATCTTTTTCTGATTGCGCCTTTTCCTGATCTTTGCCTACTTGTACCTTTAAAAAATGGCGTAATTTGACGTCGGAGAACAGCCGATAATCATAAAATTGTGTGTTTTTGTTATGAAAATCGCAAACAAACACGATGGAAATGATACAAACAACAACATAAAAGCTATCAGCTTGTCGATCAGTAGTTTACAAGTGGCATAGTTGATTTTTTGATGCTCGATAGATGATCTAAATGATAAACGGCGGCGGAAGGGCACTCATCTTATATGCTCAGCGCATGAAAATGGTTTCATATCTTCAACCGGTCGTCAGAGAACTTAGCAACAGTTGGCACGGATCAGCATTTGACAGCTGGATACATACAAGTTGGCTTCTTTAAAAAGAAACCAATGAAAAGGTCAGCGGCAGTTTGTTATAAGAGCTTCCTTTTGCTGTAGATTTCAGTGTTGTTGATTCTCTGGTTTGTCATTAATTTCGATTCCCATACGTTTCAGTTTTGTATAAATATCGTTTCTTGTTATGAACGCTTGACCAGTGTGTGTATCTGTCACTCAAGGCATTGACTAAAATTTCTGATGTTACAGAATCAAAGCTAATTCTAAAATAAACACGATTACAATCAAATATGTCGATATGTCACAGTGTAAAAAACCATTTTGCAGTGCAGTCAATTTGTGACAGAGTTCTGAATTTTGACTTGCAGCCACACTACCGGAAAGAGACCCATGGGTCCGATGTGATGGACTAAAAGTCAGCCATATAGAGTTCCTATAGTTTCTGTACCCCTCGTCAGGGTATCTACGATCTAAACCTAGATGCGCTATTTTAAGAAGTCGCCACGATCGGGACTGCTTGCTAGATATTTACCGCTATTTGACAGGGAGTGTCAACTATGGATAAATTAAATTGTTTGCGGTGAATTGTCTAGTCAACATAGACGGGTTCGCTAGTTTTTATTAAGCGCTTTATGTGACAAAACGCGTAATTGAGAGAGAGCAGTCGCTCATGAGTACAATTTTCTTCATATTCAAAGTAAACACTGTGGAAAAGGTCCTGAGGGACCTTTTCCAATAATAATAAAGTTTCCTTTTAAAACGAAAATCTCGCCCGTGTTGTTCAATTTGTAATAGTTGGGGAACCGAAATCGCGTATCTTGCAAAATGACAAAAAGAATTGCACCCGATTTTGATACGGTTGAATTTTTGTATACAGATAGCCTGAACAGTGCCAGATATGGAATCACTGTATAGAAATACGCTGCGAATTGCATTTCGATAAAACAGTGCATTTTGTATGGAACGCCGTTGATGTGTCCAAAATAATAATAATAATGCTATGTGAGAACTCGTATAATAGTTTACGCTAATTTTGAACCTAATACAATGCTCTTATCATCTAAGAACTATGTGAGAGCTAAAATGCATTTAGAAGTATGGGCAGCCATTTGTCATCCAGACTTTAGTGTGCTGTTATTCCAAGAGATTTTCCGACGTTTTAAAACTTTTTAAAGCTCAGGCTCACATGTTGAGCTTACAGATCAAGCAGATACCGGGCTTCGATCGCCCGTCTGTCGTCGTCCACCATTTTTAGCTCACCTGAGCCGAAGACTCATGGGGAGCTTATAGGGTGGTACTCGAGCCGGCGTGCGTCCGTGCGTCTGTCCACATTTTCTCCAATCCAAGCAAAAATTTTATAGGAAGCATCTATAGCTAGGGGGAACCAATATCTAAGTAAATAATCCAGGTCACATGGCCAAGATGTCCACCATGCCTATAGTAAAACCGCTTCAAATGTCTTCTCCGGAACCGGTGGACTGATTTCAGCGAAACTTTGCATGAAGTATTGATGACCTATGTACAATGTTTATATAAATCACGACCCTGTGATGACCGTGACATACTTTACGGCAAGGTCAACATAGGTCGCCTATGCATTGGAATGTGGAATACTGTTAAAATAGCATTTACAGGAAAATGTTTGCAGGAAATGGGCAGAAGGACTGAATATCAATGATCCTGAAAAATAAAAATGAACCCAGGGCTGCCCACAGCCCGGGGCAATATACATGGCGGTATATTACCATAACATTCAAACATCACTTTCTTTGAAACCACGGCCAAACAATGCCAAATTTTATATGAAATATCTATAGGAAGGGGGAATCAGTGTGTATATAAAATTCAGGTCACATGACCAGGATGGCTGCCATGCCCAACTATTATAATAACCCTTCAAAAATCTACTTGTCCAGAAGGTGTAAAAGAAAAACATTGTGTGCATTTCAATGCGCTCAAAAATAGCGAAAACAAGTTTTGAAAATCGTTTCGAAATGTTATATATTATAAATTGTTATCGACTGCAATCACGTCATTTGAGGTTTGATAGAAGTTATACATATACTTGCAGACTTATAAAACGCAACACGTGCATTATCGATTCTTCCTCTATGAATACAGGACGTTTCCGGAAATAATTCATTGAATTACACTGCAATACCAAAAAAAAAAAAAAAAAAAAAAAAAAAAAAAAAAAAAAAAGAAATGTTAGTGTCCGTGATTAAATTAAGGTCATACAGTATGATTTCAAGCCCAGAATAATAATAATAATAATAATAATAATAACACTAAGTTTGGGAACGAACAAATTTCTTCAAACATGATTTCTGGAGAAAAAAAAAAGTCGAAACCCGAACGAATGCTGTTGGTTGGCTTTCATTTGCATTAAAAACGTGGTGATTACGTCATTTTAACGTTTATCAAGAAAAGAAATATTTTTGAACGTAAAATTTAAACAAATTCAAAATATTACGAACACGTGATATAGCCACGTGACTAATGTAAAAGGTTGGTGCTGAATGGCTCTGTGTTTTGAGCACATTACGTTTGATGCCAGCGAAAAACGCTGGCGCCTTAAACGACATTGAAAGATAGCGCCAATGTTTATTGTGCTTTACTTGTGGTTTGGGCTGTTAGCTATCGCCGGAGATGTTTTTTTTTTTTTTTTTGCTTTGGCAAAATCTCTTTTTTGTAGCCACTGTTAGGTTTTCTTCAGAAAAATTACGTCTCCATGTTTTTGGAGAGAGCAGCTTTAGCATAGATTCAGCGAACAATTTTTTATGGATAAATGTGTATGGTGTTAAGATTCGTGATATTTTGTTTATTTTTAGCTTCAGTTCAACTTTAAATCAGTTTTAAGCAAATGGTAACCGATATAGAGTGTTGCGTTATTTAAGTCCGTCAGTATTATATAGAAAAAAAAAAACAAACAAACAAAGCAAAATGTTTTAGAAATTGATACAACTTAATGAATGTTTTTTTTTTTGTTTTTTTTTTTTATCTCCTTTCTGTCTTGGTTTGTAAAGAAACGGCAAAAATGAAACAGTAATACACAAACGATATTTTTCCATAAGTTGACTTTCAATTATTGCCTAAGTTTTGCTTAAAAATGAACGCCATTATTATATATAGTACTCACAAACGCCATTCTGGCGATGTAAGGTGTTCAAAAACAACAAAGTTGGAAGACACAAAAAATTTGCTAAAAATTGTGTTTTTGAACATTTTTGTGGGAAAACATCAAACACGTATCAATCTGAATTCGTTGTGCAATAAATGACTTAAACATATTCAGAGATAAACATAAAATGCACTTTTGAGCAATAAATGCATTTTAGTTGGACTCAGAGGCAAATAAAGGTAAAATTACAAAATCAGGGTTCGCTCAATCAAATGTCTATAAAACAAGAACCACTGCATGCAAAGAAACATCCTTGAAAGGGATGTTGATATAGATGCTAGTTATTATATCTGCCGAATTTCAGCCCATTTACATAATTCTGGTAGAAGTTATTCGATAGTTTATCAGTCTTATTTTTCACAAGTACTTAATGGGCCACCGTAGAAAAATGCCTGCTGTGTCGTTATGCAAGTCGATCGTGACTTCTATACAGTAGTTTCATATACTCCATATAATTACCTTTTCAACCATATACTATCCAGCTGTATTAATTTTGGGTGCAAGGGTTAGCCTTAATCACTCCTTGGTTCCCCAACTATAAGGAGTTATACCAGATCTGTAAGTTTCTATGTACACTGCAAGGTTATCATTGTATTATAAACAAACTGTTTTAATAGACCTGGGCAGTGTGTTAGAGAGTATGTTTGAAGGATTTTATAAACCAGATGACAAATGGTCTTGTAAACGTTTACCTGAGATTTGGTATACGCAAATACTTTCATACATGTCCTTGTATATAGCCTTGGGCCAGCAATGGACAACCCGCATTTTTCAGACTCACGAAAGAAACGCATTGAAAGCACGTGCTGTCTATGTGAATCGCCATGCCCGTATATAAGTATAGCAAATACCGACTAGCGAATACCGAATATCGCCATGAATACCGTAAACCGTATATTTAAAAAATGAATTTCATTTTTCTGGTGTTCATGGAGCTATGAACCACAGTGGGTCGCGTGCAAAGTGAATGAACCCCGAAGGGGTTCATGTAAGCTTTGCTAGCAACCCACTGCGTGCAAAGTGAATGAACCCCGAAGGGGTTCATGTAACCTTTGCTAGCAACCCACTGCGGTTTATAGCTCCATGAACAACAGAAAAATTAAACTCATTGCTTATATTTACATTCATTTCTCTCTATCGCTTGTTGAAAAATCACCAAGGCGGTCGCATTTACCAGCAAACAGAAAATCTACACACAGTGTGTGTTCAAACAGCGGAACGGCGTCGACGTTTACAACGTCCAATCAGATTGGCGAGATTCATGTTTTTTGACGTCAAGTTTGGATTACGTCACGTCGCGTGACACAATGTTGTTCATGGAAGTATGAACACAGATGAACATCTAATGGTTCATCTAAGGAGGTTTTAAAAAAATGTAAATATTTCTATATGAATGCAGCCTTATGTGCATTTATCAAGAGTAACACGGTGTTAAGGAGCACAATCATATCCAGTGCACTCTTTCAGAACACGAGTTCTGATTCAGATTGAGTATTTTATGTATTCATTTTAAGTTGTATTATACCAAGAGATGCACAGTGTTAAGGAGAACAATAATCTCCAGTGCACTCTTACAGAGCACGAGTTCTGTTCAACTTTAAGTTCAAAATAATTTTTCAAAAACAATATCAATTCTAACTCATAATCAGTAACTCACAGAATTCAGGAACATTCATTCTTCTGAGATACACGGCTACAGAATACAGACTAAGAGCTATCGTACCATACAGACAGTTAGCTTGTTACAGTGACAGTCAACCGGCAGTGAAGCAAATCAAGACAGTTTACTGTTTAAAGTTTATTTGATCTTCACATTTTATATTCATAAAGTCGTGTATACTTAACTACTTAATGTGCATTATAAAGTTTGACTTTAAAGACAGTATAATTTACAGTGCAAAACAAAAACGTTTTAATGTTACAAATGTTAAACATTTGCACATGGTCATGTCTAAAAGTTATTTGATGCAGTATTTCAATTTCACTCATTCCAAACTGAGAGTGAGGTAATGTTTTATGCTTATTGCTAGGACTGAAACGACTCGTCAGTATTGTATGCTCTTGCCTTGTATAATTTTATGTAACGATAAATCAAGTGCAACCCCATCAGCCAATAAATCCGCCTCTAGTTGCTAGTCGTAGTAGTGTACATTACAATTATGAAATAAATCTTTATAGAAATCAAAAATTAAATTATCAAAATTTCCACATTGTGAGGAAAATTATTCTATTCATGAGTCCCCGCTAGAACCGGTAGTTACATGCGTGAAATCTATCTATTTTTGCACATCTAAACACACTACTACGCCGAGAAGACCTTCAATGCGCGGTGAGCCATTCCATGGTTCAACCGGAAGCAAGAAATCTTGTACATAAAAAAAACCCCTGAACCAAACACGATTTATCACGCCCTCTATCGGCAGGCAGAGCCTCCATGAGGACAGACAGGACGTAATTAGACGACTGGATCATCCGGGTTAACCCTGAACCTAAATGTCTCGATCCTGTGGGATCGAGACAAAAATGTACCGAAATCCAAGGACCCTATATGGAAAAACTCTGAAACATCTAAAATTCTTGACAACAAACATAAGACGACCCGTGGATACTACCGATTCTTCGTTTGTTTTTGCCTCTTACATCTAGGAACAAGTCCCAGTAACTTAAATCGTTGGCAGTGTAGAGAGTAACACAGACGTGCACTGTGAAACTGTATTTCTTGTAGAGATGAAATTTCAACTTCAGGGTATACGTTGAGCACAGAACTGGTATCAATGATCAGTTTGACCAACTCGATGCCTAATGTACTGGTACCGAGTGTCGTACACAGTGAATTACAAGCGAGTTCTATTTCTGTGATAATTGGTTGTCTACATGATTGTGTAACGTATGCGGGGCTAGCTTGATAAATATATAAATAATTTTCCTTTGGGACTACTTTGTCCTGTGATTAAAGACCAATGATTTTACAATGATTGGATGAGCAAAACAAAATCATAGGAATCAACTTAATATGCATATAAAACGAATGTGATGATGATCTGCACTCGGGTTTTGAGCTCAGCCTGAAACTCTGCTGAGCTAGCTCTGACTATTAGTATCAGCCTACATTATGACCCAACATACTATATAAAGAGAAATAAAACATTCCAGACTGTTTTTCAAACAATTTTAGTTAAACCCAGTTTAAACCAGTTTCAATGAACTGTTTCGTGTCATGTGACGAACTGTTTCATGTGCAACAGTTTTTACTGTTTCCCAGTCAAGTGACATGCTTTGCATGCTTTTATACTGCATGCTTTTATACTGCCTGTATACCTGCAAATATTGTCAAACAAAAAGTAATCAAAAGCAAACAACAAACAAATAAATCAAACAAACAAAACAAACAAAACATATGACCAAACAAACAAAAACAAGCAAACAAACAAACTTAAAACAAACAATTCAAACCAAGCATTAATCACAAATAAGCACATGAAATAATCTAAGAAAACAGAAACAAAAAGCAAACAAGCAAAACAAACAAAAATGGAATAAAACACATTAAACAAACAATCATACAAACAAAAAATGATCCAAAGAAACGGAGCCTTCGGCCTCGGGCAACAGTTCATCGGGTCATCCACAGCACCTCGGGGTGATAGTTTTGACTGTTACACAGGAAGGTATGAAATAGTTGTATACTGCTGATGCTCCGTGAATGACCAGCATACACTTCTGCTAGTCCAGTCCTATGCTAGTAACATAAACCACCTTAATCGCCTAAGACTGTTCACTGCTTGGTTATATTAATCAATGCTACTTGGATGGACTGTGTCCACTTTTCGCTATTGCTACTGAGATGGATAGAATCCACTGTTCGCCACTAAACCAAGCTTGCAATCAGTCTTTTATAGATTTTATATTGGTTTATTTACTTTATCTGTACTCTCCGACGACTTCTTGCTAACTGAACAACTCGCAGTAGTAGTAGTAGTAGTAGTAGTAGTAAAGTTTAGGCTGTTTTACGTCTGCCGGGGCCGACTTAATTCATAGCTCCACCACTGAGACGTAAAGTGAAAGTGCTCCTGGGCTGCAAATCGTGGCTAGACAAAGAGAAAAATTGCAAATCGTGCTTGTCTAGCCGGTGCCCATAAATGTCAGACAACGGATGCAATGTCAGGCTAAAGAAAGGAGCACTGCCTTTTTAGAATTTTGAACGCCAAGTCCGAAAAGTGAGCCTAAAACGATAGTGAAATCGATGCCAATTCGGCTGCAAATCGTTGATTTCACTATCTTGCTCGAGAGCAAAGTAGGTCAATTGAAATCCAATCTGATGCTCTCTCTCAGGGCCGCGCTGAGATTTTGGCTATGTAGAGACTAAGGCCAGAGAGTAGGCCTATGCAGGTAAATCCACACGAATAAACAGAAACGAGCACTGTAATCCATGTGAATATGTGTGTAGATACACTGGTAGCGCGCGGCGAAAGTAGGTCACGAGGATCGGGAGTCGAGTCATGGTTCTGGTAGGCTAGGGCACGCCTTCGTAGTCATCGTCGGTTACAGCTGGCTGTTGTTTGATGATGTTCTTGAGCTTGGCGTAGTCGTCGGGGATGTGGTATTTACTGTCAGGGTTCTTGTAGATGTAGAAGTACGTTGGTTGTTTGCAGTCGTTGTGTTGGTGCCAGTAGAGGTAGTTAGGGTCTACGTCGGTAGGATGTAGGAGTTCACTGCAGAAGACGACATCTTGAGGTTTATTAGGTGGTGGTTTGCCGTAGACTGTTTTCTTGATCTTGTAGCCCTTCAGGAGATAGTGTTTGAAGTCTTTCCCCTGGCTGTTGACTGTTGGCCATAGTTTCTGTTGTTCAGTTGGTTTCTTGAGGATGGATTTAGGTTGGGGAGCAGCTGTATTCGTCGATGACTTCGTAGGTTGTGGTGGTTGTTTCTTCGTAGGTGCTGGTGGTTGTTTCTTTGGTGGAGGTGGTGGAGGTTGTTTCGCCGGTGGAGGTGGTGTAGTCGGTTTCGTCGGTGGTGGTGTTGGTTGTTTCTCTGGAGGTGGTGTAGGTTGTTTCTCAGGCGACGGTGGTGGTGGTCGTTGAGGAGTCTTGCAGGCACGCTCGGGTTGGTGTCTGGTGGCAGGTTGTTCGGCAGGCAGATTGGAAGGTGCAAGCTTGCTCTTGCGTTTGGCCTTCCCCCTCTTGGACATTACAGGCGGTTTTTCTTTCGAATTAACATTAAAGCTTTCTTTCTGTTCTACACGACTATGTGAGTTAGTGATAGGTAGCTTATAGGTAAGCTCTACCTTCACATGCTCTAGACCTTCCCCGATCCGCCAGACTGGCTTCCCGGAGAAGTTGTATGCCTTTAGAGCAGTGACGAGGATCAAAGGCAGCTCGAGTTGATCTGTCTCTTTTTCCATCGCTAAGTTGTTGGTTGGTGATCGGTCAGTGATGAGTCGATGTTCACCCTTCAACGTCTAGGACGAAAGTGATCATATGATGATGGGATGGGTGGGTATAACGCGAAACACGGATATTTATACTATCTGTGACGTCACACACTTTGGACGAATCTACTATGCGGGAGAGTCTATGTTTTAAATCACCTTAGAAACGGGGTTGTCAGGCTACTCAAAGTCGTTTCGACCAAGTGAATTAATCACCGGTACTTTCCTATAAAGACCGACTTGCAAAAAAAAAATGATATTGTCACACTTGTAAAGTCTCGCATTCCAGTAAGAAATGGGTTAAAGTTTCGTACGTCTGATTTTGCCACATAGGTTACATGTAGCATCACCCTCGAACTGGTTATAGCTGGCTCTGTTACACTGTAGAATATACGTTCCTGTAGCAATCCTCAACCGCACAGGTATTCTGCTTGCTTCGTGGGCGTTACCGGATAGGTTGGTCATTAATGGGTTGCATCTTCCAGGAATCATAGTTGAACAGTTCATGTTCTTCAGAGTGGTATATAGACCGGCTTCACATGTTAACCTTTCAACCCAGTATGAATTTACAGCTTTTGCTACTGTGTGCCTCCATTTTGGTTTACTTAATTTTGATTCCAACAGTCCTATAACATACTTAACATAAGATGTTTATGTTTTACGAGGTTAGATTACCACGCAGTAAGTCTTGAAAGGGTGCTTGGTCTATTACAGGGTGAACAATTTGGATCTATTCCATTTTAAAAAGCGATTGACAAATTATTTTCGGAAACAATGTTCATTTCCATTGCGATACCTACCTACCTATCTACCTTTCTACCTACCTAACTCCCTAACCTACCTACCTACCTACTGAATCATTAAATGCTAACATGTAATGGGAACTTTTTTTCTGAGACACTTAGAATAACTGAGGCTGGAACTGTGACTACAATACTGTCAAAGCCAATATCATGTATATGTCAACGTAGATTCCTGTGCTCAAGAAGACCATTTATCTTTGAGTTCATATAACCCTGATGACTTGAAATCCATTTATTTTTGCCGAAACGCCTCAGGGTCGAATCGACTCACGCAGAAAATTGGACGAAACGACCCACCTACCAAGGCCGAAACGACCCACCCCCAAAAATTGGCCGAAACGACACAGGCCGAAACGACTCAGGACCGAAACGACCCGGATTCGCAAAAAAACATCCTCCGGAACTAGACTATGGTCTTAGATCGAAGTCACTCATTATGTAATACAATTCACTCATTCTTCACATAATAATTAATACGTCATTATGGTCATCAGAATAGATGTTAAACACATTTATAAATACCCTTTAGAACTCGTTGCAAATGTGCATTTCACTAAGGTAATAGAATCTATTGAAAATATTTTGTGAACTAAAGCCGTGTTCGTTATATCTCCGCTATATTACACATATATGTTCCATATCCCTTCGTTGCGATCCCAGTTGGCTTTTCAATGGTGAAACGAAGTGTCGATAATTGCATTTTTTTCAAGATAAATCAAGAAGAATACACTTCACAAATGCATTACTAACATGTTTAATGTGCTTTTGAAAAAAAAATCCAACATATTTGGTCCGTTTTAGCGGTTTTATTCTCGTTTAAAAACTTCTGGTTGTCATTCTTTCAGTGCACTAAATCGTCCGTATATGTTCGTATGTTTACGCCGAGAATTGACTTCCGACCATTTCCATATATGGAAAGTTAATTGTCAATTAATATTTAATTGACCAATTAGTAAAATGCAGCGCGTGTTGCTGACGTCAAACGCCGCGCGCCGAATTCAAAATGGCCGACCTGATTGACGTCATTTGTAGAAATACGTGCATATCATTGGACAAGGCCAAATCCTGACCTTTCAACTGGAATAAATTAATGTTCGACGTCAGTTTCCGTAAACGTCGGCATATGTGTTCGGCTCGTTCCGGAAACGGCCCCACACGAGTGACAAACAGCTGAAAAATGTCGTTTTGTTTTGATTTCTCAATGACGTTGCAAGTTGTAGAATCTTATTCTGTTTGTTTCTGCATAATTAAGTCCTAAAGCGGGTATAAATATTGTTCATTTATATTTTAAAAGAAGTTCTGTGGCAATTGATATACCCAAATTAGTGTATAAGGTTAATTATATGTGAAAACGTTTATTTCGCTGTTGATGACGTCGCATAAATGTACGCGACGTCAGTGTAACGTTTGGCGTTAAAACGAAAAAGGCGGGAGTATTGAACGTTTTTTCTCTATATCTTCCAACGCAATCCGGTGACCCCCACTTTTTATTTGAACTTTTAAATGGTTACCACGTTTCCTATCTCTTGGTGTAATTTAATCAAAATCATGTGCGTAGTTTAGGAGATATCTTAAATTTTTAAATACTTTTTCCAGGTTTGAAAAGATGGCGGGAAAGTTAATTTTGCGTGTAATCTCCTAAAGTTAAGAGCAAATAGTATCAAAATGTAAGAAAATAACACTCATCATCGTGTGTTTAAGTTGGTTTTGCAGTAAAAACATATATATTAAAACACATGTCCGCTACGAGAGCGGTTTTCTGAAATGCACGAGAAACATCCAAAAAATTCTGATACCATGGAAACGAGGCCGGTGACTCCCCACTTTTATTTCGATTTTAGTCTAAGGATACAATTATCTTGTAGCATAGGAAGTTTCATGAAAATCATATGCGGGAATTAAATAGTAATGTTTCCCTTTAATAACTTAAAATTTACAATCTCCATGCATGTTTACACAAAAGCATTCCGAATGTGTCATACAGCCTCAGTGCCAAGCGTGTACTAACCGGTCAAAAATAGTTTTACTTTACACATCAAATTTTGAAACCCAAAATTTACTGTGAAAAACTAAATCCCGCTCACCCTCACTTCGCATACTGTTCACGGAGATATTAAATGATGTTCCATAAGAAAAGAGTCTGATTTTATGCTTTAAATCCATTATTTCTGTGAGATTTACACATTCAGCTAACTCGTTTGCTCTCATTTTTTACGCGACGCTAAGCCAATCAGAAGCTTTTCATGCTCATGTGACAAAGCGCGCATCGTGACGTCAAGGCACACACGTGACGTCAACAAGGTCAAGTTTGGATGCACTGACCACGTGTCAACCATGTGTAATCCTGTTTTATTCAATCGGAAATTGTTTTGATCAAATAGAGCCATCAAGGTCCGCAACGGAACGTAGTGGAGTGAGGTTCCGCAACTAATTTTCTCGGGCCTTGAAATGAAAGCGGGTCAACTCGGCCTGAATTAGTGTAAGGTTTCCCTTGCCATTAGAGAAAAATCTTGACTGTTTGATTAATTTTCTTAGAACTGGATAGTTTCTAAATAATTTTGATTTTGCTGTAATACTTTCTAATCCATGAAGATCTTGGGGTGGGGGGGGGGGTGTAGTTGTGAAACCTCACTCCACTACGTTTCGTTGTGGACCTTGATGGTTATATTTGATCAAAACTATTTCTGATCAATTCGGTGACGTCATTTCCGTAAACAAGTTGTTTTTTAGTAAACAAACGAAAATAAATAAATAAACAGAGTTTTTTCAAAGAAGAAGACGTGACTTTATACGAATTTGTGCAGATTCGATTCATTTCATCGGACTTTTGATGACCCTGAAAGGATTTCTCTGGATTTGTGATATTTATCGAGAAAATTAACTTTGAAAATTTTGACAGTTCACGGAGAAATCAGCTGTGTCCGGCGAAAGTGCTTCTCTCATCTTTTGACCTCGGACAGGTGGAAATATAATACAAAACAACAGAAATACGGAAAGTATCGTCATTCAAACCTGAAAAAGTTCAAAATCTACAGAAACACGGTAGGATCATTGATTTTATGCAGAAATAATCAGCGAAGAACAATGTCCGCTTAGTTTTGTGCAACATGAGTGACAGGAAAACAGTCTATTGTCATGAACTACATGAACTTAACTGAAATATGAAATGTATATCAGTAAAACAAATAAGAATATGAATATTACACATCAATAGAACAAATATATTGACACTTGACGAGATAATTCATCACGAATATATAAACCTATATCAAAATGTCAGACTGCTTAGACAACCTCGCCATCAACTTGTCGATGGAAAAAACTAACAAGTCCTACCCCGCACACTGCTTGCCCTCAAAATTAAAAAAGCGCAATGGAAAAGCGAAGAGTTGTGGTTTCGAAGAAATCTTGTTGAATCACTATGAAAAGGAGGCTAAAATGATTGCATTCCATACCAACCGACCAAGATTGTTAGCATGGATTAAAGCTCTAGAAATTTTGTACTATGATAATTTTGGCAACGAAGAAGATTTCATCGTCGACTGGCAGGACGAACCCCATAGATGGACAGATCCAGAATCCCCGGCTAACATGATTGTTATATCCCTGCATTCGGCTAACAATTCCAATACTGAAGAAAATTCCAGAAAATACCAGTTGCGTTTCTTCATCACCACAGGAACTATACAAGTACAAGGAAACAATGTCAGCCTGTTTGTCTCAGAACATTTTCCTAAACTGAAGGCACTAGTCAATTTGATCAGTAAGGATTCTAACAACAGTTGCAGTCATCATGTCTATCCAGATCAATCAGAAGATGAGGAGGAGACAATTTCCAAAGTAATATTTGAAGAAATCCTACCCAGACACCCAACCCACACACAGACCCAGTCCCATCCAAAGATAGTTATCACAGAAGAACCCCCCTCTACCAATGACCAAATGAAATCCCTGGACTTCAGTGAATCAAGTATGCCAAATATAACAAGAGTTTCAAATTTGAAAGATTCTCCAGTGAACCATATCCAGATTGTCCCTTCAGGTCCCTCATTTGATGAAGATAATGACGTACAGATAAACATAAACTCACTTCAAAACAGGCCTACAGACAAGAAAGAGCAGCAAGAAGAATCACATTCAGATAAGCCCACTACTGGAATGAAAGAGAGTGAATTAAAGAAAATGAAAATTAAACTTGACTTTCAAGAAAAAATGAATAAAACAATATTAGAAACTCTGAACAGAATTGAAGGAAATTGCTGCCTTATATCAGAATTAAGATCTGATATACAACAACTAGCTGAAGAGAAGGAATCAATGAAAGCCAGAAGTAGTAAGATTGAAAATAGAGATCACAAACTTGAAGAAAAAGTGACTGATAATAATAGACAAAATACTCAGTTTGAAGAAGAACTCAAAGGCATGGGTTTGCAGTTAGAAGATCTCAGAAATTCTGTGGCTGGAAGAAGCAATTCTAGTGAAAAAGATAATGAAATCAGTATTCTTAAGGGAAGGCTAGAGGAACTCAGATATGAGAAAGACAATATTAAGCAGGAACAGAAAAATCTTCTCAACACTATCAAGACTCTAGAAAAGAAGATTGAAACTAAGGACACAGAGATCAACACTCTTTCTAAAAGTAATGGGGAACTTACTCAGATCAATGAAAATCTTAAAGCAGAAATACAAAAGTTAAAAGATGATAGAAGCACTTTTGCTCAAGCAGCGAGTGAGACCGTGATTTCAGGAAATGAGAACAGTTCAGTAGAGGCCAATGTTTCGACCCAGAATTCGTTTTCACCACTGCAAAACATGGACTCTCAAGATATTCAAGAAGTGGATATCTCCAACACAGATATAACAATTATCGCCGACTCTCATGGACGTTCTCTTGACCCTAAGAAGATGTATAAAAACAAAAATGTTGAAATCAAAGTACTGGATGCACGGAAGAAAAATCTTGATGGGGCAGCTGAATTCATTCAGTCGGCACAGACTCTTGGAAAAGAAACGGTGTTGATTGTCGGGAGTAATGACATTGGGGAAAGTTCAGCCGATACAGTGTTCAGAAAATTTCGTAATATCAGGGACAAGTTTGAAAGTAAATTCCCATCCTGTAAACTGAACATAGTTCCAGTCCTACCACGTTATAACAATGAAAGTTATAACAGAAACGCATGTGTTGTGAACTCTAAATTGCAGGCATTGGCATCTGACAATACAAGTTAGAGCTGTCATTGGTTGGGCATTTGACATATCGATATATCGATGGGACATATACCGATATATTGATATGTATCGATATAATACTTAATTTTTCAAAAGGTGTTTGAAAGCAACTTTCATAGACCCTTATTGTCATTTTATGCTACTTTTAAACACCTTAAAAGTTCTTTTAAGGTCAACAACAAGTTTAAGATAAAGTTTCAACTTAATTTCAAGGAAGTGCTGTCAACAGATGATAATTACACCATGACTATTTATTTCATTCAATTTGGCAATCATAAATCAGTATAGATCAGGAAGAAAGAACATTAACATCAAATTATGACAGAGTTTGACTGCATTTTTGTGGCTTAAGTTTGGCTCAAAATTACTTGGCAGTTTCACTTTTAAAAGCAAGATCATTATCCACTGAATTTTTATTCCTTGACAAACTATTTGAAAAAAATGTGTGAGTACTATCAATTGGTGCTTATCTGATGCTTTGTCATTTATTGCTCTCTGGGGATCCAAAATGTTCATACTGTGTGCAATTTGCAATAGTTATTGAATATTGATACTAACCAACCAATGTTATCTGTCTAAACAGCCAGCATATTTTTGTGAGAAGTTTCACTTTACAATATCGATATGTATCGATATGTCATTTTCTATATCGATACAGCTCATCTGCATTGATACATCGATATCGTCTATATCAATGACAGCTCTAATACAAGTATTGTTAACCTAGATATCTCCCCAGATGACAGAATATTGTTCAACAACGACAACGTTCACCTGTCTAAACAAGGCAATCTTGTCCTAGTGAAGTTACTGAAAACTCACCTCAACCCTAAACTCGGACTCCCGCCTTATTCTTCATATTCTCAGAAAGACAGAAGATCACAACCTAACGGACATTTCGATAGTAGTTCTCAGTTTCGCAGTGAACGCAGCTCTCAATTAGGTGGTGGCGGTGGACGTAGACATAACTTCAATGGTGGTCGTGGCGCTCAGTTTGGTGGTGCTCGTAACAATTTCTTTGGCGGAAACCGTAACCTTCGAAATGGAAGCCATCCTGACCAAGCCTTCATGAATACTAACAACTTGAATGAACGTGACATTCTATTAAGACTCTTGGGCTTTTAAGCCGTGCTGATAATGTTTTTGACTGAAATGTTAATATAATTAATATGCTGCTTCTTAATGTTTACAATGCTGTGCATATTACATTCTTATAGCCATGAAATTAGAAGTGCAACTTTCATGCATTTTACCTATGGCTATTAGTTGATTACACTCAGTTACATATATGTATTTTTAAATTATTGCTGTCAAGTGTTCATAATTATTCCATAATGGTAATTCTTTCAAGCCATTAAGTGATAATTTCTATCAAATAATTATAATTATAACGAAACAAAATATTTATGTAGACTGAAAACTGTTCACTCATTTTATCATATGAAATATGTTTAATTTTGCCTGTTGGAACATAAATGGTTTTTCTCAAGAAAAATTTGAAAATGACACATTTTATAAAAAATTTGATATTTTTGGTTTGACTGAAACTTGGACCAGTAAGGATAAAAATATTAACCTCCCAGGTTACAGAGCATTCACAAGTTATGCTTCTAAGGGAAATAGGAAACCAGAGGACCAATGGTCCTGTAAACGCTCACCTGAGATCAGCTGCATATACCAATAAACATGTTTGAATATTATGGTATCTAACTCCAGTGCAGGGGCAGATAAGCCCTTGGGCCATTTTCTTTTTTCAGAATCTTCAATATTCTGTCCATTTGCCAATTTCCTGTTGGCTTTTTCCTTCAAATGACATTTTAACAGTTTTCCCAATTCAGATGCACAGGCAACCCATGTTGACCTTGCCATAAACTTGGTCAAGGTCATCACAGGGTCATGATTTATATATACATTGGAGTACTTTAGCCATCGATGCCTCACGCCAAGTTTCCTTGAAATCAGTCTATTGGTTTCAGAGAAGATGATTTTTGATGGGTTTTTACCATATATGGGCATGGCGGCCATCTTGGTCATGTGACCTAGATTATTTATAACAAATTGATTCCCCCATTCTATAGATGCTTCACTTAAAATTTGGCTTTGTTTGGCCAAGCGGTTTCAGAGGAGAAGACGTTTGAATATTATGGAAATATACATGTATATTGCCCCGGGGTGGGGGCACATGAGCCCCTGGGGTCCATTTTTTTCAGAATCATTAATATCCAGACCTACTGCCCATTTCCTGCAAGACTTTCACTTTAAATGACATTTTAAAAGTTTTCCCCATTCAAATGCATTGGTGACCTATGTTGACCTTCCCGTAAAATAGGTCAAGGTCATCACAGGGTCATGATTTATATACACATTGTAGTGCTTGAGCCATCGATGCTTCGTGCCAAGTTTCGTTGAAATCGGTCAACCGGTTCTGGAGAAGAAGATTTTTGAACGGTTTTTACCATATATGGGCATGGCGGCCATCTTGGTCATGTGACCTGGATTTTTTATATACATATTTGTTACCCCTTCCTATTGATGCTTCACATAAAATTTCGCTTTGATTGGCCAAGCGGTTTCAGAGGAGAAGATGTTTGAATATGATGGAGATATACATGTATATTGCCCCGGGGTGGGCGCGGATGAGTCCCTGGTGCCCAATTTTTTTCAGAATCATTAATATTCAGTCCTACTGCTCATTTTCTGCAAGATTTTTCCTTTAAATGACAATTTAACAATTTTTCCCATTCAAATGCATTCGCGACCTATGTTGACCTTGCCGTAAAATAGGTCAAGGTCATCATAGGGTCATGATTTATATACACATTGTAGTGCTTGAGCCATTAATGCTTCATGCCAAGTTTGGTTGAAATCGGTCCAGTGGTTCCGGAGAAGAAGATTTTTGAAGGGTTTTTACCATATATGGGCATGGCGGCCATCTTGGTCATGTGACCTGGATTATTTATATACACATTGGTTCCCCCTTCCCATAGATGCTTCATGTAAAATTTGGCTTTGATTGGCCAAGCGGTTTCAGAGGAGAAGATCTTTGAAAATGGTGGACGACGGACGGACGACGGACGGACGGACGACGGAGCATGGGTATACTATAAGCTCACCTTGTGAGCCTGACGGCTCAGGTGAGCTAAAAAGGGCGACTCTCAGGCGGACTTGTTATCTACATAAGAGAGATGCTATTCAATAGAGGTTTTGTTAAAAGAATAAAAACAACCAAAAATTTTATATGGCTAAAATTGAGCAAATATGCTTTTAATTCCGATTCTGACATATTTTTATGTCTTTTATACATGCCGCCTAGAGTAAAATCCGTCTGTCCTGAAAATGACAATATTTTTGAAAATCTAAAAACTTGTATCCGTGATTACTCAACACAGGGAAAATTGATGTTAATGGGTGATTTCAATGCCCGAACTGGTGTACTAAATGACTATGTTGAATTAGACGAAACTGCAAGGTTAGACCTAGACTTCTTACCTTCTGATTATTTAGAAGATATTGTTCTCCCTACTCGTCTTAACGTTGACCAGATAGTGAATGACCAGGGGAAGAACTTGCTTGATATGTGCATAGAATCTAAATTACGGATACTTAATGGGAGGATACTCGGTGATTCATTAGGATACAATACTTACTTTGGTCCAAGGGGCAGTAGCACAATTAATTATATTGTTGTTTCTGAAAATTTATTTGATTTATTCAATTTCATAAATGTCCGTCCTCCAAATGAATTGTCTGATCACTGTGTCATATGGTGTGGTATGAAAACTACTGTATCGTATAGTGAAATTAATGATGAATTTGCAACTGTATATGCTACATTACCTGGCAAATTTATTGTTGATGAATCAACAAAACAGATGTATGTCGAATCTTTGTTAGATACCGAGTCTTCTTGTTTAATCCAAAGCTTTTTGAATGATGTGGAAAATAATGACATAGACATTGAGACATTAACTAATCAATTTGCAGAAATTATTAATACGTCTGCACAAAAATCTGCTAAGTTCAAATTATATAGCAGTCACAAAAGAAAGAAAAGATTCAAAAAGAAATGGTTTGATAACAATTGTTACATAATGAAAAGAGAATTGAGGAAGCTAGGAAAACGCCTTCTAATGAACTCAAATAATGCTGACCTAAAATGTGCATTTCATAGATTAAAGAAAGAATACAATAAAACGCTTAAGATGACCAAGCGTTCATTTTATAAACGCATTATAGAACAGTTAGATACTTTACATGAAAATGATCCAAAAACGTTTTGGAAAACACTTGATCAATTAAAAAATAAATCTTCAGATAAAACTAATCCAATTTCTATGTCTACTTGGTATGATTATTTAACTGAACTTTATTCAGAAAAGAATCCTGAACTAAATTTAAATGATCTAGAAATGAATACTGAAGGCCCACTTGACTTTCCATTTACCTGTAAAGAAGTACGTTCAGGAATAACAAAACTTAAAAATAATAAACAACCAGGAATAGATTTAATACTGAACGAGTTCATTAAATTTGGCAAAGATACTCTTTTGCTTCCAATTGTTAAATTGTTTAACAGAATTTTAAAATCTGGAACTTTTCCACATAGCTGGAACATTTCACTTGTTTCATTTATAGCTAAAAATAATGAAATATACGATTGTAACAATTACCGTTGTTTAAACTTAACTAGTTGCTTTGGAAAACTGTTTACTTCTTTACTACAGACTCGACTACATAACTATATGGAAAACAATAACTTGTATAATAGATTTCAGGCAGGATTTAGACCCGGATATAGAACAACAGATCACATATACACTATTAAAACAATTATCAATAAATACATATTTAAATGTAAAAAGAGAATATATGCTTGTTTCGTAGACTTTTCAAAAGCTTTTGACACTGTTTGGCGCTCAGGGTTATTCCAGAAATTACTTTGGTATAGGAGGTAATTTTTACAATGTTGTCAAATATATGTATTCTAATTCTAAATTTGTTGTTAAAAAGGACAACTTTTTGTCTCATTTAGGACAGTATGAAAGAGGAGTACGCCAAGGCGATGGCCTTAGTCCGTTACTGTTCAATATTTTCATAAATGATATAAATGACATATTTGATGAAACTATTTCACAACCTGTGATCTTAAATACTACGAAACTTAATTGTTTGATATATGCCGATGATGTGCTTTTATTATCAGAAAGCAAGGAAGGTCTGCAGTCCTGCCTGGACTCTCTGAATATATATTGTGACTACTGGAAGCTGAGGATCAATACCGAGAAAACCAAAGTTATGGTTTTTAGTGCAGGAAAAATTAAAACTGATAACATCAAGTTCACATTAAATAAGTCTGACATTGAGATTGTCGACAACTATAAATATTTGGGTATACTACTTTCGTATAATGGTAATTTCAAACATGCTGCCGATCATATGTACCAAAAAAGCTTGAAAGCTATTTTTTCACTTAAATCAAGCGTTCTTGATTTTGAATCGACGAGTAATACCTTGAAGTTAAAACTTTTTGATACCCTTATACGTCCAATTTTGACATATGGTGCAGAAATTTGGATAGGTGATTATAATATAAAGGAGAAAACTCTTGACACATTACCTTTTGAAAAAATACACAATCGGTTTTGCAAATACTTGTTAGGTGTTCATAAAAAAGCATCAAATTTAGCTTCAAGAATTGAACTTGGTAGAGAGCCAATACTTAACTTTATATGCTCTCAAGCGTTTAAATATTATTCTCGTTTATCTCAGCTTCCAGAAGATCGTTTATTGAAAGAAGTTTTTGAACTAGATAAAAATTTGTTTCAAAATGGTTACAAATCATGGTATTCTTGTATACATAACTTTATGCAGAAGTTTTCAGTAAGTGAATCAGAAACTCAGACATGTACTATGTCAGATATTATATCTACCAAATACAAGTGTGACTTAAATACTGAACTTTCAAGCCTGAGACGACAGATCCAGGATAATAAATTATATACTTTTTCAAACATTTACTCAAACTTTTCATTACAAGATTACCTTTCATTTGGGCTTCCAAAAGACAAAACTAGAGAGCTAGCAAAACTTAGAATAAGTGCCCATGATCTATTAATAGAACGAGGTCGCTATTTTAGACCTCGGATTCCTCGTGAGAGTAGACTTTGTACTAGTTGTAATGAAATTGAAGATGAAGAGCATTTCATGCTGTATTGTTCTATGAATTCTGCGCTTAGAAATGATTTATTTAAAACACTGAATATAACTTATCATGATTTGAAACCTGGTAGTGATGCCTCATTCAATGCATTTGTTCATTTAATGAACCCAGCAACTGCTGAGGAGACAAAATATGTTTGTGAGTTTATAACAATGTCTCTAGTCTTAAGATAACTTGTAATGCTAACTGTTATGTCATATTATCTCATCATATTCATTCAACATCCCTCATCGCACTCATGTACATGTATGTTGTTGTATGTTATTAACTTGTATTGGAGGACACCGACTGTTATGGAGGTTATCTGAATAAATCTTGTATCTTGTATCTTGATTGAATAAAACAGGATTACACATGGTTGACACGTGGTGAGTGCATCTGAACTCGACGGGGTGCCTTGACGTCACGGCACGCGCTTTGTCACGTGAGCATGGAGAGCTTCTTTCTGATTGGCTTAGCGTCGCGGAAAAAACTGGGAGCAAATGAGCTAGCTGAATGTGTAAATATCACAGAATTCATGGATTAAAGCAGGAAATCAGAGACTTTTCTGATAGAACATCACCTGGAGAGAAAATTTAATATTTCTGTTAACAGTATGCGAAGTGAGGGTGAGTGGGATTTAGTTTTTCTCAGTGAATTTTGGGTTTCAAAATTTGATGTGTAATGTAAAACTATTTTTGACCAATTAGTACACGCTTGGCACTGAGGCTGTATGACACATTTAATATCTCTGTTAACAGTATGCCAAGTGAGGGTGAGCGGGATTTAGTTTTTCTCAGTGAATTTTGGGTTTCAAAATTTGATGTGTAATGTAAAACTATTTTTGACCAATTAGTACACGCTTGGCACTGAGGCTGTATGACACATTCGGAATGCTTTTTTGTAAACATGCATGTAGATTGTAAATAACAGCCGAAGGTCTGAGTCTAGGGGGGGGGGGGCGGGGGTTAAGGGGTAATTGTGGTATGGGTGTGTGGCCCAAATTTCTGAAACCTACCCCAATCATATACCTGGGCATTGAAAAAATAGACCCATTCATATACTTGATTGATCATAATACTGACCCTTTCATATACGATGCTGTCCCCTGGAGTTGCGCACCTAAGCATTGTTTGACCGTTTAGACATGAAAAGAAGCTCAGTCTCGATGAAATAAATAATCCTCTATTTGCATGAAAATCTGATGCATACAATTACCAAAAGAAATCGTGAAAATATTCAAACGATTTCTTGGAATTCCAACATAAGTAAAGGTACCCCCATGTTTATCCCTGACGTCAAAGGTCACATGGAGTTGCGCACTTCATTTATTTGACATTAGCAGAGGGCTTTCCATAAGAAATATTGTATTTGAATAGATGATTGTTGAAGCTAGTCTTGTTTCTAGCTGATTGGTAAGAAAAATATGGAATACAGCAGCCCAATGAATAGATAATTAGGACAATGCAATACACTAGGTAAACAAAATGACTGACATGTATGTTTTACTTAAACTTTCACCGTCTGTTCTGTTCATGGATGCTCAATCTATGATATTTTGCATCTTTGGCTTCTATAATGATGTTAATTGATAAAACGTTACTAACAAACGATTGTAAACTTTCATGCATTAGTTCCGAGACACTAAAATATGACATGCGCAAGTCCATGTGCCGCGCAACTCCAGGAGACTCAACTGTACTGTCCTTTGATTTTTTATACCCATTCATATAGATCTAGTGTCCTTTGATTTTTAGCTCACCTGAGCCGAAGGCTCACAGGTGAGCTTATAGTATACCCATGCTCCGGCGTCTGTCCGTCGTCCGTCCGTCGTTCACAATTTCAAAGATCTTCTCCTCTGAAACCGCTTGGCCAATCAAAGCCAAACTTCATGTGGAGCATCCTTAGGAAGGGGGAATGAAAGTTTATATAAATGGTCCAGGTCACACGACCAAGATGGCCGCCATGGCTATAAATAGCCAAAACCTGTAAAAATCTTCTTCTCCAAAACCAGTGGGCCGATTTCCACAAAACATGGTATGTAGCATTGGGGACCAGGGCCCATTATAGTTTATATAAATCATGACCCTGAGATGACCTTGACCTATTTTACGGCAAGGTCAACTTAGGTTGCCAATGCATTTGAATGGGAAAAAATGGTAAAATGCTATTTAATGGGTAAAACTTACTGGGAATAGGCAAATGGACAGAAGATTAATGTTAATGGAAAATTTAAGCCCCTGGTGGGTTGTCTGCCCTTTCCCCGGGGCTATATACTTTGTGTTGTACATCATACATGTATATGACCATAATATTCAAACATCTTCTTCTCTGAAACCGCTAAGCCAATCAAAGCCAAACTTCATGTGGAGCATCCTTGGGAAGGGGGAATGAAAGTTTATATAAATGGTCAAGGTCACATGACCAAGATGGCCACCATGGCTATAAATAGCAAAAACATTTAAAAATCTTCTTCGCCAGAACCAGAAGGCCTATGATTTTGAAACTTGGTGTGAAGCATCTGGAAATGGAGCTCTACAAAATTTATATAAATCATGACCCTTGGATGACCTTGACCTATTTTACAGCAAGCTCAACTTAGGTCTCCCATGCATTGGAATGGGAAAAAATAGGAAAATGTAATTAATGGCAGAAAACTTGCTAGAAATGAGCAAATGGACATAAGATTTATGTTTAAGAAAATATTTTGGGCCCAGGGGGTTGTCTGCCCCTGCCCTGGGGCTATATACACGTGGGTCCATCTGAGATAAACTGCAACAATTCCGGACATTGATACAAAAATTGAAAATCTACTTTTTTGCAACAATTTCTACCTAGAAATATTGGGCAGTTATTCATTTTGCCTAAATTTGTCATTAAAAGATAGTTTTTGCACGATTAAGCACAGTTTTTTACATTTTTATCGCACCTGCTTATAGCAGGGTGCGATATAGGAGTTCAAATTTCCGTCCGTCCGTCCGTTCGTTCGTCTGTTCGTTCGTTCGTCCGTCAACATTTACGTCGAAGTTTAGTTTTCTCGACATCAGAGATAGCTGCGAGTCTGAAACCTTGCATAGTAATTGTCCCTGACATACCCTTCAAGCATGCACCTTAACCCGGTGCCCTTGACCTATATTTCACGGTCCACTGACTTTGAAAATTTTTACGTCGAAGTTTTGTCAACATTTACGTCGAAGTTTGGTTTTCTCGCCATCAGAGATAGCTGCGAGTCTGAAACCTTGCATAGTAATTGTCCTGGACATACCCTTCAAGCACGCACCTTGACCCGGTGCCCTTGACCTATATTTCATGGTCCACTGACTTTGAAAATTTTTACGTCGAAGTTTGGTTTTCTCGCCATCAGAGATAGCTGCAAGTCTGAAACCTTGCATAGTAATTGTCCTTGACATACCCTTCAAGCACGCACCTTAACCCGGTGCCCTTGACCTATATTTCATGGTCCACTGACTTTGAAAATTTTTACGTCGAAGTTTGGTTTTCTCGACATCAGAGATAGCTGCGAGTCTGAAACCTTGCATAGTAATTGTCCTTGACATGCCCTTCAAGCACGCACCTTGACCCGGTGCCCTTGAACTATATTTCACGGTCTATTGACTTTGCCCGATGCAGGTGCGATATCGACCTCCGCGGAGTTCTTGTCTTCAGCAGTCACTGATCGTTACGGATGTTACCTTGACATGTCAAAATGCTGAAAATTATCTGTAAACATTATACAAGCACTCCATTCTGTGTTTGAGTATGTAACTCCCAAACATATGAATAAATTCAAAGCATAGTTTTCTTTGCCATACAAGAATTTCATATGCAAATAAGGTTTTGTTCTAGTGTTACGGACGTCACCCAAAACACGAACTTAATTGATTTTTATAGCAGCTGCTTATAGCAGGGTGCGATATAGGAGTCCAAATTTCTGTCCGTCCGTTTGTTCGTCCGTTTGTGCGTTCGTTCGTCCGTCAACATTTACGTCGAAGTTTGGTTTTCACGACATCAGAGATAGCTATGAGTCTGAAACCTTGCATAGTAATTGTCCCTGACATACCCTTCAAGCACGCACCTTAACCCGGTGCCCTTGACCTATATTTCACGGTCCACTGACTTTGAAAATTTTTACGTCGAAGTTTTGTCAACATTTACGTCGAAGTTTGGTTTTCTCGACATAAGAGATAGCTGCGAGTCTGAAACCTTGCATAGTAATTGTCCTTGACATACCCTTCAAGCACGCACCTTAACCCGGTGCCCTTGACCTATATTTCACGGTCCACTGACTTTGAACATTTTTACGTCGAAGTTTAGTTTTCTCGACATCAGAGATAGCTGCGAGTCTGAAACCTTGAATAGTAATTGTCCTTGACATACCCTTCAAGCATGCACCTTAACCTGGTGCCCTTGACCTATATTTCACGGTCCACTGACTTTGAAAATTTTTACGTTGAAGTTTGGTTTTCTCGACATCAGAGATAGCTGCGAGTCTGAAACCTTGCATAGTAATTGTCCTTGACATGCCCTTCAAGCATGCACCTTGAGCCGGTGCCCTTGAACTATATTTCACGGTCTATTGACTTTGCCCGATGCAGGTGCGATATCGACCTCCATGGAGTTCTTGTTTTTGAATGTGTCAGAGTAGGGTTTCTTCATAAATACAGTGTCCAAAGCTTTGACAAAGACTGAACAATTTTTTTATCAACCTCATTTGAGGCAACAAGATTAAATATGTTGCCGGTCTGTTTTTTCATTGATGGGCTCACATGGCTGAATTATATAGCCTCCATATCTTTGCGAGGCATTGGCCATTTTGACCTTTTTCGATAAAAACTTCGTAAAAAAAAAAAGATTTTCCAACCTACCCTGGATTTTTTCGTGAAAAAAAAAAAAATAAATAAAATAAAAAGGTTTACCTACCTACCTCCTTGTGCATGCCCTTTCGGGATGCCACACAATCAGCTATTGTTATGTCATTGGTAATGGCATTGTGATCAAGGTATTGCAGGATGGTTATTTACTTCCAATTCTGGGTGAAACTGTCACATTATTTTTGATGGTTTAAGAATAAGATATGTGCATTCCATGTGCCGCAGTTGCTGCTAAGCAGGGGTCCCGGGGTAATGTTAAAGACCAGGAGTCAGGAGATGGTTGTCTGAAACCTACCATTGCCATGAGAGTCCTTTAACAAGTCTCTTTTTAGCTTCCAAAGAACCCCATTTACTCATGAAGAATTTGCATCGTCCTGGGTGACTGTAAATAATGTTAACCTGGACATACAACATCAATCTTAACAAAAATGTATCAATTATAACTATTTTTTTTCAGGCTGTTAGCGGAAACACAGCTATTTTTTTTTTTAGGCCTAATCACCTTTTGCCCAGGCTGAGGATCAAACCAGGGTCTCTTGCGTGCTAATCCAACACTCTACCGCGTCACTGTAAAAGCCGGCTTGTACCGCAAGGCGATACAAGTGTGTATTATACCTAGCATTACTACATATTCCCCCTCCATTTTAGATTCGTCCCCTAATCTCAGTTAGACATTCACGAACCTAAAGACGACACGGATGTGCTCTGAGCCATCGGATGGGTCATTTTACGCTGGGCGCCAAATTGTAACAGGAGAAAAATATGCCACCGGTAATCACCTTTTGCCCCAGCTGAGGATCGAACCAGGATCTCTTGCGTGCTAATCCAACACTCTACCGCAGCGCTGTAAAAGCCGGCTTGTACCGCAAGGCGATACAAGTATATACAGTGGTGTTATGGCTAAAAACCCACTTTTGCACAGTTCGCGCTGATCACTTGTGATTTTTCGCGGCAAAACCACCGCGAAATTTCACCTGCCAAGGGAAAATTTAAACATTTAATCGGTTAATTTTTTCGCCGCGAAAATCGGATTTTCACGGTGAAATTCCGCCGTGTTTCGCGGCGAAATTCGTGTTTTAACGTTTACAACAGGTAAGTTAAAAATTCCTATTTCGCCGCGAAATACCTGGAAATGTTAACATAAAATTAGTTATTTTTAATTTAATGACCACACTATGATTCATCTGTTCCATGTATAGATCGTTATTTACGTGCACATATAAATAATATGTACGATTATGCATGTATAGAAATGAAAAACGTGCATAACGCGACTTTTCCATTGGTATTACGTACGTGGTACGATAGCGAAATCACGGATAGACGAAAATATTTATAACGTAATACGCCAGCTCGTTGAATCAAACTTTGTTGTTTGTTTGTTTAAATAGATGCTTTACGTCCTAATCAACAGCAATGGTCATGTCGGGACGCTGCCCCCATTCTATGGGACGTCATGATATCTAACAAGTGTTTGAAATATAACGATCCCTCTAAGCCAATACTACTTATGCGTATGGATGGTTGTACTTAAAACCATTTTTCCTGGGCAGGCACAGACCTGAGCGGTAAACCAGTAATCAGATGATCAGTCAATGGCGTATAAGTTTTGCCTGGGGACACAAGCAGCCTATATATTTCTTTAGGTCCCAATGGGCAGGGGCCATCTAACTTTGTGTCTTGCTTTGTAGCACATTGTCCAAAGGGTAATGCTAAATAAACAGTTAGATTCCTTGCTTTCTTTTTTTGTAAATTTTCCTCACTTGCTTCACTTTATAGCATTTACGGTGTGAACTACGATAACTTAATTTGAGCTCAACCATGTAAAAACGACAAAACAAAAAGAGGCATATTGACATTTGGGCTTGCTGGTTACCACTCTGATCACCCTCTATGAATGCCAGCACAATCATATCGATTTATACATTATACTTGCCTTGTAGAAGTACAACTAGCGAAGATCAGTTTAACAGTCAACAGTCCCATGGTTACAACACTTTCAGGAAAATACATGTATACCGGTTTTGCTCAAGTACGAAACCCAACGAATATAGGAATCGAACACAGGACATTTTGATTCCGGTCAATTCCTTTAATCCACCACTAGGCTTCTGCGCTCAACTTTGTTCTAATTAATGTAATGTGGCATGCGCTCATATTGCCATGGTGTGTACACGGCCCTTACTGTAAATATGTGTTCCAAAATAAACTGAAAACTTTATATACTGACGTCAGTACTTTGTTTTAAACACAGTACCCTCCCCAGTGAATTGTGCCTTGTATACAATGAGGTTTTGTCATTCGATATGCATGCACGTGTTCCAAGCCATCCGTACATGTGGATTTTGGGAGGAACACAACACGCTGTTCAACTCAAAACGGTTAGCAAAAATCGACAATTTCGACACAATTTTATACATGTACGTTGTTGTATTGCTTGTATTCGACCGAATATCGTATCGACCCGGTGAAGGTCGTATGCGACCAAATGTCGTTTCGACTAAATTGATTTCAAAGAAACGGCATCCACTTGACACAATCGAAAATCATTGATGCTTTTAGCAGTGTCATTAACCATAGGTGATTAAAATGTCTAAAACTGAGTTGAAGCCGATTGCTTCATCATGTTGAATCCAAAGACTTGTATTAATATGTGGGTTGGGATCGCGGTGGCATAGTTGTAGTGCATCAGACTCCGAATCGAGAGGTCCTGAGTTCGATCCGCACTGGCGACGTCGTGTTGAGTCCTTGAGCAAGGCACATTGACAACCCACAGTACTACTTAATACCCTTGAAACGAAAGCTCCGTCCAGACAGGATTAAAATATTGGTGACTAGGACGTTCAGCCTCAATACAAACAAACAAATCTGTGGGCAATCATACCATGAAAATTGCTTACGCCGCTATGAGCGTTTTTTTTTCTGTTAATTAAGCTAGATAATAGGATCTAATATTATCGGGTAAGTCTGATAAATCTGAAAAAGACGCATGAAAATTAAAACAAAGCCGATAATCAGGGTCTCAGAAACTTCAAAGTAGTTAAGACACGAATAAAATACGATAATTATACAAAATTTGAAAGAAAACAAAATATTTATACGACTGAAAAGTAATAGATGCATACAAATTATAATGAAATTTAAACAATAAAACTGTTGTGACTGTCGAGACTAAAACGATAGTTATACAAGATTGAGACGTAAACAAAATATTGATACAACTTGAAATGAAATAAAAACATCCAGTTTAAAATTATATTTTAACAAAAAAAAAAAAAAAAATGTTTTTCGCCGCGAAACACCGTGAAACGCCGGTCAATTGATTTTCATGCGTAATGACAGGTATACTTTTTTCGCCGTGTTCCGCCGCGAAATTCCGCGCTGATTTTTATTTTACACACAATTTCGCCGTGAAATTCTACAATTAGCCGTTAACAAATTAGCCGTTAATACGGCTAATTTGGGTTTTTAGCCATAACACCACTGTATTATACTAGCACTGCTACATTCATTTACCAATGAAAATGAAAGAAAATCTTTTTCAAGGAGGCAAGTTCCATATCAAAAACTTATTCGCATGCCTATTTTCAGTATTTTCACTAGTACTTTTTGTACCCCAGGCTAAGTATTGGGCTTTTCAGTTGTAAACAACAGAAAGATTTTGCTATCTGTATTTCTGTTTTTGTTTATATTTCAGCCATAACAATCACTCACAAAATGTAAAAATGTAAAAAAAAATCAAGCAGTTAAAGAAAAATATGTACTTATTGGTCTTAGTGCTGCTTATTTGTGTGGGGTGAAATTTTGAATCTGGAAAGGCCAATTTCCACACAATTCATCCCATAACAGAATGCCACATTCAGCCAAGTAAATGGCATTGTTGTGATAATTTAGAGAAGTAAGAAGTAACTTAGTGTTTATACAGTTTGCAGCTATCGTTAATATTTATGCTCACCCTCAAGCAGAATAGACAAAAGTTTAGACAAATTTAACAAAGTACTGCTACTTTTGCATGAATACTTGCCCATATTCATGCTTAAAATAGTTTTTATTTGTTTTTAGCTCGCCTGCACGAAGTGCACAGAGCTATTGTTGTCACCTCGGTCGTACCCGTTTACGTGCCGATCAACTCCTACCACAGTTTTTAGCTCGCCTGTACGAAAGTACAGGAAGAGCTATTGCAGTCACCCCGGCGTCGGCGTTGGCGTTAGCGTCGGCGTCGGCGTTGCTCAAAATGTTAAAGTTTTTGGTTAAAGTTTTTATGAGTCTATATCTCTTGAAGTTGTAGATGGATCAAGTTGATACTTTGCATGTTGGTAGATATTGGTCTGAAGTTTTGTGCTGTACCATCATGACCCACCTGGGTGACCTTGAGGTCAAGGTCACGGACTTAGAAATTTTGTGTTAGAGTTTTTGGTTAAAGTTTTTATAAGTCTATATCTCTTGAATATGTAGAGGGATCAAGTTGATACTTTGCATGTTGGTAGATATTGGTATGAAGTTTTATGCTGTACCATCATGACCCACCTGGGTGACCTTGAGTTCAAGGTCACAGACTTTGAAATTTTTGGTTAAAGTTTTTGGTTAAAATTTTTATAAGTCTATATCTCTTGAAGTTGTTGATGGATCAGGTTGATACTTTGCATGTTGGTACATATTGGTCTGACGTTTTATTCTGTACCATCATGACCCACCTGGGTGACCTTGAGGTCAAGGTTACGGACTTAAAAATTTTGTGTTAGAGTTTTTGGTTAAAGTTTTTATAAGTCTATATCTCTTGAATATGTAGATGGATCAAGTTGATACTTTGCATGTTGGTAGATAGAATGCAGAATTCCACACTCATGCGGAGTATTGGAACATATTTTCCGCATCTTGTGGAGAATTCTCCGCATGATGTGGAATTCGGCATGGCAGATTGATAAAGAATATTGTTCCGCATGATGCGGAATATATTTGATGCGGAATATATTCTGCATGATGCGGAACTGTACTGTGAGGGTGCCCGCTAACCTATAAAAACCTATATTATCCTATATTTTTTAGGTTTACCTATAAAAACCTATATTATCCTAAATTTTTCCAAAATACCTATAAAAACCTATATTTTTAGCTCACCTGAGCCGAAGGCTCACAGGTGAGCTTATAGGATAGGCAGGCATCCGTCGTCCGTCGTCGTCCGTCCGTCCGTCGTCCGTCCACAATTTCAAAGAAGAATATTTCTGAAGCTATTAGGCCGATCTTGATCAAATTTAATGTGAACCATAATTGGGTTTGGGGATTGATGGTATTAGGTTTTGGAGCAGATTGTATCAAAATTGTGGTTTCCATGGCAACAGATAGGTCCCATAGACTTACAATGGGAAAAACTAAAAAAATCTTCTTCTCTGAAACCACTAGGCCAACAGCTTTGATATTTGGTATGTAGCAATGGCTAATGGTCCTCTACATAAATTGTGCCATTCATGCCCCTGGGGTCAAATTTGGCCACGCCCTGGGGGTTGATAGTCTCCATAGACTTACTATGGGAAAAAAATTAAAAAATCTTCTTCTCTGAAACCACAGGGCCCACAGCTTTGATATTTGGTATGTGGCAATGGCTAATGGTCCTCTACATAAATTGTGCCATTCATGCCCCTGGGGTCAAATTTGGCCATGCCCCGGGGGTTGATAGTCTCCATAGACTTACTATGGGAAAAAAATTCAAAAATCTTCTTCTCTGAAACCACAGGGCCCACAGATTTGATATTTGGTATGTGGCAATGGCTAATGGTCCTCTACATAAATTGTGCCAGCCATGCCCCCGGGGTCAAATTTGGCCACGCCCCGGGGGTCAATAGTCTCCATAGACCTACAATAGGAAAAACTAAAAAAATCTTCTTCTCTGAAACCACTAGGCCCACAGCTTTGGTATTTGGTATGTAGCAATGGCTAATGGTTCTCTACATAAATTGTGCCATTCATGCCTCTGGGGTCAAATTTGGCCACGCCCCGGGGGGTCGATAGTCTCCATAGACTTACTATGGGAAAAAAATTCAAAAATCTTCTTCTCTGAAACCACAGGGCCCACAGCTTTGATATTTGGTATGTGGCAATGGCTAATGGTCCTCTACATAAATTGTGCAAGCCATGCCCCTGGGGTCAAATTTGGCCACGCCCCGGGAATCCATAGTCTCCATAGACTTACAATTGGAAAAACTAAAAAAATCTTCTTCTCTGAAACCACTAGGCCCACAGCTTTGATATCTGGTATGTAGCAATGGCTAATGGTCCTCTACATAAATTGTGCCATTCATGCCCCTGGGGTCAAATTTGGCCACGCCCCGGGGGTTAATAGTCTCCATAGACTTACTATGAGAAAAAATTAAAAAATCTTCTTCTCTGAAACCACAGGGCCCACAGCTCTGATATTTTGTATGTGGCAATGGCTAATGGTCCTCTACATAAATTGTGCCAACCATGCCCTGGGGTCAAATTTGGCCACGCCCCCGTCGATAGTCTCCATAGACCTACGATTGGAGAAAAACTAAAAAAATCTTCTTCTCTGAAACCACTAGGCCAACAGCTTTGATATTTGGTATGTAGCAATGGCTAATGGTCCTCTACATAAATTGTGCCATTCATGCCCCTGGGGTCAAATTTGGCCACGCCCCGGGGGTTGATAGTCTCCATAGACTTACTATGGGGAAAAAATTCAAAAATCTTCTTCTCTGAAACCACAGGGCCCACAGCTTTGATATTTGGTATGTGGCAATGGCTAATGGTCCTCTACATAAATTGTGCCAGCCATGCCCCCGGGGTCAAATTTGGCCACGCCCCGGGGTCAAATTTGGCCACGCCCTGGGGGTCAATAGTCTCCATAGATCTACAATAGAAAAAACTAAAAAAATCTTCTTCTCTGAAACCACTAGGCCCACAGCTTTGGTATTTGGTATGTAGCAATGGCTAATGGTCCTCTACATAAATTGTGCCATTCATGCCCCTGGGGTCAAATTTGGCCAGGCCCCGGAGGGTGATAGTCTCAATAGACTTGCTATGGGAAAAAAATTCAAAAATCTTCTTCTCTGAAACCACAGGGCACACAGCTTTGATATTTTGTATGTGACAATGGCAAATGGTCCTCTACATAAATTGTGCCAATCATGCCCCTGGGGTCAAATTTGGCCACGCCCCGGGGGTCGATAGTCTCCATAGACCTACAATAGGAAAAAAAACTAAAAAAATCTTCTTCTCTGAAACCACTTGGCCAACAGCTTTGATATTTGGTATGTAGCAATGGCTAATGGTCCTCTGCATAAATTGTGCCATTCATGCCCCTGGGGTCAAATTTGGCCACGCCCCGGGGGTTGATAGTCTCCATAGACTTACTATGGGAAAAAAATTCGAAAATATTCTTCTCTGAAACCACAGGGCCCACAGCTTTGATATTTGGTATGTGGCAATGGCTAATGGTCCTCTACATAAATTGTGCCAGCCATGCCCCCGGGGTCAAATTTGGCCACGCCCCGGGGGTCGATAGTCTCCATAGACCTACAATAGGAAAAACTAAAAAAATCTTCTTCTCTGAAACCACTAGACCCACAGCTTTGATATTTGGTATGTAGCAATGGCTAATGGTCCTCTACATAAATTATGCCATTCATGCCCCTGGGGTCAAATTTGACCAGGCCCTGGAGGGTGATAGTCTCAATAGACTTGCTATGGGAAAAAAATTCAAAAATCTTCTTCTCTGAAACCACAGGGCACACAGCTTTGATATTTTGTATGTGACAATGGCAAATGGTCCTCTACATAAATTGTGCCAGCCATGCCCCTGGGGTCAAATTTGGCCACGCCCCGGGGGTAGATAGTCTCCATAGACTTACAATGGGAAAAACTAAAAAAATCTTCTTCTCTGAAACCAAAAGGCCCAGAGCTTCTATATTTTGTATGTAGCAATGTTTGGTAGTCCCCATTATAAATAGTGCCAGTCATGCCCCTGGGTCAAATTTGGCCACGCCCCGGGGGTCAATAGTGTCCATGCGTAGACTTTCATTGGTCGATTCTCAATTAATTTAAATCTCATGAGCTTACAATGTGATAATCTCTCAGGTGAGCTACAGGACCAATGGTCCTCTAGTTAGATTTTGGATACACAAGAAACTAAAAGATTGAATAAAAGTCCCTTTATAGAATAAGATGTCATATAAGCGGAGCTGCCTAACCTCATTTATTCAATTTGAATTTAGTCTGTAGGAATTGATATTCCTTTCAAGTATATTGACTTTTTAGATAATACTGTAAATGTAACTATAATGATTTTATTTTTTAGTATATGATAATAATAAACAAAAAACTTTTTACAAACACCCTGGATCACATACTAACCTTAATTAAACCTTTGTGTACATGGAGAAAAAAATGGAATAGAATGCTAATTGTGGTCATTCTGGACTGAGACAGGAATTATATATAGCAAGTGAAAAAAGCAATACTGCTGTTTCATAAGTGGTGGCAAAATTTCAAAGGAGTAATAAATTGTTGTCTTTGACATCAAGGGCAAATGCATATTCAAGTTCTGCTCTGAAATGTGTCATTTCCACTGTATTAAATTGTGGGCATTTAAATCTGTTCTTTAGAATTCAAGATTTAGTGCCATAAAAGATACTTTTAAATTCTTGTTTAAATGTCCAAAGTTGATAGGTTAGAAGGCTAAATCTTGTGATGACTATAAAGCTGAAGTATGGTTTGATTTTTCAACATATCATTTCACTATAATAGTGAGAAGATAATAATTTGTTAGAGGCAGATTGTATAATAGAAATGTATAAACATACCATAAAATACTGATTTTGAACATAATAACCATTATCAGTCAGGAACATAACCTATATATAGACAGGATATAAAAATAATAACTGAATCAAGTTATAAAAAGCATTGAAAATTATCTCCCTTTCTTGGTTGTGAGAGTTAACTTTTCTTTGATTAACTATTTAAGTTGTATTGTAAAAGTTGCAAGTATTACAAAATAACTTAAATAGGTTATAAAGTAATTTTTAGCTCACCTGAGCCGAAGGCTCACAAGGTGAGCTTATAGGATGGCCATGATCCGGCGTCCGTCCGTCCATTGTCCGTCTGTCGTCCACAATTTCAAAGATCTTCTTCTCTGAAACCGCTTGGCCGATCTAGTTGAAATTTTATGTGGAGCCTCCTTGGGTAGTGGTATTTCAAGTTTGATCGCGAAATCCAGGTTACATGACCAAGATGGCTGCCACGCCCATATATGGTAAAAACCACTCAAAAATCTTCTTCTCCAGAACTGGTGGGCCGATTACCACGAAACTTGGTATGTAGCATTGGGGACTGCAGCCCATCATAGTTTGATAAAATGATGACCCTTGGATGACCTTGACCTATTTTACGGCAAGGTCAAATTTGGCTTTTACATGGGAAAAAGAGAAAACTATGGATTTTTTGAAAACTATTGCAGCCTGAGGCCTGAAAAGTGGTAAATGCAAAACAACTAATGAAAGTATGAGATTAATTTAGGTCAAGGTCATCTCTTGACCTTGATTGTTCTGTCATCCATACACACTTTTCAAAGCTCTTCTTCTCTGAAACTGCATGGCCAATCAAGCTGAAATTTTATGTGGAGCATCCATGGGTATTGGTAATGAAAGTTTGATCGCAAAATCACATGGCCAAGATGGCTGCCATGCCCATACATGTATATGGTAAAAACCACTCAAAAATCTTCTTCTCCAGAACCGGCAGACCGATTTTCACGAAACTTGGTATGTAGCATTTGGGACTCCAGCCCATCATAATTTGATAAAATGATGACCCTAGGATGACCTTGACCTATTTTACAGCAAGGTCAATTTTGGAAACATAGGCTTTTACATGGGAAAAAGTGAAAACTTTGGAGTTTTTGAAAACTATTGCAGCCTGAGACCTGAAAAGTGGTAGATGCAAAACAACTAATGTCTTCTCCTGAACCGGCAGGCCGATTTTCATGAAACTTGGTATGTAGCATTTGGGACTCCAGCCCATCATAGTTTGATAAAATGATGACCCTAGGATGACCTTGACCTGTATATGGACATACTGTGTTCACGATATGTTTGCATATGACAAGACCTATGACCCTGAAGTAGTCCTAGGTCACTGTGACCTAATTTCATGGTTCAGTGATTTTGCCTTAGTGATTTTGCCTTAAAGACATTGACTCCAGGAGTTATTCTGACCCTGCCCTAGGGTTATATACATGCATTGTACCATTCTAGTCTAACAAGTTTATTGGTACATGTATATATCTCAGGTCTCAGGTGAGCGTTTACAGGACCATTGGTCCTCTGGTTTGGCTTTTAAGGGAAAAATGGTGAGGATTGTGGTCACATAAAATTGATTTAAGTCCTCCAGTAATTTCTTCACTGACAGTTCCAAGGCGGTTTTGCCGTGATTTTTCTTCATGTTTTCTGTTTATTCTGTCTGCTTTTCTGTTGTCACTTTTATATTTGGTTGATGTAAGCCAGATGGCTATCTTTGTTGGGACTGAACTAATCATTTTGCTCTTCAACATTTTTATGTTGTATTGTGCTGTACTTAATCACTCGCCTGGTATCCGGTGTGGGATTTTGGATTTGATTGTACAATCTCTACTCTTACTTAAGGCCAAGCTGTTTCAGAGAATGGAAAGGAAACACATTTTAATCTGGAGAAAGTTATGTCTGAATTGCTTTGAGAAATAACTATTGTATATGAAGACCTGTAATTTTGTATTGTGGTTTAACATCCCATTCAATAATATTTCAGTCATATTTGGATGAATACTGTTTATATTGCCTAACAGTTGGTCAAGGACAGCCCAACACCATTAGGGTTGTAGTTTGGGCCCAACCGTTGGAAATCTTAGCAGATAAACTGCATTCCATATTGGAAATATGAGGCTTGACCTCTAAAATTATTTTCAAGTCCCGGGACTATTAGGGTTGGAACCCAGAACCGCTTGATTCGGAGCCTGATGCTCTTTCCACTAGGCCATCTGATAAAAAATAATATGACTATAATAAAATAGTAAAGGAATAATAAACCAATAGGCCCCCATACTCCCGGTCCTGTTCTAACAGATTTACAAGTTCCTTATAGTTTGTTTTTCATGCAAAATAAATATTTTAATTAGAACAAAGCATATACCATAAAAATTTTTTACAAGATTTACAAGTTCCTTATAGTTTGTTTTTCTTGCAAAATAAATAGTTTAATTGGAACAAAGTATATACCATAAAATTCTTTCATTAAAATAGTTTTAAGTCAGTTCTTTTCTTGAAATCTAACACTCTAGAGATTTCAATGTTCCAGGTGAATCATGTTTTTTTCACTCTATGTGTGTTGAACTAAATTCATGGCCTGAGACAAAATTTATTGAAGCAATCCGCAGTAGCATATTTCAACACAGAGAAGGCATAGAGCAACATAAAAAGACAATTCGTACCAATGAATGAAATAAGGGCTACTTACAATGCTAGAGAACTAAACTCCTTAACAGCATTTAAAAAATAACACAATTCTAAAAATGGCACATGTCAGAACACTCCCTTTCAAACACTTCTACCCCTAATATTTGACAGTTTGAGTCCAGAAATACATGGCAGCAATAATTTGGTAATTTTTTTTATGAAATTTTCTGTTTGTAAAAAGTCAAAAGTTCTGCACTATAATTTTCCTAAGATACAATGGAATAGTCCCTTATAAAAAGATTGTCCAAGTAAAATTTTTCTAAATAATTTTACGCATGTAAAATAATCAAAGTCCGAAAGGTCTGCATAGAAAATTTTTTTAAGATATTTTCCGCTTCAAAAATTGTCTGAGTCTACAATTTCCGCATTGTTTCCGCACTAAATAAGTATTAAAGTAAGAATAGAGGGACCAGGAATCAATGCAATTAAATTTAAAGTCCCAACATAGACAGCGGGTGGGAAAGAAAATACATAAAACACAACAAAACATTTTCCGACAATACATTTGAAGAGCAGAATGACTAGTTCTTTCCCAACAAGGTAGCCATCCGGGTAGGTTTCAACAGGAACGAAAGGGAACGAGTATGACAGAGAGGTAGGCACAATAAACAGTAGTATAATGAAGATAAAGTCTGATTTTTCCGCTGCTGGTGTGGAAAAGTTTCCGATGAGAGATGCTGAAGAAATTCCGCATATTGTAAAACCTTTGCGGAGTTCGCATGTTCATGCGGAATTCTGCATATGTTGTGCAGAGTTCCGCATGGTCGATGCGGAGATTTGAGGTGCGGGTAAGATCCGTTCAGAGGAATACATTTCTGAAACCGCTTGGCCGATCTAGTTGAAATTTTATGTGGAGCCTCCTTGGGTAGTGGTATTTCAAGTTTGATCGCGAAATCCAGGTCACATGACCAAGATGGCTGCCACGCCCATATATGGTAAAAACCACTCAAAAATCTTCTTCTCCAGAACTGGTGGGCCGATTACCACGAAACTTGGTATGTAGCATTGGGGACTGCAGCCCATCATAGTTTGATAAAATGATGACCCTTGGATGACCTTGACCTATTTTACGGCAAGGTCAAATTTGGCTTTTACATGGGAAAAAGAGAAAACTATGGATTTTTTGAAAACTATTGCAGCCTGAGGCCTGAAAAGTGGTAAATGCAAAATAACTAATGAAAGTATGAGATTAATTTAGGTCAAGGTCATCTCTTGACCTTGATTGTTCTGTCATCCATACACACTTTTCAAAGCTCTTCTTCTCTGAAACTGCATGGCCAATCAAGCTGAAATTTTATGTGGAGCATCCATGGGTAGGGGTAATGAAAGTTTGATCGCAAAATCCAGCTGCCAAGATGGCTGCCATGCCCATACATGTATATGGTAAAAACCACTCAAAAATCTTCTTCTCCAGAACCGGCAGACCGATTTTCACGAAACTTGGTATGTAGCATTTGGGACTCCAGCCCATCATAATTTGATAAAATGATGACCCTAGGATGACCTTGACCTATTTTACAGCAAGGTCAATTTTGGAAGCATAGGCTTTTACATGGGAAAAAGTGAAAACTTTGGAGTTTTTGAAAACTATTGCAGCCTGAGACCTGAAAAGTGGTAGATGCAAAACAACTAATGTCTTCTCCTGAACCGGCAGGCCGATTTTCATGAAACTTGGTATGTAGCATTTGGGACTCCAGCCCATCATAGTTTGATAAAATGATGACCCTAGGATGACCTTGACCTGTATATGGACATACTGTGTTCACGATATGTTTGCATATGACAAGACCTATGACCCTGAAGTAGTCCTAGGTCACTGTGACCTAATTTCATGGTTCAGTGATTTTGCCTTATATCTTGACACTCAGTCGGTATTTTTAGCTCACCTGAGCCGAAGGCTCACAAGGTGAGCTTATAGGATGGCCATGATCTGGCGTCCGTCCATCCATCCGTCGTCCGTCGGTCCGTCTTCCACAATTTCAAAGAACTTCTTCTCTGAAACCGCTTAGCCAATCTAGTTGAAATTTTATGTGGAGCCTCCTTTTGGTAGTGGCATTGTAATTTTGTTCGCGATATCTTGGTCACATGACCAAGATGGCCGCCACGCCCATATATGGTAAAAACCACTAAAAAATCTTCTTGTCGTGAACCAGCAGGCCGATTTTCACGAAACTTGGTATGTAGCATTTGGGACTCCAGCCCATCATAGTTTGATCAAATGATGACCAAGATGGCCACCATGGCTATAAATAGCAAAGCCTTTATAAATCTCATTCTTCAGAACTGGAAGACCTAAGATTTTGAAACTTTGCCTGAAGCATCAGTGAATGGAGCTCTACAAAAAGGTACAAGTAGGCAAAGATCAGGAAAAGGCGCAATCAGAAAGAGATTCCCACTCCAAAAACCGAGGTTTGTATAATTATGACCCCTGGATGACCTTGACCTATTTTATGGCAAGGTCAGCTGAGGTCACATATCCCAGATCTCAGGTGAGCGTTTACAGGACCATTGGTCCTCTGGTTCCGATTCTCTTGAAACTTTACAGATGTTGTGACCATGCTTTGAAGATATGCATGTGGTTTGGATATAATCCTCAGATTAATTTTTGTCACTTTTTTCGCAATTTGAACTTAGCCATTTTTCGGGCATTTTGACAATGAAAGTGAATGGGCAGTGGGTACCTTGTGTGCACAACTCCTCCTACAGTTTCATGCCAATTCATTTAAAACTTTACATGTGCTATGGGCATGGTCTGAAGATATGCATGTGGTTTGGATATAATCCTTGGATTATTTTTGTCTTTTTTTTCACAATTTGAACTTAGTCATTTTTTCGGGCATTTTAGTGAATGGATAGAGGGTACCTTGTGTGCGCAACTCCTACTACAATTTAATACCGATACTTTTGAAACTTTGTAGACATTGTGACCATGCTTTGAAGATATGCATGTGGTTTGGGATATATTCTTCAGATTAATTTTTAGCTCACCTGAGCTGAAGGCTCAAAGGTGAGCTTAAAGGATAGGTAGGTATCCGTTGTCCGTCCGTTGTCCGTCCGTCGTCGTCCACAATTTCAAATGACATCTCCTCTGAAGCTGTGTGGCCAAAACTTTTGATATTTGGCATAAAGCATCCACAGGAGGGGGAGGGGGGCAAAAATGTTGTTTTTTGTTCAGATCGGATAAGAACTCTGGTTGCCATGGCAACTTATACATCCCATCGACTTATAATGGAAAAAAGTGGAAATTGCAAATTTTTGCTTTCTCATTGGAGATATTTGAGTTTTATTTTTTGAGAAATGTTTATTGAGTAGTGCTCTACATTTCAGATGACCTTCATCCTGATTGCTTATCTTGATTGGTTGCTGGGGCCCAAAAAAGGACAAATTTTCGAAAAAATCTTTAAAAATCTTCTCCTCAGACTCAGAAACTGTTTGCTTTATGAAGCTGATACTTTGCATACATGTTCCTGGCATTAGCCTCTACAAAAAAGTTGTTTTTTGTTCCAGTCAGATTAGAACTCTGGTTGCTATGGCAACTTTCAGTTTCCATAGACTTATAATGGGAAAAGTGAAAATTTGCTGTTTCTGCAGTCTCATTGGAGATATTTGAATTTTATTTTTAGAGAAATGTTTATTGAGTAATGCACTATGTTTCAGATGACCTTCATTCTAATCACTTATTTTGATTGGTTGCAGGGGCCCCAAAAGGGCAAATTTTCGAAGAAAAAAAATCTTCTTCTCAGAAACTGTTTGCTTTATTAAGTTGATACTTTGCATACATGTTCCTGGCATTAGCCTCTACAAAAAAGTTGTTTTTTTGTTCCAGTCGGATACGAACTCTGGTTGCTATGGCAATTTTCAGTTTCAATAGACTTATAATGGGAAAAGTGAAAATTTGCTATTTCTGCAGTCTCATTGGAGATATTCGAATTTTATTTTTAGAGAAATGTTTTTTGAGTAATGCACTACGTTTCAGATGACCTTCATCCTGATCGCTTACTTTGATTGGTTGCTGGGGCCCCAAAAAGGGCAAATTTTCGAAAAAAATCCCTAAGAAAATCTTCTTCTCAGAAACTGTTTGCTTTATGAAGCTGATACTTTGCATACATGTTCCTGGCATTAGCATCTACAAAAAAGTTGTTTTTTGTTCCAGTCAGATAAGAACTCTGGTTGCTACCATAGACTTATAATGGGAAAAGTGAAAATTTGCTATTACTGCAGTCTCATTTTTATTTTTAGAGAAATGTTTATTGAGTAATGCACTACGTTTCAGATCACCTTCATCCTGATCGCTTATTTTGATTGGTTGCTGGGGCCCCAAAAAGGGCAAATTTTCGAAAAAAATCTTTAAAAATCTTCTTCTCTGAAACTGTTTGCTTTATGAAGCTGATACTTAGCACACATGTTCCTGGCATTAGCCTCTACAAAAAATGTTTTTTGTTCCAGTCAGATAAGAACTCTGGTTGCTATGGCTACTTTTAGTTTTCTTAGACTTATAATGGGGAATATTACTTTTGCACTAATACCTTATTTTGATTGGTTGCTGGGGCCCCCAAAAAGGTAAATTTTCATTAATTATTTGAGTATTAGAGGTCAAGTTTACTTTTTACATTGACCAACATGACATTAGCTAAAGGTCATGCAAGACCGAATCTCAGGTGAGCGATTTCAGGACCAATGGTCCTCTGGTTGTCACTTTTTTTTACAATTTGAACTTAGTCATTTTTTGGACATTTTTACATCTTGAAAGTGACTTACCAGTTGGGGGCATAGTGTTTCATAAACACATTTTCTAGTTTCTTTTTTTTTTTTTGAGGATCTCCCTACTTTTGAAAACAATCTCCCCATTTGGAATTTCAAAATTTCCAAGTACATGTAATATTTTATAAATCTCTCGATTTGGAACTTCAGATCAAGAATTCCAGCTATCAAGAATTTCTTTTTTGTTCAATCTTCATTTCTATTTTGGAAAGAGGAAATATATCTGTTTGGCCTCCCAGATGTATCATGTGTGTAAAAGAGTAGACTGCTGGTTGATAAACATTAATTTAGCTTGTTTTCTTCATTCTATAAATATCCTATCTGGCCTCAAAAAACCTATATTTTTGAACCTGATCTATATTTTTAACACCAAAAGTCACCAGGCGCCCTGGGAACATATTCCGCATGATGAAGATCTCTGCATGATGCAGAATTCAATATTGGACTTTCTGCTCCAAAGAAGGTTTTTACCATATATGGGTGTGGCAACCACCTTGGTCATGTGACCTGAACCATTTACTGCATTTATACAAACGTTTGATTCGGCATTCCCTAGGCTTCAAATGACTTTTATTAGCTCACCTGAGCCGAAGGCTCACAGGTGAGCTTATAGTATACCCATGCTCCGTCGTCCGTCGTCGTCCGTCGTCGTCCGTCGTCCACAATTTCAAAGATCTTCTCCTCTGAAACTGCTTGGCCAATCAAAGCCAAACTTCATGTCGAGCATCCTTAGGGAGGGGGAACGAAAGTTTATATAAATGGTCCAGGTCACATGACCAAGATGGCCGCCATGGCTATAAATAGCAAAAACCATTAAAAATCTTCTTCTCCAGAACCAGTGGGCCGATTTCCACGAAACTTGGTATGTAGCATCGGGGACGCGGGCCCATCATAGTTTATATAAATCATGACCCTAGGATGACCTTGACCTATTTTACGGCAAGGTCAACTTAGGTCGCCAATGCATTTGAATGGGAAAAAATGGTAAAATGCTATTTAATGGGTAAAACTTACTGGGAATAGGCAAATGGACAGAAGATTAATGTTAATGGAAAATTTTAGCCCCTGGGGTGTTGTCTGCCCCTGCCCCAGGGCTATATACATGTATATGACCATAATATTCAAACATCTTCTTCTCTGAAAGCGCTAGGCCAATCAAAGCCAAACTTCATGTGGAGCATCCTTGGGAAGGGGGAATGAAAGTTTATATAAATGGTTAAGGTCACATGACAAAGATGGCCGCCATGGCTATAAATAGCAAAAACGTTTAAAAATCTTCTTCTTTTGAACCAGAAGGCCTATGATTTTGAAACTTGGTGTGAAGCATCTGGGAATGGAGCTCTACAAAGTTAATATAAATCATGACCCTGGGATGACCTTGACCTATTTTATGGCAAGGTCAACTTAGGTCTCCCATGCATTGGAATGGGAAAAAATAGGAAAATGTAATTAAATGGCAGAAAACTTGCTAGAAATGAGCAAATGGACAGAAGATTTATGTTTAAGAAAATATTTTGGGCCCAGGGGGTTGTCTGCCCCTGCCCCGGGGCTATATACATGTATATGACCATAATATTGAAACATCTTCTTCTCTGAAACTGCTAGGCCAATCAAAGCCAAACTTTTTGTGGAGCATCCGTAGGAAGAGGGAATATAAATGGTCAAGGTCACATGACCAATATGGCCGCCATGGCTATAAATAGCAAAAATGTTTAAAAATCTTCTTCTTCAGAACCAGAAGGCCTATGATTTTGAAACTTGGTATGAAGCATCTGGGAATGGAGCTCTACAAAATTTATATAAATCATGACCCTGGGATGACCTTGACCTATTTTACGGCAAGGTCAACTTAGGTCGCCCATGCATTTGAATGGGAAAAAATAGGAAAATGTCATGTAATGGCAGAAAACTTGCTAGGAATGAGCAAATGGACAGAAGATTTATGCTTATGAAAATATTTTAGGCCCAGGGGTTGTCTGCCCCTGCCCCGGAGCTATATACATGTAGATGACCATAATATTCAAACAGCTTTTTCTCAGAAACTGCTTAGCCAATCAAAGCCAAACTTGATGTGGAGCATCCTTAGGAAGAGGAAATGAAAGTTTATATAAATGGTCAAGGTCACATGACCAAGATAGCCGCCATGGCTATAAATAGCAAATTTTTTTAAAAATCTTCTTCTTCAGAACCAGAAGGCCTATGATTTTGAAACTTGGCATGAAGCATTAAGGAACGGAGGTCTACAAAATTTGTATAAATCATGACACTAGGTGACCTTGACCTATTTCATGGCAAGGTGAACTTAGATCGCCCATGTATTTGAATGGAGAAAATTGTTAAAATGTCATTTGAAGCACAAAACTTGCAGTTAATTGGCAAATGGACTTAATTTTTTATGATTTGAAAAAGACATTGACTCCAGTAGTTATTCTGACCCTGCCCTAGGGTTATATACATGCATTGTACCATTCTAGTCTAACAAGTTTATTGGTACATGTATATATCTCAGGTCTCAGGTGAGCGTTTACAGGACCATTGGTCCTCTGGTTTGGCTTTTAAGGGAAAAATGGTGAGGATTGTGGTCACATAAAATTGATTTAAGTCCTCCAATAATTTCTTCACTGACAGTTCCAAGGCGGTTTTGCCGTGATTTTTCTTCATGTTTTCTGTTTATTCTGTCTGCTTTTCTGTTGTCACTTTTATATTTGGTTGATGCAAGCCAGATGGCTATCTTTGTTGGGACTGAACTAATCATTTTGCTCTTCAACATTTTTATGTTGTATTGTGCTGTACTTAATCACTCGCCTGGTATCCGGTGTGGGATTTTGGATTTGATTGTACAATCTCTACTCTTACTTAAGGCCAGGCTGTTTCAGAGAATGGAAAGGAAACACATTTTAATCTGGAGAAAGTTATGTCTGAATTGCTTTGAGAAATAACTATTGTATATGAAGACCTGTAATTTTGTATTGTGGTTTAACATCCCATTCAATAATATTTCAGTCATATTTGGATGAATACTGTTTATATTGCCTAACAGTTGGTCAAGGACAGCCCAACACCATTAGGGTTGTAGTTTGGGCCCAACCGTTGGAAATCTTAGCAGATAAACTGCATTCCATATTGGAAATATGAGGCTTGACCTCTAAAATTATTTTCAAGTCCCGGGACTATTAGGGTTGGAACCCAGAACCGCTTGATTCGGAGCCTGATGCTCTTTCCACTAGGCCATCTGATAAAAAATAATATGACTATAATAAAATAGTAAAGGAATAATAAACCAATAGGCCCCCATACTCCCGGTCCTGTTCTAACAGATTTACAAGTTCCTTATAGTTTGTTTTTCATGCAAAATAAATATTTTAATTAGAACAAAGCATATACCATAAAATTTTTTACAAGATTTACAAGTTCCTTATAGTTTGTTTTTCTTGCAAAATAAATAGTTTAATTGGAACAAAGTATATACCATAAAATTCTTTCATTAAAATAGTTTTAAGTCAGTTCTTTTCTTGAAATCTAACACTCTAGAGATTTCAATGTTCCAGGTGAATCATGTTTTTTTCACTCTATGTGTGTTGAACTAAATTCATGGCCTGAGACAAAATTTATTGAAGCAATCTGCAGTAGCATATTTCAACACAGAGAAGGCATAGAGCAACATAAAAAGACAATTCGTACCAATGAATGAAATAAGGGCTACTTACAATGCTAGAGAACTAAACTCCTTAACAGCATTTAAAAAATAACACAATTCTAAAAATGGCACATGTCAGAACACGCCCTTTCAAACACTTCTACCCCTAATATTTGACAGTTTGAGTCCAGAAATACATGGCAGCAATAATTTGGTAATTTTTTTATGAAATTTTCTGTTTGTAAAAAGTCAAAAGTTCTGCACTATAATTTTCCTAAGATACAATGGAATAGTCCCATATAAAAAGATTGTCCAAGTAAAATTTTTCTAAGTAATTTTCCGCATGTAAAATAATCAAAGTCCGAAAGGTCTGCATAGAAAATTTTTTTAAGATATTTTCCGCTTCAAAAATTGTCTGAGTCTACAATTTCCGCATTGTTTCCGCACTAAAAAAAAATTAAAGTAAGAATAGAGGGACCAGGAATCAATGCAATTAAATTTAAAGTCCCAACATAGACAGTGGGTGGGAAAGAAAATACATAAAACACAACAAAACATTTTCCGACAATACATTTGAAGAGCAGAATGACTAGTTCTTTCCCAACAAGGTAGCCATCCGGGTAGGTTTCAACAGGAACGAAAGGGAACGAGTACGACAGAGAGGTAGGCACAATAAACAGTAGTATAATGAAGATAAAGTCTGATTTTTCCGCTGCTGGTGTGGAAAAGTTTCCGATGAGAGATGCGGAAGAAATTCCGCATATTGTAAAACCTTTGCGGAGTTCCGCATGTTCATGCGGAATTCTGCATATGTTGTGCAGAGTTCCGCATGGTCGATGCGGAGATTTGAGGTGCGGGTAAGATCCGTTCAGCGGAATACATTGTATGCCATTGTTTAACTTCTTGTAAATAGTTTTAATGGCCCATCCCGAATGTTCTCCCAATCATGCTAAACTCAAAATTTAGCACCCACCCCACACCTGAGATGATGATCAGGAATTTATGGACTCAGTATACGAAGATAGATAAAATGAAGGTAACATCCTCACAGTTATTTATTGTCCTCTGCCTTTTGGAAGAAAAGCGGAGGAACATAGTTTTTGGCTTTCTGTTCTTTTGTCCTTCTGTCCCTCTATAGGAGTATGTACAGTGGTGTTATGGCTAAAAACCCAAATTAGCCGTAATTTGTTAACGGCTAATTGTAAAATTTCACAGCGACATTGTGTGAAAGATAAAAGTCAGCGCGGAATTTCGCGGCGAAATTCCGCTGTGAAGTTCCGGATTTTGCGACGAAATTCTGCGGCGGAACACGGCGAAAAAGTATACCTGTCATTACGCATAAAAATCAATTGACTGGTGTTTCGCGGCGAAAAAGATGACAGTCACGAATTTTTTTTTTTGTTTAAATTTAATTTAAAGGATGTTTTTAGCTCACCTGAGCTGAAGGCTCATAGGTGAGCTTATAGTATACCCATGCTCCGGCGTCTGTCCGTCGTCCGTCTGTCCGTCCACGTCCACAATTTCAAAGATCTTCTTCTCTGAAACCGCTGGGCTGATTGTTCTCATATTACACATACACCATCTACAGATAGGGGGAAAGAATAATTATGTTTTTTGTTTTGATCGGATAAGAACTCTGGTTGCTATGGCAACTTATGCTTCCCATAGACTTACATGTATAATGGAAAAAAGTGAAAATTGCCAGTTTTTGCTGTCTTGTTGGAGATATTTGAATTTTGTTTTTGCAGAAATGTTTATTGAGTAGTCCTCTACGTTTCATGTGACTTTTGTCCTAATCCTTTATTTTGATTGGTTGCAGGGGCCCCATATAGGGCAAAATTTCGAAAAACATTCAAAAATCTTCTTCTCAGAAACTGTCAAGGGGATTAAGCCTGTACTTTGTATACATGTTCTTGATAGTGGCCTCTACTTAATTTATGTTTTTTATTCCAGGCGGATAAGAACTCTGGTTGCTATGGCAACTTAAAGTTTCCATAGACTTATAATGGGAAAAGTGGAAATCGACTATTTTTCCGCTAAAATTGCAGACATTTGAATTTTGTTTTTGCAGAAATGTTTATTGAGTAGTGTTTGACGTTTCTTATGAGTTTTGTCCTAATCCTTTATTTTGATTGGTTGCTGGGGCCCCATAAAGGGCAAATTTTGAAATAAAAACATTCAAAAATCTTCTTCTCAGAAACTGTCAAGTGGATGAATCGTGTACTTTGTATACATGTTCCTTACAGTAGCCTCTACATAATTTGTGTTTTTTATTCCAGTCAGATAAGAACTCTGGTTGCTATGGTTTCCAAAGACTTATAATGGGAAAAAGTGAAAATTAGCTATTTTTTTCTGGACCAATTGTAGGTAATTGAATTTTGTCTTTGCAGAAATATTTATTGCGTATATTTCTATGTTTCATATGACTTTTTTCCTAATCCTTTATTTTGATTGGTTGCTGGGGCCACATAAAGGGTAAAATTTTGAAAAACATTTATAAATCTTCTCCTCAGAAATTGTCTACGGCATGAAGCCTGTACTTTGTATACATGTTCCTGACAGTAGTCTCTACATAATTTATGTTTTTTATTTCAGTCGGATAAGAAATCTGGTTGCTATGGCAACTTAAAGTTTCGATAGACTTAAAACGGGAAAAGTGGAAATTGGCTATTTTTTCTGGTCCAATTGCAGATATTTGAATTCTATTTTTGCAGAAATGTTTATAGAGTAGTCCTCTACAGTTTGGTTGACTTTTGTCCTAATCCGTTATTTTGATTGGTTGGTGGGGCCCCATAAAGGGCAAATTGTTTAAATAAATATTTGGTTAATATAGCAGATCTCAGGTGAGTCTTTACAGGACCGTTGGTCCTCTGGTTATATCATTTGAAGACGTATCAATATTTTGTTTTCGTTTCAATTTTATATAATTATCGTTTTAGTCCCGACAGTCACAAAAGTTTTATTGTTAGGTCACCTGAGCCGAAGGCTCACAGGTGAGGTTATAGGATAGGGAGGCACCCATCGTCCGTCCGTCGGCGGCGTCATCCGTCATCTGTCGTCCACCAGTTTTAGCTCACCTGAGCCGTTAGGCTCACAAGGTGAGCTTATAGGATTGCCATGATCCGGCGTCCGTCCGTCCGTCATCCGTCGTCCGTCCGTCGTCTGTTCACAATTTCAAAGATCTTCTTCTCTGAAACCGCTTGGCCAACCAAAGCCAAATTTTGTATGAAGCATCTATAGGAAGGGGGAACCAATGTATATATAAGAAATCCAGGTCACATGACCAAGATGGCCGCCATGCCCATATATGGTAAAAACCCTTCAAAAATCTTCTTCTCCAGAACCGGTGGACTGATTTCAACGAAACTTGGCACGAAGCATTGATGGCTCAAGCACTACAATGTGTATATAAATCATGACCCTGTGATGACCTTGACCTATTTTACGGCAAGGTCAACATAGGTCGCCAATGCATTTGAATGGGGTAAACTTTTAAAATGTCATTTAAAGTCATTTAAAGTAAAAGTCTTGCAGGAAATGGGCAATAGGACTGAATATTAATGATTCTGAAAAAAATTGGACCCCAGGGGCTCATATGCCCCCACCCCGGGGCAATGTACATGTATATTACCATAATATTCAAACATCATCTCCTCTGAAACCGCTTGGCCAATCAAAGCCAAATTTTATGTGAAGCATCAATAGGAAGGGGTAATCAATGTATATATAAATAATCCAGGTCACATGACCAAGATGGCCACAATGCCCATATATGGTATAAACCCTTCAAAAATCTTCTTCTCCAGAACTGGTGGATCGATTTCAAAGAAACTTGCCATGAAGCATCGATGGCTCAAGCACTACAATGTATATATAAATCATGACCCTGTGATGACCTTGACCTTTTCTTACGGCAAGGTCATCATACGTCGCCAATGCATTTGAATAGGGTAAACTTTTAAAATGTCATTTAAAGTGAAAGTCTTGCAGGAAATGGGCAGTAGGACTGAATATTAATGATTCTAAAAAAAATTGGACCCCAGGGGCTCATCTGCCCCCACCCCGGGACAATATACATGTATATTCCCATAATATTCAAACATCTTCTCCTCTGAAACCGCTTGGCGAATCAAAGCCAAATTTTATGTGAAGCATCTACGGAATGTGGGAATTAATGTATATATAAATTATCTAGTTCACATGACCAAGATGGCTGCCATGCCCATATATGGCAAAAACCCTTCAAAAATCTTCTTCTCCGAATCTGGTGGACCGATTTCAAAGAAACTTGGCATGAAGCACCAATGGCTGAAGTACTACAATGTATATATAAATCATGACCCTGTGGTGACCTTGATCTATTTTACGACAAGGTCAACATAGGTCGCCAATGCATTGGAATGGGGAAAACTTTTAAAAAGTCATTTGAGGTGAAAATCTTGCAGGAAATGGGTAGTAGGACTAAATATTAATGATTCTGAAAAAAAAAAATGGACCTAAGGGCTCATATGCCCACACCCTGGGGCAATATACATGTATATTACCATAATATTCATACATCTTCTCCTCTGAAACCACTTGGCCAATTGGAGCCAAATTTTATGTGAAGCATCTATAGGATGGGGGAACCAATGTGTATATTAATAATCTAGGTCACATGACCAAGATGGCGGCCATGCCCATATATGGTAAAAACCCTTCAAAAATCTTCTTCTCCAGAACCAGTGGACCGATTTCAACGATGGTAATATCTTCTTCTCTGAAACAATAGATTGATTTCAATGAAACTTGGCTTGAAGCATCCATGGCTAAAGTACTACAATGTATATTTAAATCATGACCCTGTGATGACCTTGACCAAGTTTATGGCAAGGTCAACATGGGTTGCCCATGCATTTGAATGGGAAAAACTGTTAAAATGTCATTTGAAGGGAAAAGCCAGCAAGAAATTTGCAAATGGACAGAATATTGATTATTCTGAAAAAAGAAAACGGCCCAAGGGCTTCATCTGCCCCTGCACTGGGGTTAAATACCATAATATTCAAACATGTTTATTGGTATATGCAGCAGACTCAGGTGAGCGTTTACAGGACCATTGGTCCTCTGGTCAAAGATCTTCTTCTCTGAAACCGCTTGGCCAATCAAAGCCAAATGTTATGTGAAGCATCAATAGGAAGGGGGAACTAATGTATATATTAGAAATCCAAGTCACATGACCAAGATGGCCGCCATGCCCATATATGATAAAAACCCTTCAAAAATCTTCTTCTCCAGAACCAGTGGACCGATTTCAACGAAATTTGGCATGAAGCATCGATGGCTCAAGCACTACAATGTGTATATAAATCGTGACCCTGTGATGACCTTGACCTATTTTACGGCAAGGTCAACATAGGTTGCCAATGCATTTGAATGGGGAAAAATTTTAAAATGTCATTTAAAGTGAAAATCTTGCAGGAAATGGGCAGTAGGACTGAATATTGATGATTCTGAAAATAAATTTGACTCCAGGGGCTCATCTGCCCCCACCCCGGGGCAATATACCTGTACATTTCCATAATATTCAAACATCATCTCCTCTGAAACCGCTTGGCAAATCAAAGCCAAATTTTATGTGAAGCATCAATAGGAAGGGGGAACCAATGTGTAAATAAGAAATCCAGGTCACCTGACCAAGATGGCCGCCATGCCCATATATGGTAAAAACCCTTCAAAAATCTTCTTCTCCAGAACCAGCTGACCGATTTCAACGAAACTTGGCATGAAGCATCGATGGCTCAAGCACTACAATGTGTATATAAATCGCAACCCTGTGATGACCTTGACCTTCTTTACGGCAAGGTAAACATAGGTCACCGATGCATTTGAATGGGGAAAAATTTTAAAATGTCATTTAAAGTGAAAATCTTGCAGGAAATGGGTAGTAGGACTGAATATTGATGATTCTGAAACAATTTGACCCCAGGGGCTCATCTGCACCCACCCCGGGGCAATATACCTGTACATTACCATCATATTCAAACATCATCTCCTCTGAAACGGCTTGGCCAATCAAAGCCAAATTTTATGTGAAGCATCAATAGGAAGGGGGAACCAATGTGTATATAAGAAATCCAGGTCACATGACCAAGATGGCCACCATGCCCATATATGGTAAAAACCCTTCAAAAATCTTCTTCTCCAGAACTGATGGACCAATTTCAATGAAACTTGGCATGAAGCATGAAGCTCAAGCACTACAATGTATATATAAATCATGACCCTGTGATGACCTTGACCTTTTTTACGGCAAGGTCAACATAGGTCACCAATGCATTTGAATGGGGAGAACTTTAAAAATGTCATATAAAGTGAAAGTCTTACAGGAAATGGGCAGTAGGACTGAATATTAATGATTCTGAAAAAAATGGACCCCAGGGGCTCATTTTCCCCCACCCCGGGGCATTATACATGTAAATTTCCATAATATTCAAATATCTTCTTCTCTGAAACCACTAGGCAAATCAAAGCCAAATGTTATGTAAAGCGTCTATAGAATTGGGGAATCAGTGTGTGTATAAATAATCTAGTTCACATTACCAAGATGGCCGCCATGCCAATAATTGTAGAAAACCTTCAAAAATCTTCTTCTCCAGAACCGGTGGACCGATTTCAATGAAACTTAGCACGAAGTATATATGGCTCAAGCACTACAATGTGTATATAAATCATGACACTGTGGTGACCTTGACCTTTTATACGGCAAGGTCAACATAGGTCACCAATGCATTTGAATAGGGAGAACTTTAAAAATGTCATATAAAGTGAAAGTCTTACAGGAAATGGGCAGTAGGACTGAATATTAATGATTCTGAAGAAAAAAGTTGGACCCCAGGGGCTCATCTTCCCCCACCCCGGGGCATTATACATGTAAATTACCATAATATTCAAATATCTTCTCCTCTGAAACTGCTTGGCCAATCAAAGCCAAATTTTATGTAAAGTGTGTATAGAATTGGGGAATCAGTGTGTATAAATAATCTAGTTCACATTACCAAGATGGCCGCCATGCCAATAATGATAGAAAACCTTCAAAAATCTTCTTCTCCAGAACTGGTGGACCGATTTCAACGAAACTTGGCATGAAGTATATATGGCTCAAGCACTACAATGTGTATATAAATCATGATACTGTGGTGACCTTGACCTATTTTATGACAAGGTCAGCATAGGTTGCTAATGCATTTGAATGGGGAAAACTTTTAAAAAGTCATTTGAGGTGAAAATTCTTGCAGAAGGATTAAATATTAATGATTCTGAAAAAAACAACAAATGGACCCAAGGGCTCATATGCCCCCACCCTGGGGCATTAATATACATGTATAATACCATAATATTCAAACTTCTTCTCCTCTGAAACCACTTGGCGAATCAAAGCCAAATTTTATCTGAAGCATCTATAGGATGGGGGAACCAATGTGTTTATTAATAATCTAGGTCACATTACCAAGATGGCCGCCATGCCCGTATAAATCTTTTTCTCTGAACCATTTGACAAATTTCCATGAACTTTGGAGTGAAGCATCGATGGCTAATAAGTAAAGTACTACAATGTATATCTAAATCATGACCTGTGACAACCTTGACCCAGTTTATGGCAAGGTCAACATGGGTTGCCCATGAATTTGAATGGGAAAAACTGTTAAAATGTCATTTGAAGGGAAAAGCCAGCAGGAAATTGGCAAATGGACAGAATATTGATTATTCTGAAAAAAAGAAAATGGCCCTAGGGCTTCATCTGCCCTTACACTGGGGTTAAATACCATTATATTAAAAGATGTTTATTGGTACACGTATATGCAGCAGATCTCAGGTGAGCGTTTACAGCACCATTGGTCCTCTGGTTTAAATTTCATTTTATTTTGTATGCATTTATTTCTTTTCAAGTCGTATAAATGTTTGTTTTCTTTTCAGTTTTGTATGATATATGCACCCAACTGGAACATCACTTTCAAGATGTGAAAATGTCAGAAAAATGACTTGAGTTAAAATTGCAAAAAAGTGACAAAAATTAATCTGAGGAGTATATCCCAATCACATGCATATCTTCAAAGCATGGTCTCAATGTCTGTAAAGTTTTAAAAGTATCGGTATTAAACTGTAGGAGGAGTTGCGCACACAAGATACCCTCTATCCATTCACGAAAATGCCGGAAAAAAAATGACTAAGTTCAAATTGTGAAAAAAAATGACAAAAAATAATCCGAAGATTATATCCAAACCACATGCATATTTTCAGACCATGCCAATGACACATGTAAAGTTTTAAAGCAATTGGCATGAAACTGTAGAAGCAGTTGCCCACACAAGGTACCCACTGTCCATTCACTTTCATTGTCAAAATGACGGAAAAATGGCTAAGTTCAAATTGCAAAAAAAAGTGACAAAAATTAATCTGAGGATTATATCCAAACCACATGCACATCTTCAAAGCATGGTCACAATGTCTGTAAAGTTTCAAAAGTATCTGTATTAAACTGTAGGAGGAGTTGCGCACACAAGGTATCCTCTATCCATTCACTAAAATGCTTGAAAAAAGTTCAAATTGTGAAAAAAGGCAAAAAATAATCCGAGGATTATATCCAAACCCCATGCATATCTTCAGACCATGCCCATAACACATGTAAAGTTTAAAAAGAATTGGCATGAAACTGTAGGAGGAGTTGCACACACAAGGTACCCACTGTACATTCACTTTCATTGTCAAAATGCCTGAAAAATGGCTATGTTCAAATTGCGAAAAAAGTGACAAAAATTCATCTGAGGATTATATCCAAACCACATGCATATCTTCAAAGCATGGTGACCAAATCTGTAAAGTTTCAAGAGAATCAGTATTAAACTGTAGGAGGAGTTGAGCACACTAGGTACCCACTATCTATTCACTTAATGAAGAATTAAAAAGGGACATAACTCTCACAGAATGGGCCCCTAGCCCTTTGAATTTACCTGAAAGATAATATATGGGTCCTCATAATTTTTATATACAAACTTCATACCAAATTTCAAGATCCTAGCTCTAACGGTTCCTGACTGAGTGGCACTGTGCTAAGCGTTACTCAAACACTGGACGCACTGGGCGGACGGACAGACCCAAACTAATATGGGGCACAAAAAATAATATTTGAACAGCCATTCAGTGTTGTAATGCTACCACCAAACAAAAACTCATATACAATACCAGGCCGAGTTGACCCCGGCCGACTTGACCTGAGGCGGACTTGATCAGGATTCCTTGAAATGATATCACTACATTAGCCTTACAACACACCAGGAGAGACACTGGGTGCTTCCTTGGTCCCGATATAAAAAAGGTTTTGTTTGACTTTTGACAAAGGTTTTTTTCTACAATGGTACAAGATTTTGTTTGATCGACAAAGAATACTTCCAAAATTTATTAATAGAAATTTAAAAGATATGTCACATGCCTTTGTGAAATGATTTTCACACCAGATACTTCTACCCATCAAAAGAAAAAGCCGCTAGATAAGGAAAATGGGTAAATGGACAGGTCTATAATGTTGTCTGCCTCAGGACTGTGAAATGTACTAAGGCACAATTGTGTGAATGTATTTGAGTATATATACTTCATCTCAGGTAAGCGTTTATAGGACAGTTAGTTCTCTTCTTTTTTCAGTATCCATCTGATAAAGAGAAATTTGTAGAAAGAATAGATGTTTTAGAGCAACAACAGGGTTAGTGAAATGGAGGAAACATATTTGAGCTGCGTCATGAGAAAACCGGATTTTCGCCCATGCGAAAACAAAGGCGCAGATCAGCTACTGATCAGCATCTTTGTTTTCAATACACTGATAGTACAATTCCTCTTCTTTCAAATCCAAAATTTCAGGCCTTTAGCCATCTTCTGTGATTGTACAGCCTGATTTGTGTCAGACTTGGTTAGAACCCCAAATTGTCTGTTTTCTCATGCACATGCTCAATTGTAATACATTTCTACAAATCCTGTAATTGTAAGGTATTTGTAATCATTCATCACTGAAAGTAACTGTACTGTATTTGTATCCTTTTCGAAGTCAGCTGTGTAAAGCCTGAGCTACAAGAGATATAGGTCTTGGTCTATACAACTTTTGGTTATAGACTTTGTAGAACTACACGATGGCCCTAGGTGCATAGACCTTTGTTCTTTCTTTACCACAAATCCCTAACATTTTTTTTTTTTAATCAAGTAAACAAATTACAATAAAAAGCTCACTATCATAAGAATTTATTTTCAAAATGTTCTTGAATTTTAGCCTGTGCTTTGTGCCTCCAAAAAGGTCTATGGTTTCAAGTTAGGCTACACGTAAGACCTTTGCTCTATACTCCAAGGTCTATAGATCAAAGGTCTTCCATGTAGCCTGCACTTAAGAGTCTTCACTTGCATATAATTTCCCTATTTTCACAGTTCAGTATCTGCACATACTGATTACCAAATTATGGCCAAAACTATTGGTCGTAACTGAGTTGATATAAAATTCAGGGACATATGTTACAGTTGTGATAAATCACAAATACAAAGGCAAGCATTGATTTATCAGAGTTATTTAGCTTAGATTGCATATTAACAAACAATTACTGGCAAAACACAGTATCATTTTGATAATTAATCTGATAGAAATATTCAAACATCCCGCAAGCCTTTTAAAGGGACATACTGATTTTGCATGTTGGGGTTTTTCCACTACTAGCTTTCCTAGCAATTGTTGCCTGTTGAAAAACAATCATGTATAGATTTACTTATGTGTATTATTTAAGTTAAATGAAGCACATTGAAATTTCAAATTTTTTGCTTATTTTATGATATATTGTGATAATACCACAGTGACATAGAAATTCACATCATTTTAGGAATGACTGTTCTGTCTTTTCTTTTATTCTGGACTTCCCGTTCCATGTTATATACTGTTGCAGATACTAACGCAGGGTTAGACTATAGAAGAAGTGTTGCCGTGTGTACTAATGTTCTGCCGAATATCCTAAGAAAGGTAAATATGTCAAATATGAGCCACACTACGAGAAATCAGGTCTGTGTTTTCTTTCATTGATCTCTTTTATCAAAAGCCTATGAAGGCGAAAGCCTGCATCGGCAATATGGCTGTTTGCGAAATTCCAGCCCCTTTTGTTGTTTTCTGACACAACACCTGCATGATGTCTCACCATAAGATCAAAGAATTTGAGTTCCCAAAATAGGACCATTATAACAGTTCATTTTCAATACAATCAATTTACCCAAATAGCCATTTACCTAGGACAAGTTCAGCTCCGCCCACCTGCCACCACTGAAGTAAGAACTACCTGACCTCTAATTATACTGTTTTGTCACTTGTCAGTGGCTGAATTTATTTCAATATAGTACATGAAGTACGTGTTTTGTGGACAGCTACAAAAGCACATTTAAACAGATAAGAGCAACATTTAATCTTGCAATTTGATCTAATCATAGGAGGACTAAATATTTTGAAGCATGTAAATATTTAATTGATTTTACTTCAATTCACCTGAGTCAGTGAACTGACCAGCTGTCATACAAATTACATGGGGGGGACTTAGGTTTATCTACCAGCTTGAGTAAACTATAATTGGCTAATTCTTTGCCACTGTCTTGAGGTTAAACTAGTTCACTTTATACTACAAAGGGTTTTGATAGTCTTTGAAGTCTGATGTTGAAACATCTTGAGTTTGTCTTTGATTTTGACACATGGAGACACTATTTCGCAATTGGCAATAGGTTGAGGAAACATGTGACTCTTATAAATGATAATTAACATGTACCTGATAATCAGCGATAAACAAAAGCAATTGTGGTGGTATAGCGATATATACAAATGAAATTGTTTATAAAATATTTAAATATCAACCAACGTATTCTAAAAGAGCATATACATGTTATGACAAATCTTTAAAATTGCATTTGAATAATTGCATCACAAAGGGCGGAAGATTTCAGGGTGTATATCAGCGAGCACCTGTCTAAACTTTGAGAGAAGCATAATAATTAATGAAAGAAATGACAACGTTATGACAAAGTTGTGAACTCAAAATATGTGATTTGCTCGCGATTTTCAACTTTCATGCATTAGCGAATATCATGGTTGATCTTAACGTTATGGTGGGAAGCAAATTATATTCTCAAATCAAGATAGAAGAAATACAATAAGAAATTATCTATCCATAATTGCAAAACATTATATACATGTATATACCACCAAGGTTACTCAAAAAACCTTACGTATTGATAATTTTATCAACTTACTGAAGAAAAAATTTCAAAGTGAAAAATATATTGCTCTAATGAATAATACTATAACTAAATTCTTCGCTAAATGGGCATCCTTATTAGCTCACCTGAGCCGAAGGCTCACAGGTGAGCTTATAGGATAGGCAGGCATCCGTCGTCGTCCGTCCGTCCGTCGTCCGTCGTCCGTCCACAATTTCAAAGAAGAATATTTCTGAAGCTAGTAGGCCGATCTTGATCAAATTTAATGTGAACCATAAATGGGTTGGGGGATTGATGGCATTAGGTTTTGGAGCAGATTGTATCAAAATTGTGGTTTCCATGGCAACAGATAGGTCCCATAGACTTACAATGGGAAAAACTAAAAAAATCTTCTTCTCTGAAACCACTAGGCCCACAGCTTTGATATTTGGTATGTAGCAATGGCTAATGGTCCTCTACATAAATTGTGCCATTCGTGCCCCTGGGGTCAAATTTGGCCACGCCCCGGGGGGTCGATAGTCTCCATAGACTTACTATGGGAAAAAAATTAAAAAATCTTCTTCTCTGAAACCACAGGGCCCACAGCTTTGATATTTGGTATTTGGCAATGGCTAATGGTCCTCTACATAAATTGTGCCAGCCATGCCCCTGGGGTCAAATTTGGCCACGCCCCGGGGGTAGATAGTCTCCATAGACCTACAATGGGAAAAACTAACAAAAATCTTCTTCTCCAAAACCAAAAGGCCCAGAGCTTCTATATTTTGTATGTAGCAATGTTTGGTAGTCCCCATTATAAATTGTGCCAGTCATGCCCCTGGGTCAAATTTGGCCATAACCCGGGGGTCAAATTGTGCCAGCCATGCCCCTGGGGTCAAATTTGGCCATGTCCCGGGGGTCAATAGTCTCCATAGACTTACAATTGGAAAAACTAAAAAAATCTTCTTCTCTGAAACCACTAGGCCCACAGCTTTGATATTTGGTATGTAGCAATGGCTAATGGTCCTCTACATAAATTGTGCCATTCATGCCCCTGGGGTCAAATTTGGCCACGCCCCGGGGGTTGATAGTCTCCATATCAACCCCTTTGGGAAAAAAAATAAAAAATCTTCTTCTCTGAAACCACAGGGCCCACAGCTTTGATATTTTGTAGGTGGCAATGACTAATGGTCCTCTACATAAATTGTGTCAATCATGCCCCTGGGGTCAAATTTGGCCACGCCCCGGGGGTCGATAGTCTCCATAGACCTACAATACTAACAATAGGAAAAAAACTAAAAAAATCTTCTTCTCTGAAACCACTAGGCCAACAGCTTTGATATTTGGTATGTAGCAATGGCTAATGGTCCTCTACATAAATTGTGCCATTCATGCCCCTGGGGTCAAATTTGGCCACGCCCCGGGGGTTGATAGTCTCCATAGACTTACTATGGGAAAAAATTAAAAAATCTTCTTCTCTGAAACCACATGGCCCACAGCTTTGATATTTTGTATGTGGCAATGGCTAATGGTCCTCTACATAAATTGTGCCAATCATGTCCCCCGGGCAAATTTGGCTACGTCCCGGGGGTCGATAGTCTCCATAGACCTACAATAGGAAAAACTAACAAAAATCTTCTTCTCTGAAACCAAAAGGCCCAGAGCTTCTATATTTTGTATGTAGCAATGTTTGGTAGTCCCCATTATAAATTGTGCCAGTCATGCCCCTGGGTCAAATTTGGCCATGCCCCGGGGGTCAATAGTGTCCATAGACTTACTATGGGAAAAAAATTAAAAAATCATCTTCTCTGAAACCACTAGGCCCACAGCTTTGATATTTGGTATGTAGCAATGGCTAATGGTCCTCTACATAAATTGTGCCATTCATGCCCCTGGGGTCAAATTTGGCCAGGCCCCGGAGGTTGATAGTCTCAATAGACTTGCTATGGGAAAAAAATTCAAAAATCTTCTTCTCTGAAACCACAGGGCACACAGCTTTGATATTTTGTATGTGGCAATGGCTAATGGTCCTCTACATAAATTGTGCCAGCCATGACCCTGGGGTCAAATTTGGCCACGCCCCGGGGGTAGATAGTCTCCATAGACCTACAATGGGAAAAACTAACAAAAATCTTCTTCTCCAAAACCAAAAGGCCCAGAGCTTCTATATTTTGTATGTAGCAATGTTTGGTAGTCCCCATTATAAATTGTGCCAGTCATGCCCCTGGGTCAAATTTGGCCATAACCCGGGGGTCAATAGTGTCCATGCATAGACTTTCATTGGTCGATTCTCAATTAATTTAAATCTCATGAGCTTACAATGTGATAATCTCTCAGGTGAGCTACAGGACCAATGGTCCTCTAGTTTTATGAATTATAATACAAATGTCGTAGCACATTTACCTCCAATTATATTTGAATGTTCTCTATGTTCTCAAGATGTTGACAACTGTTACATATGCTACTTGTCATAGGATATCCCATAATCCCATATAAAATCATTATTTGCCTAATCTTGTTTGTTTAATGGTCCCAATTTCTGTTAATGAAAGCCTGTATTATATTTTCTTTATAAAAGATTGTGACAATTTTAATCAAAGTAAATTTGTGTAGTTTTGAAGACCATGTTGGTGTAGTATTATAGCAACACACTCCCAAATGAGTGCTCCTTGTTTTGAACCATGCTGGCACGGAGTTACATTTCCATAACCCATATTTGACGAATGCATTTTCCCATCTTTATCATTCTGGTGAGTATTCAGTTCTTAGGGGCATCAGGTGTAATTTTTAAATTCTATTCAACTTTCGATGAAAATTCTTTAAGCAAACAGAATAGCCCCAGATGGGACGCCGCGTTCTGCAACATCACATCTTGGGCTATTCTGTTTGCCTATGTCCCATAAAAGGGACGCCAGGCTTATATGAGTTAAGCTAGTTAAGCTTAAGGTATCTGGTTAAATGTCTCTGTCAACAAAATACTCAAACATTATTTGACTGGCATGTTAACCCACAACACAAATAAAACATTTGGGTGATCAAACTGGTTTTGTTTTCATTAACTTTTGTTTACAAACAAACATTCCCCTTTACTTGAGGCTACTAGTATTAATCACATATAATCTTTGGTCTTAACTATTTACATTACATATTGTTGTTTTATATATATTTATGAATATAATGTTACATGTTAGAGTATTTTTTCTTTATTAACACAATGTAGATGTTCTTAACTGTTACATATGTTACTCTTATTAGTATATCCCCATAAAATCAAGAGTTTGACCATTTTTTAGCTCACCTGAGCCGAAGGCTCACAAGGTGAGCTTATAGGATGGCCATGATCCGGCGTCCGTCCGTCGTCCGTCGTCCGTCGTCGTCCACAATTTCAAAGATCTTCTTCTCTGAAACCGCTTGGCCGATCTAGTTGAAATTTTATGTGGAGCCTCCTTGGGTAGTGGCATTTCAAGTTTGATCGCGAAATCCAGGTCACATGACCAAGATTGCCGCCACTCCCATATATGGTAAAAACCCTTCAAAAATCTTCTTCTCCAGAACCGGTGGGCGGATTTTCAAGAAACTTGGTATGTAGCATTGGGGACTTCAGCCCATCATAGTTTGATAAAATGATGACCCTTGGATGACCTTGACCTATTTTACGGCAAGGTCAAATTTGGAAACATAGGCTTTTACATGGGAAAAAGTGAAAACTATGGATTTTTTGAAAACTATTGCAGCCTGAGGCCTGAAAAGTGGTAGATGCAAACAACTAATGGAGTAGATGAAGGTATGTGATTAATATAGGTCAAGGTCATCTCTTGACCTTGGCCAGTCCGTTGTCCATACACACTTTTCAAAGACCTTCTTCTCTGAAACTGCTTGGCCAATGAAAGTGAAATTTTATGCGGAGCATCCATGGGTAGGGGAGACGAAAGTTTGGTCGCGAAATCCAGGTCACATGACCAAGATGGCCGCCACGCCCATATATGGTAAAAACCACTCAAAAATCTTCTTCTCCAGAACCGGTGGGCCGATTTCCACGAAACTTGGTTTGTAGCATTGAGGACCTCAGCCCATCATAATTTGATAAAATGATGACCCTTTGATGACCTTGACCTATTTTACGGCAAGGTCAAATTTGGAAACATAGGCTTTTACATGGGAAAAAGTGAAAACTATGGATTTTTTGAAAACTATTGCAGCCTGAGGCCTGAAAAGTGGTAGATGCAAACAACTAATGGAGTAGATGAAGGTATGTGATTAATATAGGTCAAGGTCATCTCTTGACCTTGGCCAGTCTGTTGTCCATACACACTTTACAAAGATCTTCTTCTCTGAAACTGCTTTACCAATCAAAGTGAAATTTTATGTGGAGCGTCCATGGGTAGGGGAGAAGAACGTTTGATAGCGAAATCCAGGTCACGTGACCAAGATGGCCGCCACGCCTGTATATGGTAAAAACCACTCAAAAATCTTCTTTTCCAGAACCGGCTGGTCGATTTCCATGAAACTTGGTATGTAGCATCAAAGACCTCAGCCCATCATAGTTTGATAAAATGATGACCCTTGGATGACCTTGACCTATTTTACGGCAAGGTCAAATTTGGAAACATAGGCTTTTACATAGGAAAAAGTGAAAACTATGGAATTTTTTGAAAACTGTTGCAGCCTGAGGCCTGAAAAGTGGTAGATGCAAACAACTAATGGAGTAGATAAAGGTATGTGATTAATATAGGTCAAGGTCATCTCTTCACCTTGGCCGGTCTGTTGTCCATACACACTTTTCAAAGATCTTCTTCTCTGAAACTGCTTGGCCAATCAAAGTGAAATTTTATGTGGAGCATCCATGGGTAGGGGAGAAGAATGTTTGATCGCGAAATCTAGGTCACATGACCAAGATGGCCGCCACGCCCATATATGGTAAAAATCACTCAAAACTCTTCTGCTCCAGAACCGGCTGGCCGATTTCCACGAAACTTGGTATGTAGCATTGAGGACCTCAGCCCATCATAGTTTGATAAAATGATGACCCTTGGATGACCTTGACCTATTTTACGGCAAGGTCAAATTTGGAAACATAGGCTTTTACATAGGAAAAAGTGAAAACTATGGATTTTTTGAAAACTATTGCAGCCTGAGGCCTGAAAAGTGGTAGATGCAAACAACTAATGGAGTAGATGAAGGTATGTGATTAATATAGGTCAAGGTCATCTCTTGACCTTGGCCAGTCTGTTGTCCATAAACAGTTTTCAAAGATCTTCTTCTCAGAAACTGGGCGGCCAATCAAAGTGAAATTTTATGTGGAGCATCCATGGGTAGGGGAGACGAAAGTTTGATCGCGAAATCCAGGTCACATGACCAAGATGTCCGCCAGGCCCATATATGGTTAAAACCACTCAAAAATCTTCTTCTCCAGAACCGGTGGGCCGATTTCCACGAAACTTTGTATGTAGCATCGGGGACCTCAGCCCATCATAGGTTGATAAAATGATGACCCTTGGATGACCTTGACCTATTTTACGGCAAGGTCAAATTTGGAAACATAGGCTTTTACATAGGAAAAAGTGAAAACTATGGATTTTTTGAAAACTATTGCAGCCTGAGGCCTGAAAAGTGGTAGATGGACTAATGGAGTAGATGAAGGTATGTGATTAATATAGGTCAAGGTCATCTCTTGACCTTGGCCAGTCTGTTGTCCAAACACAGTTTTCAAAGATCTTCTATTCAGAAACTGTGCGGCCAATCAAAGTGAAATTTTATGTGGAGCATCCATGGGTAAAGGAGACGAAAGTTTGATCGCGAAATCCAGGTCACATGACCAAGATGGCCGCCACGCCCATATATGGTAAAAACCTTTCAAAAATCTTCTTCTCCAGAACCGGTGGGCCGATTTCCACGAAACTTTGTATGTAGCATCGGGGACCTCAGCCCATCATAGTTTGATAAAATGATGACTTTTGGATGACCTTGACCTATTTTACGGCAAGGTCAAATTTGGAAACATAGGCTTTTACATAGGAAGAAGTGAAAACTATGGATTTTTTGAAAACTATTACAGCCTGAGGCCTGAAAAGTGGTAGATGCAAACGACTAATGGAGTAGATGAAGGTATGTGATTAATATAGGTCAAGGTCATCTCTTGACCTTGGCCAGTCTGTTGTCCATACACACTTTTCAAAGATCTTCTTCTCTGAAACTGCTTGGCAAATCAAATTGAAATTTTATGTGGAGCATCCATGGGTAGGGGAGACGAAAGTTTGATCGCGAAATCCAGGTCACATGACCAAGATGGCCGCCACGCCCATATATGGTAAAAACCTTTCAAAAATCTTCTTCTCCAGAACCGGCAGGCCAATTTTCATGAAACTTGGTATGTAGCATTTGGGACTCCAGCCCATCATAGTTTTTTGAAATGATGACCCTATGATGACCTTGACCTATTTTACGGCAAGGTCAATTTTGGAAACATAGGCTTTCACATGGGAAAAGGCGAAAACAAACTGTTGCAGCCTGAGACCTGAAAGTTGCTAGATGCAGACAACTAATGGAGTCAATGAAGGTAAGTAATTAATGAAGGCCAAGGTCATGTCTTGACCTTGGCCCAAGGTCATTTAAATATCAAAATTAAAATTATGGCTTTCTCAGAAATCACTGGGCTTGGAAACTATTGCAGCCTGAGACCTAAAACTTTGCAGATGCAGACAACTTATGAAGTCAATAAAGGCGTGTGAGTATTCAAGGTCAAGGTCATTTCATGATGACCTAATACTTCAAGATCAGGCTTCAGGTGAGCGTTCTCAGGACCAGTGGTCCTCTGGTGTTCATTTTTAGCTCACCTGAGCCATTAGGCTCACAAGGTGAGCTTATAGGATGGCCATGATCCGGCGTTCATCGTCCGTCCGTCCGTCGTCGTCGTCCACCATTTTCAAAGATCTTCTTCTCTGAAACCGCTTAGCCAATTAAAGCCAAATTTTATATGAAGCATCTATGGGAAGGGGGAACCAATGTGTTTATAAATAATCCAGGTCACATGACCAAGATGGCCGCCATGCCCATATATGGTAAAAACCCTTCAAAATTCTTCTTATCCGGAACCACTGGACCGATTTCAACGAAACTTGGCATGAAGCATCGGGGACTGGAGTACTACAATGTGTTTATAAATTATGACCTTTGGATGACCTTGACCTATTTTACGGCAAGGTCAACATAGGTCCCCAATGCATTTGAATGGGGAAAATTGTTAAAATGTTATTTGAAAGGCAAAACTTGCAGGAAATGGGCAAATGGACTGAAGGTAGGTAATTCTGAAAAAAAAATTGGACCACAGGGGTTGGTCTGCCCCCACCCCGGGGCAATATACATGTATATTACAAAAATATTCAAAGATCTTCTTCTCTGAAACCACTTGGCCAATCAAAGCCAAATTTTATAGGAAGCATCTATGGGAAAGGGGAATCAATGTGTTTATAAATAATCCAGGTCACATGATCAAGATAGCCGCCATGCCCATATATGGTAAAAACCCTTCAAAAACCTTCTTCTCCTGAACCAATGGACCGATTTCAATGAAACTTGGCATGAAGCATCGGGGACTGAAGTACTACAATGTGTTTATAAATTATGACCTTTGGATGACCTTGACCTATTTTACGGCAAGGTCAACATAGGTCGCCAATGCATTTGAATGGGGAAAACCTTTAAAATGTCATTTAGAGTGAAAGTCTTGCAGAAAATGGGCAGTAGGACTGACTATTAATGATTCTGAAAAAAAATGGACCCCAGGGGCATATTTGCCCTAACCCCGGGGCATTATACATGTATATTACCATACTATTCCAACATCTTCTCTGAAACCGCTTGGCCAATCAAAGCCAAATTTCATGTGAAGCATCTATAGAATGGGGGAAGTAATGTATATATACACTGAAAAAAAGTTATAAGAGGCCACCTCATATTTTTCTTCTAGTTCAGAAAGTAAAATACGATCAATTAAAATTCATGATCATATGAATAAACCAATGTCTAACAGTGGCTCTGTGAGTTTCTGCATTCCAAAATGCGTGATACTTCTCACACAGACGAGGCATGTGTAAAGGTACCCTATTTCAAAAAGTCACACTTTATTAACATCAAATTAAATGTCATATTATGACGTTGTGTTTTTACATTTTAATTTATTTGAAAATGCTTCTGACTGCCATGATGCAAGATGAAATTAAGTCAAAAGTGTTGCTGCAATAAGAACCTTCGTTTCTGTTTTGTACATGCAAGGAGACAACAACCTGAATAACAGGAATTCAGCTTTTGTATGCAATTTGCATACCAACTTTGTTCTTCTCCAGTTGCGTTATTATCAACAGCACGGCATTGAAATTTTCAGCGATTATTTAAGTTAAATACTAGACTCTGATAAACTTTGAAAATTAAAAAAATCGTCCATAAATTTTGTTATTTTGTTCGTTAAAAATTGGCATTGAAACCGGAAGTGTGCGGCAGCCTTGACCTGTTGGTCCTCGAAAATGGTCTAAAACAGTTCAGTCGAGTTATATCTCTCATTTCCAGGCCTCATCAAGTGAATTTAACAGGGGTCAACATGCTTAAGAGGCACATTTATGAATTTTCCAAAAAATCTCAAAATTGGCGATTTTTGAAAATGCATAAAAATTCTACCAGTAGAGAAAATTCGAATGTTTGATGTTTTTCCGAGCCGTAACGACCCCTTTGATGACACCTGTTCCTAATTTCAATAAATGGTGTGCTGTATCCAATTTTTTATTTAAAAACATTGATTTTTGCATTTTTACTCCAAAAACGCCTTTAGTAAAAGAAAATTATTTCCTAACACTTTGGAACTTTACTTACTTGAAAGACACGTCTTTTGGCAAAAAATCGTGCAATTTTGAAGATGGCTTAGAAACAAAAAATGAGTTTGAAAAGTGGCCTCTTATAACTTTTTTTCAGTGTAAATAATCAAGGTCACATGACGAAGATGGCTGCCATGCCCATATATGGTAAAAACCCTTCAAAAATCTTCTTCTCCGGAACCGGTGGACCTATTTCAAAGAAACTTGGTGTGAAGCATCTATGGCTTAAGTACTACAATGTATACATAAATCATGACCCTGTGATGACCTTGACCCAGTTTATGGCAAGGTCAACATGGGTTGACCATGCATTTAAATGGGGAAAATTGTTAAAATGTCATTTGAAGGGAAAAGCCAGCAGGAAATTGGCAAATGGACAGAATATTGATTATTCTGAAAAAGAAAGAAGAAAATGGCCCAAGGGCTTCATCTGCCCCTGCACTGGGGATAAATACCATAATATTCAAACATGTTTATTGGTATATGCAGCAGATCTCAGGTGAGCGTTTACAGGACCATTGGTCCTCTTGTATAATTATTTTAACACCAATGCTAGAGGGTAATTCCTTTTAAAATATAAATAGTTATATATAACTATCCCTACAGTTTTTGAAAAGGATCAAAGGTTTGTACTCGGAGGACATGAGCAATGTTTTTTTACATAGAATCTCAACATAGAAATGTATAAATACATCTTTAATATTAGAGTCTCTTAATTGTGCTGAAATTGATAAACTGTTGTTAGCTCACCTGAGCCGAAGGCTCACAAGGTGAGCTTATAGTATAGTAGTCGAGCCGGCGTCCGTCCGTCGTCGTCAACATTTTCAAACGACTTCTTCTCTGAAGCTGCCAGGCCGAATCTTTTCATATTTCACATATAGCATCTACAGTACTTACTTACTTACTTACTTACTTACTTACAGGTGGGGGGGGGACGAATATTTGTGTTTTTTATTTCGATCGGATAAGAACTCTGGTTGCTATGGCAACTTATGCTTCCCATAGACTTATAATGGAGAAAAGTGAAAATTGCCTATTTTTGCTGTCTTGTTTGAGATATTTGAATTTTGTTTTTGCAGAAATGTTTATTGAGTAGTCCTCTACGTTTCGTGACTTTTGTCCTAATCCTTCATTTTGATTGGTTGCAGGGGCCACATACAGGGCAAAATTTCGAAAAACATTCAAAAATCTTCTTCTCAGAAACTGTCAAGGGGATGAAGCCTATACTTTGTATACATGTTCCTGACAGTGGCCTCTACATAATTTGTGTTTTTTATTCCAGGCGGATAAGAACTCTGGTTGCCATGGCAACTTAAAGTTTCCATAGACTTATAATGGGAAAAGAGGAAATCGGCTATTTTTCCGCTAAAATTGCAGACACTTGAATTTTGTTTTTGCAGAAATGTTTATTGAGTAGTGTTTGACATTTCTTGCGAGTTTTGTCCTAATCCTTTATTTCGATTGGTTGCTGGGGCCCCATAAAGAGCAAAATTTTGAAAAAAAAAAAACAACAAAAAAAAAAAACATTCAAAAATCTTCTCCTCAGAAACTGTTAAGTGGATGAATCCTGTACTTTGTATACATTACGGCTAACAAACCTTTAAATGCGTAACCGCCGGTTAATAAAGAAAATCCAATTCACGCCCTTCTGGTTCTGCATATGAAGACCAAGAAATGGTAAACAAAACATACACTTCTAGGATCGATTGATGATTATATTTTAGTACAGAAATATATCGATTATCTATGAATGCTAGTTTGTCACTTCTTTACTATTGTAACTCAGCACCAAAGTAGCTCGCAAAATAATTTGATGGTCTTTGAGTTATTTATTCCCTTCTTCGAACCTGGTGTTCCAACAAGGCCAAAGTCGGCGAAATACAACTAAAAATTGGACAATTTGCTGGTAAATATCAAATTTTAGTGATTGTTCCACGACAAATTTACAGATATTTATTAACTAAATTGCATCTGATGTCTGTGCCAGTATTTCGTTGTGTTAGTGCCCGTCATTATCGATTTGAAGGGAAGGAAAAGATGGGTACGAATTTAATCATTAAAATATGAAGGATATACTTCAAGATACGTTTGAAAACCTCAACCTGTTCAAGTTATGGTATTTATTTCCCTGTAAAGCGTTTTGAAAGACATAAAACCAAGAAAAAACAAATTAAAGTATACAGAATGCTGTAAAATCGTCTTCATGAACAGGAATATCATGCATGTGAACTATTATATTACATGTATTTCATAGACAGTTTGAATTATTTTATATCAAACATTTTCACTGCAAATATCACAAACACTCCAAATTTGAGTAAGCAACTATTAAGAAAGGACGAGAGAATGTGACAATAATCTTCAGCGTAAAACAATTAACAAAAACAAAAACTTTAATACATGTGTTCTATAATGACTATATTGCTATGATCATTCTAATGATTAAATTCGTAACCGAAATGTTGACACAGCTTTTAACCACATATGCATAGAATGCATTGGCCAGAGGCAACGAAACTGTCACCAGACCTCACACAATGTTAAAATCATCTGCGCACTGTATTGCTTTCCGTTAATATGGACGTAATGAGCGGAAATCTAAAAATATCCCTGCGACTGACCCACATTTTCGTCGTGTACAATGCAATCCCAACATGTGTTTTGGGGTAGGGAATAAAAATCATGATTATAAAGAAAAATTTCTGGAAATCCTTTGGGGTCCAAATATAGCAATGTCTAACTAATAAAATAGCATTGAGAGAATTATAATATTTGTCTTCGAATCGAAGTATTTTACTCGGAAACACGAGCTGCAAAAGTTTGTTTACCTTTTGTTGGTCATCTGATGCGAAACCGGAAGGACATGAATGGGATTTCTTTTCTTAACAGCAGTTACGCATTTAAAGGTTTGTTAGCCGTGTACATGTTCCTGACAGTAGCCTCTACATAATTTGTGTTTTTTATTCCAGTCGGATAAGAACTCTGGTTGCTACGGTAACTTTAAGTTTCCATAGACTTATAATGGGAAAAGTGAAAATTAGCTATTTTTAGCTCACCTGAGCCGAAGACTCACAAGGTGAGCTTATAGGATCGCCATGATCCGGCGTCCGTCCGTCCGTCCATCGTCCGTCCGTCCGTCCGTCCTTCCGTCATCCACAATTTCAAAGATCTTCTCTGAAACCGCTAGGCCAATCAAAGCGAAATTTTATGTGGAGATTTCATGGGTAGGGGGAACTGAAGTTTGATCGCGAGATCTGGGTCACATGACCAAGATGGCCGCCACGCCCATATATGGTAAAAACCACTCCAAAATCTTCTTCTCCAGAACCGGTGGGCCGATTTCCACGAAACATGGTATGTAGCATCGGGGACTTCAGCCCATCATAGTTTGATAAAATGATGACCCTTGGATGACCTTGACCTATTTTACGGCAAGGTCAAATTTGGAAACATAGGCTTTTACATGGGAAAAAGTGAAAACTATGGATTTTTTTAAAACTATTGCAGCCTGAGACCTGAAAAGTTAATGTCAATTTTGGAAACATAGGCTTTTACATGGGAAAAAGTGAAAACTATGGATGTTTTGAAAACTGTTGCAGCCTGAGGCCTGAAAAGTGGTAGATGCAAACAACTAATGGAGTAGATGAAGGTATGTAATTAATTTAGGTCAAGGTCATCTCTTGACCTTGGCCTGTCTGTCGTCCATACACACTTTTCTTCTTCTCTGAAACTGCTTGGCCAATCAAAGTGAAATTTTATGTCGAGCATCCATGGGTAGGGTAGGGGAGACGAATGTTTGATCGCGAAATCCAGGTCACATGACCAAGATGGCCGCCACGCCCATATATGGTAAAAACCACTCAAATATCATCTTCTCCAGAACCGGCAGGCCGATTTTCATGAAACTTGGTATGTAGCATTTGGGACTCCAGCCCATTATAGTTTGATCAAATGATGACCCTAGGATGACCTTGACCTATTTTACGGCAATTTCAATTTTGGAAACATAGGCTTTTACATGGGAAAAGTGAAAACTATGGATATTTTGAAAACTGTTGCAGCCTGAGACCTGCAAACAACTAATGGAGTAGATGAAGGTATGTGATTAATTTAGGTCAAGGTCATCTCTTGACCTAGGCCAGTCTGTCGTCCATACACACTTTTCAAAGATTTTCTTCTCTTAAACTGCTTGGCCAATCAAAGTGAAATTTTATGTGGAGCGTCCATGGGTAAGGGGAACGAAAGTGTGATCGCGAAATTTGGGTCACATGACCAAGATGGCCGCCATGCCCAACTATGGTAAAAACCACTCAAAAATCTTCTTCTCCAGAACCGGCTGGCCGATTTACGTGAAACTTGGTATGTAGCATTTGGGACTCCAGCCCATCATAGTTTGTTGAAATGATGACCCTAGGATGACCTTGACCTATTTTACGGCAAGATCAATTTTGGAAACATAGGCTTTTACATGGGAAAAAGTGAAAACAATTTTGGAAACTATTGCAGCCTGAAACCTGAAAGTTGCTAGATGCAGACAACTAATGGAGTCAATGAAGGTTAGTTATTAATGAAGGCCAAGGTCATTTGTTGACCTTGACCCAAGGTCATTTAAATATCAAAAGTAAAATTATGGTTTTCTCAGAAATCACTGGGTTTGGAAACTATTGCAGCCTGAGACCTGAAACTTTGCAGATGCAGACAAATTGGGTGTGTGAGTATTCAAGGTCAAGGTCATTTCATGATGACTTAATACTCCAAGATCAGGCTTCAGCTGAGCGTTCTTAGGACCAATGGTCCTCTGGTCATGAATCTTGTTCAAATTTTTCCTTAGGTTAAAACATTCTTAAACTGTTTTTAGCTCACCTGAGCCGAAGGCTCACAAGGTGAGCTTATAGTATAATAGTCGAGCCGGCGTCCGTCCGTCGTCGTCGTCAACATTTTCAAACGACTTCTCCTCCGAAGCTGCCAGGCCGAATCTTTTCATATTTCACATATAGCATCTACAGGTGGGGGGAACAAATATTTGTGTTTTTAGCTCACCTGAGCCGAAGGCTCACAAGGTGAGCTTATAGGATGGCCATGATCCGGCGTCCGTCCGTCGTCTGTCCATCCGTCCACAATTTCAAAGATCTTCTTCTCTGAAACCGCTTGGCCGATCTAGTTGAAATTTTATGTTGAGCCTCCTTGGGTAGTGGCATTTCAAGTTTGATCGCGAAATCCAGGTCACATGACCAAGATGGCCGCCACGCCCATATATGGTAAAAACCACTCCAAAATCTTCTTCTCCAGAACCGGTGGGCCGATTTCCACGAAACATGGTATGTAGCATCGGGGACTTCAGCCCATCATAGTTTGATAAAATGATGACCCTTGGATGACCTTGACCTATTTTACGGCAAGGTCAAATTTGGAAACATAGGCTTTTACATGGGAAAAAGTGAAAACTATGGATTTTTTTAAAACTATTGCAGCCTGAGACCTGAAAAGTGGTAGATGCAAACAACTAATGGAGTAGATGAAGGTATGTGATTAATTTAGGTCAAGGTCATCTCTTGACCTTGGCCAGTCTGTCATTCATACACACTTTTCAAAGATCTTCTTCTCTGAAACTGCTTGGCCAATCAAAGTGAATTTTTATGTGGAGCATCCATGGGTAGAGGAGACGAAAGTTTGATTGCGAAATCCGGATCAATTGATCAAGATGGCCGCCATGCCCATATATGGTAAAAACCACTCAAAAATCTTCTTCTCCAGAACCGGCAGGCTGATTTTCGCGAAACTTGGTATGTAGCATTTGGGACTGCAGCCCATCATAGTTTGTTGAAATGATGACCCTGGGATGACCTTGACCTATTTTATGGCAAGGTCAATTTTGAAAACATAGGCTTTTACCTGGGAAAAGGCGAAAACTGGAGTAGATGAAGGTATGTGATTAATTTAGGCCAAGGTCAACTCTTGACCATGGCCGTTCTGTTGTCCATACACACTTTTCAAAGATCTTTATCTCTGAAATTTTATGTGGAGCATCAATGGGTAGGGGGAACAAAAGTTTGATCGCAAAATCTGGGTCACATAACCAAGATGGCTGCCACGTCTACAAATGGTAAACACCACTCAAAAATCGTCTTCTCCAGAGCCGTCAGGCCGATTTTCACAAAACTTGGTATGTAGCATCTGAGACTCCAGCCCATTGTAGTTTGTTCAAATGGTGACCCAACGACCCAACGATGACCTTGACCTGTTTTATTGCAAGGTCAATTTTGGAAACATAGGCTTTTACATGGGAAAAGTGAAAACTATGAATTTTTAGCCCACCTGAGCTGAAGGCTCAAAAGGTGAGCTTATACGATGGCCATGTTCCGGCGTCCGTCTGTCGTCGGCGTCCGGCGTTCACAATTGCAAAGATCTTCTCTTCTGAAACCGCTTGACCAATCAAAGCCAAACTTCATGTGGAGCATCCTTAGGAAGGGGGAACGAAAGTTTATATAAATGGTCCAGGTCACATGACCAAGATGGCCGCCTTGCCCATATATGGTAAAAACCATAAAAAAATCTTCTCTTGAACCAGTGAACCGATTTCAATAAAACTTGGTATGTAGCATTTGGGACTCTGGCCTATCATAGTTTATATAAATCATGACATTCGGTTGACCTTGACGCTCAATTTTGGTTACATAGGCTTTTCAATGGGAAAAAGTGAAAACATTAGATTTTTCAGGAAGTTTTGTAGCCTGTGACCTGAAAGTTGGTAGATACAGACAACATGTTGAGCTAATGAAGTGTTGTGAGTATAAAAGGTTAAGGTCATTTCTTGACCCTGGCCAAAGGTCATTTATACTGCGTTTACACTATGTTCCCGGCGGTCACGGCGGCCACGTTTCATCAACCGTGAGCAAAACGGGATAACCGTGAGGCAACGCAGGGGAACGGGATAGGCAAACGTAGCACGCCGGGATAACCGTGGACACCATGACAATTTTTTTGACAGTTTAAAAATCTGCCACGGCAGTCACGGCGGAACTGAGAAACGTAATGGGTCGTGATAAAACGGGCTGAACGTAACACGTCGTGACAGAACGTAACAGTACGTAGCGAAACGTTGAGGCGGTCCGTAGTGCAACAGGAAGCTAGTGAATAGCCCGGCAAGCTACGGATCTTCCACGTTCTGTTGCGTTTCATCATGGTCGTCTCACGTCTCGTCTTGTTTCCTACGGAATACTCAACACGTTTTGTTGCGTGAAGTTACGGTGCGTTACGGTCTTTGACGGTGTTCACCCCGTTCTACTACGTATGTCACGTTCTGTTACAGTTATCACGGCGCGTGAAGTTTATAGATATAAAATGGCATATCATGGGGACAAGTTCTTTCATATCGGAGCAGTCACTAAAGTGAACAATACAGACCGTACGCTGCACTATGCAATTGAAGAAGAATTACAATCCCGAAGTTTCTTAACTCTGCAGTCGGTTGTTGAGGAGCGCGGTTCTTATTATTTCAAAGGACTTATTCGTATACAAAAGGAAAAACTGTGCTTTATTTTGTATGGTGTCTACGTTTCGTCCGTAGCTGACCTTGACAGAGCGAAAAAACGTGTCTCGCCTTGGTCAAAACGCAACTGACCGCAACAGAACGTAACAGGCCGTAATAGAACGTGCTAATAATCGTGATAGATCGTGGATAACCGTAGCGTACCTTAGCGCCTCCGTGACACACCGGCTTATCACTACCACGGCTTGTTACAGATATCGTAATACAACGTAAGAAAACGTAACAAAACGTAATAGATCTTGAAAATCAGAGAAATGTATTACCAAAACTCCACGGCATGCTACGTTTCTAGCAAACGGGGCTGCCGGGACCGCTGGGAACATAGTGTAAACGCAGTATTACATATTAAATGTAAAACTTAATTTTCTCAGTAACCACTTGACCAATCAAAGCCAAATTTTATATGTAGTTTTATATGTAGTACCCTTAGGAAGGAGGAACAAAAGTTTATATAAATGCTCAAGGTCACATGACCAAGATGGCCACCATGGCTATAAATAGCAAAAACCTTGAAAAATCGTCTTCTCCAGAACCAGAAGGCCTATGATTTTGAAACTTGGCATGAAGCATCAGGGGGAGTTTATGTAAATCATGACCCTGGGATGACCTTTACCTATTTTACGGGAAGGTCCCATGCATTTGAATGGGGAAAATTGTCAAAATGTCATTTGAAGAGACAAACTTTATGGAAATGGGCAAATGGACAGAAGATTTATGATTCTGAAAAAAAAAATGACCCCATGGACAGGTCTGCCCCCACCCCGGGGCAATATACATGTACATTACCATAATCTTCAAAGATCCTCTTCTCTGAAACCGTTTGGCCAATCAAAGCCAAATGTCATGTGGAGCATTCTTAGTAAGGGAGAATTAAAGTTTATATAAATGGTCAAGGTCACATGACCAAGTTAGCCGCCATGGCTATAAATAGCAAAAACCTTTAAAAATGTTCTTCTCCAGAACCAGAAGGCCTATGATTTTGAAACTTGGCATGAAGCATCAGGGAGAGGAGCTCTACAAAGTTTATATAAAACATGACATTGGGAATGGGATGACCTTGACCTATTTTATGGCAAGGCAAGCATATGTTGCCCATGCATTTGTATGGGGAAATTTAGTAAAATGTAATTAAATGGGGGAAACTTGCTGAGAATATGCAAATGGACAGAAAATTTATATATATGGAAAAAGTTGTCCGCCTCTGCCCTTGGGCTATATACATGTATATGACCATAATATTCAAACATCTTCTCTGAAACCACTTGGCCAACCAAAGCCAAATTTTATGTGGAGCATCGTTAGGAAAGGGAAATGAAAGTTAATATAAATGTTCAAGGTCACATGACCAAGATGGCCAACATGGCTATAAATAGCAAAAACCTTTATAAATCTTATTCTTCAGAACCGGAAGACCTATGATTTTGAAAAGAACAGCCAAGCCGAGCCACAGAACTCATCCACCAAGGGTGGTTTACTGCGCTATATACTCAACACTTAATCAATTTACAAAGTTTTGAGTAAGCACTCAATATGCCGCTGATGCATTGCACCAACATATTTTTCCAAGGGAGGCTATCCCGTCACATTACTTACCCCTCTGAGAAGGCCCGTCAGGAGTCTTGGCCTGGGGACTACATGGGTAAGGCAACCCCGGTCTGGTAGTTGTCATTATCCCACCGCTGCCATCAAATGTAACGAACAGCTGAGCCGAGCCACAGAAACTCCGTCAGTGGAAAAGCATGCTCATCCACCAAGGGTGGTTTACTGCGCTATATACTCAACACTTACTCAATTCACAAAGTTTCCAGTTTGAAATTTGCATATTACATGTACAAGCACTCAATATGCCGCTGATACGTTGCACCAACATATTTATACCCCCCACCAAAACGAAGTTTTAAGGGGGGTATACTGTTTTCACGGGTCCCGGGTCATTTCGCCCGTGAATTGTTTCGCCCCTGAGTCCTTTCGCACGTGAGTCGTTTCGCCCTGGGTCATTTCGCCCTCGAGTCGTTTCGCCCTTATTTGGTGAGTCGTTTCACCCTTATTTTTCTACCATGCCCAAATGTGTAATCTGGTGTATTATTTGTTATTTATAAATAACTTCAGGATATGCCTTCGGCTGATCATTCATAACAATCTTTTGGGTATATATACTAAAGGACTTTGAAAACGCCTCACTATAAATTGGTTGCGATGATGATTATTTCTTTTAGAATATACAGGCTATTTCATCAAAAATAATTTCAAACAGAAAATACACCAGCCTGTTTAAATTTCATACCAAAACAGGAACGTCAACGCCAGTGATTTACATCATACAGTATGAGTTCAATCGTTACCAAAAATTCAACAAAAACAAATTACGAGGACGAAAAATATTCACTAGGTCCAACATGATTTCTAGAAAGAAACACAAAAGGCCAAACACAAGCTGGTAGTTGACTTTCAGTAGCACTAAAATTGTGATAATTACGTCATTTGAACGTTAATGAAGAAAACTTTCATTTTTGTGTGTAAAATGAAACAAATTCGAAAGTTTTCAAATGCAATAATTATGCACGGACTTGCATAAAAATTACCATAACTTTTGGCACTGTAATCGTATACATGTCTGTGTGTTTTTGACCACTTTGTGCTTGAAGTCAGCGAAAACCGCTAGCCCCTTAAATGGCATGACGGAAAGTCTTTTTTCTTGTGCTTAAGATTGCACGCTATGGTTTTGGCGGGGGGTATAAATATTATATAAACAAGATACGTCAAGATACTCATTTTAACCTAACCTACCTACCTACCAGCATCATCGACAACAGCAATATCAACAACAACTACTATAATAATAATAATAATAATAATCATAATGATAATGGGCGAAACAACCTACCTACCTACCTACCTACCTACCTACCAGCGTCATTGACAACAACAATATCAAAACAACTACAATAATAATAATAATAATAATAGTAATAATAATAATAATAATAATAGGCGAAACAACTCACGGGCGAAACAACTCACGGGCGAAACGACCCACCTAATAAGGGCGAAACGACCCACCCATAAAACCAGGGCGAAACGACCCGGCGAAACGACACAACGTTTTCATGTTGTCCGTGTGTCCATCCGTCTGTAACGTTTTGTTTTTTTAGCTCACTTGAGTCGTTAGGCTCACAAGGTGAGCTTATAGGATGGCCATGATCCGGCGTCCGTCTGTCGTCCGTCCGTCCGTCCGTCGACAATTTCAAAGATCTTCTTCTCTGAAACCGCTTGGCCAACCAAAGCCAAATTTTAAATGAAGCATCTATAGGAAGGGGGAACCATTGTGTATATAAGAAATCCAGGTCACATGACCAAGATGGCCGCCATGTCCATATGTGGTAAAAACCCTTCAAAAATCTTCTTCTCCAGAACCGGTGGACTGATTTAAACGAAACTTGGCATGAAGCATTGATGGCTCAAGCACTACAATGTGTTTATAAATCATGACCCTGTGATGACCTTTTACGGCAAGGTCAAAATAGGTCGCCAATGCATTTGAATGGGGAAAACTTTTAAAATGTCATTTAAAGTGAAAGTCTTGCAGGAAATGGGCAGTAGGACTCAATATTAATGATTCTGAAAAACTTGCACCCCAGGGGCTTATATGCCCCCACCCCGGGGCAATATACATGTATATTACCATAATATTCAAACATCATCTCCTCTGAAACCGCTTGGCCAATCAAAGCCAAATAGGAAGGGGTAATCAATGTATATATAAATAATCCAGGTCACATGACCAAGATGGCCACCATGCCCATATATGGTAAAAACCCTTCAAAAATCTTCTTCTCCAGAACAGGTGGATCGATTTCAAAGAAACTTGGCATGAAGCATCGATGGCTCAAGCACTACAATGTGTATATAAATCATGACCCTGTGATGACCTTGACCTTTTTTTACGGCAAGGTCAACATAGGTCGCCAATGCATTTGAATGGGGAAAACTTTTAAAATGTCATTTAAAGTCATTTAAAGTGAAAGTCTTGCAGGAAATGGGCAGTAGGACTGAATATTAATGATTCTGAAAACAATTGGACCCCAGGGGCTCATATGCCCCCCTCCCCGGGGCAATATACATGTATATTACCATAATATTCAAACATCATCTCCTCTGAAACTGCTTGGCCAATCAAAGCCAAATTTTATGTGAAGCATCAATAGGAAGGGGTAATCAATGTATATATAAATAATCCAGGTCACATGACCAAGATGGCCGCGATGCCCATATATGGTAAAAACCCTTCAAAAATCTTCTTCTCCAGAACAGGTGGATCGATTTCAAAGAAACTTAGCATGAAGCATTGATGGCTGAAGTACTACAATGTGCATATAAATCATGACCCTGTGATGACCTTGACCTTTTTTTACGGCAAGGTCAACATAGGTCGCCAATGCATTTGAATAGGGAAAACTTTTAAAATGTCATTTAAAGTGAAAGTCTTGCAGGAAATGGGCAGTAGGACTGAATATTAATGATTCTGAAAACAACTGGACCCCAGGGGCTCATATGCCCCCCTCCCCGGGGCAATATACATGTATATTACCATAATATTCAAACATCATCTCCTCTGAAACTGCTTGGCCAATCAAAGCCAAATTTTATGTGAAGCATCAATAGGAAGGGGTAATCAATGTGTATATAAATAATCCAGGTCACATGACCAAGATGGCCGCGATGCCCATATATGGTAAAAACCCTTCAAAAATCTTCTTCTCCAGAACAGGTGGATCGATTTCAAAGAAACTTGGCATGAAGCATTGATGGCTGAAGTACTACAATGTGCATATAAATCATGACCCTGTGATGACCTTGACCTTTTTTTACGGCAAGGTCAACATAGGTCGCCAATGCATTTGAATAGGGAAAACTTTTAAAATGTCATTTAAAGTGAAAGTCTTGCAGGAAATGGGCAGTAGGACTGAATATTAATGATTCTGAAAACAACTGGACCCCAGGGGCTCATATGCCCCCCTCCCCGGGGCAATATACATGTATATTACCATAATATTCAAACATCATCTCCTCTGAAACTGCTTGGCCAATCAAAGCCAAATTTTATGTGAAGCATCAATAGGAAGGGGTAATCAATGTGTATATAAATAATCCAGGTCACATGACCAAGATGGCCGCGATGCCCATATATGGTAAAAACCCTTCAAAAATCTTCTTCTCCAGAACAGGTGGATCGATTTCAAAGAAACTTGGCATGAAGCATCGATGGCTGAAGTACTACAATGTGCATATAAATCATTACCCTTTGATGACCTTGACCTTTCTTTACGGCAAGGTCAACATAGGTCGCCAATGCATTTGAATAGGGAAAACTTTTAAAATGTCATTTAAAGTGAAAGTCTTGCAGGAAATGGGCAGTAGGACTGAATATTAATGATTCTGAAAAAAAATTGGACCCCAGGGGCTCATCTGCCCCCACCCCGGGGCAATATACATGTATATTGCCATAATATTCAAAAATCTTCTCCTCTGAAACCGCTTGGCGAATCAAAGCCAAATTGTATGTGAAGCATCTATGGAATGGGGGAATTAATGTATATATAAATTATCTAGTTCACATAACCAAGATGGCTGCCATGCCCACATATGGTAAAAACCCTTCAAAAATCTTCTTCTCCGAGTTTTGAGCCTTTTTTTGAGGACCGATTTCAAAGAAACTTGGTATCAATCACCAATGGCTGAAGTACTACAATGTATATATAAATCATGACCCTGTGGTGACCTTGACCTATTTACGACAAGGTCAACATAGGTCGCCAATGCATTGGAATGGGGAAAATTTTTAAAAGTCATTTGAGGTGAAAATCTTGCAGGAAATGGGTAGTAGGACTGAATATTAATGATTCTGAAAAAAATGGACCTAAGGGCTCATATGTCCACACCCCGGGGCAATATACATGTATATCACCATAATATTCAAACATCTTCTCCTCTAAAACCACTTGGCCAATCAAAGCCAAATTTTATGTGAAGCATCTATAGGATGGGGGAACCAATGTGTATATTAATAATCTAAGTCACATGACCAAGATGGCCACCATGCCCATATATGGTAAAAACCCTTCAAATATCTTCTCTGAAACCAATAGATTGATTTTAATGAAACTTGGCGTGAAGCATCCATGGACAGAATATTGATTAGTCTGAAAAAAGAAAATGGCCCAAGGGCTTCATCTGCCCCTGCACTGGGGTTAAATACCATAATATTTAAACATGTTTATTGCTTATGCAGCAGACTCAGGTGAGCGTTTACAGGACCATTGGTCCTCTGGTTTAATATCTTGAAGACCCATTGATGGAATTTAATGAAACTTTGCAGGCGTCTGCATATCTATGGAGCAAATATGTACATGCAAAAATTAAGGGCTAGGGGCCAGTCCCTTTTGAGTTACTTCCCTTTATAGTTCTTGATGGCTTTTGTATACAGTGAAGATAGTGCATTTACGGGCTGATCAACTCCTACCACAGTTTTTGTTGGACTTTTTTGATATTATACCTTAATGATGTAGACCCATTTGACATTTGCATGAAGAAATGTTATTGCAAAAAACTAATTTTGGACAAAATGACAGCTATGAGAACTTAGGCAATTTTCTTATTTTTTTTAGCTCGACTGCACGAAGTGCAGTCACCCTGGTCGTCCACGTTCCCGTTCCCGTGCACATGCGCGTGCGCGTTCCCGTGCACGTCACACTTGCGTTAAAGTTTTCTAGAAGTCCATATCTTGACAACCACTCATCAGAAAGCATTCATACTTGGACCATAGATACCCTGTAGGGTTAGCTTTCATTCCATAGCATCGGGCCCCTGGGTCCAGGCCAGGGGGTGGGGCTGGAGGTTAAAATCTAGAACTCCTTCAAAAATGGCAATTCTTGTGTTAAAGTTTTCTAGAAGTCCAAAGCTTGACAACCACTCATCAGAAAGCATTGAGTCCATAGCTTGACAACCACTCATCAGAAAGCATTGATACTTGGGCCAATGACACCCTGTAGGATCGGCTTTCATTCCTTTGCATCAGGTCCCTGGGTCCATGCCAGGGGGTGGGGCTAGAGGTTAAAATCTAGAACACCATTAATAATAATGGCTTTTCTGTGATATAGTATTCTAGATGTCTATATCTTGAAAACTTTTTATCAGAGGGCTTTCATACTCAGACCATAGGTACCCTGTAGGGTTGAGTTTCATTTCATGGCATCGGATCTCTGGGTCCATGCCTGGGGGTGGGGCTAGAGGTTAAAAACTAGAACACTGTAAAAAATAGATGTACTGCTGTGTAACTTTTACAAGGAGTCCATATCTTGACAACAACTTATCATAAAGCATTCATACTTCATACACTTTAGGTTCCATGACATCGGACCTCTGGGTCGGCGTCAGGGGGGCGGGGCAAGATGTCAAAATCTAGAAGTCCCTGATTTTTTTTCTTTTTATTTCGTAATACAAACAACTTAGGAAGATGATTGGTCATTCATCTTTTAACTTTGTGACACTGACATGTGTGTCATGACTGTAAGGGTCTGTTGACCTACTTTCCATGGTTCAGTGATTTTGCCTTATATCTTGACACTCACTTAGTATATTTTCTTACTTCTTTCAGATTATGAGTGAGTACGATCAAGCCTTTGACCCCGATATACTTATAGGTCACTGTGACCTAATTTCACGGTTCAGTGATTTTGCCTTTTATCTTGACACTCAATTAGTATATTTTTATACTTTTTTCAGATTATGAGTGTATATGAACAGACCTTTGACCCCAATATACTTATAGGTCACTTTGACCTAATTTCACGGTTCAGTGACTTTGCCTTATATCTCGGTACTCAAATGGTTTATGAACAAACTTCTTTCAAAGTATGTTTGCATATGACAAGACCTTTGACCCTGAAGTAGTTCTAGGTCACTGTGACCTAATTTCACGGTTCAGTGATTTTGCCTTATATCTTGCCACTCAATTAGTATATTTTCATACTTTTTTCAGATTATGAGTGAGTATGACCAGACCTTTGACCGCAATATACTTATAGGTCACTGTGACCTAATTTCTTGGTTCCGTGACTTTGCCTTATATCTCGGCACTCAAGTGGTTTATGAACAAACTTCTTTCACACACTGTTTGCGTATGACAAGACCTTTGACCCTAAAGTAGTCCTAGGTCAATATGACCTTATTTCACAGTTCAGTGATTTCCCTTTATATCTCGGCCCTCAATTTGTATATGAACATACTTCTTTCACAAGACCTTTGACCGTAAAGTATTCCTGGGTCACTGTGACCTAATTTCATAGTGACTTTGCCTTATATCTCGACACTCAGTTGGTATTTTGTTATACTTCTTTCTGATTATGAATGAGTATAACCAGACCTTTAACTTAAACATACTTATAGATCACTATGACCTTATTTCATGGTTTCATGATTTTGCTTTATATCTCAACACTGAATCGGTATATGATCATATTTCTTTCACATTATGAGTAAGTATCACTAGACCTTGACCCTGAAATACTTATAGGTCATTGTGAACTTATTTCACGGTTCAGTGAGATTTTGCCTTGTGTTTTGGCTTTCAGTTGGTATATGAACACACTTCTTTCACAATATGAGTGAGACCTTTAAATCTTAGGTAGTTATAGTTATCTTTCATGGTTCAGTGATTTTGCCTTATTGCATCATGGCAAAAAGATGTATGAGCATAATGCTTTGGGTTACTGGTCGGGTTTGGCCTTATGTTTGACAAAGGTCAGATGCAGTCGAGCACGCTGTCGTGCGACAGCTCTTATTATACAGGTAACGGCTTTCATGGGCCGATCAACTCCTACCACAGTTTTTGATAGAACAATTTGATATCATGCCTACATGATGTACACCCCTTGGACATTTGCATGAAGAAATTTTATTGTGAAAACATAATTTTGGACAAAATGACAGCTATGAGAACTTAGTCAATTTTTCTTAGTTTTTTACAGGTAAGGGCTTTCACGGGCCGATCAACTACTACCACAGTCTTCGATGGAACAATTTAATATTGTGCCTACATGATGTACACTCACTGGACATTTGCATGAAGAAATTTTATAGCGAAAAAATATATTTTGACAAAATGACAGCTATGAGAACTTAGACAATTTTTCTTAGTTTTTTTTACTGGTAAAGGCTTTTTCACGTGCCAATCAACTCCTACCTCAGTTTTTGATGGGACAATTTGATATCATACCTACATGATGTACACCCATTGGACGTTTGCATGAAGAAATTATATTGCCAAAATAATTTTTGTGGTAAACAGTCACCCTGCGGGGGGTATTTAATAAGCATTGCTTATTGACTCTTTTTTTTCATTTTCCAAGGGAGGCTATCCCGTCACACTTTGCCTGAAGCATCAGTGAATCGAGCTCTACAAAGTTTGTATAATCACATTGCGTCATGAACCCTGTATGACCTTGACCTATTTTATGGCAAGGTCAGCTGAAGTAGCATATCCCAGATCTCAGGTGAGCGTTTACAGGACCATTGGTCCTCTGGTTTGGAAACTATTGCAGCCTGAGACCTGAAAAGTGGTAGATGCAGACAACTAATAGATGAATGTATGTTATTAATTTAGGTAAAGGCCATCTCTTGACCTTGGCCTCCCGTCTGTAGAAAGTCCATAGATTCCATGGACATCCTGGACATTTTCCATAGAATCCATGGATATTTTCCACAGAATGCATGGACATTGTCCATAGAATCCATGGAATGTGTGGACAATGTCCATGGAACCCATGGAATGTGTGGACAATGTCCATGGAATGCAGGGACAATGTCCAGGGTACTGTGGACATTGTCCATGGAATTTTTCCAGCATCTCCTCATGAAAGAGTGGACAAATTCCACGGACATTGTACACTGTCGTCCATGGACAATTTCCACTCTTAGAATTACCCATAATCCCATGATATCTGACATCACTTCCTTTTCCTGTTTCACATAATTTTAAAAAGTAAACAGAAATCTAGTCTGAACAAATCTTCAAACATCTAAGGCATCAGAATGCCAGCAAGCGAGAAACTTGAAGAATATACTGCAGACAGACTCAGAGATGCTAAATGAAAGAGAAAACTGCAAAAAAACATTGATGGGAACTGGTCAAGATAAAGCTTTTGTAGAAAGCATGTGGGGAATGAAAGAACATTTCTAGACAGATAAATTGATAAAAGCTAGGAGTTGCAAAAACAAGATTGTTACACTTGCTGCCTTGCAGGTAAGCATTTTAGATATTGATGTTAAAATATGAAAAAACATGTATGTACATGTTGTTCTTATTTATCATACTGCAGAAGTGTCTGGTTGGGGCATGTTAGATTTCATAATTTGGCCTGACTGAGAAGTCATTTTCAGAAAGACTTCCCGTCTGTAGAAAGTCCATAGATTCCTCTAGCTTCATGGTTGATACTAGACTGTTGGCTACCTTGTTGAGAAAGAGCTAGTCATCTTGCTCTTGGTGCATGTTGTACATGTAATAATTATTCTTATATTTAAGACACAGAAATTGATCTTACATTTAGACACAGAAAATGATCATAACATTCATTTTAAGGATGTTCGCTGCTAACATTTGACATTTTGGAACTTCCGGTTTTTCGTTTGTTGCATATCTCGTAAACGGTTGCAGATATTTTCCTAATATTTTATATTTGGATACATATTGATGGTCTGCATTGAATGAGCCCTGAAAATTGTCAATCTAAGAAAGTTCATTTTTTCACCCCATTTTCTGCAACTTTTCAGAAAATTTTAGTTGTCAGTAAAATTTAGGGGGTAGGGTAGATTAAACTTGAATATAACATACCTTCAAATTAATTGCACTAGTTCGATGTTTATTTTAGCAGTAGTATATGTGTACATGGTCTTCTAAGTCAGTCTTTGTGTCTTCGGTGTGCCGGATTTAAAATTTTAGGTGGTTTTATGAAATGGGCTTTAAGAAACAAAACAGCCGAAAAAAGGCTGAAAATGGCGATTTTCAAGTTGTTGGTTCTCTCTTAGATGCACACTACCCTATATATTTCTTTCTTTTATTCGAACAATGTTACCAAGTTCTATGTTGTGTGAAAATACAAGAAAAAGTTTGAATCAACAAGTATGGGTTTGGCACATTTCAAAATATTGAGTTTTCTCGACTTTTCAAGTATGGGGGTAGGGTTGGAAAAGGAATCGTAAAATTCTATAATCCACTTCAACTTTCAAATTTTTCTATGCTTTTGGTCCAAAATAGTCTGTACTATGTAAATATTATGACTTTTGAAAGCATTCTAGGTGTATTTTTGTTCAAGACAGGTATGTTTCAAAGAATTAAAAATTAAATTAATTTTACTCAATTTAAAACATGGTGCTCAGACGTCTCATTCAAAGGCCTGTAGCTTGAAAAAAATGCACACTACCCTATATTTATTTTGTTTTTAAATATCTTGTGTTGTATTTTGGAATCAAAAAAGTGTGGTTAGAAAAAAAGTTTGAATACTTTTTCATTGGCAGCGAACATCCTTAAAATCCCAATCCAGAAAAGATCTTTTTTCCGCCCCGCCTGGTGTCTGGGTTGGGATTTTAAAATCAATGTTATGATCAATTTCTGTGTCTGTGTCTTTTAACTTTAAAATCCCAATCCAGACACCAGGCGGGACAGAAAAGATTTTTCTGTCCCACCTGGTGTCTGGGTCTGGATTCTAAAATTAATGTTATGATCAATTTCTGTGTGTTAAATTCTTATGTAGTACATGACATAACTTGTCCAGCTTTTCTGTGCCACCTGGTGTCTGGTTTGGGATTTTAAAATTAAGAATATGACCAATTTTTGTGTCCTAAATTCTTACATTTAAGACACAGAAATTGATCATAACATTAAATTGTGCATCATTCCTGTCCCGCCTGGTGTCTGGGTTGGGATTTTGAAATTAATGTTTTAATCAATTTCTGTCTTATTCTTACATTAAAGACAAAAATTGATTATAAAATTAATTTGTACATCTTTTCTGGCCCCCTGGTGTCTGTGTTGGGATTTTAAAATTAATGTTATGATCAATTTCTGTGTCATAATTTCTTATATTGTAATTAGTGTTAAGATGAATTTCTGTGTCTTAAGAATTTATGTTGTACATATAATTGTGCATCTTTTCTCTCCCGCCTGGTGTCTGATTTGGGATTTTAAAATTAAGGATATGATCAATATCTGATGATGAATCTTTGTGTCTTAAATTCTTACATTTAAGACACAGAAATTGATCATAACATTAATTTGTCCAGATTTTCTGTCCCGCCTGGTGTCTGGGTTGAGATTTTAAAATTAATGTTTAGATCAATTTTTGTGTCTTAAATTCTTACATTTAAGACACAAAAATTGATCACAAAATTAATTTGTGCATCTTTTCTGTTCCGCCTGGTGTCTGGTTTGGGATTTTAAAAATTAATGTTATGATCAATTTCTGTGTCTTAATTTCTTACATTTAAGACACAAAAATTGATCACAAAATTAATTTGTGCATCTTTTCTGTTCCGTCTGGTGTCTGGTTTGGGATTTTAAAAATTAATGTTATGATCAATTTCTGTGTCTTAAATTTCTTAAATAATCAAATTTATTACAATTGAAATATAGAAATCAAATTTATTACAATTGAAATATAATTCTTTTGCACTGGAATTGTGTTTGCTTTTAATAACAACTGTCAACAAGAGATACTGTTAGTGTTAACCAGAGATGCATCTTGCCATAATGTGCATGAAAGCAACATGATTCAAATGTCTTCTCAGAGTTTACACTGCACAGCCATCTGCTATATATCAGTGGACAATGTCCATGGAAATATTCCATGGACATTGTCCATGGATTTTGTCCACAGTGTACCTGGACAAATTCCATGGACATTGTCCCTGGATTTTGTCCACTGATTCCCTGGACAATCTCCATGGACTGTGGAAAAAGTCCATGGATTCCATGGAAAAGTTCCATGGACATACTGGAAAAATTCCACGGACATACTGGAAAAACTCCATGGACATTTTCCATGGATTCACTGGAAATTGTCCAGTGTTTTCGTTCCAATACTCCAGCCGGACAATGTCCATGGATTCCATGGACTTTTTCCACTGATTCCATGGACTTTTTCCACTGGTTCCATGGACTTTCTACAGACGGGCAGTCTGTCATCCATAAACACTTTTCAAAGATCTTCTCTGAAACCGTTAGGCCAATCAATTGAATTTTAAATATCAAAATTAGGATTATGGCTTTCTCAGAAATTGGAAACTATTGCAGCCTGAAACTTAGCAGATGCTGGCAACTTATGAAGTCAGTAAAGGTGTGTGAGTATTCAAGGTCATGGTCATTTCTTGATGACTTAATGCTCCAAGATCAGGCTTCAGGTGAGCGTTCTTAGGACCATTGGTCCTCTGGTTTCTTGCATGCTGACCATTGTTATTACTTATGTTTGTATTTTAGAGCATTCATTCGACAGATACATGTAAGAATAATGTAAAAAAAAAAAACATGGCGAAAATGTTAAAAAAATTTCAGTAAGAAATATTGGTAGGAAAACTTTTAGGAATTACCTGTATAGCAAGAAATTGATAATTGGTCAAAATGAATTTTGAATGTGGATTTTGCATTGGCAAGGGAGATAATCCATGATCATGAAAATGGGTATACATGTATTTTGAAAATTTTTACTTGATCATAAAGATTTTTCTCAAGTCATTTTATAATGGGTTTGAGCAATTTAATATAATGAAAAACTGACAATTTAAATTTTTTATGGGAAAATGTTTACCTCCCTGCTCCCTGTACAGAAAATCCCTATTCAAAAATGTTTTTGACCACAACCTTTGTATTTGTCATTGGATTTTCAAGATTTTCAAAAATTTTAATGCACATTTTGCAACAAACTACATACTGTGTACAGTCTCTTATCTAAGTGACCGCACTTTACCCCACTTTTCCTATGTTTTAGGGGGAAAGTGCGGTGTCCACTTATGTTGTAATACCTGCTGTGGACATATGCAGCTAAGGCCAAATAAAAAATACCTGTGCTTCGGGTTTCAGTCTGAAAATTACTAGGTAGGCTAGGTAGGCATTTTTTTTTTTTTTTTTTTTTTTTTTTTTTTATCACAGACTATGCTCATAATCCCTTGAGTTGGTACTTTCAAAATAAACATGGGTTTGTTTGGATAATCAGTTATCCTTAGTAGCCAAAACCTCCCAGACAGAGGCAGGCTACCTAGTGCACATTTCTTTCACCAACTGCCAAAATGTATGCTCTTCTAGATCAATAACTTGAGGTGGAACTGACACTCGTTACCTATCATCCAATGCAAAAAGCGGGCAAATGATTCAGATTTATTGCCTAGCAGAGGGGACTTCCAAAAATGTTCTGCATGTAAATATGTGAGATACTGCTCTAAGATTAGTTCCAAGCAGAAGATTGGTTGGTTCTATATGTTGGCTGTACTATATGTCATGTTATAGGAAAAGGCTGTAGCTAAGGTTCAATGGTAGAACTTGTAGCCCGACTTGTAGTACGTATTATGTACAGGGGCAATTAACTATGTTTACACTAGAAGACTGGCCATCTCACAAACAGCTGTGTAAAGCTATCAGATCGCTGCCTAGTGTGGAAGAGTGCTTGTAGATAAACTTTTAGTTCACAGACTTTTATTCACCAAAATACTTGTTAAGATCACTGGAACAGTTATTTTATTCACAAGAATCTTTTAGACTTCACCAAGACAGTGACTAACTTTGTATAGTGAAAAAAAAAAAACAAAACAAAAACAAAACAAAAAAAAAACAAAAAAAAAACAAAAAAAAAAAAACTTTTATCTAAACAAAAATCCCCCTTTTACCGGTTTTACAGGGTGCACCCATAAGTCAATGGCGGAACACTACGAAACAACAGCAACAATGCCGTCGGTCGCGTGACAATTTAGCAATAAATTTTTGCATCTGAGTACTCCGTCTGCACGTCTTTATTGTCTAATTCATATTCCTCTAACTTGGCACGCTCAGGCGGTGGTGTTTTAGGCGGATTTCTGAGATATTAATCGCTGTTATGCGACTTTTTCGGTAATAGGTTGAAACCGAAAGTAGAAACATCCGAGAGCTTTTCATATCCGATTTTTGATTGGCTGTTGGTGCGCATTGCAAGAAGACGCTTGCAACTACTGTACTGAATATTTTTATCAATTTTTTGGTGCGTCTCTTTAGCAATGAAGAAAAATGTTTACGGTCGTTTCGCCCCGAATGCAGATCGAAAAAGAACATGATTTATTTTTTGGAATGGCGAAAAAAACTTTAGGGTCGGCGGATTTTTTTAGGTAGGGTCGGGAAACCCGAAGCACAGATATTTTTAATAGGCCTTATTAGCTCACCTAAGCCATTAGGCACACAAGGTGAGCTTATAGGATGATCCAGCGTCCGTCCATTGCCGTCGTCCGTCCGTCCACGATCTCCTCTGAAACCGCTTGGCCAATCAAAGCCAAATTTTATATAAGCATCTATAGGAAGGGGGAAACAATGTATATATAAATAATCCAGGTCACATGACCAAGATGGCCACCACACCCATATATGGTAAATCATTTAAGAATCATCTGCTCCAGAACCTGTGAACAGATTTCAACGAAACTTTGCATGAAGTATGGATGACTCAAGTACTACAATGTATACATAAATCATGACCCTGTGATAACCTTGACCTATTTTACGGCAAGGTCAATATAGGTCGCGAATGCATTTGAATGGGGATAAGTTTTAAAATGTCATTTAAAGTGAAAGTCTTGCAGGAAATGGGCAGTAGGACTGAATATGAATGATTCTGAAAAAAATGGACCCCAGGGGCTCATATGCCCCCACCCCAGAGCAATATACACGTATATGTCCATAATATTCAAACATCTCCTCTGAAACCACTTTGTCAATCAAAGCCAAATTTTATGTGAAGCATCTATAGGATGGGGTAACCAATGTGTATATAAATAATCCAGGTTATATGACCAAGATGTCCAACATGCCCATATATGGTAAAAAACCTTCAAAAAATCTTCTCCGGAACCAGTGGACCGATTTCAACGAAACTTGGCATGAAGTATTGATGACTCAAGTACTAAAATGTGTATATAAATCATGACCCATGATGAAGTTTACGACAAGGTCAACATAGGTCGCCAATGCATTTAAATGGGAATAACTTTTACAAATGTCATTTAAAGTGAAAGTCTTGCACAGTAATGCACAGTAGCACTGAATATTAATGATTGAAAAAAATGGTCCCCAGGGGCAGTATACATGTATATTTGCATAATATTCAAACATCTTCTCCTCTGAAACCACTTGGCCAATCAAAGCCAAATTTTATGTGAAGCATCTATAGGATGGGGGAACCAATGTGTATACTAGGGGTGATCGGAAAGTACGTATAAAAATGCTGTAAAATAAGTTTGCGTCAACCAATTGATATGAAATTTTGTACGAATAAACATTGATCCTTTTGTAATTAAATGGATTGTCATTTTAAAACAATGACATCAGACGTCCATGCACGAGACAGCGTAATGACCTCACTTCACGTGACCCGGTGCACGTGTACCCCTGGGTTAACTTTGTTAGTGTATTTGGGAGGTTTGGGAAAGCTGGTCGACATTTTTTAAAGGAAAATAATTTTCTTACATTAATTGACCATTTTTCGAAAACATATGGCATTCTGAGGCTTTATCTACTAACACGGTGAAACTGAATTCAACAGGTTAGCGTAAAATATGCCAGAACGTCGATTTCATTTTGTAAACTTAAATTCAATACCTTGTTTTCTGACCGATGTTTAACGAAATGATAAAAGACTGGCATAAATTATAACTCGAAGAGGCAATGTCAAGAATAGATATGTTTTGAGCTTGCAGTAAATATTATACTTTTTAAAAAATGACTTCCCGAAAATGCAACATTTTCGAAAATCTTAACAGTTTTGTCTGTTTGACACAGTCGGATTTTGCAAGACTCTACAGACAAAACCATTCAATAAACAACCTCGTTACTTTACAAACATAAGCCGTGTGCGTTACAGTTAATAAGTATTAAATAAAATGTGGGCATACGCAATCAAAACGGGTGTTACAGTACTTTGAACTAAGTAGTATTTTGAAATAAGAATAAAACTTCAACGTTACGTTGCGCCGCATAACTTTAGGCGGTGTTTCCATAACGACAGCTGCAACGCACGTGTGCATATTATACATGCGTTATTGCAATGGAATAAATGCATATATATTTCTGCATTTTTTTTATGAAATTTCATCTCGAAATAGCAAACGATAAAGAAATGACAACATTTTTATACATACTTTCCGATCACCCCACGTATAAATAATCCAGATCATATGACCAAGATGGCCGCCATGCCCATATATGGTAAAAAACCCTTCAAAAATCTTCCTTCTCCAGAACCAGTGGACCGCTTTTAACATTATAATCAAACAAATTTATTGGTACAGTAAATTGTCCAGTTTCAAATCTTATTCAGTTCCGAACAAAGTGGTCGTATCGTCAAGAACTACACAGCAGCTGTTCGATTAATATAATATTAATGTTTTGTATGGTCATGAAGTCCATTGTTTTCTCTTCCTCTGCACGAAGTCAGATTTTGAAAACTTATCTGCAAGCGAAAAATAAATCTTTCCCCCAAAAACATAGGAAAAGTGGGGTAAATAAAGTGCGGTCACTGAGATTAGAGACTGTACACAGTATGTAGTTTGTTGCAAAATGTGCATTAAAATTTTTGAAAATCCAATGTTCTTTGAGGTGACATGTCGAATAAGATTTTATATTGCACTTGTGTTATCCGCAAGGTGCATGTTTCCGCAAAATGCATGAACCTAGAATATTTTTAGCTCACCTGAGCCTTCGGCTCACAAGGTGAGCTTATAGTATAGTAGTCGAACCGGCGTCCATCCGTGCGTCCGTCCGTGCGTCCACATTTTCGAACTTGAATATCTCTAAGACAACAAGGCCAATCATGACCAAATTTTATCTAAAGCATCATTGAGTAGGGGGAAAGGTTGTGTTAGGTTTTGGGCCAGGTCGTATCAGAACTCTGGTTTCCATGGCAACAGATAGCTCCCATACACTTACAATGGGAAAAACATTTAAAAATCTTCTTCTTTGAAACCACAAGGCCAAGAGCTTTCATATTTTGTGTGTAGCAATGTCTAGTGGTCCTCTTCATAAATCCTGCCAACCGTGCCCCTGGGGTCCATATGGGCCCCGCCCTGGGGGCGTCATGGGGAAAATATAAAAAAAAAAATCTTCTTCTCTGAAACCACAAGGCCCAGAGCTTTCATATTTTGTGTGTAGCAGTGTTTAGTGGTCCTCTTTATAAATCCTGCCAACCGTGCCCCTGGGGTCCATAAGGGCCCCGCCCTGGGGGTGTCATGGGAAAAACTTTAAAAATCTTCTTCTCCGAAACCACAAGACCCAAAGCTTTCATATTTTGTGTGTAGCAATGTATAGTGGTCCTCTTTATAAATCCTGCCAGCCATGCCCCTGGGATCCATACAGGCCCCGCCCTGGGGGGGTCATGGGTAAAGCATAAAAAATCTTCTTCGAAACCAGAAGGCCCAGAGCTTTCATATTTTTAGTTTGTTAGTTTGTAGCAATATATAGTGTTCCTCTTTATAAATCCTGCCAACCATGCCCCTGGGGTCCATACGGGCCCGCCCCGGGGGCATCATGGGAAAAACTTTAAAAAATCTTCTTCTCGGAAACCACAAGGCCCAGAGCTTTCATATTTTATATGTAGCAATGTTTAGTGGTCCTCTATATAAATCCTGCCAATCATGCCCCTGGGGTCAAAAATTAGCTCCCATAGACTTACAATGGGAAAAAAATCTTCTTCGAAACCACAAGGCCCAGAGCTTTCATATTTTGTCAGGAGCAATGTATAGTGTTCCTCTTCATAAATCCTGCCAACCATGCCCCTGGGGTCCATACGGGCCCTGCCCCGGGGGTGTCATGGAAAAAACATAAAACAAAATCTTCTTTTCCGAAACCACAAGGCCCAGAGCTTTCATATTTTGTTTGTAGCAATGTATAGTGTTCCTCTTTATAAATCCTGCCAACCCGCCCCGGGGCGTCATGGGAAAAACTTTAAAAAATCTTCTTCTGCGAAACCACAAGGCCCAGAGCTTTCATATTTTGTGTGTAGCAATGTACATGTATAATGGTCCTCTTTATAAATCCTGCCTACCGTGCCCCTGGAGTCCATACGGGCCCCGCCCCGGGGGTGTCATGGGAAAAACATAAAAGAATCTTCTTCTCCAAAACCACAAGGCCGAAAGCTTTCATATTTTGTATGTAGCAATCTTTAGTGGTCCTCTATATAAATCCTACCAATCATGCCCCTTGGGTCAAAAATTGCCCCGCCGAGGGGGTCATTAGCTCCCATAGACTTACAATGGGAAAAAAAATAAAAAAAAATCTTCTTCTTCGAAACCACAAGGCCCAGAGCTTTCATATTTTGTCAGGAGCAATGTATAGTGTTCCTCTTTATAAATCCTGCCAACCGTGCCCCTGGGGTCCATATGGGGCCTGCCCCGGGGGCGTCATGGGAAAGACTTTCAAAAATCTTCTTCTCCATAACCACAAGGCCCAAAGCCTATATTTTGTTTTTAAGCAATGTATAGTGGTCCTCTTTATAAATCCTGCCAACTGTGCCCCTGGGGTCCATACGGGCCCCGCCCCGGGGGCGTCACAGGAAAAACATAAAAAATCTTCTCAGAAACCATATGGCCCAGAGCTTTCATATGTTGTGTGGACCAATGTATAATACTCTCCTTTATAAATGCTGCCAACGGTGCCCCTGGGGTCCATACAGGCCACGCCCCAGGCATGTCATTATCTACCATAGACTTATAATGGAAATATATGAAAAAAATTTTCTGCAACCTTGTATATTTGATATACAACATTGTCATGTGGAGCTCTACATAAATCCTGCCAATTTTGCCCCTGGGGCCAAATATGGCCCCACCTCGGGGGTCATTATAGGACCCTGACCTTGTTAGATGATTTTTTTAAGTGAACCAAAATGGCAGACAAGAGGATACACAATCCAGACAAGAGCTCTTCTGCTGATGTAAGTAGTGTTTCAAGGTCACATGACCAAGATGGCCACCATACCCATATATGGTAAAAACCCCAATTACGTTGACTCTCAGGTGAGGGATCGTTGCCCCTGGGCTACTTGTTTTTTTTTTTACACTTTTGGCCCGACTTTTGGTTCCAACATGAGTTCCAACATTAATTATAACACACCAGGAAAACTGAACTTCATTTATTGATTTTCTGTTGCGTTGGAGCTGTTTAATTTTATCTACCAATTGTGCTAGTTTTGGGTCAGTAAAAATCAACTGTGTCGACAATAGTACATGTACTCGTAAATCTATTACTATCACAGTACACATAAGTAGTGCTAAACCTAAAGGAGCTGAGGAGGGGGTGTTTAAATCTTAGTATTTTATTTGATGTGTGTGTGTGCGTGCGTGTCGCCACAATACCACAGTCTTTCATTTGCAATGCAGTTTGTTTGAATTGATGCTTAAAGGCCCGCTCAGACCACAACGTATTAGCCAACGTATGAGCAGCGAATGAAAAAACATCCAGTACGTTGTTGTACGTTGTCATATAGGCTGTTCATTCTATGCTAAAAATCCGGAAAATGCTCTCTCTGAATGTATTCGAAGTGTATGCTTAGCGCATGGAATGTATGTCTAACGTATGAGTAGCTTATTCATAACGTATCCCTGGCGTATCATGACTTATAACAGCGTATAACAGCGTACGCCCAGTGTTAGCAAAGCGTTTGTGACTTATAAGGAGCGTATGTACAACGTACGTCTGACGTATTCCAAACGTATGCACAGGGTGCTTCTAACAAACTTGACGTTCTTCAAAAAAGGGAATCAAGCATATGCCCAGTAAAACTAACTAACTAACTAAATAAATAGATAAATAAATAAATAAATAAATAAATAAATAAATTAGTGGAGATGGAAACGTCAGGATTTTGAGACAATCCTGCACTTCCGGATACAAGTATTAGACTTTCAGAATATGTTCTTTAATCCTTTCTAATAAATATTTTCTCGTTAGCCATCTCAAATTTTTCCATTTTCAAGGTGGCTTACGCTATTTTCAAGATGGCCGTCAAAATCATTTGATTTTAGGATTAATTGACAAACTATACTACTGGAATTTGTAAATGGGTGGATTTTATTGTACTACTGATTGTCATTGCTTAAACCATTGTTCTGGGACTCATCAACGTGTCCAACAATGCCATAAAACTGCTTTTGTGAAAATATAATACCGTAAATTGCAATAATTTAAGCATCACTCAACAAGTACAGATTCATATGGATCATTACAGGCTCCTGTGTGAAAAGACACAAGATAAATATGATTTAAGCATTACAAATATTTATTATTTACTCGACTGATCTTTCAAAGTTGAACAACTGATATTTTTTTTATTTTAATCATAGTATAGGGGTATATTTAGCTACAGTCAACATGTACGGATGGTCAATATTGTTTTTCTTCTTTGTATTGAGCCAACATGTTTGCAGTCATGCCTGCACTGAACTAACACTACTTGGTATGATTCAGTTCTGTGGTGAGTAAATGTGTCTTGCTCAAGGACACAACAAGACGCCCCCAGTGGTGACCAAACCCAGAACCTCTCGATGCAGTCAGTCCGACGCTTAACCGCAAGGCTACCACTCCCCCCTGGTCATAATTGTAGGGAAACATAATATTTAACATGAATTTATGTAAAGCACCTTTATTAAGCAGTCAATATTGTCTCCCAAATACTGAGATGTTAGTCATACCATTGAAGATCGGCAGAGGAATGTTCGCCCCTTAATAGGTAATCCTGGGTCGACTGGACAACAGCGTAGAACAGTCACTTGTTAGTCACAGTTTAGCAGATAGCTGAACTGAGTGAGGCTTAGTTTGTAGAGGTTATGGAAAAAGAGTTGATGCCGGCAGTACTTTCTCCTAGTGTGGAGGCCAAAGTGAGAAGAGCCATAAAGGAGAAGTTGGCTTTGTGTAAGCTGTCAGGATTGCCATAAGGCATCAATGACCACCTAACGACTTCGATACTTCCTCTGACGGGCAATAAATATGTCAATATTGTCCATCTCATACACCTACCATGATCAGTCCAGATGAAGTGATATACAAGTGAACATCATGGGTGCATCTGCGATCCAAACACGGGCGTCTCATAAACTGTATGTCATAGTGTGGAGAAAAGACAGGCATGGTGTCAGAGTGACAAATGTAATGTAGAGCAGAGTGCTGGATAGATTATAGACTGGTGTCATCAAACACAAGCCTTAGAGGCGACTTTTAAGCAAGAAACCACCATAGAGACTGGGTGTCTCGAAATTGAACCAAAATAGAATGGTACATTTGCATCCAACTGGGTGCAATCAATCTCACTTTGGAAGACACAGAAGAAAACTGGAACATTCTTCAGCTATAGAACTTTTAGGACATCCATCTCGAAAACTCAGTTACTGGTCGATGAGAATGGTTAAGATATTCGGAGGTTTCTAGAATCTTGAGAAATATCACAAGCATTAAGATGATACTAGCTCCTTATTAAAGAAGACAAACCAGCAGCAATATTTGTCAACCTATATCAAAAGTCAGAGACATGCAAGACTCTTGAAAGAAAATAGAAGAAATTCAGTTTGTTTGCTTGATAAATACCAAACCGTCATAGATGAAAGACAATAAAATACTAATAAATCGTCATCAGTGATCTCTTATAAATCTGCAACGATAGCCAGAAAAATATACTTCAAACTAAAATCAAATATGCAAGGGTAGTTTAAAGGAGTCTCTAGCAGTTCAACAGACTCTCAGCGGGCAAATTTCAATGTTCAAATGCAAGTTCCGCTGCCGTCTGGGGGCTAACCATGACAGAGCGACTGAAAGAGCTGTTTCACCGCGGCTGCGTGGAGGAAGGAAGAATTCCCACAAAACATTCATCTTTACACACAGAAAGGAAATCCTGAAGTCTTTGACAGACATGATTTATTCCGGAAAGTCAATGCTGCTTCAGAGATGACAGGAAGACAATAGATGATTTTCATATAGCAAGACAACTTCATGAGAAATGTCAAGAATAGAAAGTAGACCTATATATGGAGCTTGTCAACTTCACCAAAAATTTAAACAAAGTTGTGAGAGACTTGCGAAGATATGGGCTGTCAAAGTAAAATGGTCAAATGGTCATCCTGTGGGAATGATGATATGCATGCACAGGACGATGGGGAGTTCTATTAACCTTGTGATATGACAAATGAGGCCAAACAGGGTTGTGTTAGGGGACAACACCGTTGTGTATGATATCATTTGCAATACTCATTGAAGCCGTTTAAGTCTGTGATACTCATTTTCCAATCACGAACGTTTTTGATGGAAAGTTATTCAACCAACAGAAGTTGAAAACTAAAACTAAGGTGCACATAGATGTGCTGGATGAGATACTCTATGCAGATGACAAAGATAAGGGAAATGGCGAAGAATACCAGCTCATAGGCATAAATGCATGGTGCAACAGATCCACATGGATTAACCTTACAATCAACAAAAAAGACAAATGTTGTGCTCCAATCGGCACCGGAAAGCTGTACAATAATCCGCTAATCACTACGAATGGACAAATACTTTTTTAATTCAGTTTTACGTCCCTTTCAAGATTATTTCAGCTCACGGGCCAATCAGTAGGTGGGCGAAAACGGGAGATTCCCGAGAGAAAAACACCTGGCACACCCGCAAGCAGAAATTGGCTTGTCTCACATGTTGCCAGCGCGGGGCTCGAACCCACACCAGACACAGAGGACAAATACTGATTTGTTTAATACATCCATCTACCCGAGAAGCAGTTTCTCCAGAACAGTGCGTATTGATGAGTAAAACAGCAAAAGCCAGTGTGGCATTTGGAAGAATATGTGCAAATGTATAAGCGAAGTGAAACAAAGGTCGAGTCTACATGGCTCAGTCAACTCTCCTATATTCATGCGTGGCATGGCTATTATATCAACATCATTCAAAGAGATCACCATGTCTACTTAAGGTGCTTGAGAAAACTTAAAATCAAGCGTTAAAACAAGCTTACAGACACAGTGGCCTGGAGAAATCAAGGACGCAAAAAATGCAAACGGTATTATAGTTTCACAGCTAAGATGCACCCACTTTATATAGGAATGCCTGATGAGCAACATCTAAAGAAATGTTTTCTACAGAGACTTATAGGATGGAATCCACTCTCAAGGCGAAAAAACGGAAATGCTACAAAGACACCCGTAAAGTCTCATAGGTGGTTCTTTTTGTTGTATGTCTTGGTGTTTAAAATTTTTTGTGCTGTTGGCGCCTTATGTATGTTTTCATATTTTTAATTAAGTTAAGGTAACTGAGTGGCCACCTATTGGGAAAATAGCTACTCATTCGGCTTACGATATGTTTCATGGTATAAGTGCCTGATTGTTAGTTTGGTTTTTTCCCACCTTGGTTTTTGGGGTGGGAATCTCTTTCTGATTGCGCCTTTTCCTGATCTTTGCCTACTTGTACCTTTTTAAGAATTAAAGACACTGATAGAGTCTAGCGACCAGGCTTCATGAACCAATCAAGCTGGTGCTACTCCTCCAACAGAACAGTAGCACATTATGAAGAAAATAGAATCTGTGACGATGCAAGCATATAGATGAAATCCAGAATGAAGGAAAACTTTTTAATAGACTTCCTTAACCTTCAAGCGGGATGTTAAAGCTTAAACTGTCCTATTCATCCACTATCAAAAATGTACAACTAAAGATTAAAAATGTGCACAGAAATTTGCATATGATACATTAAAGATGAAAAATATTAGTAGTACATGCACTTGTTGTTGTTTCTGTTGTCGTCGTTGGTGTGAACGAAAACTATTTGGAAGCATCAGTAGCCAGCTCAAGTTTATTGCAATCCTAAGTAGCACTTTTTGGCTGTTTATAGTTCATTTCATGTTAAAATCGTTTATCATGATATTTTATAATAATAATAAGACGAAGAAGAAGGAGAAGAAGAAGAAGCAGAAGAAGTAAATACAGAAGAATTGTATTATCAAAATGTGCAGAGCAAAGTGTATTTGCATTATAAATTTTCATATTCCCAGTAAAGATTAGAAACTTCACGATTCTTCATAAAAGCCATTCTAATCAGTTTCAAATTTTGCCCCTCAGCAACCCCATAATTCAAATAGACCTTATTTCCAGTACCCATTAAAACTTAAACTATGTTATTCATGACTTGAGTAAAGGCAATAATGACAATTGAATTTAGTTTTTTTTCACTTAAGTATAAAAAGAGTTTTGTTGCAAAACAGCTTTTTCAGCAAAATTGCCTTACTTTTCCCCATTGTGGGCCCCTTCTAAAATTCCACAAAGGCAATATTGACTCAATTAAATATTCATTTATTTGCAAATAATACAGAAATATTATTTTCAGCATTATTAAGTTTTTTCTCACTGACGAGAACACCATTTTCTGATTTAATATTTATTTTGGCAGCCATCTTGGAATTTCGATCCGCCATCTTGAAAATTGGAGTAATTTTGATTGGCTAACGAGAAAATTTCAAATAGTTCATGCTTATAAACATATCTGCCAAGTTTCATGCTTGTATCCGGAAGTGCAGGATTCATGTCATTTCCATCTCCACTAAATAAAAAGAAATTAAAATGACCAAAGTAATCTACACACCTGATTCTTCGGGTGCATTTTGTGGATTTGTGATATCGTTTCTCAGAAGAATCATTTCCTAATTAGGTAGAACTGAGTTTATGGGTCACTTAACAAAAGTGACAAAATCATCAATAATGACAAATAATTGACTGGAGCTGAAAACCTGCATGATGTAACACATAAATTATATAAATGTGCAATAGATCATTGTATTCGATACATGTATTTAGTGACTAAGCTTCCATGCATACCAAAATCGAAACAAACATTGACACTGCTACTTGAGTAGACCTAGTAGAAACATATATTATGATGGGTAACGTTTTTAAGATTCGCATCTGTTTCTGTTTCAATCTTAACACTTCTCACAGCTAAGGAAGTCTCCCATAACAATTTCTCAACAACTTTTCGTTTATACAAAATACGATATACTGAAAATGACCAGCATATTGTGGAATCTACCTGCTTAAATTTTCAGTTACGTTTGATATTCGATTTGGTAATTAGCAAAAGGTGACTTTAATATTCAACAAATCTTTGACACTTTATATGTCGACAATTTTATAAAGGGTCATCGAATATGAGCTTTGAAGGCATACAGTTCGTACAAAAATATTCTCTGGACAAGCTATTAGCATTTAGCCATACACCCAATTGTGCAGTTTGTTGTTGGCCGAGTATATTATCTTGATGCTTCCGTGAAGCTATTTAATCATGAACACAGTCCCTATTCCTTCCATTTTTATGCATAAAATCCCGAACGCTGACCAATGCGCTACGCGTACATTGTGCACAGGCTGAGTACGTTCTTTGCACGTTTAACATACGCTGCATATGTTCCAAGCACGCTGCTCGTACGTTGGTAATGCGTTATGCATACGCTTCTCATATGCTAAACAAAAATCCAGGTGAGCTTTGGCGTACAACAACGTATGCGAACGTATGAGTTACTTACAGGTAACGTTCATGAACTTATGCATTATCGTATTCGTTGCGTACGCCTAACTTATGCGTAACGTATTATCAGTACGTCGGCATATGACAACGTATGCCAGCGTATTGTATCGTACCCCTAACTTATGCAAAACTTATGCCAAACGTATGCAACGTACACCAACGTATGGACAAAATATCTCGTACGTCGGCATACGTTGGCGCTATACGCTGTGGTGTGAGCACCCCTTAACGTTGTAGTCCACAGCTATGGTCATGTCAGGACTTTGCTCCCATTTTATGGGACTTGTGCGCAAAGTTCTCACAGCTGTGTCTGGTGTGGGTTCGAACCCCGCTCTGGCCATGTGAGACAAACCAAGTTCTGCTTGCAAGTGTGCCAGGTGGTTTTGTTTTTCTCGGGGTTCTCCCATTTTCGTCCCACCTACTGATTGGCACATCTCATATGACCTGAAATAATCTTGAAAGGGACGGTAAACTGAATTTTAAAAAAAATATGAGCCCAAAGTTAGGATGCCCTGACATCCTAAACTAAAAGTGCTTCAAAATATAACCACACAACAAAGCCAAGAAGGACAGGCACTGGGTTCAATTCTCACGTTGAGCACCGAGTTATGCTTTTTGGTAAGACACATGCTCCTCATATAAGGAATCTAGCAGCATCTCTCTCTCACTCTCTCTCTCTCTCTCTCTCTCTCTCTCTCAAAATTATTCTATCATTTTGATTTCTTCTTGTGACACAGTAGTCTAATGTGTAGCTGTTTCCCTAAAAGTTATGTAAAGAGGCAGTTCAGTTTACCTACTCTGACTTCAACCTTTGTGACATTATTTGAGTAAAGAAATGTGTTCAGATTTTTTGTCAAAAAGTGTAGTCCTAATCAGTTGCTGCATCAGGTTTTTGAAATTTACAAGACCCATTTCTTCTTGCTTTCAAATTCAAGGACTGTCATAAAAACCTGTTTTGAGGTTTTTGACCAGGTCCAGTTTAAACCAGTCTGTACAGCAACAAAAGATGGTGTCTTTATGAAATAGAGGAATAGCATGTACAATGTATGTCCTATAGCAAAAACAAAGGTGCTGGTCAGCTGAGTATTTACTGCTGCTGAATGGTTTTAGGGGCATGCAAAAGCAGGTTTTCTTATGAAACAGTACTTATAAACAAAGGATAGCTTTTGCTTTGCTTTGCTTTTGCTTTGCTTTTGCTTGTATAATAATTACTTCAATTACACCTTTCTCAGATGTTCATATTTTTCCCTTAACTTTCTTGGTTCTTTTTAACATATTTTGTTGCAATGCAGATCTTGATCTTTAACTAATGGGCTTGATTAATTTCTAGCTCAAGTTCTCCCAATTAACAAGAGTGTATGTAGTCACATTTTTTAAACTGAGAGGCATACCAAGCTTTGTCAGCAAGTTGCAGACAATTTAAGAATCTACCTGTTTGAATAAATTAAGTTTATTATAATTCATCTTTAAGTGAGGACAAACAAAACAGCACATATACCTAGATCAAAAAATGTGAAGGAGTATTTTATTTTGGACTACACTGTTTATGATTGAGAATCCAAATTTCCATAAACATGTATTTGAATGATGATGATAACCTTGCTTAAACAATGTGTTTCATAATACCACAATAAAATATTTGTGCGATCATTATGTTCAATTGGTAGGGTTGTCCAAACTTTTTGATAAATTATGATATGATACAAGAGGGATGACCTTTTGAATCACTGTACTCAAGTCTATAAAACAAAAGAAGACAAAAAAAAATGATACCAATACATACTCAGTAGATTTTAACCATTCATTCTGAACATGGTGAAGGTGGTAAGGGTTGGCTGAAGGGGTGGAAGGAGGCCAACATTAGTTAAAATGACCACATACGCTTGAAAACGCCGATGATTTTGGTCAGGGAATTCTGAAAATTGGTCGGAAAAAATCAGGGAAAAGTCAGGGAATTTTACTTTATGAAGTTTGTGGGAACCCTGTCTATAGGAAGGGGGGACCAATGTGTATTATAAGAAATCCAGGTCACATGACCAAGATGGCCGCCATGCCCATATATTGTAAAAACCCTTCAAAAATCTTCTCCAGAACTGGTGGACTGATTTCAACGAAACTTGGCATGAAGCATCGATGGTTCAAGCACTACAATGTGTATATAAATCATGACCCTGTGATGACTTTGACCTATTTTACGACAAGGTCAACATAGGTCGCCAATGCATTTGAATGGGGAAAACTTTTAAAATGTCATTTTAAGTCATTTAAAGTCTTGCAGGAAATGGGCAGTAGGACTGAATATTAATGATTCTGAAAAACATTGGACCCCAGGGGCTCATATGCCCCCACCCCGGGGCAATATACATGTATATTACCATAATATTCAAACATCATCTCCTCTGAAACCGCTTGGCCAATCAAAGCCAAATTTTATGTGAAGCATCAATAGGAAGGGGTTATCAATGTATATATAAATAATCCAGGTCACGTGACCAAGATGACCGCAATGCCCATATATGTTAAAAACCCTTCAAAAATCTTCTTCTCCAGAACCGGTGGATTGATTTCAAAGAAACTTGGCATGAAGCATCGATGGCTCAAGTAATACAATGTATATATAAATCATGACCCTGTGATGACCTTGACCTTTTTTGAAAGCAAGGTCAACATAGGTCGCCAATGCATTTGAATAGGGAAAACTTTTAAAATGTCATTTAAAGTGAAAGTCTTGCAGGAAATGGGCAGTAGGACTGAATATTAAAGATTTTGAAAAAAATTGGACCCCAGGGGCTCATCTGCCCCCACCTCGGGGCAATATACATGTTTATTACCATAATATTCAAACATCTTCTCCTCTGAAACCGCTTGGCGAATCAAAGTCAAATTTTATGTGAAGCATCTATGGAATGGGGCAATTAATGTATATATAAATTATCTAGTTCACATGACCAAGATGGCTGCCATGCCCATATATGGTAAAAACCCTTCAAAAATCTTCCTTCTCCGAATCTGGTGGACCGATTTCAAAGAAACTTGGCATGAAGCACCAATGGCTGAAGTACTACAATGTGTATATAAATCATGACCCTGTGGTGACCTTGACCTTTTTTATGACAAGGTCAACATGGGTCGCCGATGCATTGGAATGGGGAAAACTTTTAAAAAGTCATTTGAGGTGAAAATCTTGCAGGAAATGGGTAGTAGGACTAAATATTAATGATTCTGAAAAAAAAAATGGATCTAAGGGCTCATATGCCCACACCCCGGGGCAATATACATGTATATTACCATAATATTCAAACATCTCCTCTGAAACCACTTGGCCAATTGAAGCCAAATTTTATGTGAGGCATCTATAGGATGGGGGAACCAATGTATATATTAATAATCTAGGTCACATGACCAAGATGGCCGCCATGCCCATATATGATAAAAAGCCTTCAAATATCTTCTTCTCTGAAACCAATGGATTGATTTCAATGAAACTTGGCGTGAAGCATCCATGGCTAAAGTACTACAATGTGCCGGTATATATAAATCATGACCCTGTGATGACCTTGACCATGTTTATGGCAAGGTCAACATGGGTTGCCCGTGCATTTGAATGGGAAAAACTGTTAAAATGTCATTTGAAGGGAAAAGCCAGCAAGAAATTGGCAAATGGACAGAATATTGATTATTCTGAAAAAAGAAAATGACCCAAGGGCTTCATCTGCCCCTGCACTCGGGTTAAATACCATAATAATTCAAACATGTTTATTGGTATATGCAGCAGACTCAGGTGAGCGTTTACAGGACCATTGGTCCTCTGGTTGTTTTTTTTTCCTCAGGATTCTCCCGTTTTCACCACACCTACTGACTGGCTCATCTCATATGAGCTTAATGATCTTAAAAGGGACGTAAACTGACTCAAAATAGATAAATAAATGAATGAATACGCAAATACAACTGCACAAACAGCATAAAAACGACGCCAAAACACGAAACAAATAGAATTACATGTACAACAGAAGTACCACATTGGAATGCTCATTATGCACCGGTCATTTGTATCAACGGCCCCTCTGTTAATAACGGGGAGTTTAATTTTTCAGGTTAAAAGCCCGGCACAGTAGGGTCATATTTGTGGTAAAATCCCTAACAAAAGTACCTTTGTCAATTAAATAAGAACATACAAGTACGGGGGTCATTCAGGAATTAATGACAATGATTCAATAAAACTTTATTCTTAACACTTGTGTGCTTTTCATAAACTATCAACCAAATTTGAAGATGTATGCTATTCAATTGTTCCTCCAAAAGTTCGCTACGATGCCGGTTCTGGGGTTGCTAGGCAACCAAAGAATACAAGGTAAAAGAGCTTGGATGCGACATACTGCTGTTAATAAAAGCTAGTACTTGCCTGGATGGAAGACCAGTATCTTGAATCTGTTAACAATATTTCATGAGGATTGAATATGTGGTTGTTGTAAGCATGACTGTCAATGGTATTGATCACAGTGACACTGTACACAGAGTTTCAAAATGAATCAGCACCGTCTCCAGTTCAAATTTAACTGTATCAAATCTAGCCAGTCTTTTTAGCTCACCCGAGCCGAAGGCTCACAGGTGAGCTTATAGGATAGGCAGGCATCCGTCGTCCGTCGTCGTCGTCGTCGTCCGTCGTCCGTCCACAATTTCAAAGAAGAATATTTCTGAAGCTAGTAGGCCGATCTTGATCAAATTTAATGTGAACCATAATTGGGTTGGGGGATTGATGGCATAAGGTTTTGGAGCAGATTGTATCAAAATTGTGGTTTCCATGGCAACAGATAGGTCCCATAGACTTACAATGGGAAAAACTAAAAAAATCTTCTTCTCTGAAACCACTAGGCCCACAGCTTTGATATTTGGTATGTAGCAATGGCTAATGGTCCTCTACATAAATTGTGCCATTCATGCCCCTGGGGTCAAATTTGGCCACGCCCCGGGGGTCGATAGTCTCCATAGACTTACTATGGGAAAAAAATTCAAAAATCTTCTTCTCTGAAACCACAGGGCCCACAGCTTTGATATTTGGTATGTGGCAATGGCTAATGGTCCTCTACATAAATTGTGCCAGCCATGCCCCTGGGGTCAAATTTGGCCACGCCCCAGGGGTTGATAGTTTCCATAGACTTACAATTTGAAAAACTAAAAAAATCTTCTTCTCTGAAACCACTAGGCCCACAGATTTGATATTTGGTATGTAGCAATGGCTAATGGTTCTCTACATAAATTGTGCCATTCATGCCCCTGGGGTCAAATTTGGCCACGCCCCGGGGGGTCGATAGTCTCCATAGACTTACTATGGGAAAAAAATTCAAAAATCTTCTTCTCTGAAACCACAGGGCCCACAGCTTTGATATTTGGTATGTGGCAATGGCTAATGGTCCTCTACATAAATTGTGCCAGCCATGCCCCTGGGGTCAAATTTGGCCACGCCCCGGGGGTGGATAGTTTCCATATCTTTACAATTGGAAAAACTAAAAAAATCTTCTTCTCTGAAACCACTAGGCCCACAGCTTTGATATTTGGTATGTAGCAATGGCTAATGGTCCTCTACATAAATTGTGCCATTCATGCCCCTGGGGTCAAATTTGGCCACGCCCCGGGGGTTGATAGTCTCCATAGACTTACTATGGGAAAAAAAAATAAAAAATCTTCTTCTCTGAAACCACAGGGCCCACAGCTTTGATATTTTGTAGGTGGCAATGGCTAATGGTCCTCTACATAAATTGTGCTAATCATGCCCCTGGGGTCAAATTTGGCCACGCCCCGGGGGTTGATAGTCTCCATAGACCTACAATAGGAAAAAAACTAAAAAAATCTTCTTCTCTGAAACCACTAGGCCCACAGCTTTGATATTTGGTATGTAGCAATGGCTAATGGTCCTCTACATAAATTATGCCATTCATGCCCCTGGGGTCAAATTTGGCCAAGCCCCGGGGGTTGATAGTCTCCATAGACTTACTATGGGAAAAAAAATAAAAAATCTTCTCTGAAACCACTAGGCCCACAGCTTTGATATTTTGTATGTGGCAATGGCTAATGGTCCTCTACATAAATTGTGCCATTCATGCCCCTGGGGTCAAATGTGGCCAGGCCCTGGAGGTTGATAGTCTCAATAGACTTGCTATGGGAAAAAAATTCAAAAATTTTCTTCTCTGAAACCACAGGGCACACAGCTTTGATATTTTGTATGTGGCAATGGCTAATGGTCCTCTACATAAATTGTGCCAGCCATGCCCCTGGGGTCAAATTTGGCCACGCCGCGGGGGTAGATAGTCTCCATAGACCTACAATGGGAAAAACTAACAAAAATCTTCTTCTCTGAAACCAAAAGGCCCAGAGCTTCTATATTTTGTATGTAGCAATGTTTGGTAGTCCCCATTATAAATTGTGCCAGTCATGCCCCTGGGTCAAATTTGGCCATGCCCCGGGGGTCAATAGTGTCCATGCATAGACTTTCATTGGTCGATTCTCAATTAATTTAAATCTCATGAGCTTACAATGTGATAATCTCTCAGGTGAGCTACAGGACCAATGGTCCTCTAGTTAAAATCTAATACTTGTACCATAACAGTCTCAGATTTTTAACTCACCTGAGCCGAAGGCTCACAGGTGAGCTTATAGGATAGGCAGGCATCCGGCGTCCGTCGTCGTCGTCGTCGTCGTCCGTCGTCCGTCGTCGTCCGTCCACCATTTCAAAGAAGAATATTTCTGAAGCTAGTAGGCCGATCTTTATCAAATTTAATGTGAACCATAATTGGGTTGGGGGATTGATGGCATTAGGTTTTGGAGCAGATTGTATCAAAATTGTGGTTTCCATGGCAACAGATAGGTCCCATAGACTTACAATGGGAAAAACTAAAAAAATCTTCTTCTCTGAAACGACTAGGCCCACAGCTTTGATATTTGATATGTAGCAATGGCTAATGGTCCTCTACGTAAATTGTGCCATTCATGCCCCTGGGGTCAAATTTGGCCACGCCCCGGGGGGTCGATAGTCTCCATAGACCTACTATGGGAAAAAAATTAAAAAATCTTCTTCTCTGAAACCACAGGGCCCACAGCTTTGATATTTGGTATGTGGCAATGGCTAATGGTCCTCTACATAAATTGTGCCAGCCATGCCCCTGGGGTCAAATTTGGCCACGCCCCGGGGGTGGATAGTTTCCATAGACTTACAATTGGAAAAACTAAAAAAATCTTCTTCTCTGAAACCACTAGGCCCACAGCTTTGATATTTGGTATGTAGCAATGGCTAATGGTCCTCTACAGGAGACCTTTGATTTTGAAACTTGGCATGAAGCATCAGGGAGAGAAACTCTACAAAGTATATGTTAATCAAAATTAAAAAAATCTTCTTCTCTGAAAGCACAGGGCCCACAGCTTTGATATTTTGTATGTGGCAATGGCTAATGGTCCTCTACATAAATTGTGCCATTCATGCCCCTGGGGTCAAATTTGGCCACGCCCCGGGGGTCGATAGTCTCCATAGACCTACAATAGGAAAAAACTAAAAAAATCTTCTTCTCTGAAACCACTAGGCCCACAGCTTTGATATTTTGTATGTGGCAATGGCTAATGGTCCTCTACATAAATTGTGCCATTCATGCCCCTGGGGTCAAATTTGGCCACGCCCCAGGGGTTGATAGTCTCCATAGACTTACTATGGGAAAAAAATTCAAAAATCTTCTTCTCTGAAACCACAGGGCCCACAGCTTTGATATTTTGTATGTGGCAATGGCTTATGGTCCTCTACATAAATTGTGCCAATCATGCCCCTGGGGTCAAATTTGGCCACGCCCCGGGGGTCGATAGTCTCCATAGACCTACAATAGGAAAAAACTAAAAAAATCTTCTTCTCTGAAACCACAGGGCCCAAAGCTTTGATATTTGGTATGTGGCAATGGCTAATGGTCCTCTACATAAATTGTGCCAGCCATGCCCCTGGGGTCAAATTTGGCCACGCCCCGGGGGTGGATAGTTTCCATAGTCTTACAATTGGAAAAACTAAAAAAATCTTCTTCTCTGAAACCACTAGGCCCACAGCTTTGATATTTGGTATGTAGCAATGGCTAATGGTCCTCTACATAAATTGTGCCATTCATGCCCCTGGGGTCAAATTTGGCCACGCCCCAGGGGTTGATAGTCTCCATAGACTTACTATGGGAAAAAAATTACAAAAATCTTCTTCTCTGAAACCACAGGGTTCACAGCTTTGATAATTTGTATGTGGCAATGGCTAATGGTCCTCTACATAAATTGTGCCAATCATGCCCCTGGGGTCAAATTTGGCCACGCCCCGGGGGTCGATAGTCTCCATAGACCTACAATAGGAAAAAACTAAAAAAATCTTCTTCTCTGAAACCATTAGGCCCACAGCTTTGATATTTGGTATGTAGCAATGGCTAATGGTCCTCTACATAAATTGTGCCATTCATGCCCCTGGGGTCAAATTTGGCCAGGTCCCAGAGGTTGATAGTCTCAATAGACTTGCTATGGGAAAAAAATTCAAAAATCTTCTTCTCTGAAACCACAGGGCACACAGCTTTGATATTTTGTATGTGGCAATGGCTAATGGTCCTCTACATAAATTGTGCCAGCCATACCCCTGGGGTCAAATTTGGCCACGCCCCGGGGGTAGATAGTCTCCATAGACTTACAATGGGAAAAACTAAAAAAAAAAACTTCTAAAGGTCCAGAGCTTCTATATTTTGTATGTAGCAATGTTTGGTAGTCCCCATTATAAATTGTGCCAGTCATGCCCCTGGGTCAAATTTGGCCATGCCCAGGGGGTCAATAGTGTCCATGCATAGACTTTCATTGGTCGATTCTCAATTAATTTAAATCTCATGAGCTTACAATGTGATAATCTCTCAGGTGAGCTACAGGACCAATGGTCCTCTAGTTGAATTTTTGTTTTTGTTAAGAAGGCATAGGAATACCTTTAAGATTAAACACATCATTAGCTGTTTGAATTTATTTGTTTGTTTCATTATTTGGTTTAAAACACACTGTTAGGCTTAGAATGGGTTTATTTTGTCCTATTCTGCCGTTGCTTAGCAACCACGCGTGTTGCAAATCAGGAAATTGACATGAATGCTAAAGTTGCTCCTGTTGGCCTCTGGTGCTATCATTAATCATCAAAAATCACTGATAAGACTGTTCAAGCAACAATCCTACACGTTTTACTTACCCTACCCCCATACAAAAATGAGTAAAAATTGACTTTTTCGCGTCCATGGACACTTCAGGGGCCTTATTCAAATTAATATAGCGTCAAATCTAAACATGATAAAAGCACAAAATTTTCAGCATGAATGCATAATATATGTGTCCACATGTTACATATTAAATAAAGCCGAGCTTAATTATACTTTCCGAGATATGGATCCATTGTCATTAATTCTTGAATGACCCCCGTACATGTAATTAATTAAATGTCTTTTTATTGGTATATATTTTTCGGCCAAAATTGGATCCTGTTTTTTTATTCAAAAAATCTTACACAGACCTCCTCCTCCACCCCCCCCCCCCATTATAAAATTATAAAAATCAAATGGTCGTTTCCTTACGCAGGACAGTCTTTGTGCAGCCGATCTGCATCGCGAACAAAACACGCTGTCTGGATTTCTAGTCTAGTTGACATACTCCAGATGTTAGATATACCTGTTTGTGCAACCTTAAAGCTGTGTCTGAAAATAACCAATGCACTGGCCATGATTACCAGCAAAAATCTGGAACCAGTTATGTGTACAGACACCATTATCGACTTAGAACCTGTATTTGGTCCAACACCAGTAAAAAATCTCCCGTAGGCCGCAATGCAAATTCCCTCACTTTGTGACACTCCCAGCTGGTACTCAACATTGCACCACCAAAAGGTCTTCTCTAACTTGATAGCCCAGCCACACCCCTACCCAAAGGTGCCACTATCTAGAGGGGTTGACCATCTCGATTTTCCGGTAATCCATTTTGCAATATACCTATGGGTGGATTTTACACTCTAGAATGGTCCGGATTTTAGTAGGGGGTACTTTGTCTTTTTGTCAAAAAGATGTTCATTTGAGCCAAAAATTGTCTTAAACACTAGCTAACAGCGTAATTCAACAATATAACATGGTTTAGACCAGTTTTAAATCTAAATCTGGGCTAAAATCACATTTGAAAGCGGATTTTAATGGGTTTTAATTTTTTCAAATTTTCAAAAATTTAAATTTCAATTAAATTTTTCTAAAATTGATAAAAGTTTGAAATTTTTGTCAAAATCTAAGTTTGAGCCAGATACGAAGAGTATACCAATAAGTAACGACTGACTATGCCAAAAGTAAAAATTTCGACATTCGGCTTCTAAGGTCCAACACCAGTAAAAAATCGCAAATTCCCTCACTTTGTGACACTCCCAGCTGGTACCCAACATTGCACCACCAAAAGGTCTTCTCTAACTTGATAGCCCAGCCACACCCCTACCCAAAGGTGCCACTACCTAGAGGGGTTGACCATCTCGATTTTCCGGTAATCCATTTTGCAATATACCTATGGGTGGATTTTACACTCTAGACCGGATTTTAGTAGGGGGTAGTGTACAAACAGAAGCCTCCGATGAGATATAGTCCGTTTTGGCATGGTGATTTGTGCACTAACATGTTGTATTTAATATGGCGATACTTTGTATTAAATGCGAGATCTTATACAGAATGTAGGAAATGTTCTCACTATTCAGCATCAAACATGTGTGGATGAAATTTTTAAATGCACTATTTTCGTGGGGGTACGGCGGAGTGATATTTTTTTACCGGTGTTCCACCATTTGTTCTCGATTGATGCCAATATCCAGAACGTAAGTTATATGTAGTATACATGTACACAGTTTTTGGACACTTTAACTATCTGAAGTGGTAAACTGTGTGTAAGTCTTGTTTTATAAAGAAGTAATGAAGCTACAAAATCATAACCCAATAGAGCGTTTAAAAATTGTGGCAAGTGATTTGGAACTGGGAAAATGATTCGGAACTGGACAATTTACTGTATATATCTCAGATCTCTGGTGAGCGTTTACAGGACCATTGGTCCTCTGGTCTTTATTGAACTACCTCTCGAGGGTGATAATGCAAGAAATTGCAGGTATTCTAGATACATGTAACAGGTCAAATGGAAAATTACCTTTTTGTTCGGTTTTTTGCATTTGCAATTAATTGAAATAGTCATAAAAGTTAAGCGAAATTGCATTTTCAATGGTCAAAATCGAATATGAATATAGGGATCAACCATGGTTTTCAGTGTTCAAACATTCGATGGATCACGAGGAAGGTGTTTGAACACAAGGCCGCAGGCCGCGTGTTCCAACACCTTCCGAGTGATCCAGCGAATGTTTGAACACTGAAACAAACCATGGTTGATCGCTATTCTTGCATTTTCACTCCCATGCATTTTCACTCCCATAGATATCTATGCAAGAATAAAGGATTTTGCATGGTCATTAAATTGGACATGCTGGTCTGTACAAATGTTCCTTACCTGGAATGTTTTATTAAAGTTTTTTCTCCGTTTTTAACTTGTCTGCAAAAAGCCTGCATACTGTTTGACAAATATGTTATGTTATGTTAGGGGCAAGCATACAGTTGGGGAAATTGTGTTTTACAAACCTAGAGTGATAGGTTGCAGATTCGTACAGTTTTGAAAGTGTTTTCATCTCATCTCACTCACCTTTTTAGTTAGCCGTTTCACCTGTCGCTACAAAAATAATACACGCTTCTCGATTAATTTGCTGACCTAATTTCGTTTTCAGCAATTCCTGTTTGGAAGGGATCTCTCATTATTTTAATGGATGAAAATCATGGAAAATCATGCGTCACAGGTTTCAGATTCGTACACTTTGTCTGTGGAATAACAGTTAAGAGCAACTCCAAACACTTATTTTCAAGATGGAAATAGATCAATTTTACTTCGCCATGCAAAGTTTCATAGCTATTTGTCAACAGAAAGTAAGTTCTGAACACTTGAAAACAGCTGGTATTGGCAAATTTATAAGTTGAATGAAATTCAGTGAATTTGCTGAAAACATATAATATGCATATATATTTCTGATGATTTTCGCCAAAAATGTTGAATATGGGTGTAGAAAAGTACCATGAATGGAACGAAAAGGAAATGACCCATTTGACAAAATAATGATGCCTCCCTAAGGGAAATCCCAGGATGACAGCTGAGTGCAGACGTCAGCTGATCGATTAAAACTGTAAACAACTGAACAAAGTGGTAGAAATGTAAGTACTTGGGATTCAAGCAGCTGTTATTTTCTTACCATATACTGTCCTAATTAGCCATTTATTCGGACAAAAATCTTTATTTTAACGAAAAGCAATTAGGAATGCACCAAATCTGCCGCTTTGGTTGTCCGGAAGAATAGCCTGCAGTGCACATGCGCTGCCATGCACGCTCGAATTTGCACTGAAACTGATTTACAGAAATATTTTACTGATTGCTGATACAATCGATTGTCTTCTAAATTGGATGCTTAATCTTACAGAGGCCTAAAACTGCCGAGTGTACGAATCCTTGAACTGTACGAATCTGCAACCTGTCACTATATTTCTAGTTTATCTTGGTTTTGTAAAAGTATGATGGTGGATTAGTCACAAATTTATTTCAGATTCACATACTGAATGAAGCTGCCATTCTTCTGGAGGAGAAGGCATGGTTTGATTTCAAGAACAGAACTTTACACCTAGAGAGTCAGAACATCACCTGGTCACAGTATGCTAGAATGTATGAGAAGTCGCTGTTCCAGTCATGTAAAGAGAATCCAAAATGGTAGGGGGAAAACTATGAAAGATTACAAAACTATTGTATTTAAAATTTGATAATGCTCATTTTTAGCTCACCTGAGCCGAAGGGTAATAGGTGAGCTTATAGTATACCCATGCACCGTCGTCCGTCCGTCGTCCGTTCGTCGTCCACAATTTCAAAGATCTTCTTCTCTGAAACCGCTGGGCCAATTGTTCTCATATTACACATACACCATCTACAGGTTGGGGGACTGTGTTTTTAGCTCACCTGAGCCGAAGGCTCACAGGTGAGCTTATAGGATAGGCAGGTATCCGTCGTCCGTCGTCGTCGTCGTCGTCGTCGTCCGTCCGTCGTCGTCCGTCCACAATTTCAAAGAAGAATATTTCTGAAGCTAGTAGGCCGATCTTGATCAAATTTAATGTGAACCATAATTGGGTTGGGGGATTGATGGCATTAGGTTTTGGAGCAGATTGTATCAAAATTGTGGTTTCCATGGCAACAGATAGGTCCCATAGACTTACAATGGGAAAAACTAAAAAAATCTTCTTCTCTGAAACCACTAGGCCCACAGCTTTGATATTTGGTATGTAGCAATGGCTAATGGTCCTCTACATAAATTGTGCCATTCATGCCCCTGGGGTCAAATTTGGCCTCGCCCCGGGGGTCGATAGTCTCCATAGACTTACTATGGGAAAAAAATTAAAAAATCTTCTTCTCTGAAACCACAGGGCCCACAGCTTTGATATTTTGTACGTGGCAATGGCTAATGGTCCTCTACATAAATTGTGCCAATCATGCCCCTGGGGTCAAATTTGGCCACGTCCTGGGGGTCAATAGTCTCCATAGACCTACAATAGGAAAAAAACTAAAAAAATCTTCTTCTCTGAAACCACTAGGCCAACAGCTTTGATATTTGGTATGTAGCAATGGCTAATGGTCCTCTACATAAATTGTGCCATTCATGCCCCTGGGGTCAAATTTGACCACGCCCCGGGGGTCGATAGTCTCCATAGACTTACTATGGGAAAAAAATTCAAAAATCTTCTTCTCTGAAACCACAGGGCCCACAGCTATGATATTTTGTATGTGGCAATGGCTAATGGTCCTCTACATAAATTGTGCCAATCATGTCCCCGGGGTCAAATTTGGCCACGCCCCGGGGGTCGATAGTCTCCATAGACCTACAATAGGAAAAACTAAAAAAATCTTCTTCTCTGAAACCACTAGGCCAACAGCTTTGATATTTGGTATGTAGCAATGGCTAATGGTCCTCTACATAAATTGTGCCATTCATGCCCCTGGGGTCAAATTTGACCACGCCCCGGGGGTCGATAGTCTCCATAGACTTACTATGGGAAAAAAATTCAAAAATCTTCTTCTCTGAAACCACAGGGCCCACAGCTATGATATTTTGTATGTGGCAATGGCTAATGGTCCTCTACATAAATTTTGCCATTCATGCCCCTGGGGTCAAATTTGGCCACGCCCCGGGGGTCGATAGTCTCCATAGACTTACTATGGGGAAAAAAATCTTCTTCTCTGAAACCACAGGGCCCACAGCTTTGATATTTGGTATGTGGCAATGGCTAATGGTCCTCTACATAGATTGTGCCAGCCATGCCCCTGGGGTCAAATTTGGCCACGCCCCGGGGGTCGATAGTCTCCATAGACTTACAATTGGAAAAACTAAAAAAATCTTCTTCTCTGAAACCACTTGGCCCACAGCTTTGATATTTGGTATGTAGCAATGGCTAATGGTCCTCTACATAAATTGTGCCATTCATGCCCCTGGGGTCAAATTTGGCCACGCCCCGGGGGTTGATAGTCTCCATAGACTTACTATGGGAAAAAAATTCAAAAATCTTCTTCTCTGAAACCACAGGGCCCACAGCTTTGATATTTTGTACGTGGCAATGGCTAATGGTCCTCTACATAAAGTGTGCCAATCATGCCCCTGGGGTCAAATTTGGCCACGCCCCGGGGGTCAATATCTCCATAGACCTACAATAGGAAAAAAACTAAAAAAATCTTCTTCTCTGAAACCACTAGGCCAACAGCTTTGATATTTGGTATGTAGCAATGGCTAATGGTCCTCTACATAAATTGTGCCATTCATGCCCCTGGGTTCAAATTTGGCCACGCCCCGGGGGTTGATAGTCTCCATAGACTATGGGAAAAAATTCAAAAATCTTCTTCTCTGAAACCACAGGGCCCACAGCTTTGATATTTTGTATGTGGCAATGGCTAATGGTCCACTACATAAATTGTGCCAATCATGTCCCCGGGGTCAAATTTGGCCACGCCCCGGGGGTCGATAGTCTCCATAGACCTACAATAGGAAAAACTGAAAAAATCTTCTTCTCTGAAACCACTAGGCCCACAGCTTTGATATTTGGTATGTAGCAATGGCTAATGGTCCTCTACATAAATTGTGCCATTCATGCCCCTGGGGTCAAATTTGGCCAGGTTCCTGAGGTTGATAGTCTCAATAGACTTGCTATGGGAAAAAAATTCAAAAATCTTCTTCTCTGAAACCACAGGGCACACAGCTTTGATATTTTGTAGGTGGCAATGGCTAATGGTCCTCTACATAAATTGTGCCATTCATGCCCCTGGGGTCAAATTTGGCCACGCCCCGGGGGTAGATAGTCTCCATAGACTTACAGTGGGAAAAACTAAAAAAAAACTTCTTCTCTGAAACCAAAAGGCCCAGAGCTTCTATATTTTGTATGTAGCAATGTTTGGTAGTCCCCATTATATATTGTGCCAGTCATGCCCCTGGGTCAAATTTGGCCATGCTCCGGGGGTCAATAGGGTCCATGCATAGACTTTCATTGGTCAATTCTCAATTAATTTAAATCTCATGACCTTACAATGTGATAGTCTCTCAGGTGAGCTACAGGACCAATGGTCCTGTAGTTTGTTTTGATCGGATAAGGACTCTGGTTACTATGGCAACGTATGCTTCCCATAGACTTATAATGGAAAAAAGTGAAAATTGCCAGTTTTTGCTGTCTTGTTGGAGATATTTGAATTTTGTTTTTGCAGAAATGTTTATTGAGTAGTCCTCTACGTTTCATGTGACTTTTGTCCTAATCCTTTATTTTGATTGGTTGCAGGGGCCCCATATAGGGCAAAATTTCGAAAAACATTCAAAAATCTTCTTCTCAGAAACTGTCATGGGGATTAAGCCTGTACTTTGTATACATGTTCCTGACAGTGGCCTCTACATAATTTGTGTTTTTTTATTCCAGGCGGATAAGAACTCTGGTTGCTATGGCAACTTAAAGTTTCCATAGACTTATAATGGGAAAAGTGGAAATTGGCTATTTTTCCGCTAAAATTGCAGACATTTGAATTTTGTTTTTGCAGAAATGTTTATTGAGTAGTGTTTGACGTTTCTTGTGAGTTTTGTCCTAATCCTTTATTTTGATTGGTTACTGGGGCCCCATAAAGGGCAAATTTTTGAAAAAAAAAAAACATTCAAAAATCTTCTCCTCAGAAACTGTCAAGTGGATGAATCCTGTACTTTGTATACATGTTCCTGACAGTAGCCTCTACATAATTTGTGTTTTTTATTCCAATCGGATAAGAACTCTGGTTGCTATGGTAACTTTAAGTTTCCATAGACTTATTATGGGAAAAGTGGAAATTAGCTATTTTTTGAAAACTATTGCAGCCTGAGATCTGAAAAGTGGTAGATGCAAACAACTAATGGATTAGATGAAGGTATATGATTAATTTAGGTCAAGGTCATCTCTTGACCTTGGCCGGTCTGTCGTCCATACACACTTTTCAAAGATTTTTTTCTCTGAAACCACTTGGCCAATCAAAGCCAAATTTTATATGAAGCATCTATAGGAAGTGGGAACCAATGTGTATATAAATAATCCAGGTCACATGACAAGATGGCCGCCATGCCCATATATGGTAAAAACCCTTAAAATATCTTCTTCTCCAGAACCGGTGAACCGATTTCAATGAAACTTTGCATGAAGTATGGATGACTCGAGTACTACAATGTATATATAAAACATGACCCTGTGGTGACCTTGACCTATTTTATGGCAAGGTCAACATAGGATGCATTTGAATGGGGAAAACTTTTAAAATGTCATTTTAAGTGAAAGTCTTGCAGGAAATGGGCAGTAGGACTGAAATTTAATGATTCTGAGAAAAATGGACCCCAGGGGCTCATCTGTTTTTAAAATGTTATTTGAAGGGGAAAATCAGCAGGAAATTGGCAAATGGACAGAATATTGATTGTTCTGAAAATAGAAAATGGCCCAAGGGCTTCATCTGCCCCTGCACTGGGGTTAAATACCATAATATTCAAATATGTTTATTGGTATATGAAGCAGATCTCAGGTGAGCGTTTACAGGACCATTGGTCCTCTGGTTAGCTCACCTGAGTCGAAGGCTCACAGGTGAGGTTACAGGATAGGTAGGCACCCGGCGTCTGTCCGTCGGCGGCGTCGTCCGTCGTCCACCATTTTCAAAGATCTTCTTCTCTGAAACCGCTTGGCCAATCAAAGCCAAATTTTATGTGAAGCATCAATAGAAAGGGGGAACCAATGTATATCTAAGAAATCTAGGTCACATGACCAAGATGGCTGCCATGCCCATATATGGTAAAAACCCTTCAAAAATCTTATTCTCCAGAACCAGTGGACCGATTTCAACGAAACTTGGCATGAAGCATCGATGGCTCAAGCACTACTATGTATATATAAATCGAGACCCTGTGATGACCTTGACCTATTTTACGCAAGGTCAACATAGGTCGCCAATGCATTTGAATGGGGAAAAATTTTAAAATGTCATTTAAAGTGAAAATCTTTCAGGAAATGGGCAGTAGGACTGAATATTGATGATTCTGAAAAAAAAAAATTGACCCCAGGGGCTCATATGCCCCCACCCCGGGGCAATATACCTATACATTACCATAATATTCAAACATCATCTCCTCTGAAACGGCTTGGTCAATCAAAGCCAAATTTTATGTGAAGCATCAATAGGAAGGGGGAACCAATGTGTAAATAAGAAATCCAGGTCACATTACCAAGATGGCCGCCATGCCCATATATGATAAAAAACCTTCAAAAATTTCTTCTCCAGAACCGATGGACCGATTTCAACAAAACATGGCATGAAGCATCGATGGCTCAAGCACTACAATGTATATATAAATCGTTACCCTTTGATGACCTTGACCTTCTTTACGGCAAGGTCAACATAGGTCTCCAATGCATTTGAATGGGGAAAAATTTTAAAATGTCATTTAAAGTAAAAATCTTGCAGGAAATGGGCAGTAGGACTGACTATTGATGATTCTGAAAAATTTTGACCCCAGGGGCTCATCTGCCCCCACCCCGGGGCAATATACCTGAAATATACCTGTACATTACCATCATATTCAAACATCATCTCCTCTGAAACCGCTTGGCCAATCAAAGCCAAATTTTATGTGAAGCATCAATAGGAAGGGGGAACCAATGTGTATATAAGAAATCCAGGTCACATGACCAAGATGGCCGCCATGCCCATATATGGTAAAAACCCTTCAAAAATCTTCTCCAGAACCGGTGGACAAATTTCAACGAAACTTGGCATGAAGCATCTATGGCTCAAGCACTACAATGTATATATAAATCATGACCCTGTGATGACCTTGACCTTTTTTACATCAAGGTCAACATAGGTCACCAATGCATTTGAATGGGGAGAACTTTAAAAATGTCATATAAAGTGAAAGTCTTACAGGAAATGGGCAGTAGGACTGAATATTAATGATTCTGAAAAAAAAATGGACCCCAGGGGCCCATCTTCCCCCACCCCGGGGCATTATACATGTAAATTACCATAATATACAAATATCTTCTCCTCTGAAACCGCTAGGCAAATCAAAGCCAAATTTTATGTAAAGCGTCTATAGAATTGGGGAATCAATATGTGTATAAATAATCTAGTTATCATTACCAAGATGGCCGCCATGCCAATAATGTTAGAAAACCTTCAAAAATCTTCTTCTCCAGAACCGGTGGACCGATTTCAATGAAACTTGGCATGAAGTATACGAGGCGTGGCGCGGTAAATTGTGTACTTTGTTGATATTTTCATTTTTTGATGCCCTATTGCCATTAATTTTTTCAAATACCTTCCGCAATTCAAATTCAGTAAAAGGAGGTGCATAAAAGTATAAGTTTATGTACAACTTGTAAAATGTGCATGATTGATTAGGTCAGTGTATGCGAACCCGGCGCAACCCAAACAAACACATTTAAATAATCTTCTGTGATTTCAATAAAGTAATATTTTTCAGCCATTTCAGTGTTCAGCGCAAAAACGAGCTGTCTGCCCATAGCAACATTCTTTTAACATCACCTGAGAAAATTTCGAATGTTACCTATCATCTGTTTGAAAATGGCACACATTTAAATGTTGTCTGTTAAACTTACAACCTAATGAAAATGGTGACGTTACAGGAAGAGAAAACGCGACGAACGTCAATCCAGTTCTGTGTGCAGACCGTTATGACCTCTAATGATGCATTCAAGCATCTGAAATGCACAAACATATACAGTGGTATTTCGAGGAGCATTGTTTTAAATGGCATGGTCGATTCAGAGATGGGTGGACAGAAAGTACACGGCATGGACGGAAATCATTCATGAATGTCCGTAACGTACTTTCCACAGATGAAATCGCATCTTCAGTGTAAGCGTTTTCAGGGCAGAGAGAAGTTCATGTAAGCGATTCAACAGGTCGTTACATAGTCTATGGTTCAGTTGCATGTTTCAAAAATTGGTACAAACCGCTTATGTATCGCACACAACGGAACGTACCTTTATAAAGAGTAAACGGTAAGTACATGTAGTACATGAAGTTGACGCATAACAGTAAACGACGTCGTCAGCGTGCGCCAGGTCTGCATGACTTGTAGTTTTGTATTGTGTACTGAAATTTTATTCTTAGGTGTATTTTTCTGAAATTTTGTATGCATACCCAGAACATGTGTGCGTAATATATTTGTAAATTGGAAGCCTGTGCACTGAATAGTTTTTATACAGCAAGCACAGTCCACGATTTACTGGGCCACCCTTCGTATATGGCTCAAGCACTACACTGTGTATATAAATCATGACACTGTGGTGACCTTGACCTATTTTACAACAAGGTCAACATAGGTTGCCAATGCATTTGAATGGGGAAAACTTTTAAAAAGTCATTTGAGGTGAAAATCTTGCAGGAAATGGGCAGAAGGATTAAATATTAATGATTCTGAAAAAAAAACAACAAAAAAAACAAATGGACCCAAGGGCTCATATGCCCCCACCCTGGGGCAATATACATGTATAATACCATAATATTCAAACTTCTTCTCCTCTGAAACCACTTAAGCCAAATTTTATCTGAAGCATCTATAGGATGGGGGAACCATTGTGTTTATTAATAATCTAGGTCACATTACCAAGATGGCCGCCATGCCCATATAAATCTTTTTCTCCGAACCATTTGACAAATTTCCATGAACTTTGGAGTGAAGCATCGATGGCTAAAGTACTACAATGTATATCTAAATCATGACCTGTGACAACCTTGACCCAGTTTATGGCAAGGTCAACATGGGTTGCCCATGAATTTGAATGGGAAAAATTGTTAAAATGTCATTTGAAGGGAAAAGCCAGCAGGAAATTGGCAAATGGACAGAATATTGATTATTCTGAAAAAAGAAAATGGCCCTAGGGCTTCATCTGCCCTTACACTGGGGTTAAATACTATTATATTAAAACATGTTTATTGGTACACGTATATGCAGCAGATCTCAGGTGAGCGTTTACAGGACCATTGGTCCTCTGGTTTGAAAACTATTGCAGCCTGAGACCTGAAAAGTGGTAGATGCAAACAACTAATGGAGTAGATGAAGGTTTGTGATTAATTTAGGTCAAGGTCATCTCTTAACCATGGCCATGGTCTGTCATCTATACACACTTTTCAAACATTTTAATCTCTGAAACCTCTTGGCCAATCAAAGTGAAATTTTATGTGGAACATCCATGGGTAGGGGGAATGAAGTTTGATCGTGAAATCAGGGTCACCTGACCAAAATGGCTGCCATGCCTATATCTGGTAAAAACCACTCCAAAATCTTCTTCTCCAGAACCGGCTGGCCGATTTTCATGTTACTCAGTATGTAGCATTTAGGACTTCAGCCCATCATAGCTTGTACATATGATGACCCTAGGATGACCTTGACCTATTTTACTGCAAGGTTAATCTTGGAAACATAGGCTTTTACATCGAAAAAGTGACAACTAGGTCTTAGGTGAGCGTTTACAGGACCATTGGTCCTCTGGTTTAACATCACCTGAGCTGAAGGCACACAGGGTGAGATTATAGGAAGACCATACTCCGGCGTCTATCAGTTGTCGTCGTACACAATTTCAAAGATCTTCTCCTCTGAAAGCGCTTGGCCAATCAAAGCCAAACCTCATGTGGACCATCCTTAGGAAGGTGGAACAGAAATTTATATAAATGGTCCAGGTCACATGACCAAGATGGCCACCATGGTTATAAATAGCAAAAACCTTTAAAACCTCCAAAACCAGGAGACCTATGATTTTGAAACTTGGCATGAAGCATCAGGGAGAGAAACTCTACAAAGTATATGTTAATCAAAATTAAAAAAATCTTCTTCTCTGAAACCACAGGGCCCACAGCTTTGATATTTTGTATGTGGCAATGGCTAATGGTCCTCTACATAAATTGTGCCAATCATGCCCCTGGGGTCAAATTTGGCCACGCCCCGGGGGTCGATAGTCTCCATAGACCTACAATAGGAAAAAAACTAAAAAAATCTTCTTCTCTGAAACCACTAGGCCAACAGCTTTGATATTTGGTATGTAGCAATGGCTAATGGTCCTCTACATAAATTGTGCCATTCATGCCCCTGGGGTCAAATTTGGCCACGCCCCGGGGGGTTGATAGTCTCCATAGACTTACTATGGGAAAAAAAATCAAAAATCTTCTTCTCTGAAACCACAGGGTCCACAGCTTTGATATTTTGTATGTGGCAATGGCTAATGGTCCTCTACATAAAGTGTGCCAATCATGTCCCCGGGGTCAAATTTGGCCATTCCCCGGGGGTAGATAGTCTCCATATACCAACAATAGGAAAAACTAAAAAAATCTTCTTCTCTGAAACCACTAGGCCCACAGCTTTGATATTTGGTATGTAGCAATGGCTAATGGTCCTCTACATAAATTGTGCCATTCATGCCCCTGGGGTCAAATTTGGCCAGGCCCCGGAGGTTGATAGTCTCAATAGACTTGCTATGGGAAAAAAAATCAAAAATCTTCTTCTCTGAAACCACAGGGCACACAGCTTTGATATTTTGTATGTGGCAATGGCTAATGGTCCTCTACATAAATTGTGCCAGCCATGCCCCTGGGGTCAAATTTGGCCATGCCCCGGGGGTAGATAGTCTCCATAGACTTACAATGGGAAAAACTAAAAAATCTTCTTCTCTGAAACCAAAAGGCCCAGAGCTTCTATATTTAGCTCACCTGAGCTGAAGGCTCACAGGTGAGCTTATAGGATAGGCAGGCATCCGTCGTCGTCCGTCCGTCGTCCGTCCACAATTTCAAAGAAGAATATTTCTGAAGCTAGTAGGCCGATCTTGATCAAATTTAATGTGAACCATAATTGGGTTGGTGGATTGATGGCATTAGGTTTTGGAGCAGATTGTATCAAAATTGTGGTTTCCATGGTAACAGATAGGTCCCATAGACTTACAATGGGAAAAACTAAAAAATCTTCTTCTCTGAAACCACTAGGCCCACAGCTTTGATATTTGGTATGTAGCAATGGCTAATGGTCCTCTACATAAATTATGCCATTCATGCCCCTGGGGTCAAATTTGTCCACGCCCCGGGGGTCGATAGTCTCCATAGACTTACTATGGGAAAAAAATTCAAAAATCTTCTTCTCTGAAACCACAGGGCCCACAGCTTTGATATTTGGTATGTGGCAATGGCTAATGGTCCTCTACATAAATTGTACCAGCCATGCCCCTGGGGTCAAATTTGGCCACGCCCCGGGGGTGGATAGTTTCCATAGACTTACAATTGGAAAAACTAAAAAAATCTTCTCTGAAACCACAAGGCCCAGAGCTACAATATTTTGTATGTAGCAATTTTTGGTAGTCCCCATTATAAATTGTGCCAATCATGGCCCTGGGGTCTAATTTGGCCATGCCCCGGGGGTTGATAGTCTCTATAGACTTACTATGGGAAAAAAATAAAAAAAATCTTCTTCTCTGAAACCACAGGGCCCACAGCTTTGATATTTTGTATGTGGCAATGGCTAATAGTCCTCTACATAAATTGTGCCAATCATGGCCCTGGGGTCAAATTTGGCCACGCCCCGGGGGTCGATAGTCTCCATAGACCTACAATAGGAAAAAAACTAAAAAAATCTTCTTCTCTGAAACCACTAGGCCAACAGCTTTGATATTTGGTATGTAGCAATGGCTAATGGTCCTCTACATAAATTGTGCCATTCATGCCCCTGGGGTCAAATTTGTCCACGCCCCGGGGGTCGATAGTCTCCATAGACTTACTATGGGAAAAAAATTCAAAAATCTTCTTCTCTGAAACCACAGGGCCCACAGCTTTGATATTTGGTATGTAGCAATGGCTAATGGTCCTCTACATAAATTGTGCCATTCATGCCCCTGGGGTCAAATTTGTCCACGCCCCGGGGGTCGATAGTCTCCATAGACTTACTATGGGAAAAAAATTCAAAAATCTTCTTCTCTGAAACCACAGGGCCCACAGCTTTGATATTTGGTGTGTGGCAATGGCTAATGGTCCTCTACATAAATTGTGCCAGCCATGCCCCTGGGGTCAAATTTGGCCACGCCCCGGGGGTGGATAGTTTCCATAGACTTACAATTGGAAAAACTAAAAAAATCTTCTCTGAAACCACAAGGCCCAGAGCTACAATATTTTGTATGTAGCAATTTTTGGTAGTCCCCATTATAAATTGTGCCAATCATGGCCCTGGGGTCTAATTTGGCCATGCCCCAGGGGTTGATAGTCTCTATAGACTTACTATGGGAAAAAAATAAAAAAAAAATCTTCTTCTCTGAAACCACAGGGCCCACAGCTTTGATATTTTGTATGTGGCAATGGCTAATAGTCCTCTACATAAATTGTGCCAATCATGGCCCTGGGGTCAAATTTGGCCACGCCCCGGGGGTCGATAGTCTCCATAGACCTACAATAGGAAAAAAACTAAAAAAATCTTCTTCTCTGAAACCACTAGGCCAACAGCTTTGATATTTGGTATGTAGCAATGGCTAATGGTCCTCTACATAAATTGTGCCATTCATGCCCCTGGGGTCAAATTTGGCCACGCCCCGGGGGTTGATAGTCTCCATAGACTTACTATGGGAAAAAATTCAAAAATCTTCTTCTCTGAAACCACAGGGCCCACAGCTTTGATATTTTGTATGTGGCAATGGCTAATGGTCCTCTATATAAATTGTGCCAATCATGTCCCCGGGGTCAAATTTGGCCACGCCCCGGGGGTCGATAGTCTCCATAGACCTACAATAGGAAAAACTAAAAAAATCTTCTTCTCTGAAACCACTAGGCCAACAGCTTTGATATTTGGTATGTAGCAATGGCTAATGGTCCTCTACATAAGTTGTGCCATTCATGCCCCTGGGGTCAAATTTGGCCAGGCCCCGGAGGTTGATTGTCTCAATTGATAGACTTGTTATGGGAAAAAAATTCAAAAATCTTCTTCTCTGAAACCACAGGGCACACAGCTTTGATATTTTGTATGTGGCAATGGCTAATGGTCCTCTACATAAATTTTGCCAGCCATGCCCCTGGGGTCAAATTTGGCCACGCCCTGGGGGTAGATAGTCTCCATAGACTTACAATGGGAAAAACTAAAAAAATCTTCTTCTCTGAAACCAAAAGGCCCAGAGCTTCTATATTTTGTATGTAGCAATGTTTGGTAGTCCCCATTATAAATTGTGCCAGTCATGCCCCTGGGTCAAATTTGGCCTTGCCCCGGGGGTCAATAGTGTCCATGCATAGACTTTCATTGGTCGATTCTCAATTAATTTAAATCTCATGAGCTAACAATGTGATAATCTCTCAGGTGATCTACAGGACCAATGGTCCTCTAGTTTGTATGTAGCAATGTTTGGTAGTCCCCATTATAAATTGTGCCAGTCATGCCCCTGGGTCAAATTTGGCCATGCCCTGGGGGTCAATAGTGTCCATGCATAGACTTTCATTGGTCGATTCTCAATTAATTTAAATCTCATGAGCTTACAATGTGATAATCCCTCAGGTGAGCTACAGGACCAATGGTCCTCTAGTTAGCTCACCTGAGCCGAAGGCTCATAGGTGAGCTGATAGTATACCCATGCTCCGGCGTCCGTCCGTCGTCCACAATTTCAAAGGTCCTCTTCTCTGAAACCGCTAGGCCGATTGTTCTCATATTTCACATACACCATCTACAGGTAGGGGGAAAGAATAATTGTGTTTTTTGTTTTGATCAGATAAGAACTCTGGTTGCTATGGTAACTTATGCTTCCCATAGACTTATAATGGAAAAAAGTGAAAATTGCCAGTTTTTGCTGTCATGTTGGAGATATTTGAATTTTGTTTTTGCAGAAATGTTAATTGAGTAGTCCTCTAGGTTTCATGTGACTTTTGTCCTAATCCTTTATTTTGATTGGTTGCAGGGGCCCCATATAGGGCAAAATTTCGAAAAACATTCAAAAATCTTCTTCTCAAAAACTGTCAAGGGGATTAAGCCTGTACTTTGTATACATGTTCCTGACAGTAGCTTCTACATAATTTGTGTTTTTTATTCCAGGCGGATAAGAACTCTGGTTGCTATGGCAACTTAAAGTTTCCATAGACTTATAATGGGAAAAGTGGAAATTGGCTATTTTTCCGCTAAAATTGCAGACATTTGAATTTTGTTTTAGCAGAAATGTTTATTGAGTAGTCCTCTACGTTTCGTGTGACTTTTGTCCTAATCCTTTATTTTGATTGGTTGCAGGGGCCCCATATAGGGCAAAATTTGGGAAAAACATTCAAAAATCTTCTTCTCAGAAACTGTCAAGGGGATTAAGCCTGTACTTCTTATACATGTTCCTGACAGTGGCCTCTACATAATTTGTGTTTTTATTCCAGGCGGATAAGAACTCTGGTTGCTATGGCAACTTAAAGTTTCCGTAGACTTATAATGGGAAAAGTGGAAATCGGCTATTTTTAGCTCACCTGAGCCGAAGGCTCACAGGTGAGCTTATAGGATAGGCAGGCATCCGTCGTCCGTCGTCGTCGTCGTCGTCCGTCGTCCGTCCACAATTTCAAAGAAGAATATTTCTGAAGCTAGTAGGCCGATCTTGATCAAATTTAATGTGAACCATAATTGGGTTGGGGGATTGATGGCATTAGGTTTTGGAGCAGATTGTATCAAAATTGTGGTTTCCATGGCAACAGATAGGTCCCATAGACTTACAATGGGAAAAACTAAAAAAATCTTCTTCTCTGAAACCACTAGGCCCACAGCTTTGATATTTGGTATGTAGCAATGGCTAATGGTCCTCTACAGAAATTGTGCCATTCATGCCCCTGGGGTCAAATTTGGCCACGCCCTGGGGGTCGATAGTCTCCATAGACTTACTATGGGAAAAAAATTCAAAAATCTTCTTCTCTGAAACCACAGGGCCCACAGCTTTGATATTTGGTATGTGGCAATGGCTAATGGTCCTCTACATAAATTGTGCCAGCCATGCCCCTGGGGTCAAATTTGGCCACGCCCCGCGGGTCGATAGTCTCCATAGACTTACAATTGGAAAAACTAAAAAAATCTTCTTCTCTGAAACCACTAGGCCCACAGCTTTGATATTTGGTATGTAGCAATGGCTAATGGTCCTCTACATAAATTGTGCCATTCATGCCCCTGGGGTCAAATTTGGCCACGCCCCGGGGGTCGATAGTCTCCATAGACTTACTATGGGAAAAAAATTCAAAAATCTTCTTCTCTGAAACCACAGGGCCCACAGCTTTGATATTTGGTATGTGGCAATGGCTAATGGTCCTCTACATAAATTGTGCCAGCCATGCCCCTGGGGTCAAATTTGGCCACGCCCCGGGGGTCGATAGTCTCCATAGACTTACAATAGGAAAAACTAAAAAAATCTTCTTCTCTGAAACCACTAGGTCCACAGCTTTGATATTTGGTATGTAGCAATGGCTAATGGTCCTCTACATAAATTGTGCCATTCATGCCCCTGGGGTCAAAGGACAAAATTCACGAACCAGCTGAATCGGCCCTGTAAATTGCGGAAACATCAAACTCGTTGTATTGAGTGGAAAACGTATTCAATAGCACAAGTAACATTTCATCTCTCAGGGTCTGAACTTTTTTTCCGATTATATTGGCTCTGGTCGGCACTACAATGTGTTAAACATGGGTAGGTCGCCGGTTTTTCGTGTTTTTGGCCCGATTTTGCGTTTTCACTCTCAGATTTGACTGTGGCCACAGCCTTTAACAACGATGAAACTTTGAGAGTACAACAGTATTGCAATATGTTTTAGGTTTGTTAAGGTCTCGTTGTTGTTATTGCCTGTGACCATGGTTAAAAATAAACTTTTCTTCTCTTTTTGTCTTCCAAAACGTCCAAGGATGAGCGCGCCATTGAACGACGACGTCATCGAATCGGGGCACGTAGTATGACGTCATTCAATTAAGCGCACCTTGCGGAACCGATAATTGATTGTGCTTTAATAAGATTTGTTGTGTGCAAGTGCTCGCTGAGAGAAAAACAAACAGAAACAAGCAAACAAACTTACATACTGGACAAGACATGCTGAATTTGATTATGACCTGACTTCAAATAGCTAAAATTATGAAACCAATTTTACGGGTGCTCCTGTTGGAAACATTTTGAAGCCCTATATTATTTGTGACTGATTGATGCACACACACATGTATTCCCAAACACACGCAGTTCCGTCTTAACACTCACGAAATTATGTTATTTACATGTGGTACTTTAGAAATCTTACATTACGGAGTTTATTGTGTATGCTGGCTTCTTCCGTTGAATGCGCATTGTCAACAGAGATGTGCTTAGTTAAAGAAAAAAAAATTCATGCTACGGCAGGATGGTCTTCATCATAATCTTTATCGCTGCAGGTCACGTTCTTAATTCATGTCACTGACGGAAATGTCGTTGCATTGTAAAGAGTAGGCAAGAAGTCTGTACTTCTAGTTCGCTTTCTAACACGAATAACGTGCTACACTCAGCTCCGCCTCAATTTTATGTGTTTTTATTATTGAAAGAGTAAAACAATGTTGAAAGTTGTATTTTTTAACATAAAATTGCTGAAATGTTTAAACTTTCACAAAAAAGATCGGTAATGATTTTGCCATCTGAGTAGTTTCCCTTTGCTTTTCGCATATGGCAAGATCTAGTTTTTTTATCCAAATGACAAAACTTGATAAGGCGTGATCGTCTAAACCTTATTTGAGCCACAACGTAGCAGGGAATATTTTATTAACTGCATCACAAATGCGTTAAAACAAAGCAGTATCGTCTATATATTCGTACTTCTACGTCTCTGTCTATTGATTGGTTGTATTGGTATTGTAGTGTTTTACATTCCACTCAATGGCCATGGTCATATAGAGACGTGACCCCGGTTTAAAGTCTCATCCCGGTAAGAAAAGGTCGGAATCGAACTCACGATGTCAGCTGTTAACTTGGCGATTAGCTTAAAACACTATGTCACGGAGGCTTCGTTCTCTGTCTGTGTGTAAGTCTACACACGGCCTTCTACTTTGATAATTCGGCAAAATGGACAACAATAGCCTTCGTTCCCAAGGCTTAAAAGTTCCGACGCGATGGTCTTGTATACATTCTTTCCAAGCTAAAACGGTCGCTTGTTCTCAACTCATTAGTGTACTGGGTATACAAACCAACCCGATACCAACCATATATCACAGGAAACCAAGGAGAATCGGCTTCTCTGGAGTTGACAGTTTACACGGAAACATATTGTAGCTATCTGAGACTGTTATTACCTAACTAAGGCTTCAAGTGCCAGAGAGAGTATGGGTCGTCCAGATATGATTCCAATACAGACAATAGATAAACAAAGTCGGGTGAAGATATGGGCTCCGTCCACTGGCACGTAAAGAAATAGATCGACTGCTTGTGCCTCCAGACAAAGCTTCTACGCTTTGACTGACCATCTGGTTACACATTACTGGTTAAACGCTCAGGTCTGAGCCTACCCAGGAAAAGTGGTTCAAGTCAAAACCACCCATACATACAAACCATATGGGCCTAATTGGGCGGTTATATTTGAACACTTTTTGGATGCCATGGGTAAATGTCCTATAAAATGTGGGCAACGTCTCGAAATGACCAAAGCTGCTGGAACGCTAAACCACAAAAACAGAACAAACAAATAAAGAAAGAAAGAAAGAAAGAAAGAAAGAAAGAAAGAAAGAAAGAAAGAAAGAAACGTGACGGCATTTGAACCAGAAAGCGTACACAGAACTGCAAATAATCACATGTACAGAAACATGTAGCTCCTTGATCTATTGATATAAAAAAGAGCTCTTCGTGACATTTCTTATGTTACCCCATTTGACTGCGCGGTGTCGCAAGAGGTCTGAGGTTTCCAACCCGGGCTCATGACCGCGTGTAAACCATTTAACTCGTCGTTGATTCCTGGGCATCAAACAACAATACAAACCAATGATTTTAAAGGAAAAAGATAATTTGCAGTTTCTTCTTCTTTAATCGCGATAATACTTAGTCTACGAAATGTAGATCTAGTATAGTACTTATTTTCGCTCAATATCTTGAGAACGAATTGACAGAATCAGACCAAATTTTGTGTGCACATCATTATTGACAAGATCTAGCTTGGGATTGTTACCCGTCATTTTTCGCAAAATTTTGACGGAGTTACGGCCCTTAATTGGCGTCAGAATTTAGTTTCCGCTCAATATATCTTGAGAACGAATTGACAGAATCCGACCAAATTTTGTATGCATGTCATCATTGACAAGATCTAGCTTTGGATTGTTACCCGTCATTTTTCGCAAAATTTTGACGGAGTTACGGCCCTTGATTGACGTCAGAATTTCGTTTCCGCTCAATATCTTGAGAACAAATCGACAGAATCCGACCAAATTTTGTGTGCACATCAACATTGACATGATCTAGCTTGTGATTGTTACCCGTCATTTTTGGCAAAATTTTGACGGAGTTACGGCCCTTGATTGACTTCAGAATTTCATTTTCGCTCAATATCTTGAGAACGAATTGACAGAATCCGACCAAATTTTGTGTGCACATCATTATTGACAAGATCTAGCTTGGGATTGTTACCCGTCATTTTTCGCAAAATTTTGACGGAGTTACGGCCCTTAATTGGCGTCAGAATATAGTTTCCGCTCAATATCTTGAGAATGAATTGACAGAATCCGACCAAATTTTGTGTGCACATCATCATTGACAAGATCTAGCTTGGGATTGTTACCCGTCATTTTTGGCAAAATTTTGACGGAGTTACGGCCCTTGATTGACTTCAGAATTTCATTTCCGCTCAATATCTTGAGAACGAATCGACAAAATCGAACCAAATTTTGTATGCACGTCATCATTTACAAGATCTAGCTTGGGATTGTTACCCGTCATTTTTCGCAAAATTTTGACGGAGTTACAGCCCTTGATTGACGTCAGAATTTCGTTTCCGCTCAATATCTTGAGAACGAATAGACAGAATCAGACCAAATTTTGTATGCACGTCATCATTGACAAGATCTAGCTTGGGATTGTTACCCGCCATTTTTCGCAAAATTTTGACGGAGTTACGGCCCTTGATTGACTTCAGAATTTCGTTTCCGCTCAATATCTTGAGAATGAATTGACAGAATCCGACCAAATTTTGTATGCACATCATCATTGACAAGATCTAGCTTGGGATTGTTACCTTTCATTTTTTGCAAAATTTTGACGGAGTTACGGCCCTTAATTGGCGTCAGAATTTAGTTTCCGCTCAATATCTTGAGAACGAATTGACAGAATCCGACCAAATTTTGTATGCATGTCATCATTGACAAGATCTAGCTTTGGATTGTTACCGGTCATTTTTCGCAAAATTTTGACGGAGTTACGGCCCTTGATTGACGTCAGAATTTCGTTTCCGCTCAATATCTTGAGAACAAATCGACAGAATCCGACCAAATTTTGTGTGCACATCAACATTGACAAGATCTAGCTTGGGATTGTTACTCGTCATTTTTCGCAAAATTTTGATGGAGTTACAGCCCTTGATTGACGTCAGAATTTCGTTTCCGCTCAATATCTTGAGAACGAATTGACAGAATCCGACCAAATTTTGTATGCACGTCATCATTGACAAGATCTAGCTTGGAAATGTTACCCGTCATTTTTCGCAAAATTTTGACGGAGTTATGGCCATTTATTGAGGTCAGAATTTCGTTTCCGCTCAATATCTTGAGAACGAATTGACATAATTAGACCAAATTTTGTATGCGCATCAATATTGAAGAGATCTAGATTGTGATAGTTACCTGTCATTGTTTTTTTTTCACCCTGCAAAAAAGCTGAGAAGCGGGGCTATAGTCAGATTCTCTGACAATTCTAGTTTTTATTTGTTTGTTTTTTTTTCTGCATCAGTGATAGCTGGCTGCTGCGAGTGTGAAAGCTTGCATAGTAAATGTCCTTAACATACCCTTTCAGAACACACCTTAACCTGGTGCTCTTGACCTATATTTCACGTATTAAGTTATTTTGCCCGGTGCAGGTGCGATATCCACCTCCGCGGCGTTCTCGTTTATTGTCTTTGTCCAACTACTTTGGTTGCTATGGTAAATTGAAGTTTCCATTGACTCATAAGGCAAAAAGTGGAAATTTGCAATTTCCGCAGTTTCATTGAGGATATTGAAATTTTGTTTTTATGCCCCCAACTTCGAAGAAGTTGAGGGGGATATTGCTTTGGCTCTGTCCGTCCAGTGAGTGGTGTGCAGTCTGTGATGTGTGAGTAACGCTTAGCACTCGGTCAGGAACCGTTAGAGCTTAGGGATCTTGAAATTTGGTATGTAGTTTGTATATGAAAATTAAGAGGACCCATATTTTTTCTTTCAGGTAAATTCAAGGGGCTAGGGGCCCATTCTGTGAGAGTTATTTCCCTTTTTGATTCTTGATAAAGTGAATAGATAGTGGGTACCTTGTGTGCGCAACTCCTCCTACAGTTTTTAGCTCACCTGAGCCGTCAGGCTCACAAGGTGAGCTTATAGTATACCCATGCTCCGTCGTCCGTCCGTCCGTCCGTCGTCCGTCGTCCGTCGTCCGTCCGTCGTCCACCATTTTCAAAGATCTTCTTCTCTGAAACAGCTTCGCCAATCAAAGCCAAATTTTACATGAAGTATCTATGGGAAGGGGGAACCAATGTGTATATAAATAATCCAGGTCACATGACCAAGATGGCCGCCATGCCCATATATGGTAAAAACCCTTCAAAAATCTTCTTCTCCGGAACCACTGGAACGATTTCAACCAAACTTGGCATGAAGCATCGATGACTCAAGTACTACAATGTGTATATAAATCATGACCTTGCGGTGACCTTGACCTATTTTACGGCAAGGTCAACATAGGTCGCCTTTGCATTTGAATGGGAAAAATTGTTAAATTGTCATTTAAAGGAAAAATCTTGCAGAAAATGAGCAGTAGGACTGAATATTAATGATTCTGAAAAAAATTGGGCACCAGGGGCTCATCCGCCCCCACCCCGGGGCAATATACATGTATATTATCATAATATTCAAACATCTTCTTCTCTGAAACCGCTTGGTCAATCAAAGCCAAATTTTACATGAAGCATCTATGGGAAGGGGGAACCAATGTGTATATAAATAATCCAGGTCACATGACCAAGATGGCCGCCATGCCCATATATGGTAAAAACCCTTCAAAAACTCTCTTCTCCGTAACCACTGGACCGATTTCAATGAAACTTAGCTTGGCCAATCAAAGCCAAATTTTACATGAAGTATCTATGGGAAGGGGGAACCAATGTGTATATAAATAATCCAGGTGACATGACCAAGATGGCCGCCATGCCCATATATGGTAAAAACCCTTCAAAAATCTTCTTCTCCGGAACCACTGGAACGATTTCAACCAAACTTGGCATGAAGCATCGATGACTCAAGTACTACAATGTGTATATAAATCATGACCTTGCGGTGACCTTGACCTATTTTACGGCAAGGTCAACATAGGTCGCCTTTGCATTTGAATGGGAAAAATTGTTAAATTGTCATTTAAAGGAAAAATCTTGCAGGAAATGAGCAGTAGGACTGAATATTAATGATTCTGAAAAAAATTGGGCACCAGGGGCTCATCCGCCCCCACCCCGGGGCAATATACATGTATATTATCATAATATTCAAACATCTTCTTCTCTGAAACCGCTTGGTCAATCAAAGCCAAATTTTACATGAAGCATCTATGGGAAGGGGGAACCAATGCGTTTATAAATAATCCAGGTCACATGACCAAGATGGCCGCCATGCCCATATATGGTAAAAACCCTTCAAAAACTCTCTTCTCCGGAACCACTGGACCGATTTCAATGAAACTTGGCATGAAGCATCGATGACTTAAGTACTACAACGTATATGTAAATCATGACCTTGTAATGACCTTGACCTGTTTTACAGCAAGGTCAACGTAGGTAGCGTATGCATTTTAATGGGTAAAATTGTTAAATTGTCATTTAAAGGAAAAAACTTGCAAAAAATGAGCAGTAGGACTGAATTTTAATGATTCTGAAAAAAAAATTGGGCCCCAGGGCCTCATCTCTCCCCCACATCGGGGCAATATACATGAATATTACCATAATATTCAAACATCTTCCTCTCTGAAACCGCTTGGCCAATCAAAGCCAAATTTTAAACGAATCATCTGTAGGAAAGGGGAAATAGTGTATATGTAAATACTCGAGGTCACATGACCAAGATGGCTGCCATGCCCATATGTGGTAAAAACTATTAAAAATCTTCTCCCCCTGAACTGGTGGACCGATTTGAAGGAAACTTTGAATGAAGCATTGATGACTCAAATACTACAATGTGTATATAAATCATGACCCTATGATGACCTTGACCTATTTTACTGGAAGGTCAACAAAGGTGGCCTATGCGTTTGAAAAGAGATTACTGTTAAAATGTCATTTAAAGGGAAATCTTGCAGGAAATGAGCAGTATGACTGAATATTAATGATTCTGAAAACAATTGGATCCCAGGGGCTCATTTGCCCCTACCCGGGGCAATTTATATGTATATTACCATAATATTCAAACATCAGTTTATGAAATCGCTTGACCAATTAAAGCCAAATTTTACATGAAGCATCCATAATAGGAAGGAGGAATCAATGTGTATATAGATAATCCAGGTCACATAACCAAGATGGCCGCCTTGCCCATATATGGTAAAAATTCACAAATGGACTGAAAATTTATTTCGAGGAAAAGATTGACCCGATGGGTTGTCTGCCCTTATCCTGGGGCTATAAACGACCATATTATATCAATATATTTTTGTCTGAAACCGCTTGGCCTATCAAAGCCAAAATCGTATACATGTAGCTTCCTTTGATCTTTATCAACAACATTTTTAAAATCGGTCATGACCACCTGACCCAGATGGCTGTCATATGCCTTAAAAATCTCCAGTATCCGAAGTCCTATTATCTTGAAACTTGACATGAAGTATTCATAAAATAGGGAAAATTGTTACAAAGTCATATATTTAAAAAGGTACAAATAGGCAATGATCAGGAAAAGGCGCAATCATATTTAAAAACCCACCCCAAAAACCAAGGTGGGAAAGGTGGTAGCTCGCAACAAATGTTCAAATGGATACAAGATTTATATTTATCAGAGAAATGTTAACCCTGTATGCTGCCTGGCCCATTATTGTATTTTAGACATTACATTGTATTTCCATTCTATTTTCAGGTGCTTTCATGCCTAGGAGCAAGAACTGGCTGAAAATAGAAAATAAAAGGGAGGCCAAGAACAGATGAAGTGACAGATAAGTTTTAATAATTTTTTTTTGTAAAAGGGGCAATCTGAAATTTAGAAACTAGAAAGATCATACTATTTTAGCTGTTGAAAATGAAGAGGCTTATCAGTCTGTCGAGTAGACTAGAGCAGCTGATCTGCTTCTTTGTTTGCGTTTAAAGTAAATTTAGTGTAGATCTCCTTCAGCTCTAGAAAAACTACTATGCTATGAAAACAGCAAAGTGACAGATGAGTCTGAGCAGCTCCACTAACCGGCTACATTTTTTTTAAACTTTGCTATGATGGTATAATATTTCTAGGTTCTATTTTGAAGATTTATATAGGCTAAATATTTAACGATTCTACACATTACCTTTTCTTTATATTTTCAGTTGATTAATCATGCCTAGACGAAAGGGTTGGAAGTGGTCAGAGACAAAAAGGAAGGAATGGAGAGAGAGATTGAGAGCAGATGGCAGACGAAAAGCAGAGACAGAAAGGGGGAAGCAGTGGACGAAGGTAGATGATGGAGATGGAACAGTTATGGATAGAGAGAGACGAGGAACAGATTGTGACGATGATGTGACATTAAGCCCACCCAACGTGGTGGCAGGAAGCCCACCCAACGTGGTGGCAGGAAGTCCATCCAACGTGGTGGCAGGAAGTCCATCCAACTTGGTGGCACATGACAAAGGCAAACAAATAAATGGCAAAGACAAGCAAATACATGCAAGGACCTGCAAACAAGCAAATATCTGTCAATTCAAACAGGCAATTATTGAGCTCAACTCACTTATAGCAAATATTAGCTCAAATGTACAGACAGATTTTGATACAGTGTTTCTAGATACTTTTCCTCAAGTTTATGCTGACCATCAGTCAATAGTCATTGAAGAATCATGTGAAAAAGATAGTATGATTTCTTGTCCTCAAAATACAATGCTTCAACAACTTGCTCAGCATGATGAAAATGTTAGCACACAGTATCATTTTAACAATGATTCATGCAGTGAACCCTGTTTAGACAATGATATAGTTAATTATCAAGCAGCAAGATTACCTGAACCATTCTGGAATGCCACTGATTTGGTATTTGGAAGTTTTCATCAAAATGATGTGAGATTTTCAGAGCATTCAAGAGGATATCAGTGTACATGTAATGCGTTATGTATGTTGTCATACGCACTTGGTCATAGTGTAGATAATAGCTCAATGATAGATAAAGTACTTTGTGAAGGGGATTCTCTGTATCAAACTGTAATAAGCAAGTTGAAAACAGATGGAAAGTTCATTAACCAGCTTTTGAGCTTGGAAGAAATCCCAGATGATTTTGAAGTAGATATAGGAAAATTTGCTTTAGAAAAGTTTCAAGTTGAAAGTGGTGTTCTTCTTGATACTGAAGATCATGGCTTACCAACACTTCACTCTACTTTGCAGTCGGCATTTTCCTCTGTATCATGTGGCCTATTAACTGTTGGTGCAATATGTTCTGCAGTTTTTAAACAGAATGGGTTGTATGTCTTTTTTGATTCTCATTCCCATGGGCAAAATGGACTTTCATCAAGTGATGGTGCTTCCTGTTTAATAACTTTCTCAAACCTGGACGACCTAGTTACATATATATATGCCTTTTATGACAGCATGAAACTAGAAACTGATACTAATTTGCAGTTTGACTTCCTGCCAGTCCATATTAAGAAATGTCAAGAAGGACAGACATACGAAGATCAAATGACAAGTCGTATGGAAGGCTATTTCAAAGATCAGAGATTTCGACAGGCTCTGAAAACACAAAGAAATGGCAGTTGTAGACTCAACTCTGAATCAAAGAAAGAATCTTTACTGAAAAAAAGAAAGCAGCGTAATCGCACTGAATATTATAGAACTTTTAAACAATTGGTTAGAAAAAATTCAGCTTATAAAAGGAAAGAAATGGAATCAAAACAGCGTGCAAGAAAAGATCCTGTTTTTAAGGATACAGAAATGAGATATCAAATGGAATCAAAACAGCGTGCAAGAAAAGACCCTGTTTTTAAGGATACAGAGATTAGGTGTCAAAAGAAATCAAAGCAGTATGCAAGGAAAAACCCTGCCTTTAAAAGGAAAGAAATGGAATCAAAGCAGCAAGCAAGAAAAGATCCTGTTTTTAAGGATACAGAGGTTAGATATCAAAAGGAATCAAAGCAGCATGCAAGGAAAAACCCTGCCTTTAAAAGGAAAGAAATGGAATCAAAGCAGCAAGCAAGAAAAGATCCTGTTTTTAAGGATACAGAGGTTAGATATCAAAAGGAATCAAAGCAGCATGCAAGGAAAAACCCTGCCTTTAAAAGGAAAGAAATGGAATCAAAGCAGCAAGCAAGAAGAGATCCTGTTTTTAAGGATACAGAGGTTAGATATCAAAAGGAATCAAAGCAGCATGCAAGGAAAAACCCTGCCTTTAAAAGGAAAGAAATGGAATCAAAGCAGCAAGCAAGAAAAGATCCTGTTTTTAAGGATACAGAAATTAGGTATCAAAAGGAATCAAAACAGCGTGCAAGAAAAGATCCTGTATTTAAGGATACAGAAATTAGGTATCAAAAGGAATCAAAGCAGCATGCTAGAAAAGATTCTGCTTTTAGAATGAAAGAAGTTGCATATCAGAAGAAATCAAAACAGTCAGCAAGACAAAATCCTGCTTTTCTGGAACGAGAGAAAGTGTACCAGAATGTATCTAAACAAAATGCAAGGAAAAATCCGATTGTTCTGGAATGTGAAAGAATCAAGAAACAACAGATAAGACAAGAGAAGAGAAAATGTAATGACATTTCTACAATGAATGTTTCGTGCAAAAGATTCAAACATGATACAGAAACCTTGCCTCATAAAACTCACCAGAAGGCATTTAAAACTATTGAAGAAACTATCAAACAGTTTCATTTAGATATATCTATTGGCCCCATATACATTTGTACATGTTGTCATCAAACATGGTTTAGAAAAAGTGTTTCAATGTTAAAGAACACTCATATTCCAGAAGAAAGTAAAAGGCTGTATTGCACAGATTACATGTCTGTAAATAATGAAGAATGGGTTTGTCATACTTGCTTGAGTGCATTACGAGAAAGGAAATGTCCAAAATTATCAGTAGGTAATGGCTTCAAATGGCCAAACAAACCTGTAGAACTAAATTTGCATCAGCTGGAAGAAAGATTAATAGCACTTCGCATTCCATTTATGCAGATTAGGGAACTTCCACGTGGTGGCCAGTACTCCTTAAAAGGAAATGTTATCAATGTGCCTGTTGATATTCAGCCTACTATCAACTGTCTTCCGAGGCCAATGGATGAAAATTTTACAGTTGCTATTCAGTTGAAAAAGAAACTTTCCTATAAAACGGTTGACTTTAAAGAAAATGTTAGACCATTAAGAGTTTTAACTGCTCTACATTGGCTTATGAACAACAGCAAACTGTACAAGAACTCTGGCATAGTAATTGATGATGACTGGTTTCAGGAAGTTACTGAAAGTGCAGAGGAAACAGTCAGAGAGTTTTTAGGAGTTTCAAGAGAACAAACTAATGACAAACATAGCATGGATAATGAAAAGCGGGAACAAATCACAAGTAAAAAGGACACTAATGCACCAGCTGATTATGATTCTGATCATTACAGTGAAATAGATGCTAACGACCATGTTGGCAATATAGATACATTAGTGGATGATGCAGATATTGACAATAAGTGTGACAAAGTTTACACTTTTGCACCAGGTGAAGGACAACATCCTTTGAGTCTATATAATGATAAAGATGCAGAGTATTTGTGCTTCCCATCCATTTTCTGTGGACAAACACCACCTAGCAAGGAAGAGCGAATTGTTCCAGTTCATTATAGTGACATTGTTAAATGGGAATTGAGAAGTGTTGACAGAAGAGCTGCACAGTCAGTTCCAAATATATTTTTTAAACACAAAAAGCTACAGATGAAACAAATCAGTGATAAAGTCAACTTGGCTGTTAGAAGATGTAAAAAGCGAGGTCAAAAAATAACTGCAGCTGAAGCTAGAGATTCAAATTATTTGGACAAACTTGTAAACCTTGATGAAGGCTATTATATCTTTCGCCAACTGAGAAATTCTCCTGCCTATTTAGAAATGCGCAAGAAAGACATTTTTGCAATGATTAGGCAACTTTCTTTACCTACTTGGTTTATGTCATTGTCAGCTGCCGATACTAGATGGACAGATCTATTGAAAATGTTAGCAAAATTGAATGATGGTATTGAATATTCTGAAACAGAATTAGAAAGGCTTACTTGGCAAGAGAAAACAAAGCTAGTTCAGAAAGACCCAGTTACATGTTCAAGGTACTTTGATCATAGGGTTCAAGAGTTCCTCAATACAATTCTAAAAAGCAGTTCTGAACCAATTGGAAAGGTACTTGACTATTTTTATAGAGTTGAGTTTCAGCAACGTGGCTCCCCTCATATTCACATGCTTGTTTGGGTAGAAAATGCTCCAACTCTAGAAACAAAGTCAGAAGAGGAAATAATTGAATTTGTTGATCAATATCTTACCTGCAGTAGTGATAATGAGAAAACAGCAAATCTTGTTAACCTTCAAAGTCACAAACATTCTAGAACCTGCAGAAAAAAAGGGAAACCAATATGTAGGTTTGGATTTCCATTGCCACCATTGCCGAAAACTATGTTGCTGTATCCTCTTGAGGAAAACATTGACAAGTACAAGAAAAAGAATGTAGAGCTCCAAAAATCAATGAATGAGTGTAAAGAAAATGAAGATATACCATTTGATGAGTTTCTAGAAAAAATTGCTAGAATGGACTTAGAAGATTATATTTGCTGCATAAGAAGCTCATTGAAAGCACCAAAGGTTTTCTTAAAGCGAAAAGTGAAGGAAATGAGAATAAATCCATTTAATGAAAACATACTTCTTGCCTGGAAGGCCAATCTTGACATTCAGATTGTTCTTGAGCCATACGGTTGTGCTTCATATATAGTTGGTTATATAAGTAAATCACAGAGAGGTATGAGTGCACAACTTGACGCAGCAGCAAAAGAGGCTAGAAGAGGAAATCTTGACCTAAAGAAGCAAGTCAGGCATATTGGGAATGTATTTTCTAACTGTGTTGAAGTCAGTGCTCAAGAAGCTGTTTATCTTGATCTGCAAATTCCTTTGACAAAATGTACCAGGGATATTGTTTTCATCAACACATCTATACCAGAGGAAAGAATCTTTCTGTTGAAGCCAAAAGCTGCTCTTGATGAACTTCCAGCTGAATCCACAGATGTAGAATCTGAAAATGTAATACAGAGGTATTCTAAAAGACCCAGGCAGCTTGGGAAATTATGTTTAGCTGATTATGTCTCTAAGGTTGACATTACTTATCCAAAAGGAAATAAGTTTTCAGAGAAAGTTGATGACACTAATGATGATGACAGTTTTGTCAATACGTCTGGTGATGAAAGTGATGACATCTTTGATGATAACATTCAAAGTTCAGACCTGTTGTTTGAAGCAAAAAATGGAACAAAGTACAAGAAAAGAAAAGTACCAAGAATAATAAGGTATGTAAAATACAACAGAAAAAGAGACCCAGAAAATTACTTTAGAGAGCAGCTCATGCTTTTTGTACCTTGGCGAAATGAACAGAAGGATTTAATAGGTTCTTTTGGAACATATGAAGCTCGGTATAACTCCGTGCAGACATCACTCGTGTCCAAAAGAAATGAGTATGAGCATCATGCTGAAGAGCTTGAGATTGCAAGACAAATGATGGAAAATGAGGAAAGGGACTATGATCAAATTGCACCAAATGCAGAGCAAGAAAATAGAGAAACAGAAGAAGAAGGGCCAGCAGAATCAGAAAAGTTTGTTTGCTTTAACCCAAGCAGAGTTGTAGAGCAGAGGCACTATGACATAGGAATAGAATTACAATCAACTTGCTCAGTGCCACCAGTAGAAACAAGTGGTATCTTATTACCAGATGATGAATATTTACAACTACTCAGAAGTCTTAATTTGAGACAAAGAGAATTCTTTAACCATATTGTTCACTGGATAAAATCCAAAGATGAACCAGTCTATGCTTTTTTAACAGGAGGTGCAGGTGTTGGTAAATCAGTTGTCATTCGAGCACTTTATCAAAGTCTGTACAGACTGTGGAATTTGAAAGATGGAGAAAATCCAGATGATAAAAGAATTTTACTGTGTGCTTACATGGGCTTTGCTGCATTCAATATAAGTGGTCAAACCATTAACTCTGCTTTCCACAAGAAAATGTAACAAAAGGGCACAAATCATCTTTCAGCTGATGAATTAAACACGTTCAGAATTAAGTATAGACATCTGAAACTTGTCATTATTGATGAAATATCAATGGTAGGGAACATGACATTAAATTTTATCAACATTCGCTTACAGCAGCTCATGGGAACAAAAGAAGTTTTTGGTGGTTTAAGTGTTATTGCTGTGGGTGATCTGTACCAGCTAAAGCCAGTAGGTGATTATTTGATAAGTCTTGATTTGAAAGTGGGAGCATCTTCACTGGGACAAAACTTGTGGAAAGAACTCTTCAAAATGTATGAATTGGTTGATATCATGAGGCAGAAAGATGACCTTGCATTTGCACAACTATTAAACCGACTTCGGTTGAATGAAATGACAGAGGAAGACAAACAAAAGCTGCAGGCACGTGTTGTTGACCATGAAACCGGTGACTATCCAAAGGACGCCCTTCATTTATTTGCGGAGAATTCTTATGTAGACCAACACAATGACACTATTTTGAGTCAGTTGCCTGGAGAAAAATTTACAATACCATGCCATGACATTGTTGTCTCATCAAACATTCCTGCTAAAAGGCAACAGTCCCTGATTGATGGGCTTCCAAACGACTATGGGAAAACAGGACAATTGAAGAAGTCATTGACAGTAGTTGTTGGAATGATTGTTGTTCATACAGCTAATGTAGATGTAGAAGACGGTTTAACTAATGGTGCTACGGGTGTTGTGAAACATGTTGACTTCAGGTGGATGGAAGGAACAAATAGACCTAGCATTGTTTGGGTTTTGTTTGATGACCCTCGAGTTGGTAGGGCAACACGTGAAAAAAACAGGAAATTCTACAACTCTAGCATTCATTCAGACTGGACACCTGTATTTGAAACACAACGAACATTTATAGTGAACTACAAAACATTTCAGAGAAGCCAATTTCCGCTGACACCAGCTTCAGGTAAAACAGTCTACAAAGCAGAAGGAGCTACAGTAGACAAGGTAGTTGTTGATTTATCCCAGAAAGATAGAAAGTATAAAATGCCACATATGCACTATGTTGCATTCAGTAGAGTGAAAAAGCTTGAGGACTTATATATATTGAATATGAATGAAAATACTCTGGATGTTGATAATGGTGTGAATATAGAGATGGAAAGGCTACGCAGAGAAGCTGCATTAGAGCTCTGTTATGTTCCTCTGTATAAAATTGGTGCTGGCAAAACCAAAATTGCATTCAACAATGCTAGATCCTTGCATAAACATTTTAAGGATGTTGAATTTGAACCAAATGTGTTGGCAGCAGATGTCATTGGATTTGCTGAAACAAGATTATGTAGTAGGGATGAAAACATACATTTTGCCCTCAAACGGTTCAGACTTATTAGGCTTGATGACACAGTAAAAGAGACTCGCAACAGGCCATATCATGGACTTGCATTGTATGTAAAGGAGTACTTGCAGATTCAGAATGTCGTGAAAATGCAATGCAAGTCATTTGAGTTCATATTCACTGGCATATTCAGCAATCAACAAGGTTATGTTCAAGTTGTTGTGTTGTACAAATACCCAAAAAATTCACAGACTGATTTTAGAAAGGATATCCACTGTCATCTTAGGCCGGTTATTGATCTGAATGCTAAGTTAGTCATATTAGGTGACTTCAACACACAGATAGATGGTGCTAGTACAGGGTTTGTGGATTTTATGGAGAAATTATTTGGGTGTATGCAGCATATTAAACAATGTACAACAGACTCTGGATCAGTGCTAGATTTGATATTTTCAAATTCTGAAGGGTTTTGCGATGTGATCGAGGCTTATTGGTCTGATCATAAAATAATATATTGTGCCATAGACAAATAAATAATGGAAAGGTGGTGCAGAACATGAATAAAGTACAGAACAACCAGTGTAACCCCTTTTGAGACAAATAATAATGTTTCTTATGTATAATGGCAACTTCACAACCCCCAAAAGATGAAAAGCTGAATATGTGATGACTAAATATTGTTATTGACTAAGATTAGCTACTAAAGGTGTCTTTAAAACTTTCCAACTGTTGTATCATAACAGAGTAGAGAAACCTTGTCCTTGGTATATGAAAAAGAAAATCAAGAGAAAAACGGCAAAGGCGTAACCCCACTAAGTATTAAATTCGGTGGTTTAGCAAAACTTGGGGTTGCCACCATATTTTTTTTTTTTTTTCAATTTTTTATTTTTCTTTTTTTATATATATGTGTGTGTGGGCCTAATTGTATTTTTTTGTAGTTGTAACAATACATGTACATCCATTTATATTCATGTCAGGTATTGTTTCACTATGGGTTCTTACAATTATTTCTCAGTGGAATGTTTGATGTACTGTATCAGCAATAATTTATTTTGAATTAGCTCCTTAAATAGTGAGTATGGAGGCCTAGTAGTAGACCATTAAAGCTTGAGTGAGAGCCCTCATGCTGTGGTGTTATATCTTTGCAAAAGAAGCTTTAATCACAAAAGTACTAGTCTAGTACTCTTCAAGCAGTTGGTCTTATTTTTGGCATAACTGGAAAGATTTTGTCAGGGATGTTAAAACTCAACTCCAACAAAAAGGACAAAATAATTGTTTTATCATTATAGTTAGGGAGCAATGAGATTCAAAAGTTATGTATTATGAATAACACATTTAAAATATTTGTTAGACTATGGTGAAATACAGTTGTAATGGTGATTATGTATAATTTGTTTGTAATGAAACTGAAAAAAAAAACATGTATTCTTAAATAAGATGAAGAATGAAAGAGACTGTGACTATAACATATGATTTTTTAAATAGAATTTGAAATAAAAAGTAAAATGCTTATTTCAGGTAAATTAAAACAAGCAATTACATTGCATTGTTAAGGATTCATTGTATTGATACGGTGATGAATGATGTAACAAGTGCTTTATAGTTTTATATAAATGTGTAATAAATGTTTGGCAAGAAGACATGCTTTTCAGTATATCTTGTTACAAGACATTATTGTAATATTGCATAGTGATGAAAAGTGAGTGGGAGTGATATTTCTGATTTTGAAAAATCTGTATACATGTATTGACGGATGGTTGTTAGTTTAGGACATATTCTCATGTTGCTCCACAAAAGTATTGTAACTCAGAGCTTGATTCGATAATGATTATAATGTACATAAGTAATGGTCAAAAGTTTTTATTATTTGAAAATATGTATATAGATTTAAATGAAAATGTAGAACTGGAAAAAGCTAGATTTTGCATACAAGCTAATGCCTAGCAACAAGTTTATGAACAGTAATAATGTGACATTACTTGAGTTATTTTTGATGTTGTGGTCTAGGCCTAGTATAATTCTTAGATTGTGTTAAACTGTACCTTTACAATGATTTTTACAATATATCTATTTTAGCCACAGAAATGTTCTTGCATATGTCCAGTTTTGGCATGTTTTCTGACTCTTAATGTTGTAAACACAGTCTCATTACTTCTACATCTACTTTAAGATACTAGATTAACCAAGATTCATAATTGATTAAGTTTCTTCATCTTTTTGATTCACTTTTCATAATGTTGTCATTAAATTAAGCAGCTCTTATTGATGTAATACTTTTGTGTTTTAGTAATAAGGGTCTAAGTTAAATAGATTTTAATGGATGAACTTTAGGAATCAGTGTAGTGCAATTAAATGAATAAAAAATATTAGATAAAAAAACTAGTTGTTTTCACTGAAACTCCTTTTGCAGCAGCTAATATGGCTTATTTGGATAACACTGTTAAAATGATCACCATTTGTTGATTCTGACCTGTTGATTACAAAGTTGGGTATGGCAGGACAGAGAAGTAGAAGGTATTAAAGCAATGATCAAGAACTGGCACAATGGGAACAAAGTCTAAAAGAATCCCATGTGATAAGCAGAGTCAAATGTAGTGGCTTTTTCTTAAAGGTAACCAAAATCCACACCAAACCATAAACTAGAGAGATCCACAGCAGAACTTCCATCTTTGAATGCTCAGCAATATAATTTTTACTGTGACTAGGCTTTAATTAGTTTAAGAGTTGTCTAACTTTGCACTTAAAATAAAGGGAGGCACCAAGAGTTAATTAAGGTGGTTTCATCAAAGTTGGTCAATTGATTTTATTCATGTTTTATATCCCACTCAACATCTAAGGGCATATGGAGGTAGAACCTCTTTTAAAGTCTGGAAGCCTGGGATCAAACCCAGGATCCTGAGAAACAGCTTAACCAACATTACACAGAGGCTTTGGTTGACCAAATGTCCTCCCAGAACAGTTGATAGCCAGCTATTAGGGTCTTATATGTAAGAACTCAGGTGAGCGTTTACAGGACCAATGGTCCTCTGGTATTAGCTCACCTGAGCCGAAGGCTCACAAGGTGAGCTTATAGTACAGTAGTCGAGCCGGCGTCAGTGCGTCCACATTTTCAAACTCAAATATCTCTAAGACAACAAGACCGATCATGATCAAATTTTATCTAAAGCATCATTGAGGAGGGGGAAAGGTTGCATTAGGTTTTGGGCCAGGTCGGATTGGAACTCTGGTTTTCATGGCAACAGATAGCTCCCATAGACTTACAATGGGAAAAACATAAAAAAAATCTTCTTCTCCAAAACCACAAGTCCCAGACCTTTCATATTTTGTGTGTAGCAATGTATAGTGGTCCTCTTTATTAATCCTGCCAACCGTGCTCCTGGGGTCCATACAGGCCCCGCCCCGGGGGCGTCATGGGAAAAACATAAAAAAATCTTCTTCTCCGAAACCACAAGGCCCAGAGCTTTCACATTTGTTTGTAGCAATGTATAGTGTTCCTCTTTATAAATCCTGCCAACCATGCCCCTGGGGTCCATACGGGCCCCGCCCCGGGGGTGTCATGGGAAAAACTTTAAAAAATCTTCTTCTCGGAAACCACAAGGCCCAAAGCTTTTATATTTTGTTTTTAGCAATGCATAGTGGTCCTCTTTATAAATCCTGCCAACTGTGCCCCTGGGGTCCATACGGGTCTCGCCCCGGGGGCGTCATGGGAAAAACATAAAAAAATCTTTTTCTCCGAAACCATATGGCCCAGAGCTTTCATATGTTATGTGGACCAATGTATAATCCTCTCCTTTATAAATGCTGCCAACGGTGCCCCTGGGGTCCATACAGGCCACGCCCCAGGCATGTCATTATCTACCATTGACTTATAATGGAAATATATGAAAAAATCTTCTCTGCAACAGCATGACACAAAGCTTGTATATTTGATATACACCATTGTCATGTGGAGCTCTACATAAATCCTGCCAATCTTGCCCCTGGGGTCAAATATGGCCCCACCCTGGGGGTCATTATAGGACCCTGATCTTGTTAGATGATTTTTTCACATGAACCAAAATGGCAGAAAAGAGGATACACAATCCAGACAAGAGTTCTTCTGCTGATGTTAGTAGGGTTTCAAGGTCACATGACCAAGATGGCCACCATACCCATATATGGTAAAAACCCCAATTACTTTGTCCACTTGTTGACTCTCAGGTGAGAGATCGTTGCCCCTGGGCTACTTGTTCCGATTCTCTTGAAACTTTACAGATGTTGTTACCATGCTTTGAAGATATGCATAATTTTATGGTTTGGATATAATCCTCAGATTAATTTTTATCACTCTTTTCGCAATTTGAACTTAGCCATTTTTCGGGGATTTTGACAATGAAAGTGAATGGGCAATGGATACCTTTTGTGCAGTACTCCTTCTACAGTTTCATGCCAATTCATTTAAAACTTTACATGTGTTATGGGCATGGTCTGAAGATATGCATGTGGTTTGGATATAATTCTTGGATTATTTTTTTATCATTTTTTTCACAATTTGAACTCAGTCATTTTTCAGGCATTTTAGTGAATGGATAGAGGGTTCCTTGTGTGCGCAACTCCAACAATTTAAGGTCATCGTTCTAAACACTGGCATATTTTGGCTGCTTCGAACATGTTCGGCCAGTTTTGACCATCTGATTGGAGAGAAAACAAGAATGTATTTTGCCAAAAGTTTGTCCGACTCTATTATGAATAGTTATTCTTTATTGCCAAACATCACAATTTTAATCATGCAAAGCACCAGTATGGCGTTACAAAGGATATGAAAAGTGACCAAAACAAGCATTTTCGATAAACTTACCACCATGAATAGCTTAGGTAATCCTTTTGCACGCGAATGGCAGATTTTTTCTGCACATCACATTCCGACTGCATTAAACAAGATATTTAACTATCCAAAAACACATTTGTTTTGAGAAAATTAGTTATGGTTCATGTAGAGCAATGTACGCGGAAAATGTAGTATATAATTTTCCTTGTGTACATGTTTTAATATTACACAACAGTTTTGAGAAAGTCCTGAACACGGGGTGCAATATACTCTGCCTCAAAAGTCCTGTCACCCTATTAATTAGTTTTCATTTATTGAATAAATGAAAATGCATTGTGTTCCATTTTTGTCTATTGAAATATACATGACAAAGTCCAGTATGCCAAATGTCCCTTTCATGCAGTTCACGTTTGTTGTGTATGTGCAGTTTAAACACATTTTTTTTATAGTTACAAGGGTGCGAATGGGTGGGGATCGGGGGTGGAGGTCAGTCCATGTTAGTTGCATCCTTCGGATACAACTGAAGTCTAGAGCATCCGTGGTGTGGTAAAGCTATCTGCTATGTAATAAATGGTTGGGAAATCGCTCTAGGGCTTCTCCGGCATATTCATTCCAGATGAAATTTCAAATATGCCCTGTCTCAGTTTGAATTCGTTCGAATTGATGCTTTACATCCCAGTAAACAGCTAAGGTCATGTCGGGACGTTGCCTCCACTTTATGGGGCTCTTGCCCAAAATGAAGACGTCCCAGTCGACAGCTAAGGTCATGTTGGGACATTGCCTCCATTTTATGGGACTCTTGCCCAAAATGAAGATGTCATGAGTCTTTGACATCCAACATGTGCTTCAAATATAACCAGACAAAGCCAAAAAGGAGTTATAATATATGAGCCTTGATGCGAGAAAACCGGTCTTCGCGGTTTCCTACCAGGTCCGACATAAACGGGTCTGTGCAGTCTCAGAAAATGGTCAAAAGCTTGAAATTTCGGATTTAGGAAGAAGAGAAATTTTACTATCCGAGTTGTGAAACCAAAGGCGCTGATCAGCTTCGCAGTTACTACGAATCTGATCTGCGCCTTTGTTTTCGCATATGCAAAATTCCGGTTTTCTCACGATGCGGCTCATATTAGACTCGGAACCTCTTTTCCTGGGCAGGCTCAGACCCGAGCGGTTAACCAGTAATTAGATAGCCAGTCAGCATCGTACAGGCTTTCACTGGAGGCATAATCAGCCCATCTACTTCCTTCTGGGGCCCCAATGGGTAGGGGCCCCTGTTTCAGTATGACTTGCGATGTAAGTAGGGTATAAAACGCTGACACTACAACAAGAATATGATTCAGTGGTCTAAGTTTCAGATTTTTCTTAAATAGTTGCTATTCGTCTTACTGATATATATTACAAAGTACGTGATTTGGGACTTCACTTCAATGCTACACTGCTAAACTGCTGACAGCCCCACAAGCGTTGGCTCCGCCCCGACATGACTAAAAAATTGTTGACTGGAATGTTAAGCCTCCATACAAACAACCAAATTAACTGCTGACAGCCTACAGATATTTTTCCCAAATCGTGCTTGCTCATTGTGTAATGGTTAGAGTGTCGTAGGTTAGATCCAGAGCCGCATCATAAATAAGACCGTTTAAATGGTATCAGTGGCTACTTTGCTTGGCGCTCTGCATTATAAGGCAAGCACTGGATTCTCTTCTTTCAAAATATAGCATTACTTACATCTCGATAATATATGAAAATGACTGAAAAAAAAAAAAAAAAAAAAAAAAAAAGGTCTGATACTGATCACTGTATGGAAGATTGTCAATTGTGCTAAATTTGTTGTTCTCCTAAAATATAAAATTTATGTTCTCCTAAAATATAAAATTTATTTATTTATTTATTATTATTATTATTTTTATTACAACACTTAAGGTTACCCATACCAACAGCAAAGCAAAAAAAAAATAAAAAAAAAAAATATATATATATGAAAAAAAAAATGACCACTGAAACTTGTCTATCTTGTACCCCCTTATAGGATAGTCCTTGGACAAAGTCGGTCAAGCAGAACATTGGTCAACCTGGTACAATATCGACATACATGTACATGTATACATAGCTCTGGGCCTATTGAACTGTTTCCAGAGTGTTATTGATCCAAGGGTTCTTCAGCCTTTCCGGTTAAAATTTAAAATGAGCTAGTTTATCCGCATGACCTTAGCTACAGTATTAAGTGGGACGTAAAAACATTACCAAACAAGCCATTGAAGCAAAATTTAACTGTTTTGCCTAGAAATGTTATTCGCAACCTTGGGTCTAATGCATATACACAATGTAAATACTGACTCATAGGATGGTTGTGTCAAGTCATTATTTTTTTCTCTCACTTTCTTTTGTGTTTTGGCCGTAATGTATTTCACAACTATTATTTAGTCGTTGCGAGACAAAGCCATCCCTTTCTGGGTACGTAACCGGTACTTTGTGGAGCTTGAAGTTTTTTTTTTCAATTTTGCATCCCTTTCAAGCTTCTTTACTCATATCGAGACAAATCAATCGGTAGGTGTGGCGAAAACCGGAGTACCCGGGAAAAACCACCTGACACACCCGCAAGCAGAACTATGCTTGTCCCACATGTGACTCATGCCCCGTGCGAGGTGCGAACCCACAGAGGTGAGATGATCGAATGATCAAGAGCACTGAAGTCAGCGACCTTTACCATTCGGCCACGGGGGCCGCCCGGAGCTTGAAGTGTCTTGCTCAGGGACACTACATGGCAGAGGCGGGTATCGGACCGAATCATGACCTCTCAGTTGTTAGTCCGGTTCTCTGTTAGCAAACCAGGCTCTTTTTCTTTCGTGTTTATTGGGTGAATAAATTTAGTAATTGTCATAAAATCAAATTTCCATTACAGTCAAGTACTTGGTTTCGCAAAATGTTCTTGTCAATGATAAATCTTTGCCATCAGAAGAATAGAATTTTAATTACTGCTAAACTATACCCGACAAGATGTAGACAAAGTCTTATCCTTTACTTTGCAGGAAAGATTTTTATGACCAAATTTTTCATTTCTTGAAGCCATTACCTCATAGAAGTGACTATTTCAAAAGAAATTGTACATTCTTGCTGATTTTTTAGCCTCGGCAATGTGTCATCCTACGTAAGTTTGAAGTATTGGGTTCTGGTCCAGCCTGTGTTTGCCATATAATGTAACAGTGTTTACAATTTTCTATATAATTTTATGAGATCCTTCATGTACGTAATGTACATGGTTGTTTCCATGCATAATCGATGTTTCTTTGCTCTCCGTATGTAACAGTGTGACATCAGATGTCATAAAATTTGACATGCAAAAAGCTACTAAAGATAAAAGATTGGTGTGAGTGAACTCATTCACAGATATTTATTGGATAATGCAATGTTTAGAAAATTGCCAAGAAAACAAAAACTGATTATTTGTTTTGAAGGTTCTGGTAATACATGTTTAACCATGTTTTAATAAGGATTTCCGGAGTCGGGAACTTTGCGTAACCGGAAACTCGACTGTACATTGTATTTTAACAATATTTCAAGATCATTTCACCCAAAATCAACTCGGTAATATTGTATACTCTTCAATATTAAACATTAAACACACTCAATGAACATGCATTTTTGTACTTCAGGTTTTTATCATTCACCAAATATCACATTTGTAGCGCGTTGCATTGGCGCAAAGCCAGCATATGCTGCTGCAGTCTCCTCACATGGCTGATGTATTATTCAATCAAAATGACAACCAAATAGTGCATTGGGCCTAAAGAAATAGATGGGCTGTTTGTGCTTACACGCTTCTGACTTACCAGCTGATTACTGGTATACCGCTCTGGTTGATGCCAGCCCAGGAAAAGTGGTTCAAATCAAACCATCCATACATATAAGCCTTTGTGGCTTAGTTAGATGGTTATATTTGAAGCACTTGTTGGATGTCATGACATCCTCACTTTGGGTAAAAGTCCCATAAAATGGAGGCAATGTCCCGACATGACCTTTGCTTTTGATTGGGACGTTAAGCATGAAGTCATACTAAAACTTCCTTTGCCATGTTTGCCTTCTGTGTTTATTGATGCATATATATGGTAATGTCTGTGTCATGGTATCCTAGGGTGTGTTTCAAACATTTTGTGACCACAAATAAATTCAAACATGTGCTTGGACATGCTTTAAGGTCAAAATGCGTTGCAATGTGACATCTGGATATTGTGTGTCGAGTCTCAAGGAATAGATAAACATAATACGGTATGTTGAGTGCAAATTTCAATTTAAAAACGCTACACACTTTGGCTCTAATTAGATGAAATCCGGGTGTATTTCCCAAAGCGAAGACAAAGATGTCCCATACAACATCCTTAATACCGATACTTTTGAAATTTTGCAGACATTGTGACCATACTTTGAAGATATGCTTGTGGTTGGGATATACTCCTCAGATTAATTTTTGTCACTTTTTTTTACAATTTGAACTTAGTCATTTTTTGGACATTTTTACATCTTGAAAGTGACTTACCAGTTGGGGGCATAGTGTTTCATAAACACATTTTCTAATTACATAAATGTTTATTGAGTAGTCTTCCCCACTTTAGGCAACTTTTGTCAAAATTGCTTTATTCGTTTGGTTGATATAGCAACGTAAAGGGTAAATTTTCGAAAAAATATTCAAAAATTTTCTTCTCAGAAGCTATAAGGCGGATGAAGCTGAATCTTTGCATACATGCTTATGATATAAGCCTCTACAAAGTTTGTGTTTTTAATTGTCCTTGTCCCATTACTTTGGTTGCTATTGCAACTTAAAGTTTCCATTGACTTATAAGATGAAAAGCAGAAAATTGCATTTTTTTTTTTTAAAACTATTGCAGCCTGAGACCTGAAAAGTGGTAGATGCAAACAACTAATGGAGTAGATGAAAGGTATGTGATTAATTTAGGCCAAGGTCATCTCTTGACCTTGAAGAGTCTGTCACCCATACACACTTTTCAAAGATCTTCTTCTCTGAAACCGCTTGGCCAATCAAAGTGAAATTTTATGTGGAGCATCCCTGGTTAGTGGGGACAAAAATTTGATCGCGAAATCTGGGTCACATGACCAGGATGGCCGCCACGCCCATATATGGTAAAAAACACTCAAAAATCTTCTTCTCCAGAACGGGCAGGCCGATTTTCACGAAACTTGGTATGTAGCATTTGGGACTCCAGCCCATCGTAGTTTGATCAAATAATGACCCTAGGATGACCTTGACCTATTTTACGTCAAGGTCAATTTTGGAAACATAGGCTTTTACATGGGAAAAAGTGAAAAATATGGATTTTTAGCTCACCTGAGCCGAAGGCTCACAAGGTGAGCTAATAGGATGGCCATCATCCGGCGTCCGTCCGTTGTCCGTCCGTCCGTCGTCGTCGTCCACAATTTCAAAGATCTTCTTCTCTGAAACCGCTTGGCCGATCTAGTTGAAATTTTATGTGGAGCCTCCTTGGGTAGTGGCATTTCAAGTTTGTTCGCGAAATCCAGGTCACATGACCAAGATGGCCGCCACGCCCATATATGGTAAAAACCCTTAAAAAATCTTCTTCTCCAGAACCTGTGGGCCGATTTCGACGAAACTTGGTATGTAGCATTGGGGACTTCAGCCCATCGTAGTTTGATAAAATGATGACCTTGAATGACCTTGACCTATTTTACGGCAAGGTCAAATTTGGAAACATAGGCTTTTACATGGGAAAAAGTGAAAACTATGAATTTTTTGAAAACTATTGCAGCCTTAGGCCTGAAAAGTGGTAGATGCAAACAACTAATGGAGTAGATGAAGGCAAGTGATTAATATAGGTCAAGGTCATCTCTTGACCTTGGCCAGTCTGTTGTCCATACACACTTTACAAAGATCTTCTTCTCTGAAACTGCTTGGCAAATCAAAGTGAAATTTTATGTGGAGCATCCATGGGTAGGGGAGACGAAAGTTTGATCGCGAAATCCATGTCACATGATCAAGATGGCCGCCACGCCCATATATGGTAAAAACCACTCAAAAATCTTCTTCTCCAGAACCGGTGGGCCGATTTCCACGAAACTTTGTATGTAGCATTGGGGACCTCAGCCCATCATAGTTTGATAAAATGATGACCCTTGGATGACCTTGACATATTTTACGGCAAGGTCAAATTTGGAAACATAGGCTTTTACATAGGAAGAAGTGAAAACTATGGATTTTTTGAAAACTATTGCAGCCTGAGGCCTGAAAAGTGGTAGATGCAAACAACTAATGGAGTAGATGAAGGTATGTGATTAATATAGGTCAAGGTCATCTCTTGACCTTGGCCAGTCTATTGTCCATACACACTTTTCAAAGATCTTCTTCTCTGAAACTGCTTGGCAAATCAAAGTGAAATTTTATGTGGAGCATCCATTGGTAGGGGAGACGAAAGTTTGATCGCGAAATCCAGGTCACATGACCAAGATGGCCGCCACGCCCATATATGGTAAAAACCTTTCAAAAATCTTCTCCAGAAGCGGCAGGCCAATTTTCATGAAACTTGGTATGTAGCATTTGGGACTCCAGCCCATCATAGTTTGTTGAAATGATGACCCTATGATGACCTTGACCTATTTTACGGCAAGGTCAATTTTGGAAACATAGGCTTTCACATGGGAAAAGGCAAAAACAAACTGTTGCAGCCTGAGACCTGAAAGTTGCTAGATGCAGACAACTAATGGAGTCAATGAAGGTAAGTAATTAATGAAGGCCAAGGTCATGTCTTGACCTCGGCCCAAGGTCATTTAAATATCAAAATTAAATTGATGGTTTTCTCAGAAATCACTGGGTTTGGAAACTATTGCAGTCTGAGACCTGAAACTTTGCAGATGCAGAGAACTTATGAAGTCAATAAAGGTGTGTGAGTATTCAAGGTCAAGGTCATTTCATTATGCCTTAATACTCCAAGATCAGGCTTCAGGTGAGCGTTCTCAGTACCAATGGTCCTCTGGTTTGAAAACTATTGCAGCCTGAGACCTGAAAAGTGGTAGATGCAAAACAACTAATGAAAGTATATGATTAATTTAGGTCAAGGTCATCTCTTGACCTTGGCCGATCTGTCGTCTGTATACACTTTTCAGAGATGATCTTCTCTGAAGCCGCATGGCCATTCAAACTGAAATTTTATGTGGAGTATCCCAGGGTAGGGGTAACGAAAGTTTGATCCCAAAATCTAGGTCACATGACCAAGATGGCCACCGCGCCCATATATGGTAAAAACCACTCAAAAATCTTGTTCAGAACCGGCAGGCCGATTTTTACGAAACTTGGTATATATATATACCTATTTTACGGCAAGGTCAATTTTGGAAACATAGGCTTTTACATGGGAAAAAGTGAAAACAATGGATATTTTGTAAACTAAATGCAGCCTGAGACCTGAAAAGTGGTAGATGCAAACAACTAATTAGACGAAGGTATGTGATTAATTTAGGTCAAGGTCAATTTTGGAAACATAGGCAAACATGGAAACATGGGGAAAAGTGACAACTAGGTCTCAGGTAAGCGTTTACAAGACCAACGATCCTATGGTAACTATTGCAGCCATAGACCTGAAACATTACCAAGATGGCCATTATACCCATTTAGGGTAAAAAAAAAGAAAAAAAAATCACTTTGTCCAGTGACTGTACTTGTTGACTCTCAGGTGAGCAATCGTTGCCCTTGGGCTACTTGTTTTTTAGCTCACCTGAGCCGAAGGCTCACAAGGTGAGCTTATAGGATGGCCATGATCCAGCGTCCGTCCGTCCGTCGTCCGAACGTCCGTAGTCCACAATTTCAAAGATCTTCTTCTCTGAAACCGCTCGGCCGATCTAGTTGAAATTTTATGTGGAGCCTCCTTGGGTAGTGGCATTTCAAGTTTGATTGCGAAATCCAGGTCACATGACCAAGATGGCCGCCACGCCCATATATGGTAAAAACCCTACAAAAATCTTCTCCAGAACTGGTGGGCCGATTTCCACGAAACTTGGTATGTAGCATCGGGGACTTTAGCCCATCATAGTTTGATAAAATGATGACCCTTGGATTCTACGGCAAGGTCAAATTTGGAAACTTAGGCTTTTACATGGGAAAAAGTGAAAACTATGGATTTTTTGAAAACTATTGCAGCCTGAGGCCTGAAAAGTGGTAGATGAAAACTAATGGAGTAGATGAAGGTATGTGATTAATTTAGGTCAAGGTCATCTCTTGACCTTGGCCAGTCTGTCGTCCATACACACTTTTCAAAGATCTTCTTCTCTGAAACTGCTTGGCCAATCAAAGTGAAATTTTATGTGAAGCATCCATGGATAGGGGAGACGAAAGTTTGATTTTGAAATCCAGGTCACATGACCAAGATGGCCGCCACACCCATATATGGTAAAAACCAATCTTCTTCTCCAGAACCGGTGTGACGGTCAGTTTTTTCCCCAGTCAGTTTTTTCCCCGGGGAAAGAATGGGCCGGCCCGTTTTTTCCCCGGGGAAAAAACTGACTAGTCAATTCTTTCCCCGGGGGAAAAAACTGACTAGTCAGTTCTTTCCCCACCCAGTCAGTTATTTCCCCCCATATGTTTTTTTTTTTAAATCATAATTTATAAGTGGAAATAGCTGGTATAACTTAAAAACATATTTTAAGCTGACCTGACCATATGAGATTTTACAATTGAAAGATAGGGGGTGGGGGGGAAAGAATAGGCCAGCCCATTCTTTCCCCCCTAATAATAAAAGTTCATAAGCTTGTAATAACCACTCTACTTTTGGGCTACTCTGCATATTTTAGAATTACTTTCTATAACAATGCTGGTTTTGAATATGTAAATGCTTTTTCTTAAGGTTCATCAAAACTTGTATGTGTGGGGAGGGGGGGGGGAAAGAATGGGCCGGCCTATTCTTTCCCCCCTATAGATACAGAGTCATAAGCTTGTAATAACCACTCTTAATTAATTTCGAGCTACTATGCATATTTTAGAATTACTTTCTTAGTTACAATGCTGGTTTTGAATATGTAAATGTTTTTATTTAAGGTTCGTCAAAACTTGTATGTGTGGGGAGGGGGGGGAAAGAATGGGCCGGCCTATTCTTTCCCCCTATAGATACAAAGTCTTAAGCTTGTAATAACCACTCTAATTTGGAACTACACTGCATATTTTAGAATTACTTTCTTACTAACAATGCTGGTTTTGAATATGTAAATGCTTTTTTAGCTCGCCTGCACGAAGTGCACAGAGCTATTGTTGTCACCTCGGTCGTCCGCGTTTACGTGTACGTCCGCGTCCGCGTCACAGTTTTTAAAATTGTTATATCTTGATAGTCACTGACCAGAAATCATTCATATTTGGAACATTGCTGCATATGAGGGTCCTCTGTGATTTAGTGTGAAGGGACCTGTGGGGTCATGCCTGGGGGCAGGGCTAGAGGTCAATATCTAGAACACCTTTGTACAATACTTAGATGCTGTGTTAGTTTCTCATCAACTGTAAAGCCTAGAACTGTCAAACCTTACATAAGGCTTCTGCTCGATGTCCCGACTCGGCACCCACATTGTCCGACTGACCTTGACCTATATTTCATGCTCCAGTGACTTTGTCATTTTTGAAGCCAACCCTTAATATCTCATCAACTATAAAGCCTACAACCATCAAACCTTGCATATGGCTTCTCCTTGATGTCCCGACTCGGCACCCACACTGACCTACTGACCTTGACCTATATTTCATGCTCCAGTGACTTTGTCATTTTTTAAGCCAACCCGTAATATCTCATCAACTATAAAGCCTACAACCATCAAACCTTGCATATGGCTTCTCCTCGATGTCCCGACTTTGCACCCACATTGATCTAGTGACCTTGACCTATAGTTCGTGCTCTAGTGACTTTGTCATTTTTGAAGCCAACTCTTTATATCTCATCAACTATAAAGCCTACAACCATCAAACCTTGCATATAACTTCTCCTCGATGTCCCAACTCGGCACCCACATTCACCAAGTGACCTTGACCTATATTTCGTGCTCTAGTGACTTTGTCATTTTTGAAGCCAACCCTTAATATCTCATCAACTATAAAGCCTACAACCATCAAACCTTGCATATGGCTTCTCCTCGATGTCCTGACTCGGCACCCACATTGACCTACTGACCTTGACCTATATTTCATGCTCCAGTGACTTTGTCATTTTTAAGCCATCCCTTAATATCTCATCAACTATAAAGCCTACAACCATCAAACCTTGCATATGGCTTCTCCTCGATGTCCTGACTTTGCACCCACATTGATCTAGTGACCTTGACCTATATTTCGTGCTCTAGTGCTTTTTTCATTAAAGTTTTTAGAAGTCTATATCTCTTGAACATGTTGATACTTTGCATGTTGGTAGATGTTGGTCTGAAGTTTTATGCAGTACCATCATGACCCACCCTGGATGACCTTGAGGTCAAGGTCACAGACTTAGAATTTTTTTGCCAAAGTTTTCGGTTAAAGTTTTTAGAAGTCTATATCTCTTGAACATGTAGATGGATCAAGTTGATACTTTGCATGTTGGTAGATGTTGGTCTGAAGTTTTATGCTGTACCATTATGACCCACCCTGGGTGAACTTTAGGTCAAGGTCATGGCCTTAGAAATTTTTGGTTAAAGTTTTGGGTTAAAGATTTTTGAAGTCTATATATCTCTATGTTGATGGATCAAGTTGAAACTTTGCATGTTTGTGGATATTGGTCTGAAAATATTGCTGTACCATCACAACCCACCTGAGCGACCTTGAGGTCAAGGTCATGGGTCATAGATTTTGATAAGTTTAGTGGCAAAGCACAAGTCAGGCGAGCTACGCTGTCCTGCGACAGCTCTTATCTTAAGGTTCATCAAAACTTGTATGTGTTGGGAGGGGGGGGGGGGAAAGAATGGGCCGGCCTATTCTTTCCCCCCATAGATACAAAGTCTTAAGCTTGTAATAACCACTCTAATTTCGAGCTACACTGCATATTTTAGAATTACTTTCTTAGTAACAATGCTGGTTTTGAATATGTAATTGCTTTTTCTTAAGGTTCATCAAAACTTGTATGTGTTGGGAGGGGGGGAAAGAATGGGCCGGCCTATTCTTTCCCCCCTATAGATACAAAGTCATGAGCTTGTAATAACCACTCCAATTTCCAGCTACACTGCATATTTTAGAATTACTTTCTTAGAAACAATGCTGGTTTTGAATATGTAAATGCTTTTTCTTAAGGTTCATCAAAACTTGTATGTGTTGGGAGGGGGAGGGGGGGGGAAAGAATGGGCCGGCCTATTCTTTCCCCCCTATAGATACAAAGTCATAAGCTTGTAATAACCACTCTAATTTTGAGCTACTCTCCATATGTTAGAATTACTTTCTTAGTAACAATGCTGTTTTATGTAAATGCTTTTTCTTAAGGTTCCTCAAAACTTGTATGTGTTGGGAGGGGGGGGGGGGAAAGAATAGGCCGGCCCATTCTCCCCCCCCCTCCCCACACATACAAGTTTTGATGAACCTTAAAAAAAAGCATTTACATATACAAAACCAGCATTGTTACTAAGAAAGTAATTCTAAATTATGCAGTGTAGCTGGAAATTAGAGTGGTTATTACAAGCTTATGACTTTGTACCTATAGGGGGGAAAGAATAGACCAGCCCATTCTTCCCCCCCCCCTCCCCACACATAAAAGTTATGATGCAAAGTCTTAAGCTTGTAATAACCACTCTAATTTCGAGCTACACTGCATATTTTAGAATTACTTTCTGAGTAACAATGCTGGTTTTGAATATGTAAATGCTCTTTCTTAAGGTTCATCAAAACTTGTATGTGTTGGGAGGGGGGGAAAGAATGGGCCGGCCTATTCTTTCCCCCCTATAGATACAGAGTCATAAGCTTGTAATAACCACTCTTAATTTCGAGCTACTATGCATATTTTAGAATAACTTTCTTAGTTACAATGCTGGTTTTGAATATGTAAATGTTTTTATTTAAGGTTCGTCAAAACTTGTATGTGTGGGGTGGGGGGGGGGGAAAGAATGGGCCGGCCTATTCTTTCCCCCCTATAGATACAAAGTCTTAAGCTTGTAATAACCACTCTAATTTGGAACTACACTGCATATTTTAGAATTACTTTCTTACTAACAATGCTGGTTTTGAATATGTAAATGCTTTTTCTTAAGGTTCATCAAAACTTGTATGTGTTGGGAGGGGGGGGGGAAAGAATGGGCCGGCCTATTCTTTCCCCCCATAGATACAAAGTCTTAAGCTTGTAATAACCACTCTAATTTCGAGCTACACTGCATATTTTAGAATTACTTTCTTAGTAACAATGCTGGTTTTGAATATGTAATTGCTTTTTCTTAAGGTTCATCAAAACTTGTATGTGTTGGGAGGGGAGGAAAGAATGGGCCGGCCTATTCTTTCCCCCCTATAGATACAAAGTCATGAGCTTGTAATAACCACTCCAATTTCCAGCTACACTGCATATTTTAGAATTACTTTCTTAGTAACAATGCTGGTTTTGAATATGTAAATGCTTTTTCTTAAGGTTCATCAAAACTTGTATGTGTTGGGAGGGGGGGGGGAAGGAATGGGCCGGCTTATTCTTTCCCCCCTATAGATACAAAGTCTTAAGCTTGTAATAACCACTCTAATTTCGAGCTACACTGCATATAATATTTTAGAATTACTTTCTTAGTAACAATGCTGGTTTTGAATATGTAATTGCTTTTTCTTAAGGTTCATCAAAACTTGTATGTGTTGGGAGTGGGGGGGGGAAAGAATGGGCCGGCCTATTCTTTCCCCCCTATAGATACAAAGTCATAAGCTTGTAATAACCACTCCAATTTCCAGCTACACTGCATATTTTAGAATTACTTTCTTAGTAACAATGCTGGTTTTGAATATGTAAATGCTTTTTCTTAAGGTTCATCAAAACTTGTATGTGTTGGGAGGGGGGGAAAGAATGGGCCGGCCTATTCTTTCCCCCCTATAGATACAAAGTCATAAGCTTGTAATAACCACTCTAATTTCGAGCTACTCTCCATATGTTAGAATTACTTTCTTAGTAACAATGCTGGTTTTGAATATGTATATGCTTTTTTCTTAAGGTTCATCAAAACTTGTATGTGTTGGGAGAGGGGGGGGGAAGAATGGGCCGGCCTATTCTTTCCCCCCTATAGATACAAAGTCTTAAGCTTGTAATAACCACTCTAATTTCGAGCTACTTTGAATATTTTAGAATTACTTTCTTAGTAACAATGCTGTTTTTGAATATGTAAATGCTCTTTCTTAAGGTTCCTCAAAACTTGTATTTGTTGGGAGGGGGGGGGGGAAAGAATGTGCCAGCCTATTCTTTCCCCCCTATAGATACAAAGTCAGAAGCTTGTAATAACCACTCTAATTTCAAGCTACTCTGCATATTTAAGAATTACTTTCTTAGTTACAATGCTGGTTTTGAATATGTAAATGACTAAATGCTTTTATTTGAGGTTCGTCAAAACTTGTATGTGTGGGGAGGTGGGGGGGGAAAGAATGGGCCGGCCCATTTGCATGTTTGTGGATATTGGTCTGAAAATATTGCTGTACCATCACAACCCACCTGAGCGACCTTGAGGTCAAGGTCATGGGTCATAGATTTTGATAAGTTTAGTGGCACAGCACAAGTCAGGCGAGCTACGCTGTCCTGCGACAGCTCTTTTCTTAAGGTTCATCAAAACTTGTATGTGTTGGGAGGGGGGGGAGAATGGGCCGGCCTATTCTTTCCCCCCTATAGATACAAAGTCTTAAGCTTGTAATAACCACTCTAATTTCCAGCTTCACTGCATATTTTAGAATTACTTTCTTAGTAACAATGCTTGTTTTGAATATGTAAATGTTTTTTTTTTAAGGTTCATCAAAACTTGTATGTGTAGGGAGGGGGGGGGAGAGAATGGGCCGGCCTATTCTTTCCCCCCTATAGATACAAAGTCATAAGCTTGTAATAACCACTCTAATTTCGAGCTACTCTCCATATGTTAGAATTACTTTCTTACTAACAATGCTGTTTTATGTAAATGCTTTTTCTTAAGGTTCCTCAAAACTTGTATGTGTTCGGAGGGGGGGAAAGAATGGGCCGGCCTATTCTTTCCCCCCTATAGATACAAAGTCTTAAGCTTGTAATAACCACTCTAATTTCGAGCTACACTGCATATTTTAGAATTAATTTCTTAGTAACAATGCTGGTTTTGAATATGTAAATGCTCTTTCTTAAGGTTCATCAAAACTTGTATGTGTTGGGAGGGGGGGGGAGAATGGGCCGGCCTATTCTTTCCCCCCTATAGATACAAAGTCATAAGCTTGTAATAACCACTCTAATTTCGAGCTACTCTCCATATGTTTGAATTACTTTCTTACTAATAAAAATAATTGTTAGATCCTTTGGAAGCAGTAAAAATACAAAGCTAGAAGTTGGATCATATTGTACAATTTCGGGTAATGAACCTTCATCAGTGACCCGTTATAAAACTGGCAGCGAAAGCCAGACATTTTGCTGCAATTTCAAGAATTTACATCTGTGTAGTCTTAATCAAAGACTCAAATTCCCAAAGGGGCCGAAAAATCAAAATACTGTTAAGAAGATGATTCTTAACATATAAAAATTTGAAATACTTCATATATATTCACTGATCCCAAAGGATCAAAAGAAAAATATAATCTGCACTATGGATGATGTACGGGGAGACTTTTTAGGGCCGCCACACGGCACAACACCAGCTGCAGTAATAGCAAATAAAAATAATTGTTAGATCCTTTGGAACCAGTAAAAATACAAAGCTAGAAGTTTGACCATATTGTACAATTTCGGGTAATGAACCTTCATCAGTGACCCTTTATAAAACTGGCAGCGAAAGCCAGACATTTTGCTGCAATTTCAAGAATTTACATCTGTGTAGTCTAAATCAAAGACTCAAATTCCCAAAGGGGCCGAAAAATCAATGCTGTTTTATGTAAATGCTTTTTCTTAAGGTTCCTCAAAACTTGTATGTGTTGGGAGGGGGGGAAAGAATGGGCCGGCCTATTCTTTCCCCCCTATAGATACAAAGTCATAAGCTTGTTATAACAACTCTAATTTCCAGCTACACTGCATATTTTAGAATTACTTTCTTAGTAACAATGCTGGTTTTGAATATGTAAATGCTTTTTCTTAAGGTTCATCAAAACTTGTATGTGTTGGGAGGGGGGGGGGAAGAATGGGCCGGCCTATTCTTTCCCCCCTACCTGAACATATCAATCTTCATGATTCGGTAAGTCAAAGCATTGAAATATTCAAAGACCAGCTTTATAACTAAGAAACTAATTCTAAAATATGTGGAGAAGCTCGAAATAGGAGTGGTTATTTCAAGTTTAAGGATTTGTAATTATAGGGGGGAAAGAATTGACTAGTCAGTTCCTTCCCCGGGGAAGAAACCGGCCGGCCCATTCTTTCCCCCCTACCATAACATATTAATTTTCATGCAGATTTCAAAGTCAAAGTATTAAAACATTCAAAGACAAATTTTATTACCTAGAAACTAATTCTAAAACATGCATTGTAGCTCAAGCTTACAAATTTGTATTCATAGTGGGGAAAGAATAGGCCGGCCCATTCTTTCCCCCCTGCCCATACCATAACATCTCAAATTTGATGTATCCAAAGTCAAAGCAGACCAACTTTGTTACTAAGAAACTAATTCTAACTAGAGGACCATTGGTCCTGTAGCTCACCTGAGAGATAATCACATTGTAAGCTCATGAGATTTAAATTAATTGAGAATCGACCAATGAAAGTCTATGCATGGACACTATTGACCCCCGGGGCATGGCCAAATTTGACCCAGGGGCATGACTGGCACAATTTATAATAGGGACTACCAAACATTGCTACATACAAAATATAGAAGCTCTGGGCCTTTTGGTTTCAGAGAAGAAGATTTTTGTTAGTTTTTCCCATTGTAGGTCTATGGAGACTATCTACCCCCGGGGCGTGGCCAAATTTAACCCCAGGGGCATGGCTGGCACAATTTATGTAGAGGACCATTAGCCATTGCCACATACAAAATATCAAAGCTGTGTGCCCTGTGGTTTCAGAGAAGAAGATTTTTGTTAGTTTTTCCCATAGCAAGTCTATTGAGACTATCAACCTCCAGGGCCTGGCCAAATTTGACCCCAGGGGCATGAATGGCATAATTTATGTAGAGGACCATTAGCCATTGCTACATACCAAATATCAAAGCTGTGGGCCTTGTGGTTTCAGAGAAGAAGATTTTTTAATTTTTTTCCTATAGTAAGTCTATGGAGACTATCAACCCCCGGGGCGTGGCCAAATTTGACCCCAGGGGCATGAATGGCACAATTTATGTAGAGGACCATTAGCCATTGCTACATACCAAATATCAAAGCTGTGGGCCTAGTGCTTTCAGAGAAGAAGATTTTTTTTAGTTTTTCCTATTGCAGGTCTATGGAGACTATCGACCCCCGGGGCGTAGCCAAATTTGACCCCGGGGACATGATTGGCACAATTTATGTAGAGGACCATTAGCCATTGCCACATATAAAATATCAAAGCTGTGGGCCCTGTGGTTTCAGAGAAGAAGATTTTTTAATTTTTTTCCCATAGTAAGTCTATGGAGACTATCAACCCCCGGGGCGTGGCCAAATTTGACCCCAGGGGCATGAATGGCACAATTTATGTAGAGGACCATTAGCCATTGCTACATACCAAATATCAAAGCTGTTGGCCTAGTGGTTTCAGAGAAGAAGATTTTTTTAGTTTTTTTCCTATTGTAAGTCTATGGAGACTATCGACCCCCGGGGCGTGGCCAAATTTGACCCCAGGGGCATGATTGGCACAATTTATGTAGAGGACCATTAGCCATTGCGACCTACAAAATATCAAAGCTGTGGGCCCTGTGGTTTCAGAGAAGAAGATTTTTTAATTTTTTTCCCATAGTAAGTCTATGGAGACTATCAACCCCCGGGGCGTGGCCAAATTTGACCCCAGGAGCATGAATGGCACAATTTATGTAGAGGACCATTAGCCATTGCTACATACCAAATATCAAAGCTGTGGGTCTAGTGGTTTCAGAGAAGAAGATTTTTTTAGTTTTTCCAATTGTAAGTCTATGGAGACTATCGACCCCCGGGGCGTGGCCAAATTTGACCCTAGGGGCATGAATGGCACAATTTATGTAGAGGACCATCAGCCATTGCTACATACCAAGTATCAAAGCTGTGGGCCTAGTGGTTTCAGAGAAGAAGATTTTTTTAGTTTTTCCCATTGTAAGTCTATGGGACCTATCTGTTGCCATGGAAACCACAATTTTGATACAATCTGCTCCAAAACCTAATGCCATCAATCCCCCAACCCAATTATGGTTCACATTAAATTTGATCAAGATCGGCCTACTAGCTTCAGAAATATTCTTCTTTGAAATTGTGGACGGACGGACGGACGGACGGACGACGGACGGACGACGACGGACGACGGATGCCTGCCTATCCTATAAGCTCACCTGTGAGCCTTCGGCTCAGGTGAGCTAAAAATATGCAGGGTAGCTCGAAATAGAGTGGTTATTACAAGCTGATGAATTTGTATGTATAGGGGGGAAAGAATAGGCCGGCCCATTCTTTCCCCCCTACCTTAACATATCAATCTTCATGATTCCTAAGTCAAAGCATTAAAATATTCAAAGAGCAGCTTTATAACTAAGCAAATAATTCTAAAATATACAGAGAAGCTCAAAATAGGAGAGGTTATTACAAGTTTATGGATTTGTTATTATAGGGGGGGGAAAGAATTGACTAGTCAGTTTTTTCCCCGGGGAAGAAACAGGCCGGCCCATTCTTTCCCCCCTACCTTAACATCTCAATTTTCATGATTCCAAAGTCAAAGTATTAAAAAATTCAAAGACAATCTTTATTACTTAGAAACTTATTCTAAAACATGCAAACATGCAGGGTAGCTAAAGCTTACAAATTTGTATTCATAGGGGGGAAAGAATAGGCCGGCCCATTCTCCCCCCCCCCCATACCTTAACATCTAAAATTTGATGTATCCAAAGTCAAAGCAGACCAACTTTGTTATTAAGAAACTAATTCTAAAATATGCAGGGTAGCTCGAAATAGAGTGGTTATTACAAGCTGATGAATTTGTATGTATAGGGGGGAAAGAATAGGCCGGCCCATTCTTTCCCCCCTACCTTAACATATCAATCTTCATAATTCCTAAGTCAAAGCATTGAAATATTCAAAGACCAGCTTTTCAACTAAGAAAATAATTCTAAAATATGCAGAGAAGCTCGAAATAGGAGTGATTATTACAAGTTTATGGATTTGTAATTATAGGGGGGGAAAGAATTGACTAGTCAGTTTTTTCCCCGGGGAAGAAACGGGCCGGCCCATTCTTTCCCCACCCCCATATGGATCATTGTAGTTGAGTCGATAAAATATTTTGTGCTCATCTACATACTAAAGTGGCATAGAATCTGTTTTTGTTTTTAGCTTAAGCTGAGTGATATAATTTACTGAATTTGGGTATGATGTGAAATCCTACAGGCCCAATCCCAACTACTCAACAATTACTAAAGAATGTGTAAAACATAAAAGAAATTGTGCAAAGATACATTCCGTGACTTATTAAGTTTCGCAAAAGATCAGCTCTTCAAAGTACTGATTACAAAAAATTTACATGGGGGGAAAAAACTGACTGGGTGGGGAAAAAACTGACTAGTCAGTTTTTTCCCCGGGGAAAGAATGGGCCGGCCCATTCTTTCCCTGGGGAAAAAACTGACTGGGGGGAAATTCCGGCCTGTTACACCGGCTGGCCGATTTTCATGAAACTTGGTATGTAGCATTTGGGACTCCAGCCCATCATAGTTTCATCAAATGATGACCATGATGACCATAGGATGACCTTGACTTATTTTACAGCAATGTCAATTTTGGAAACATAGGCTTTTTACATGGGAAAAGTGAAAACTATGGATTTTTTTAAAACTGTTGCAGCCTGAAACCTGAAAAGTGGTAGCTGCAAACAACTAATGGAGTAGATGAAGGTATGTGATTAATTTAGGTTAAGGTCATCTCTTGACCTTGGCCGGTCTGTCGTCCATACACACTTTTCAATGATCTTCTTCTCTGAAACTGCTTGGCCAATCAAAGTGATAATTTATGTGGAGCGTCCATGGATAGGGGGAATGAAAGTTTGACCGCGAAATTCGGGTCACATGACCAAGATGGCCGCCATGCCCAACTATGGTAAAAACCACTCAGAAATCTTCTCCAGAACCGGCTGGCCGATTTTCAAAAAACTTGATATGTAGCATTTGGGACTCCAGCCCATCATAGTTTGTTGAAATGATGACCCTAGGATGACCTTGATCTATTTTACGGCAAGGTCAATTTTTGAAACATAATGAAAGTTTGACCGCGAAATTCGGGTCACATGACCAAGATGGCCGCCATGCCCAACTATGGTAAAAACCACTCAGAAATCTTCTTCTCCAGAACCGGCTGGCCGATTTTTGCAAAACTTGATATGTAGCATTTGGGACTCCAGCCCATCATAGTTTGTTGAAATGATGACCCTAGGATGACCTTGATATATTTTACGGCAAGGTCAATTTTTGAAACATAGGCTTATACATGGGAAAAGGGGAAAACAATGAATATTTTGGAAACTGTTGCAGGCTGAGACCTGAAAGTTGCTAGATGCAGACAACCAATGGAGTCAATGAAGGTAAGTAATTAATGAAGGCCAAGGTCATTTCTTGACCTTGACTCAAGGTCATTTAAATATCAAAATTAAAATTATGGTTTTCTCAGAAATCACTGGATTTGGAAACTATTGTAGCCTGAGACCTGAAACTTGGCAGATGCAGACAACTTATGAATTCAATAAAGGTGTGTGAGTATTCAAGGTCAAGGTCATTTCATGATGGCTTAATACTCCAGGGTCAGGCTTCAGGTGAGGGTTCTCAGGACCAATGGTCCTCTGGTGTTTTCTTGTTACTCCAATCAATACATTGTACACTCTGGTGTGTTTGCAGGATGAGCCTACATGCATGAGGATAGAACCTGTATAGGGATCTTTAACCTGCACAGGGGATGACTGACCCTGCACAGGGGGCCTCCAGTTAAAGTCCCAATCCGAAGGACGGCGCACTCTTATCATGTCATTCCTGCAAATGACATGAAGGGAAGCTTGTTCGGACCAACAAATTTTCCTCGCCGCTGGCGGGGATCGAACCCAGGTCTTCGAGCACAAGAAACCAGTGCGCATTATCCATTCCTAGCTATCTTCTGTAGTCTAACAACACTTCATCCCATGATTTCCTTGGCTTGCCAGATCTTTTCTGCGCAACTACGTTTAGCTTGCATCTTGAGCAATCCAGCCTTTGCTGTGCTCTACGTGTCCATACCATCTCATTCTGCTGGAGCGTAGCACCACATCTATATCCTGGAGTCCAAGCTTTGAGAGAAGGGAATCTGAGCTTACTTCATAATTATAGCCCCGCTTTGAAAAAGTGGGGCTATACTGGATTCACCCTGTCCTTCCGTCGTTCTGTCCTTCCGTTATTCCGTCATTCCGTTATTCCGTCCATAATTCTGTTACCACTCATAACTTGAGAACCAGTTGTAAGACTTTAACCAAATTTGGCATATGCATCAATGTTGACAATATTAACTTATGTATAAATGCATGTCAGTTTCCCCAAATTTGCATAAGAGTTATTGCCCTTGGATGGCCCTAAATTGACATCAGAATTTGGTTTCCGCTCAATATCTTGAGAACGAATTGACAGAATCCGACCAAATTTTGTATGCACATCATCATTGACAAGATCTAGCTTGGGATTGTTACCCGTCATTTTTCGCAAAATTTTGACGGAGTTACGGCCCTTAATTGACGTCAGAATTTCGTTTCCGCTCAATATCTTGAGAACGAATTGACAGAATCCGACCAAATTTTGTGTGCACATCAACATTGACAACATCTAGCTTGGGATTGTTACCCGTCATTTTTCGCAAAATTTTGACGGAGTTACATGTACGGCCCTTAATTGACGTCAGAATTTCATTTCCGCTCAATATCTTGAGAACGAATTGACAGAATCAGACCAAATTTTGTGTGCACATCAACATTGACAAGATCTAGCTTGGGATTGTTACCCGTCATTTTTCGCAAAATTTTGACGGAGTTACGGCCCTTAATTGGCGTCACAATTTCGTTTCCGCTCAATATCTTGAGAACGAATTGACAGAATCCGACCAAATTTTGTATGCACGTCATCGTTGACAAGAACTAGCTTGGGATTGTTACCCGTCATTTTTCGCAAAATTTTGACGGAGTTACGGCCCTTGATTGACGTCAGAATTTTGTTTCCGCTCGATATCTTGAGAACGAATTGACAGAATCCGACCAAATTTTGTATGCACATCATCATTGACAAGATCTAGCTTGGGATTGTTTCCCGTCATTTTTCGCAAAATTTTGACGGAGTAACAGCCCTTGATTGACGTCAGAATTTCGTTTCTGCTCAATATCTTGAGAACAAATCGACAGAATCCGACCAAATTTTGTGTGCACATCAACATTGACAAGATCTAGCTTGGGATTGTTACCCGTCATTTTTCGCAAAATTTTGACGGAGTTACGGCCCTTAATTGACGTCAGAATTTCGTTACCGCTCAATATCTTGAGAACGAATTGACAGAATCCGACCAAATTTTGTATGCACGTCATCGTTGACAAGATCTAGCTTGGGATTATTACCTGTCTTTTTTTGCAAAATTTTGACGGAGTTAAGGCCCTTGATTGACGTCGGAATTTCGTTTCCGCTAAATATCTTGAGTAAGAATTGACAGAATCGAACCAAATTTTGTATGCACGTCATCATTGACAAGATCTAGCTTGGGATTGTTACCCGTCATTTTTCGCAAAATTTTGACGGACTTACGGCCCTTGATTGACGTCAGAATTTCGTTTCCGCTCAATATCTTGAGAACGAATTGACAGAATCCGACCAAATTTTGTATGCACATCATCATTGACAAGATCTTGCTTGGGATTGTTGCCCGTCATTTTTCGCAAAATTTTGACGGAGTTACGGCCCTTGATTGACTTCAGAATTTCGTTTCCGCTCAATATATTGAGAATGAATTAACAGAATCCGACCAGATTTTGTATGCACATCATCACTGACAAGATCTAGCTTGGGATTGTTACCCGTCATTTTTTGCAAAATTTTGACGGAGTTATGGCCATTTATTGAGGTTAGAATTTCGTTTCCGCTCAATATCTTGAGAACGAATTGACATAATCAGACCAAATTTTGTATGCGCATCAATATTGAAGAGATCTAGCTTGTGATAGTTACCTGTCATTGCTTTTTTCACCCTGCAAAAAAGCTGAGAAGCGGGGCTATAGTCAGATTCTCTGACAATTCTAGTTCGCCTTGACATTACAGATCCAGCGGATCATCACACGGTCATTGTGCAGTAGGCGGTTAAGTGTAGCCAAGTCATGGCCCATGTTCCTGCCGTATGCAGCATTCAGGCTGCCCAGTGCTCCTATTTTTCCTATTTTTTCCTATATTTTCAGGGTTTCCTATTTTTTCCTATATTTTGATCCCAAATCCTATATTTTCCCATCAAATTCCTATATTTTTCAAAATGCTGCAGATAATAATGAAATTTCAAGGAAAAATCATGGAATTTTGGTTTGAAATGCCGGTTTTGATGTCTTTGGCATTCATTTTTTACCTCGCTCGCTCGTAACTTGATAAATAAAGTATTTTTTCTTCATCAGAAAACAAGATAATCCTGTGAGGTAAGTTACTTCTACAACTTGAGTAGGTTTTAAAATAATGGATCACACACCTATACCAAAATTACACCAGTAAGATTTGCCTTCTTGCTGCTATATGTTAATATTTATGGTTTTCATTGCTATAAAAAAGCCATTTTAGGCCGATAATTTCCTATTTTTCTCCTATTTTTTGAACATAAACTTCCTATTTTTTGAAGCCCAAAATATATATTTTGTACCAAAGTGCACCGGGCAGCCTGAGCATTACACTTCTCACACAAGTTGAATACACTCGATTTTGGGTCAAAAGTGGCAGATTGCGGTTGGTGAGGAGGGGGAGTAGCTATCAGAACTTGCCCTAAGCGGATTTGCAATGCGTTACTGCAGCCAGTTCACAACCACCACCAGCAGAAAGCATGTCTCCTAGATAACAGAACTCTGGAACAGCCTCAACTGTTTCGTCATCAACCTGAACCTCCTTCACTAGTCTTCCATCTATTGGACGTGCCTTTCTCAGGCAGCGAGTACATCTGAAATCCTTTGATTCCAATGCATTTCTTGTGGATCCAGGACAAGTAGCCACCACAGAAGATAACATTTCTTCCTACACCTGTCTGACAGACGCCACAGAGATCCTTTCCAGATTTTATCAGAAGGTCCAGATTGGGGCCAGAGACCATGAACTTTGTCTTCCCCATGTTCACTCGAAGGCCTTTCCTCTCCATCTCTGCTTTCCATGTCTTCAGCTTTAATAGTAGTTCCTCCATGTACTCAACACTAATCATCAAGTCATCTGCATACAACAGCTCCCAAGGGCAGCCTCACAGTTCGGAACTCCCTGGATAAAGCCTCTAACACAATAATGAAGAGAAGTGGGCTTAGGACAGAGCCCTGATGAATGCCTACTTTGACACCAAACTTCTCACTGTATTCACTGCCAACTCGTACTCACATCTTTATACATGGACCGGATACTCGTTGATTCCTAGTTTTCGCATTGCCCACCAGATGGCATCCCGTGGGACCCGATCGAATGCTTTCTCCAGATCAACGAAGGCCATGTAGAGCAGCTTGTTAGCAGCTAAGTGCTTCCCTTGTAGTTGATGGACAATGAAAATCGCATCTGTAGTGCCACAACCTGACAAAAAGCCACACTGCATCTCATCAATCTCAACTCTTTGCCGGATGAGCCCTTCTACTACACGCTCCAATACTTTCATCGTCTGTTCAATCAGCTTCAAGCCCCTGTAGTTGCCCCTGTTCAGAGCATCTCCTTTGCCCTTGTACAAATTGTAATTTATAATGATAATGTTCTATGGTAATGCTTTTGAACATGTATCTAAATGTTATAGAAATATAATAGATTAACTATATTTCAGGACTGTATTCGAGCAACATGGTTCTATAAATGTTGATGGAATAGGACCATTTGGGAGAGTGATAGAAATGTTTGCAGAAAAATTTCTTCATGCTGGTGTTAAAAGAGTATGTATTTCTGTAATTACGTATAATAATAATATTAATCTCTATATTATAGGAGGATAACGTGTTTAGCACAAATGCCAGTCTTTCATATGGTCCTCCACTGAATACAGACATTGATTATTATTGATTTTTTATTCTTGCAAACTGCAATGGTGATAATATTTTATTTTTGGAGAAGAGAAGTTTGTGCTTGCCTTATAATGCTGAGCGCCAAGCAGGACAGCCACTGGTACCATTGTTAATGTCTTTGGTGTGACCCGGCATCAAACCCACGACCTCCTGCACCCGAACGGGAATGATAGATGTTGAGAAGAGTCATAGATAGGTTTTCAATATAACACGGCCATGTCATGGCCCCCAAAAGGATTCTTTTGCTATACTCATATTTCTATTTTAAGTAACCTGATTATATGTATAATACTGTGTTCTATTTCTATGGATTCATAAGATAGTATTTAAATGACCAGTCCACTAGTCAATTTGTGGGATGGTTCTGTTCATGTTTTACATTTCACTGAAAAGCATTGGTCATATGCAGCCGATACGTTTGTTTGATGTCTCATCACAATGACTAGAGAAGTCCGGAATCAAACTCATGACCACTGATTTACAGGTCGAGTGGCTCAACCACTACGCCGCAGAGTCTTGATTGTGTTTTATACATGGTTACAGGTATCCTACAAAACATGGAGCTTTACAATTTCTATTTACATATACATTTCAGTCTCTGTCGATCATGGAAGAGCTGTTACATGAAAGATATTCCAGTCAGGAACATAACAGATGATGAACTGTTGTGTCTGGTTTGATCTGTTTGCAATGAAATATTTCCTACAAATGTTAATGACACATTACCTCATAGAAAGCAGTATTAGGGACATTTAAAAAATTTACCATTTGAATGCACTGATTGTATTTTTAGCTCACCGAAGGCTCACCGAAGGTCCTTTGCTCTGTCATTCGTTGTCGTCGTCGTCGTTCACACTTTTCAAACATCTTCTCGTCTGAAACTGCTTGGCCAATCAAAGCCAAACTTCATGTGGCGCATCCTTAGAAAGGGAGAACTTAAGTTTGTATAAATGGTCCAGGTCACATGACCAAGATGGCCGCCATGGCTATTAATAGCAAAAACCTTTAAAAATCTTCTCCAGAACCAGAAGGCCTATGATTTTGAAACTCGACATGACGCATCAGGCAATGGAGCTCTTCAAAGTTTTTGTAAATTATGACCCTGGGATGACCTTGACCTATTTTACGGCAAGGTCAATATAGGTCGCCCATGCATTTGAAAGGGGAAAATTGCTGAAATATGATTTTAGGGGCAGAATTTGCATGAAATGGGCAGATGGACAGAATATTTATGTTTATGAAAAAAAAAATCCCCAGGGGGTTGTCTGCCCCTGTCCCGGGGCTATATACATGTATATGATCATAATATTCAAACATCTTCTCCTCTAAAACCGCTTGGCCAATCAAAGCCAAACTTTATATCGAGCATTGTTTGGAAGGGACAATGAAAGTTTGTATAAATGGTCAAGGCCACATCACCAAGATAGCTGCCATGGCTATAAATAGCAAAAACCTTCAAAAATCTCCAGAGATAAAGGCCTATGATTTTGAAACTTGGCATGAAGCATCAGGCAATGGAGCTCTACAAAGTTTATATAAATCATGACCCTTGGATGACCTTGACCTATTTTAAGGCAAGGTCAGCTAAGGTCGCCGATGCATTTGAATGGGGAAATTTGTTAAAATATGATTTGAGGGGCAAAAGTTGCAGGAAATGGGCAAATAGACAGAATATTTATGTTTATGAACAAACTTTGTACCTAGTGGGTTGTCTGCCCTTGCCCCATGGCTATATACATGTACATGATCATAATATACAAACATCATCTGCTCTTAAACCACTAGGCCAATCAAATCCAAACTTTATGTGGCGGATTATTAAGAAAGGGCAATGAAAGTTTGTATAAATGGTCAAGGTCACCTGACCAAGATGGCTGCCATGGCTATAAATAGCAAAAATGTTTAAAAATCTTCTTCTCCAGAACCAGAAGGCCTTTGATTTTAAAACTTAGCATGAAGCATCAGGCAATGGAGCTCTACAAAATTTATATAAATCGTGACCCTTGGATGACCTTGACCTATTTTATGGCAAGGTCAACTTAGGTCGCCCATGCATTTGAATGGGGAAAATTGTTAAAATGTCATTTGAAGAGCAAAACTTGCAGTAAATTGGAAAATGGACTGAAGTTTTATGATTTAAAAAAGAAATTGACTCCAAGGGTTGTCCTGACCCGGCCCTGAGGTTATATACATGTATATTACCATTCTAGTCAAACAAGTTGATAGGTCTATATATTATCAGGTTTCAGGTGAGCGTTTACAGGACCATTGGTCCTCTTGTTCTTGTTGTTATAGACTTTTGTCAAGTATAAGTCAAGTATATGTTGATGTTTATAAATATTAAACGGAACAGACATCTGATTATTAGCTCACCTGAGCCGTTAGGCTCACAAGGTGAGCTAATAGTATGGCCATGATCTGGCGTCTGTCCGTCGTCCATCCGTCCACAATTTCAAAGATCTTCTCCTTTGAAACCGCTTGGCCAATCAAAGCCAAATTTTATATGAAGCGTCTATAGGAAGGGGGAACCAATGTATATATAAATAATCCAGGTCACATGACCAAGATGGCCGCCACGCCCATATATGGTAAAAAACTTTAAAAAATTCTTCTCCAGAACCGGTGAACTGATTTCAATGAAACTTGGCATGAAGCATCTATGACTCAAGTGCTACAATGTGTATATAAATAATTACCTTGCAATGACCTTGACCTATTTTACGGCAAGGTCAATTTTGGAAACACTGGCTTTTTCATGGGAAAAAGTGAAAACTATGGATTTTTTGAAAACTATTGCAGCCTGAGACCTGAAGATTGGTAGATGCAAACAACTAATAGAATAGATGAAGGTATATGATTTATTTAGGTTAAGGTCATCTCTTGACTTTGGTTTGTCTGTTGTCTATACACACTTTTTAAAGATCTTCTTCTCTGAAACCACTTGGCCAATCAAAGCCAAATTTTATATGAAGCATCTATAGAAAGTGGGAAGCAATGTGTATATAAATAATCCAGGTCACTTGACCAAGATGGCCGACATGTCCATATATGGTAAAAACCCTTCTTCAGCACCGGTGAACCGATTTCAACGAAACTTTGCATGAAGTATGGATGACTCAAGTACTACAATGTATATATAAACCATGACCCTGTGATGACCTTGACCTGTTTTACGGCAAGGTCAACATAGGTCGCTAGTGCATTTGAATGGGGAAAACTTAGAAAATGTCTTTTAAAGTAAAAGTCTTGCATGAACTGGGCAGTAGGATTGAATATTAATGATTCTGAAAATAAAATGGACCTCAGGGGCCAATATGCACCCACCACGGGGCAATATACATGTATATCTCCATAATATTCAAACATCTTCTCCTCTGAAACCATTTGGCCTTGATAAACCATTTGGCCAATCAAGGCCAAATTTTATGTGAAACATCTATAGGAAGGGGTAACCAATGTGTATATAATAATGCAGGTCACATGACCAAGATGGCCGACATGTCCATATATGGTAAAAAACCTTCAAAAATCTTCTCCCGAACCGGTGGACTGATTTCAAAGAAACTTGGCATGAAGCATCGATGGCTAAAGTACTACAATGTATATATAAATCATGACCCTGTGGTGACCTTGACCTATTTTACGACAAGGTCAACATAGGTCGCCAATGCATTTGAATGGGGAAAACTTTTAAAAAGTCATTTGAGGTGTAAATCTTGCAGGAAATGGGTAGTAGGACTAAATATTAATGATTCTGAAAAAAAAATGGACCCAAGAGCTCATATGCCCCCACCCTGGGCCAATATGCATGTATATTACCATAATATTCAAACATCTTCTCCTCTGAAACCACATGACCAATTAAAGCCATGCCCATATATGGTAAAATCCTTCAAAAATCTTCTTCTCTGAAACCAATGGACTGATTTCAATGAAACTTGGCATGAAGCATTGATGGCTAAAGTACTACAATGTATATATAAATCATGACCCTGTGATGACCTTGAGCCAGTTTTTGGCAAGGACAACATGGGTTGCCTATGCATTTGAATGGGGAAAACTGTTCAAATGTCATTTGAAGGGGAAAACCAGCAGGAAATTGGCAAATGGACAGAATATTGATTGTTCTAAAAAAGAAAATGGCCTTAGGGCTTCATCTGCCCCAGCACTGGGGTTAAATATCATAATATTCAAACATATTTATTGGTATATGTAGCAGATCTCAGGTGAGCGTTTACAGGACCAATTGGTCCTCTGATTTTAGGAAGTGGTCGTTTTCATGGCTGCTTAGAACACAAAAGGAACAGACGTCTGATTATTTTAGGAAGTGGTCATTTTCATGGCTGCTTAGAACACATAATATGAGCCACCTCGTGGGAACACAAAAGGAACAGACGTCTGATTATTGTAGGAAGTGGTCGTTTTCATGGCTGCTTAGAACACATAATATGAGCCACCTCGTGGGAAAACCAACAATGTGGTTTCCGAACAGGTCTGACACAAATCAGGCTACACAGTCACAGAAGCAGAGTAGAAGCTTGAAATTTCGGATTTAAGAAGAAGAGAAATTGTACTTTTAAGAAGAAGAGGAATTGTACTATCTGTGTAGCGAAAACAAAGGCGCTGATCGGCTTCGCGGTTACCGTGAACCCGATCTGCGTCTTTGTTTTCGCCTATGCAAATTGTTGGTTTTCCCATGAGGGGGCTCATATGATACATCGCTGCAATGCCTTCCTATATTTTTTGGGAGCTTTTCTTGGAGAAAAGTCTATATTTACTACTGCTATGTGCTTAAGATAGCTGTTCTTATCTGACCATCCAGTATTGATTGTTCAGTACCGTCCTTGTTATACCCCTGGTATTTATGCTGACGGGTATGTAGTTTTTAGCTCACCTGAGCCGAATGCTCACAGGTGAGCTTATAGTATACCCATGCTCCGTCGTCGTCGTCGTCTTTCACACTTTTCAAACATCTTCTCCTCTGAAACCCCTGGGCCAATTAAAGCCAAACTTCATGTGGAGCATCCTTAGGAAGGGGGAAGAAAAAGTTATATAAATGATACAGGTCACGTGACCAAGATGGCCGCCATGGCTATAAATAGCAAAAACCTTTAAAAATCTTCTCCAGAACCAGAAGGCCGATTTCCACGAAATTTGGTAGGTAGCATCGAGGACGCGGGCCCGTCATAGTTTACATAAATCATGACCCTAGGATGACCTTGACCTATTTTACGGCAAGGTCAACTTAGGTCGCCAATGCATTTGAATGGGAAAAATGGTAAAATGCTATTTAATGGGTGAAACGTACTTGGAATAGGCAAATTGGACAGAAGATTAATGTTAATGGAAAATTTTAGCCCCTGGGGGGTTGTCTGCCCCTGCCCCGGGGCTATATACATGTATATATCCATAATAATGAAACATCTTCTCCCCTGAAACTGCTTGACCAATCAAAGCCAAACTTCATATGGAGCATCCTTGAGAAGGGGTAAAGAAAGTTTATATAAATGGTCAAGGTCACGTGACCAAGATGGACGCCATGGCTATTAATAGAAAAAAAACTTTAAAAATCTTCTTCTCCAGAACCAGAAGGCCAATGATTTTGAAATTTGGTGTGAAGCATCAGGCAAATGGAGCTCTACACAGTTTATATAAATCATGACCATGGGATGACCTTGACCTTTTTTACGACAAGGTCAACTTAGGTCACCCATGCATTTGAATGGGAAAAATGGGAAAATTTCTTTTAATGGCAGAAAACTTGCTAGGAATGAGCAAATGGACAGAAAATTTATGTTTATGAAAATATTTTGGGCCCAGGGGGTTGTCTGTCCCTGCCCCGGGGCTATATACATGTATTTGACCGTAATATTGAAACATCTTCTTCTCTGAAACCGCTTGGCTAATCAAAGCCAAACTTTATGTGGAGCATCCTTAGAAAGAGGGAATGAAAGTTTATATAAATGGTCAAGGTCACATGACCTAGATGGCCGCCATGGCTATAAATAGCAAAAACCTTTGAAATTTTTCTTCTCCAGAACCAGAAGGCCTATGATTATGAAACTTGGCATGAAGCAGCAGGCTATGGAGCTCTACAAAGTTTATTTAAATCATGATCCTGGGATGACCTTGACCTATTTTACGGCAAGGTCAACTTAGTTCACCAATGCATTCGAATGGGAAAAATAGTAAAATGGAATTAAATGGAGGAAACTTGCTGGGAGTATGCAAATGGACAGAAAATTTATGTTTATATGGAAAAAAATTTGACCCCAGGAGGCTGTCTGCCCCTGCCCTGGGGCTATATACATGCATATGACCATAATATTCAAACTTCTACTTCTCTGAAACCGCTATACCAATAAAATTTAAACTTTAAGTGGAGCATGGTCAGGAAGAGGGAATGAAAATTTATTTAAAAGGTCAAGGTCACATGACCAAGATGGCTGCCATGTCTATAAATAGCAAAAACCTTTAAAAATCTTTTTCTCCAGAACTAGAAGGCCTATGATTTTGAAACTTGGCATGAAGCATCAGGCAATAGAGCTTTATAAATTGTATATAAATCATGACCCTGGGATGACCTTGACCCATTTTAGCTCATCACAGGTGAGCTTATAGTACACCCATGCTCCGCCGTCCGTCGTCGTCCCCACTTTTCAAACAACTTCTCCTCTGAAACCGCTGGGCCAATCAAAGTCAAACTTCATGTGGAGCATCTTTAGGAAGGGGGAAGAAAAAGTTATATAAATGATACAGGTCACATGACCAAAATGGCTGCCATGGCTATAAATAGCAAAAACCTTTAAAAATCTTCTTCTCCAGAACCGGAAGGCCTATGATCTTGAAACTTGGCATGAACCACCAGGCAATGGAGCTCTACAAAAGTTATATAAATCATGATCCTGCGATGACCTTGACCTATTTTATGGCAAGGTCAACTTAGGTCGCCAATGCATTTGAATGGGGAAAAATGGTAAAATGCTATTAAATAGGCAAAACTTACTGGGAATAAGCAAATAGACAGAAAATTAATGTTTATGGAAAAAATTTGGCCCCTGGGGGTTGTCTGCCCCTGCCCCGGGGCTATATACATGTATATTTTTATAATATTGAAACATCTTCTCCTCTGAAACCGATTGGCCAATCGAAGCCAAACTTTATGTGGAGCATCCTTAGGAAGAGGGAAAAAGTGTATATATAAATGGTCTAGGTCACATGACCAAGATGGCCGCCATGGCTATAAATAGCAAAAACGTTTAAAAATCTTCTTCTCCAGAACCAGAAGGCCTATGATTTTGAAACTTGACATGAAGCATCAGGCAATTGGAGCTCTACAAAGTTTATATAAATCATGACCCTAGGATGACCTTGACCTTTTTTACAGCAAGGTCAACTTAGGCCGCCCATGCATTTGAATGGGAAAAGATAGGAAAATGTCATTTAATGGCAAGAAACTTGCTAGGAATGAGCAAATGGACAGAAGATTTATGTTTATGGAAATATTTTCGGCACAGAGGGTTGTCTGCCCCTGCCCCAGGGCTATATACATGTGTATGACCATATTATTCAAACATCTTCTTCTCTGAAACCGCTTGGCCAATCAAAGCCAAACTTTATATGGAGCATTCTTAGGAAGAGTGAATGAAAGTTTGTATAATTGGTCAAGGTCACATGACCAAGATGGCCGCCATGGCTATAAATAGCAAAAACCTTTAAAAATCTTTTTCTCCAGAACCAGAAGGCATATGGGTTTGAGTCTTGGCATGAAGGATCAGACAATGGAGCTTTACAAAGTTTATATAAATCATGATCCTGGGATGACCTTGACCTTTTTTTATGGCAAGGTCAACTTAGGTTGCCCATGTATTTGAATGGGGAAAATTGTTACAATGTCATTTGAAGGGCAAACCTTGCAGTAAATTGCTAATGGACTGAATCTTTATGATTTAAAAAAGAAATTGACTCCAGAGGTTGACCCTGCCCTGGGGTTATATACATGTATATTACCATTCTTAGTCAAACAAGTTTATTGATGTGAGACAAGCCATGTTCTGCTTGCGGGTGTGTCAGGTGGTTTTTCCCCGGGTACTCCGGTTTTCGCCCCACCTACCGATTGATTCGTCTCGATATGAGTGAAAAAGCTTGAAAGGGACGTAAAACTGAATCCAAAAAAAAAACAAAAAAAAGTTTATTGGTATATATCTCAGGTCTCAGGTGAGCGTTTACAGGACCATTGGTCCTCTTGTATGGCAAGGTCAACTTAAGTCACATATACAAGATTTCAGGTGAGCGTTTATAGGACCATTGGTCCTCTTGTTAGCTCACCTGAGCCAAAGGCTCACAGGTGAGCTTATAGTATACCCATGCTCCGTCGTCCGTCCGTCGTCCACAATTTCAAAGATCCTCTCCTCTGAAATCGCTTGGCCAATCAAAGTCAAACTTAATGTGGAGCATCCTTAGGAAGGGGGAACGAAAAAGTTATATAAATGGTCCAGGTCACATGACCAAGATGGCCGCCATGGCTATAACTTGCAAAAACCTTTTTAAAAAAATCTTCTTCTCCAGAACCAGTGGGCCGATTTCCACGAAACTTGGTATGTAGCATCGGGGACGTGGGCCCATCATAGTTTATATAAATCATGACCCTAGGATGATCTTGACCTATTTTACGGCAAGGTCAACTTAGGTCGCGGGAAAAAATAGTAAATGCTATTTAATGGGTAAAACTTACTCAGAATAGGCAAATGGACAGAAGATTAATTTTAGCCCCTGGGGGGTTGTCTGCCCCTGCTCCGGGGCTATATAGATGTATATGACCATAATATTCAAACATCTTCTCTGAAACCGCTAGGCCAATCAAAGCCAAACTTCATGTGGAGCATCCTTGGGAAGGGAGAATGAAAGTTTATATAAATGGTCAAGGTCACATGACCAAGATGGCCGCCATGGCTATAAATAGCAACAATGTTTATAAGTCTTCTTCTTCAGAACCAAAAGGCCTATGATTTTGAAACTTGGTGTGAAGCATCTGGGAATGGAGCTCTACAAAGTTTATATACATTATCACCCTGGGATGACCTTGACCTATTTTACGGCAAGGTCAACTTAGGTCTTCCATGCATTGGAATGGGAAAAAATAGGAAAATGTAATGAAATGGCAAAAAAAAAAACTTGCTAGAAATGAGCAAATGGACAGAAGATTTATGTTTAAGAAAATATTTTGGGCCCAGGGGGTTGTCTGCCCCTGCCCCGGGGCTATATACATGTATATGACCATAATATTGAAACATCTTCTCTGAAACCGCTAGGCCAATCAAAGTCAAACTTTTTGGAGCATCCTTAGGAAGAGGGAATGAAAGTTTGTATAAATGGTCAAGGTCACATGACCAAGATGGCCGCCATGGCTATAAATAGCAAAAACGTTTAAAAATCTTCTTCTTCAGAACCAGAAGGCCTATGATTTTGAAACTTGGTATGAAGCATCTGGGAATGGAGCTATACAAAGTTTATATAAATCATGATACTGGGATGACCTTGACCTATTTTACGGCAAGGTCAACTTAGATCGCCCATGCATTTGAATGGAGAAAATTGCTAAGACAAAACTTGCAGTTAATTGGCAAATGGACTGAATTTTTATTATTTGAAAAAGACATTGACTCCAGGAGTTATTCTGACCCTGCCCTAGGGTTATATACATGCATTGTACCATTCTAGTCTAACAAGTTTATTGGTACATGAATATATCTCAGGTCTCAGGTGAGGGTTTACAGGACCATTGGTCCTCTGGTTGCTTTTCCGTTCGTATGTTAGTTAGTTAGTTGGTTTCTTCGTAATTCCGAACGTTCGTGGAATTTATGTTGAAGTTTTGGTTAAAGCTTCTCTAGAGGTGTATATCTAATGAACCAATGGTCAGAAACCATTCATATTTGGACCATAGGTACCCTATAGGGTTTGCTTTGTTTCCATGAGTTCGGACTCTAGGGTCCATGCCCGATGGTGGGGATGGAGATCAAAATCTAGGTCACCTTTAAAATGTGATGTTTACAATGAAAATGTTTCTTCTTAACAAACAATCATAGGGATTTATTCTTATTTAGTTCATAGATACCCTTTAGGGTTTGCTTTCATATTCCATGTCACCAAATCGTGGGTACCTTCTCCAGGGGTGGGGCTAGAGGTCGAAATCTAGAACACATTTATAAAATGATAGATACCATGATAAATTTTCTGTAAGTCAATTTTCTTGACATCCACAATGTCCTGTCAGAAAGCATTCATACTTAGACCACAGGTACCATGTAAGGTTCAGACTCTAGGGTCCATGTGCGGGGGGTTGGGCTTGAGGTCAAAATCTAGAACTTCTTTAAAAATTGTATTTTCTGTACTTTTCTTTACCACAATGTTTAGAAATCATTCATACTTGCACCATAGATACTCTATAAGGTTTGCCTTGTTCCTAATGACATTAGACTCTATGGTCTATGCCCAGGGTGGGGCTAGAGGTCAAGATCTAGGACATGTCAGTGCATATACAAAATTATTTTTATACCCCACACTAAAACGAAGTTTTAAGGGGGGTATACTGTTTTCACGTTGTCCGTCCGTCCGTCCGTCTGTCCCATCCGTAACACTTTGTTTCCTTAATACCTTGAAGCCCCTTAGCCGGAATTTCATGAAACCTTGCACACACATACATATTGATGGGGCAAATATTATGATAAAACATAAGGGGCTAGGGGCCAGTTCTGTGAGAGTTATTTCCCTTTGTAATTCTTAATGGCTGTGTTTATATGCATATTCTTTAATATCTTGAAGCCCCTAAGCGGGAATTTCATGAAACCTTGCACACACATACATATTGATGGGGCAAATATTATGATAAAACATAAGGGGCTAGGGGCCAGTTCTGTGAGAGTTATTTCCCTTTGTAATTCTTAATGACTGTGTTTATATGCATATGTATGGTGCCTTCATGGGCCGATCAACTCCTACCACAGTTTTCCATGAATAACTCTGCAACTTAAACAATACAATGGTGACATGTTTGACATTTGCATGAAGTAGTTTGATAGTGAAAAAATATTTTTTGACAAAATTACAACTGAGAGACAATTTTTCATGAGCATTTTCTATTACAGGGGATGTGCATGTGCTATGGCTATACGGGCCGATCAACTCCTACCACAGTTTTTGCTGGAGCCATTTGATACTTTGCCATCACGATACAGACACACTGGACATGTGCATGAAGAAATATTATTTTGGAAAAATAATTTTTAACAAATTTGCAGCTTTGTGAACTTAGACAATTTTTGTGCATTGTTTCCAACATGGGTTCCATGGTAGTGCCTATACGGGCCGATCAACTCCTACCACAGTTTTTGCTGGAGCCATTTGATTTTATTTTTTGCCATCACGATACAGACACACTGGACATGTGCATGAAGAAATATTATTTTGGAAAAATAATTTTTAACAAATTTGCAGCTTTGTGAACTTAGACAATTTTTGTGCATTGTTTCCAACATGGGTTCCATGGTAGTGCCTATACGGGCCGATCAACTCCTACCACAGTTTTTGCTGGAGCCATTTGATACTTTGCCATCACAATACAGACACACTGGACATGTGCATGAAGAAATATTATTTTGGAAAAATAATTTTGAACAAATTTGCAGCTTTGTGAACTTAGACAATTTTTGTGCATTGTTTCCAACATGGGTTCCATGGTAGTGCCTATACTGGCCGATCAACTCCTACCACAGTTTTTGCTGGAGCTATTTGATACTTTGCCTTCACAATACAGACACACTGGACATGTGCATGAAGAAATATTATTTTGAAAAAAATGTATATTTTTGACAAAATTTCAGCTGTTTGAACTTAGACATTTTTTTTGTGCAAGTTTTCAACATTTATACTAAGGTGTGCAGATATGGGCCGATCAACTCCTACCACAGTTTTTCTTAGATTTTTTTGATATTATGCCTACATAATGTACACCCATTGGACATTTGCATGAAGAAATATTATTGCAAAAAAATAATTTTTGACAAAATGACATCTAAGAGAACTTAGACATTTTTTTTTACAGGTAAGGGCATTCATGGGCCGATCAACTCCTACCACAATTTTTGATGGAACAATTTCATATTGTGCCTACATGATGTACACCCATGAAGAAATTTTATTGCGAAAAAAATAATTTTTGACAAAATGACACCTATGAGTACTTAGACAATTTTTCTTCTTTTTGTTTACATGTAAGGGCATTCACGGGCCGATCAACTCCTACCACAGTTTTTGATGAAACAATTTCATATCGTGCCTACATGATGTACACCCATTTTACATTTGCATGAAGAAATTTTATTGCGAAAAAATAATTTTTGACAAAATGACACCTATGAGAACTTAGACAATTTTTCTTCTTTTTGTTTACAGGTAAGGGCATTCACGGGCCGATCAACTCCTTCCACAGTTTTTGATGGAACAATTTCATATTGTGCATACATGATGTACACCCATTGGACATTTGCATGAAGAAATTTTGTGATTTTTTTTTGACACCTATGAGAACTTAGACAATATTTCTTCTTTTTGTTTACAGGTAAGGGCATTCACAGCGGGGGGTATCTAATAAGTCTTGCTTATTGCCAATTCTTGTTATATTTCCATTGGTTAATTTGCATATTGGTTCATGTAAAACAAAATGGCTGCCTGAACAGCACTTGTAGCCTATTCAGAGTCAAAATGCTTTAAGTGATGGGTGAGAAAAATAATCAATGATGGTCTTGAGGCCTCAACATGGAAATCTCAGGCTTGTTTTCAGATTATTCGAGTCTCATCCTCGGCAGAGCCTCGGATGAGACTTGAATAATCCAAAAACTTGCCTGAGATTTCCTTGTCTTGGCCTCAACCCCATCATAAATTCTTTTAATCTCTATGTATATTACATTGATCATAAAAAATAACTTGCAGCATATCTATTTCAAGTCAAATGCTATTAGAATTTCAAAATGTAGCATGTTTTCTGGGACACACGGTATTTGTAGTACTGCCATGCTGGCTGCATGCATGGCAAATAAGTTTCAGTATGCACATAGCTGCACAGTGGGATTGTCTATGTTATGTTAGGCACATGATAGTTTGTTTATATTGACTTTTCCAACTGGTTAACAGGTGTCATGTATGAGGGTCTGGATGGGGTATAATGATTAATGAATAATGGCCTAAAATTTTAATGAGAGTGAATAAAGAGCAAAAAAAATAATGATTAGTGAATAATGAGGTCCTAAAGAATAATGAATAAATGTAAATTTTTAATGAATAGCAGAGTAATCTAAAGAATAGTGAATAATAACATTTAATGAATATGCTAAAATTTGGCTATGGAATTGTCTTAGATGGCCTTCCTGACACTCCAGAATTCCATTTTTTTCTGGGGTCTGGACGCCCCCAGACCTGATTTAGTTCAAATTTTGTATTCATATTTCATAAATCATTGAATATGTCTGGAAGCCAAGCATGTAGGGGCTCACCTCATGGACCAATTGAAAAAGAAATGTGTCATTTGAAGGCAGAGAAAAATAAATAATTCTGGATGTTTACTGAGCCAGATACTATTTCAATGTTGTGTTTGCTTATGTATATGTACTTTCTTTTTATTCTACTACCCTACTTTGTCTTTATTTTGTACATGTATGTTCAAATTCTATAATGATAATCTGTTCTGTGGATGGATATAATCTTGCTTGTTTATACGACAGAACATAATTACAGTGTCTTTTGTAATCAGAAACAAAGCAGCACTAAGAAAGTTAATGCAAATTTTTTCTGGCAATTTATATGGCGCTACATATTTTTTTCCTTGCTCGCTTTGCTCGCTCGGTATTTAAGACTAGTAAAATGTATTGTACAAGCAGACACAAGCACAAATCCATATATCACATATGACTCCTATGCGAACTAATTAACAGCATTTTATTATAACTTTTGCCCCTGAAGTTATAATTTTTCTCAAATAACCTTTGTTTTGTATTCATAATTGAAGAGAAATATTCAGGGTAAAACTTAGGGTGTATTCAGTATTTAAGGTGGAGGGGATTATACTCCCAACAGATTTAAAAGGGGATTTGCTAAAAAATTTGGTATACTATTTCGGAAAGTTTCTATGAGGCTTTGTGATCTAGCAGAGTATATTATTATGCTTCTCTCAAGATGTTAATATCAATGTTGCACTCAGTCTACAATTCATATCATAGAGCTAGTCCTTGTGGCTTGAGATAAGGGATGCCTTAGGTGGGGAACACCTATTTGCTTATTATTGGATATTAGTTGGGTGAAGAAGGCACGACTAGTAATTATCATATTTTAAAGAATAATCAAGCTAATTTTAATGAATAAGCCAAAATTTTAATGACACTGAATAAATGGCTAAATTTTTAGTGATTAGTGAATATCAGGACCTCCCATCCAGACCCTCATGTATTATAGCCATTTTAGAGGACTGATCAGTTTATACATGTATAACCATTTTTGTATGTCATTATACCCATTTACACGGATGCCCAGTGGCCTCCTCTCTGTATCTTAGTATTTCTCAATGGTCAGATAATATGACATGCTTGAGAACTATTTCTTCACCCCCTTATTTGGCCTTGTGGAAAATGGCCAGGTGCTGGGAGGAAACAGAAAGAAAACAATTTAAGGAAAAATACTTAAAAGAGGAATAAAACTTTGTAGGCAGGTGAAACTCTCGCATGTTAAAAGCTATATCTCATTCATTAAGGTAGCTGTGCTTTATAAACACTGACGAGTTTATAATCAATTAGTGGTGTGTGTGTTTTTTCTGCGGACATGATCTTGCTCTAGAATGACTCATCTTTAAAACAACCATTTTGGATGGATGACCAACAGCCATGCACATTGCCATTTTGCCTTTCCATTACGAAAACATGTCTGTGTAATGTATACCCTCTTGAACCCCAATTTTAAATAGCAAAACTGTGGTATGCAGGGGTGTACCTATTTTTCTTATTTTTGCTCCAAAACATAGATTGTGGGTACTCGTTAGAACCGCCTCGTACCCACAATCTATAATTTGGAGCAAAAATAAGAAAGATATAAAAAAAAATTCAGCTGAAAATTTTCAATTTTTAAAGCTAAAAAAATCTCTGTTTATTGTGGCAAGTTTACGTAATGTTAATGGCAGTGTTTGTTAGTGATATTTGTTGAACTACCAGCCTTTGGGTTATTTTGAATAGTTTGATAGTTTCTAAATAGAACGTTTTATACATGATGAGAAGTTATTATTGCTCACTCAGGGATTTAGGTCTTCTACATCTTTATTTGTTTATTTTGGAATATGTCAGCAATAACCAATAAAAGGAAAACAGAGCCTTACTTTTGGTGTTTTACTTCAATTTTTTTTCCAAGTTTTTCATTTCAAGGAAATGACAAGGTATCTTTATCTTGTCTTCCACAACGACCCATAATATGCCAACCGGATTTTAAAAACTACAACATTCTTCACTTTATATTCATCATTATTTTCTTTAAAACGCCAAATGTCTGATGGATTTAAGGCCTGATTTCGTCCTCATGTGTTGGTAAAAAATTGAGTTTTGGAATTTTGAGGAGAAAAGTATTGTAAACATCAGGTTTAGGTCCCTACTCGTAAATTCTAGCACAACTATCACATTCAAATTACACGTTGTCATGGCAACGCTCCGAAAAGCATAGAAACACCACTTTTTAGCTCACCTGAGCCGAAGGCTCACAGGTGAGCTTATAGTATACCCATGCTCCGGCGTCCGTCCGTCATCGTCCGTCTGTCGTCCACAATTTCAAAGATCTCCTCTGAAACCTCTTGGCCCATCAAAGCCAAACTTCATGTGGAGCATCCTTAGGAAGGGGGAACCACTGGATGAAAAGTCCGATTTACGAATGCCTCAAACACAATTCAAACATTTGGAACCGCCAAAGTTTATTAGGGTTTCCATACATTTACAATTCATTGATTCGCGAGAATTTGTCTTGCATTTGCACATACGAAAACATAATGGTTTGACCTATTGCGGTCGTATCGCAAAGATCATAACTACCGCATTTTGCGTAAAATGCAAGAGACTTGGAAATCATATAAAAATGTCATCAATCACAAGGTTTTATCACATATAACAAAATTAACAAAATTTCAAAAAATCACTACCTTTTAAACCTGCACATTTACGTATTAGTTTGCAGGCATTGAGTGTACACTGCGCATGCTAGCTCAACTTGGCATCGTAAAAGCTTGTAAAATGTTATCTTTGTGTATATCAAAAAATGTTTCGGAAATACTGTTGTGCTGTAATATTTCAGGTACTTCACATTGTTTTCGCAAAGATGTATTCTTTTATCGCATTTGGATGCATTGAAGTTGTGCTGCAAATGCATGCGTTTCTAAATAAAAAAGATTATAGGAAAGAACGTTAAATGTGGACAAGACATATGTTTTGACGTGTTTTTTAGAACTAACCAAATGTAACTCTTTTCATTGATTTGAAAGGTACTCAAATGTTGAAAAACACGAATAATACGGCACATTTTACATATATCCAATTGTTAATAAACAGTAACATTTGTGCGAGATTTTGTGATCGTAAATCGCAATAAATGCGTCAATTTGACATACAGTGCACTTCGGCAAAAGTTTATAAAATTCAATCTACGCAATGGATTTTCATTGAAAAAACGTACATAATTGCATATATTTGTATAAGCAGGTAAACACCAGTAAATGAGTAAGTTTGAATGCTTGCAATTGGTTGTAGGTTTTGTTGTAATTTGGCCATGGATGTCTTTGGTTTGGTTGTAGTTTTACGTCCCGGTCAACAATTTTTCAGTCATGCCGGGACGGAGCCACAGCTTCCTGGGTAGTTAACCAGTACTTTGGGGAGCTTAAAGTGTCTTGCTGAGGGAAACACGAAATGAAGCTCGTGGATTCGAACCGAAGACCTCTAGATCCGAAGTTCGACAATGTACCTCTGAGCCACCGCGCTCCTCGTATAAACGTCTTTGGAAGTCTTTGTCTGAAAAGGAAAATAGAACCTCACACGACGACGACTGTGCTTATATCGCAAAATCATTATTTTTGAATATTATAGCAATTTAAACTGATATTCTTATAATTTTTGTTAGTTTCCTTATTTTGTTATAAATATATCAACATAAATCACTTTGAACTTGATAATAATAATAATAATAATAATAATAATTATAAAATAAAATGATGCTAATAATAACAATAAACAATGATAAGAGTGCTAATAAGTTTTTCCAGAAAAAAAATACGAAGTTCAACGGTGTTCAGTCTTTTTTTTTTTTTTTTTTTTTTTTTTTTTTTTTTTTTTTTTTTTTTAAATCGCATCACCTTGATATAAGGTCATGTCATCGAAACGTCAAAAATTCAAATTTAATAATATTCTAACAAGTCGTTATCGTTTCTCCCATTGAACCAAATGGGAACGCCAGTGTGCGAAAACAAACGATAATTTACCCTACAGCGTTACTGCGTGCGAAAGAGCGCGCTTATGTGACGTCGAACATTTACGTCCGAAGAGAATGAGTCCACTTGAAAACGCTGCAAAAATGTGAGTATTACTGTACTATTGGTAGTGTAAGAATCTAAGTAAGTTTTCTTATTCAACTGTTTATTATCGCGACTAACGCGTGATGTTGTCGGGCAAATGCGATAATTCACTCCGGCTCCACCGTCGTGAATTAATACATCGAAATCTGCCCTCTAACATCGCGTGTCAATCGCAATAATTCACAGTAGATAAAATCATTTCTTAAATATTAATCATAATAGATATAGACAATTAAAATAGTTCTTTTTTGCGAATTATTTGTCATAGATTTTCTCTTTTTACGAGCGTTATAAGTACAAGTGATAGCCGCAAAAGATCCAATCGTGTTTGTACGTCTAAAATCGCAAAGTCCATCATCGTGAATACAGAAATGTTAAATGGTATGATCCGCTGTGTTAGACGTTTTAAGATCAACTGCGAACAGTTTGATTCTGGGATATAAGCGAATCGTAGTATGTTCAATCCGATGTGGACGGTGCTTGATCATGGTTTTCATTCGTTCCGGTCTGGTATTTGATTAGTTCTCCTATTAGCATGATTAATGTAATTGAATTATGCAAGTTAATGTGGCTTTATGCAACGCAAAATGTTGCGTAATTAAAGATAAACTTATCAACTGTATATTTGGTCGCAGCATGTAAAAGTATCCCTTCATCTGTGAAAAGAAGCCGCCGTGGCCTAGTGGCCCGGGCACTGGACTTGTAAACCAAGGGTCCTGAGGTCGATCCTAGACTTCTCCAATGTTCTGAATGACACTCTAAATCGAGGCCCCGGTTCCATGTGACATTAGCTGTTGATTGGGACATGAAACACGAAGTCACTCAATCAATCCTTTACAAAAAAATGTAATTTTCTTTGAGGCTTATTTCAACTGAAACTTACATTATCCCGCAAAAAAAACAAACAAACAAACAATCAATAGATCTATTGGGAAAAAAATGGGAAGACAAAATTAAATAAGATAATTTTTATGCCTCGTTCCACGAACATTCCGTTTACGTGACGTCCTTAGTTTTTTCACCAAAGTTCATACGACAAAATCCATGTTCAAATTGTGAAACTCACGTGCCGTTTGACAATAGCGTTTTTATTTTGCCTTTTGAGTGCCAGTGTCATTTTCTAGTGTCAGGAAACAAAGTCCGTGTTGGCTATCATTTGTGTAAACGTGAAACGGTGTTCGAGCTGCACCTAATTTCTGAAATAATGCGTTACTATTTTCAAATTCATGTCATTAAATACTTATCTAAACTCGTCGAATCGTATGCAGTATATTATTTTTGCTATTTATGACTTTGTGAAAAAAACAACAACAAACATTTGGCAACATTTGGTACACTTCGCGACTTCACGATTTCCAAAGTGTTGTCAGCGACTGAAACCCTGAGTGTGACATTGTCTCTATACATAGGCTACAGCATCTACTCTATACCCTCCAAAATACCGGAACTGATGGATTACCCCTAAATATATTAGGAATTTTGAGCACATCCAAACCATGTGAAATTGCTAAAAACACTTAAATAGTGGACGACGACGACGGACGGACGCCGGAGTATGGCCATCCTTTAAGCTCACCTTGTAAGCCTTCGGCTCGGGTGAGCTAAAATATCCGCAAAAATCTCCTCTCCCATTTTGTTTTCTGAAAACCACAATAAATACCAAAATTTAAAATTTTGACCCTTAAGGAATAGGCACAGCCTATGTATAAAAAATGTTAGGTTTACCCCCCCCCCCCCCCACACACACACACTGGGAACTGATAGCGTTTGCAATTAATTATTCATGAATGCATGCCACCACACATGATAGGATGTATTGAAATTCGAAACATTTACATTAAACAGTGCCATATATTTAGGGGATAACTGTATTTATTTATTTATTTATTTTTCATTTGGGGCGGTATGTTGTTGGATATACGGTCGGAAATTTTGTTTTACGGCGACTCACAGCTGTTCATAGCTCCATGAACATCTGAAGAATCAAATAAATTTATTAAATATACTATCGCCAACTACGTTATTACATCAGACGCCGCGTTATTTTCTCTAGTGCATTAGAATTTCCGAAATTTGCTTATGTCCGAACTGTAAATTTACCTGTGAGGTAGCCGCAGTTGGTTTGAAACGGCGTAAATATAATGCAGTTCTCATTAGAACAGCTACTTCACGTGTAGACTGGCTACAGTCTGAAACATGCTTATGTTTGAAAATGTGCATATTATGATACATGTTCATCCATACTCTAGTAAAATCATTTCTTTCTATTAAATTCTACCTTCTGATCTTAAAACTAAGCCATCAGAACAAGACTTGCTTCTAATATTAGACTAAGACTAATTGATAAAAGTGAAGTTTTAAGGACTGGAGCCAGTCTACTTCACGTGATGCGCGGTCCTTTTTGCTTACGGTTATTGTCGGGACATAAATGTTTTGAAACTGCTTTGTTATACTTGATAGATGTTCGGCCCAGCTTGCATGAATACGAAGTTTATGGCTTATTAATTGCATCTGGTACATTTGTTGCTATGGGAAGCGCGGTAGCGCAGTGGCAGAGCGTCGGATTTCAGCGCCAGAGGTCGTGGGTTTGATCCTCACCGGCGGCACTGTGTTGTGTCCTTGAGCAAGGCACATTTACTTCCCATAGTACTAGTTAAACCCAGGAAGCAGTGGCTCCGTCCCGACATGACTGAAAAATTGTTGACTGGGACGTAAAGCCTCAACACAAACAAACAAACATTAGTTGCTTGCTAACTTGTAAAAGGATGTCCCGATTTGGGTTAGCCTCGGTGAATAAAGTATACATATTGTAATTTTGCTTTGTTTACACACAGCGTTTCACGATGTATTTATGGAACTATAAACTGCATTTCAACAAGTTCATTAAGGTTTGGCATCGGATGTTTAGATTAAATAATAAAGTACGATTGCATTTTTTTTTTTCAATTAATAGGTATGTTAACTTCGAAATGTTCACTTCATCCAATGAGGCTATTCCTAGGTCTTGCGATTCTGGATTTTAGAGGTATTTAGGTTTACCATACACAGGCTTGGCGGCCATCTTGGTCATGCTATCTTGACATTTTTAATAAATTGTTGTTTTCTCTTGGATAATTTGAATGGACAGACGCCGGGTCATGGGTATATACTGTAAGAGCTCAAGTAAGCTAAAGATGACGTCATCGCCTGTTTAGTCTTTTGTTTTTAAATTGGTACTCTTACGGAAATCCGGCACTGCATTTTCGTGGTAGCTCTTAGGTCTCCCTCCCTGGGTTTTACAGTGCCTGGATTCTCCATGAACACAAATCTCTGAGAGACAAAGGGGCAATATGTGATAAACAAGATGGTGACCGTGCAGCTTGTCGTCTACCCCCACTCCCCCGGGGGGGGGGGGGTACTTACGAATGAAACTGGTATGTATGTGTCGCCCTGTGTCGAAAATAAGGGGGCTTTCAGGCTTTCAGCCCTTGCAACAAGACTGGTCGCTTGCTGCTTATAAGTATCGAATAATAGTTCTTGGATTGGTTTGTTTGTTTGCTTGTGTTGAGGCTTAACGTCCCAGTCAACAATTTTTCAGTCATGTCGGGACGGAGCCAACGCTTCCTGGGTTTAACCAGTACTGTAGGGAGTAGATGTGCCTTGCTCAAGGACACAACACGGTGACGCTTGTGGGGTTCGAACCCAGGACCTCTCGATTCGGAGTCCGACGCTCTACCACTACGCCACCGCGCTCCCTCTTCTTGGATTGGTGTTGAGGGCCTGCATAGGCACAGAAATAAAATGCTTCTTTAAAATCAAGTTGATCGCAAATTCAGGTCACAAAACATGCATTTAAAACATTAGAGAGTCATGGTTGCCAGTCTTATTATGAACATGATATTCAATATTACACACGTGTATAATTTCGGCTAAGTTATTGTCGATTTTAAGAGTAAACTGCGGATATTACACGTGTATACTTTCGACAAAGTTTTTGTGGATTTCAAGAGTTAAATGCGGAGACAAAGAGCATATAGATTTTAGAATGATCATATATTTTAGAGAGACGTGGACGGACATTTAAGACGAAAAGGGCATCGTCTACAAGTTGGACTTTCGATTTCATTGGGAATTAAAACGTTTGTACATGTATGCCCAGTCAACAATTTTTCAGTCATGTCGGGACGGAGCCACCGCTTCCTTGGTTTAACCAGTACTATGGGAGGTAAATGTGCCTTGCTCAAGGACACAACACGGTGCCGCCGGTGAGGATCGAACCCCCGACCTCTGGCTCTGAAGTCCGACACTCTACCACTGCGCCACCGCGCTTCCCGTATGCCGTTTTATGCTTCTATCACCACACAAGACCAACCGATGTGTCATTACATATGCAGTCACATGATAGAAAATGTGCATGTTTTTTTGTGATGTAAATGTCCCATCAACATCTCAATAATATCATTCGGAGGCGGGACCTCGGTCTCAAAACACAAAACTTCCGTCAAATAATATTTGGATTAAAGTCTGTATGTACATATTTTAAAACATTGTTAGCTCACCTGAGCCGAAGGCTCACGAGGTGATCTTATAGTATACAAATGGTCCGGCGTCCGTCCGTCCATCGTCCACAATTTCAAACATCTTCTTCTCTGAAACCGCTTGGCCGATGAAAGTCAAATTTTATGTGGAGCATCCATGGGTAGGGGGAACGAAAGTTTGATCGCGAAGTCTGGGTCACATGACCAAGATGGCCGCCACGCCCATATATGGTAAAAACCACTCAAAAATCTTTTCTCCAGAACAGGCGGGCCGATTTCCACGAAACTTTGTATGTAGCATCGGGGACTCCAGCCCATTGTAGTTTGCGAAAATGATGACCCTCTGATGACCTTGACCTATTTTACGGCAAGGTCAATTTTGGAAACATAGGCTTTTACACTGGAAAAAGTGAAAACCATGGATTTTTTTTATAACTATTGCAGCCTGAGACCTGAAAAGTGGTAGATACAGAGAACTAATGGATTAGATGAAGGTATGTAATTAATTTAGGTCAAGGTCATCTCTTGACCTTGGCCGGTCTGTGGTCTATACACACTTTTCAAAGATCTTCTCCTCTGAAACCGCTTGGCCGATGAAAGCCAAATTTTATGTGGAGCATCCTTGGGTAGGGGAACGAAAGTTTGTTTGCGGGATCTTGGTCACATGACCAAGATGGCCGCCATGCCCATATATGGTAAAAACCACTCAAAAATCTTCTTCTCCAGAACCGGCGGGCCGATTTCCATGAAACTTGGTTTGAAGCATCCGGGACTCCAGTCCATCGTAGTTTGCGAAAATGATGACCTTGGGATGACCTTGACCTATTTTACGGCAAGGTCAATTTTAAAAACATTGTTTTTTACACTGGAAAAAGTGAAAACCATGGATTTTTGATAACTATTGCAGCCTGAGACCTGAAAAGTGGTAGATGCAGAGAACTAATGGATTAGATGAAGGTATGTAATTAATTTAGGTCAAGGTCATCTCTTGACTTTGGCCAGTCTGTGGTCTATACACACTTTTCAAAGATCTTCTCCACTGAAATCGTTTGGCCGATGAAAGCCAAATTTTATGTGGAGCATCCATGGGTAGGGGGAACGAAAGTTTGATCGCGAAGTCTGGGTCACATGACCAAGATGGCCGCCATGCCTATATATGGTAAAAACCACTCAAAAATCTTTTTCTTCAGAACCGATGGTCCGATTTCCATGAAACTTGGTATGTAGCATCGGGGACCCCAGCCCGTCATAGTTTGCGAAAATGATGACCTTGGGATGACCTTGACCTATTTTACATCAATGTCAATTTTGGAATTATAGGCTTTTACATGGGAAAAGGTGAAAACTAGGGATTTTTTGAAAACTATTGCAGCCTGTGACCTGAAAAGTGGTAGATGCAGAGAACTAATGAAGTAGATGAAGGTATGTAATTAATTTAGGTCAAGGTCATCTCTTGACCTTGGCCCGTCTGTTGTCTATACACACTTTTCAAATATCTTCTTCTCTGAAACCGCTTGGCAAATGAAAGCCAAATTTTATGTGGAGCCTCCATGGGTAGGGGGAATGAAAGTTTGTTAGTGAAATCCGGGTCACATGACCAAGATGGCCGCCACGCCCATATATGGTAAAAGCAACTCAAAAATCTTTTCTAGAACCAGTGGGCCGATTTCCATGAAACTTGATATGTAGCATTGGGGACCCCAGCCCGTCATAGTTTGCGAAAATGATGACCCTGGGATGATCTTGGCCTGTTTTACGTCAAGGTCAATTTTGGAAACATAGGCTTTTACATAGGAAAAAGTGAAAACAAAGGATGTTTTGAAAACTATTGCAGCCCGAGACCTGAAAAGTGGTAGATGCAGAGAACTAATGAAGTAGATGAAGGTATGTAATTAATTTAGGTCAAGGTCATCACTTGACCTTGGCCTGTCTGTTGTCCATACACACTTTATAAAGATTTTCACTGAAACCGCCTAGCAAATGAAAGCCAAATTTTATGTGGAGCCTCCATGGGTAGGGAGAATGAAAGTTTGTTCGTGAAATACGGGTCACATGACCAAGATGGCCGCTATGCCCATATACGGTAAAACCTCTCAGGTGAGCTACAGGACCCTTGGTCCTCTTGTTCTAAAATAGCAACGCTTTTAGGCATTGCTTTTGGGTTGGTATTTTAAGTTCAAATGTAACTGTTCTTTGCCTTTCATACTTTGTAAATGTCGAACATCAAATGGTCAGAAAAAGACTGTTTTGAATTTTCGTTTTATAAACTGCAGTGCCAGTCGAAAAAATCTTACAAAATGCCACACGCCACAAACCTGAAAAGGATCAATTTCGCACTGACTTTTTAATATACTCAACTACTAAAGAAAACTGGCACTTTCTGTTTTTGTCCTTCTGGAAAGGTACCAATATTAGATTTTAAAGCAAACGTTCATTGAGTAACAAGAGATCAAAGAGTTGTCTAGGAGAAACATAACTCTTAAATCTTTTAATATGACGTTGCGACGTCAAAACTAACGTTTGGGTTATTTTATGTCCGGCAGTGTCAGTCTCGGGAAACAAACTCCGTGTATGCTATCATTTGTGTAAACGTCATACGTTAGAGAGCGTGTTCGTACTGTACATAATTTCGGAAAGCACGCATTTCTATATTCATTTTAAAGAAAATGTTTTACACATTTCCTATCATATGCGCCATAGAATAAGCACTGTTTAGCAATATTTTCTTTCTTTGAAACATTTGTCAATATTTTGAACACTTTGGAACTTTAAAGTTTCCGAAATGTTCTCGGCGACCAGAAGATGCTATGTGAATATTTTACATTTTATAATCAATTATATGCGCTATATAAGATAGGGTATGTAAAATATTTCACAAATGACTCGTGCAAGCGTCACCACAAATTTTCCGAACTTAGGGTTAGTCCGAAATGTTACTTTTACGTGTGACGTCACAGTTGTTTACGTAACAGGTAGCATACACGGAGTTTGTTTCTCGACAGTGAGTGTATGTCTTCAGCAATTTTTGAAAAAAAAAGAAATAACATTTTCACGTCTGGAATGCAAAAAACAATGCTGACAAAAGAGCATTTTCAAATTTTGCACTTTTTCGTTGCAACGTTTGATATCAGATGGCTGGCGTATTGTATTGTATTGTATTGTATTGTATTGTATTGTATTGTATTGTATTGTATTGTATTGTATTGTATTGTATTGTATTGTATTGTATTGTATTTTTGCATTTTATTGTTTTATATTAATCAACTGAATGAAAATTCAATCTAGCAATATAAAATGTAATGTTTTTATTTGTAATATTCTCTTAATCCCCTCTGGCTTGTCTGTTGGTCGTATTGTACCAATAAAACGGGTTTTCGGTTATCAGTCAAACTGGACCCCTGCGTTGTTCGATCAAATCTTGTGTTGTTGTTTTCTTTGGTGGGTACCATATTCATTTTAATTACCACACCTGCCCTTATAAGCGCATACGAAAGTTTTGTGTTGCATTCTTTAGAAAATGGTACTGATAAACAAAAATGAATGAATGAATCAATCAATCAATCAAAAAGATTAGGCGGGCACTGCTTGAGTGACCATACTGCATATGAGTGTGTAACACTCATCGCATCAACTGACTGTCTTGGTTCATAGGTTGATACTTCTTCAGCGATGGCTCTAGATTCCATATGTTCAAATCCAAGGCGTAGAAAGTTGACCTAGGCATTGCGCAATACGTATATTCGCGACGAAACCAAAGACCTAAACCAGCTGCGAAGTTAAGTTGTTATTAATGTGCACATTTTGTTTCCGCGTATACAGCCAGAAAACACAGGGTTCGCTGTATTATTTCAAACAACTGGCCGTCTTACCTTCCATATCACTTGTAAGACTGACGCGTGTTGCAAACATATATAATCTTCACTGAATTTTCTGCGATCTTTAAACAGTATGCACTAGTCATTTGAAACCCCGGCCCCCAACCCCGGGGTAGAGTAGGGGAAATGAGCGGGGTTTTGACCAAAACAGCCCTGTCAGTGCGAAATAACTACCAAGAGTTTGCATTATTTGTCAAAGAGGGCATTGAAATAAAAAGATAGCGGACAGCGGGAGAAATTAGCCGTGGTTTAACCAACCAGCTGTCCCCGCAGGTCGGGGGTTTTAGCAGGGATCCGCTGGACCAGAAGTTGAAGCCCCCGCTATTCCCCGGGGGTGGGAGGCCTGTGTTACAAATGACTTGTGCATTATGTCAGTGATTTGAACTGGGAAAATCTCGCAAACATTCAAACGGTTTTCATTATTTTGCTATGTCATGTGAAACTTCTCTTCGGCATTTACGTTATGACAAGGTCAGATGCAAACTAGGCTGTACAGACAAAACTGATGGTCCATTAACTCTTATTGTAGCTACATTTGAATAAAAGCATTTAATATTTTACTTCTGTCAGCAGCAATTTTACCGAATATTTGCTATTGATATACTTCTGTCGATAGACACTGCGTAATTGATAAAAAATGTCAAACCAGACAACAAAATGAATCTCAGCCACTTATTAAAAATTCATGGATTTGCCGTATTTTGAAGAATACAATTTTTTGCGAATGTAAGAGAGGAATCCAAACATGTGAAAGCCCATATGTGTTTGTAAAAACATTATAATTACTTTTTTCTGCATCCTGAATGAACTACAGGTTTGGTCCATTTGTAGTAGACTTGGTCGACTTTGATCGATTTGTGACGCCAAGAGTCACCGACTTGCTAATTTCAAATGACACTTACATGTACCTCGTAAACGGGACAAGTTTATCGCTCAAAAGACGCGGCAAATTTTAATATGGAGTTTTGTGTAATAAAGAGGCCTCATCTATTTTTTATAAGCTTATTATCAGACCATATGACCAAGCAGCGTTCGAGACAGACATAAATGAATTAGAATTTTAGTTTTCAACCTGGATTTGCAACCATGGGTGGCCCGAGTTTGTTTATTTACGCGTTCCCGGGTTTACTTTAACGCACAACATGATCTCACGTCGGATGCAAAATTTTGCAATATTTGATATTATGTACAAACAACGTTTTTCCTTCACCATACGCAGACAGATCACGGAACACTTATCTTAATCATAGATAAACTCTTGAAACGACGATTTCAGTTTCTCGGGCATTTCTAAAGCGTATTAGATACAAAATCAATATCGGTTTTTTGCATGACACCTCATATTATAGCCTGGGCTACTAATATAACAATGGAAAATAAATAATTTTTAATTTCAAAAAAATACAAAAAAAAAAAGACATTACATCTAAACCCGTCTACGTCACCTAGAAATTTATTACCAACAGACTCGGCGCTGCGTGAGCGCTATTTAGTCACGCTGGCTGAAACACATGGGTTCCTGAAGATCAAACGACGGACCCATGTGGCTGATTAATTAAATTATCTTTATCAGTGTGTGCAGCCATTCTGTCTCGCCTTTTTCATGTTTGCAAAAATATCTGCAGCAAAATATATTTATACTTCTTATTGATGACCATACTTTATTCCAAGATGTAAAATAAAACGCATGTTTGATGAATAAATATAAATAATTTTTGCTTGCTTTTTGTCAGATAGCTATGTCGTTGGGAGCATCAAATGCAATATTTTCATGAGGAGCGATTTAATAATAAAATGCCAGTTCCTTGGAAAAAGTGCTTATTAAAATGCTTACAATACGTAAAATAAACAGGCGGATAGTTTTTCGCCGAAACCACAGAGATTTGAAAGCCAATTTTCATAGTTCTGTTAGGCGTAATATATATAACTTACAAACCTAAATGTACATAACAACTTTCTTTGTCGCACGTACAAATTACAACACGCTGGCACATGAAGGTCAAGGACTCTTGGTCGCAAAAGTTATGTTGTTGTTGGTTGATTTTGTGTTTTACGTCCCACTGAACAGCTAAGGTCATATGGAGACGGGGCATCGGTATAAAGTCTCACCCGAAAGACTGGAGAAGCCCGGCATCGAACCCACGACCACTCATTTACAAGGCGAGTGGCTTATTCACTGCGCCACGGAGGCTTCTAAAATTCAATGTTGTGCAGTCGTCGATTAGAGATCGAGTAGCGGCAAAAGGCGATTTGAAATACTTTATGGCGCGTTGCAAATATAATCAATTGATAAGCTTTGTCAGCATTTGAGCAATTTGCAATTCTTAAATCATCATACACATTTGCAGCGTTTATCAAACTAAAGGAAAGGTGTTGACTTATGCGAAAGGTTTTGATGCTATTTGTAAATGAATGCAAACACATACTTACCTTTGCAGGAAAATTATTCACTGGTGTACTATGAGTGCATATGCTGTTTTAAAATAGATTTGCAAAAGTCACAAACGCAAAGGACATGAACCGATTTGCAACAAAGCAAAACCTAACAAAAATTTGCAAAGATGAGGGTAACATTTTCAAACATTTGCAGACATGCCAAGGGAATGCAAACTTTCTCTAACATTTACATGCTTTTCCACAGGCAATATTTTATTGTAAACCACGGCAGAAATGGGTCTTTGTACATATTAGAAAATAAATGATCAAATAAACAGGTTTCTGAGGAAAAAACATAGAGTCAAACCGATGTCAAATATGTGATATGTTTGAAAGGACGACTTAATATGATCAAATAAATGCAAATTAATCCCATACATTTACAAATGTTTCAATAATCTGAATAGAAAAGACAAAGATAAGCGGTATTTCCATTTATGCGCAGAATTTAACAAATTCGACACAAAGATAACTAGTGGTATTCGACTAACATTTGCATATATTAGTAAAAAATCTGAAATTGGCCTTTTCATGCAGTGAACGATAGTTTATATAAATGGTCCAGGTCACATGACCAAGATGGCCGCCATGTCTATAAATAGCAAATACCTTTAAAAATTTTCTTCTCCAGAACCAGTGGGCCAATTTCCACGAAACTTGGTATGTAGCATCGGGCCCATCATAATTTATATAAATCATGACCCTAGGATGACCTTGACCAATTTTACGGCAAGGTCAACTTAGGTCTCCCATGCATTGGAATGGGAAAAAATAGGAAAATGTAATTAAATGGCAGAAAACTTGATAGAAATGAGCAAATGGACGGAAGATTTAATTTGAATAGGAAAAAAATTTAAAATGCTATTTAATGGGTAAAACTTACTGGGAATAGGCAAATGGACAGAAGATTAATGTTAATGGAATCAAAGCCAAACTTCATGTGGAGCATCATTGGGAAGGGGGAATGAAAGTTTATATACATGTAAATGGTCAAGGCCACATCACCAAGATGGCCGCCAAGGCTATAAATAGCAAAAATGTTTAAAAATCTTCTTCAGAACCAGAAGGCCTATGATTTTGAAACTTGGTGTGAAGCATCTGGGAATGAAGCTCTACAAAGTTTATATAAATCATGACCCTGGGATGACCTTGACCTATTTTACGGCAAGGTCAACTTAGGTCTCCCATGCATTGGAATGGGAAAAAATAGGAAAATGTAATTAAATGGCAGAAAACTTGCTAGAAATGAGCAAATGGACAGAAGATTTATGTTTAAGAAAATATTTTGGGCCCAGGGGGTTGTCTGCCCCTGCCCCGGGGCTATATACATGTATACGACCATAATATTGAAACATCTTCTTCTCTGAAACCGCTAGGCCAATCAAAGCCAAACTTTTTGTGGAGCATCCTTAGGAAGAGGGAATGAAAGTTTGTATAAATGGTCAAGGTCACTTGACCAGGATGGCCGCCATGGCTATAAATAGCAAAAACGTTTAAACATCTTCGTTTTCAGAACCAGAAGGCCTATGATTTTGAAACTTGGTATGAAGCATCTGGGAATGGAGTTCTACAAAGTTTATATAAATCATGACCCTTGGATGACCTTGACTTATTTTACGGCAAGGTCAAATTAGGTCACCCATGCATTTGAATGGGAAAAAATAGGAAAATGTCATGAAATGGCAGAAAACTTGCTAGGAATGAGCAAATGGACAGAAGATTTATGCTTATGAAAATATTTTAGGCCCAGGGGTTGTCTGCCCCTGCCCCGGAGCTATATACATGTAGATGACCATAATATTCAAACATCTTTTTCTCAGAAACTGCTCAGCCAATCAAAGCCTAACTTTATGAGGAGCATCCTTAGGACGCAATATTGTTTCTAAAGGTCCGAAATATAGATTCCCTTCCTACATTAATTTCGACAAATGTAGAGAGGAGATTGCATCTGCATTGAATGATTTCGGTAATCGATGGTGTAAACGAGAGGGTGTTGAGGATAATGCTCTTAAAGAATGGAAAAGAAGTATCTTCACTATCATAAACGTATAAAGTTTTATTCACAAAATACTAATCTTTTACCTCCTAAACCTAAATCGTCATTTCGGCATTTGAAGCAGGGTATCCAAGAATTTCACAGAAAGTATGTCTTGGTTCCGGCAGACAAAGCCGCAAACAATGTTGTTGTTGTTTGTAGGCTTCACTACGTTAACACATTAAAACAGGAGCTTGAAGGTACCAGGGCTTATCTTGAGACAGATACTGATGAAATGTCTGTAGTTAATGCCCACTTAAACGATTTACCTGTTAAGTTTTCTGTTTATGTCAATGAAGGCCAAGACAAACTTCCTACGATGTATTGGTTACCTAAGCTTCACAAAAGACCATACAAAGCTAGATTTATTGCAAATTCTAGCTCTTGTACTACTACTGAACTTTCTAAATTATTAACTTCCTGTCTTACTGCTATCAAATCTCATGTTATAAGATACTGTGAGACAGTGTATGAAACTTCAAATAAAAATTGGCTTTGGTCAATAAAAAATTCTGGTGAGGTGCTCAATAAATTGAAGTGTAGAGGGTTCCGTGCGACGAGCTTGTCCACATATGATTTTTCTACTCTGTATACAACTTTACCACATAGTCTAATTAAAGAAAAACTTCTGGATTTGATAAAGTGGACCTTCAAAAAGGCATTAAAAACTATGGTTCACTTTATTTGGCATATAATGACAGAAATGCTTTCTTCACTTCCTCTGACCAAAGTCGGTATACACTTTGGTCATGTCAGAATGTGTGCGACGCCTTATCCTATCTCTTAGATAATATTTATATTAGATTTGGGACCAAGTTATACAGACAAATTGTTGGAATTCCGATGGGTACAAATTGCGCACCTCTCGTAGCTGATTTATTTTTATACTGCTACGAAAGAGATTTCATGGATTCTCTTAACCATGATAATCAAGCTGATGTTATTGAGGCTTTTAATTCCACTTCTAGGTACCTCGATGACCTTTTGAACATTGACAACCCTTATTTTGAAGGTATGGTCAATCAAATTTATCCATCTGAACTACAGTTGAACAAAGCCAATATCTCGGATACTGAAGCCCCCTTTTTAGATCTACATCTTTCTGTTGCAAATGGACTTGTTTCTTCTAAAATTGATGATAAGCGCGATGACTTTGATTTTGATACAGTAAATTTTCCGTTTTTGGATGGTGACGTTCCTCGTCGTGCTTCTTATGGTGTATACATTTCGCAACTTATTAGGTTTGCTAGAGTCTGTAATCATGTTACAGACTTCAACGCTCGAAATAAATGTTTAACGGCCAAACTTCTCCAACAGGGCTATCGGTATCATAAACTTCGAAAAACCTATTCTAAATTTTATCGTAGACACTATGAATTGATTTCCAAATACAATGTTGGGTTAAAGACGCTTTTAAATGAGGGCCTTTCGGAACCAGAATTTTATGGTGACTTGGTTTACAAATTTAAGAAACTTATAGGAAGTAGTGATTTTTCTTTTCAGTTTAGAAAAAATCATAACACGTTACAGACGTATAGGTTATAGCTTGAATGTTATGCGACAGTCTGCATGCTTAGTTTTTAACCCAATCACGGTTGATAACTATGCTGCCTTCTTTAATTGCACGCCGGTGGGTCGGGCGTCAGACTCTATGATGGCCCCGACTTAAAGCTATTCATTTTAGTTGGTTGGGGCCGGAGCTTCTTGTCTGTTGCTTGGCCCACCGGGGTTCAACTGATGTTTTTCTTTTGCTCCGGAGTTAGTAAGTTATTCGGCGCCCAGGGATCTCCATCGTCGGGCAGCTTACTGAATCTGTGAATCCTGGTTTTTGATTCATCAGGATGTTTATCATGATTTATTTGTTTGTTCTTGATGATTCATTGACTAGTTAGAGATTCACCACGAGGACCGAAGAACTAAATAAATGTTATGCACCACTGCAGAAGCTGAGGGCGAGGTTATAGCCATGTAAAATCGATTTAAACCCGCCAGTAACTTTGTGTTACTGATCGTTCCAAGTCGATACTTCTGTGGTGGTTCTCTTTGTTTTGTGTCTTGGTGTTTAAAATATTTTTGTGCTGTTGGCGCCTTATGTATGTTTTCATATTTTTAGTTAAGTTAAGGTAACTGAGTGGCCACCTATTGGGAAAATAGCTGCTCATTCGGCTTACGAAATGTTTTCATGGTATAAGTACCTGATTGTTAGTTTGTTTTTTTCCCACCCTGGTTTTTGGAGTGGGAATCTTTTTCTGATTGCGCCTTTTCCTGATCTTTGCCTACTTGTACCTTTTTATTCAAAATTTAGCTTTGATTGGTCAAGCAGTTTAAGAGAAAACATCTTTGAAAATGTGAATGGACACATGCACGGATGCTGGCTCAAGTACCATCCTATAAGCTCCCCATAAACGTTCAGCTCAGGTGAGCTAATAAGCCTTGACATAATCTCACCATTTCCATCTGAGAGAAACCTTTTCCTGATTCTATTCTCTGGCAAATCTTCATCTTTGTGTTATCAACCATGCTTGAAATAGCATTCAATTGTGTCAGTCATCTTCTTCTTTGTGATAAAACCATTCTCATCAATGTCATACAAATTGAAAGTCTCTGGAAAAGACAGCTAAAGAGTTTACAAAGAGTTTACACGAACATGTACGCATGCGCGAATATGGCTGACATGTTTTTCATCTCGGAGATAAAAGAATATCAAAATCGTGTAAAATTCTGTGAAATGACTCATTTTGGAATATAGAGTATAAACTGTAAGTGACTTCTTACTTGTAACTTTCATAATATGAGCGTTACGCCTGCTACAAGTGGAAAACGAGACCGTGATTCACCCGGCGTAACGAGCCCATTGTCAAAACAATCAAAAATGGGTGACAACAGTGCCTCAAAAGACGGCGATAGAATCGATAAAATGATGGAGCTTCTTGAGAGTCTGAAAAAGGGCCAGGAGAGTCTACAAAAGACATTTGATAGTAAATTAGAGAGGTTGCGGAATGATGTTTTAGCAAAGATCGATGACAAGATGAGATCTGTGAAAGTTGACATGAATCTTCAATTGGCTGGACTTGAGCGTAAAATTGGTGACCTTGAAAGTGAAATGAACTCACTGAGATCTGACCCTGGGTTTGTCGATACGTCGGTGAATAACTGTGAGCGAACGGTAATCGCCACCAACATACCTGTGCGCCATGATCGTCCATTGATTGACACCTCTAAAGCCTTGATCTCTGCCCTAGGTGAAGACATTTCACGGCGCTCTAGGATTACTGATGTGAAACGCTGCCCTGACCGTGGAACTGGAAAAACCCCCTTATTGAAAATCGCTTTTGAAACGGTGGAGCAGAAAGTTGATGTACTACGCGCCAAGGAGAGCCTTAAGAATACACGCGAGTTCAAAAATGTCTACCTACGCAGCAGTAAAAACCACACTGAACGGATTCTTGAACTCAACGCAAAGACGCTGTTATCGCAGTTGCCGAACGGGAATCAATATCGTGTGACGGCCAATGGCCGTATTGTGAAGAAGGACAATAGAAATGGAACTCCGAATGCATCTGACCCTATTGAAACTGATGACTCCCGTTAATCCAACTCCCGGTTTTGGAACCGTGTCGTGAGCATGAACAGTACAAGACTCACAAGAATTGTGTTTGAATATGATTATAACCAAAGTGGCAAAACTTGGTGTTCAGATATCAAAACAATATTAGAACAGGTTAATCTAATGTCCAGTTTCCAGAATAAACTACCTGTAAATTTGAAAACTATAGAAGAGCGACTGTTGGATTTGCATAAGCTAAACTGGTCAACTAAAATACAATCGGTCTCTAAATTACGCACATACAGACAATTTAAAAATGATTTTGGAACTGAAAAGTATTTATTTTCAAATTTGTCAAAAAGTGAGAGATCACACTTGGCACAATTTAGGTGTGGTATTTTGCCACTACGGCTGGAAACTGGACGATTTGTAGGTCTTTCTGTTGAGGAAAGAATTTGCAACCTTTGTAACATAAATGAAACTGAGGACGAACTTCACTTTTTGCTCAGATGCACATGCTACAACGAATTAAGAAATAGACTTACTAGAAAAGCTATCGAACTACACACAGGTTTTTCAACACTAAATGACGCTCAAAAACTGATTTACTTGATGGAAAATCATTATGCTTGTGTAGCAAATTATATTGTTGCAGCTATGAACAAACGCAAATTGAGTCTATATAGGTAGAAATGAATATAATTATGTGTAATTCAGTCATATTCAAGCAATCTAATACCTCTACTGTGCAGCATATATTTAATCCGAATTTATATATAACTAAAGTGACTTATAGGCCCAGCGCGGCCGGATGTTGTTATAAAAATATGTATTTTGTTTGTATACATACATAATGTCACTATAATAAAATTTACTTACTTACTTACTTACTTACTTACTGTACATTATATCAGTATACCTACCTTTGCATAAGTTGTTTGTAATTACATGTATTTGCTTATAGTTTAAGAAGCATGCCATTATGTTTTTAAAAAGATTTTCATCAAATCCTTCATTTAATATGATGCCACAAAATATCAAACTTCCAGTCCCCTTAGGTCTTGTAGGATATGTTTACTATGCCTTTCATCATTGAGTTCCATTAAATGGGTTGCTAGTATCTGACCAAAGTCCTGGAATTTCCTATAATATAACATTGTTAATATGCATGTATTTAGATTACCTCACTTATAGATGCTTAGTTAAGCTCATTTTTAGCCTTTAAGGATGTTCGCTGCCAACATTTGACATTTCGGAACTTCCGGTTTTTATTTTGTTGAATATCTCGTAAACGGTTGCAGATATTTTCCTAATATTTTATATTTGGATACATATTGATGATATGCATTGAATGAGCCATGAAAATTGTCAATCTAAGGAACTTCATTTTTTCACCCCATTTCCTGCACTTTTTCAGAAAATTTTAGTTGTCAGTAAAATTAAGGGGGTAGGGTAGATTAAACTTGCATATTATACATTTTCAAATAAATTGCACTAGTTCTATGTTTATTTTAGCAGCAGTATATGTGTACATTGTCTTCTAAGTCAGTCTTTCTGTATTTGGTGTGCTAGTTTTAATATTTTGGGTGGTTTTATGAAATGGGCTTTAAGAAATAAAACAGCCGAAAAAAGGCTTAAAATGGCGATTTTCAAGTGGTTGGTTCTCTCTTATATGGACACTACCATACATATTTCTTTCTCTTATTCGAACAATATTACCAAGTTCTGTGTTGTGTGAAAATACAAGAAAAAGTTTGAATCTACAAATATGGGTTTGGCACATTTCAAAATATTGATTTTTCCGACTTTTCAGGTATGGGGGTAGGGTTTGAAATCGACTTGTAAAATTTTATCATCCACTTCAAGTTGCAAATTTTTCTATGCTTTTGGTCCAAAATAGTCCGCATTACGTAAATATTATGACTTTTGAAAGCTTTCTGGGTGTATTTTTGTTCAAGACGGCTATGTTTCAAAGAATTAAAAAATAAATTAATTTTACTAAATTTTAAACATGGTGTTCAGAGGTCTCATTCACAGGCCTGTAGCTTGAAAAAATGCACACTACCCTATACTAATTTTGTTTTCAAATGTCTTGTATTGTATTTTTGAATCAAAAAAGAGTGGTTAGAAAAAAAGTTTGAATACTTTTTCATTGGCAGCGAACATCCTTAAACATTATTTGATAACCATTTTCAGATATATTGACAGTTTGGTGAATTTTATTTGTCAGTAAATATTTCTGAAGAAGGTGAAATACAAAATGAGGTTTCCAAAACTTGTATATTACTGACTGTTCCAAGGCGATATTTCTGTTGTGGGCCATTTCCTGACCAATGCCTACTTTTGCCTCTTTGTTATAAGAGCTGTCGCAGGACAGCATAATTCGCCTGACTTATGCTTTGCCATTAAATCTATTAAAATCTATGACCCATGACCTTGACCTTAAGGTCTCTCAGGTTCGTCATGATGGTACAGCATAAAACCAGCACATATATCTACCAACATGATCCATCAACATACTCAAAAGATATAGACTTTAAAAACTTTAACCCCAAATTTTTAACATAAAATTTCTAACTCTGTGACCTTGACCTCAAGTTCACTCAGGTTGGTCTTGATGGTACAGCCTAAAACTTCAGACCAATATCTATCAATATGCAAAGTATCAACTTGATCCATCTACATATTCAAGAGATATAGACTTACAAAACATAAACCAAAAACTTTAACACAAAATTTCTAAGTCTAAGACCTTGACTTCAAGGTCAGTCAGGTGGGTCATGATGGTACAGCATAAACCTTCAAACCAATATCTATCAATATGCAAAGTATAACCAAAAACATCAACACAAAATTTCAAAGTCTGTGACCTTGACCTCAAGGTCACCCAGGTAGGTCGTAATGGTATAGAATAAAACTTAAGACCAATATCTACTAACATGCAAAGTATCAACTCAATCCATCAATATTTAAGAGATATAGCCTTATAAAAACTTTAACCAAAAACTTTAACATTTGAGCAACGCCGACGTCGGGATGACTGCAATAACTCTTCCTGTACTTTCGTACAGGAGAGCTAAAAGGAGTCTGATACTAGTATTATAAACCTGTTGCACTATATTTCACCAATAAATATAAACTTCAAGACCATCTTCACTTACTTACACACTCTTACCCATTTACTACATATGTGCTACCCATCAAACAATGTCCTTGGAGTGTTCTTGTCAGATAGTAAACTGTCTACAGACTCTGTATAACTGATTGACCTGAAAAAAAGCGAAAACAACTAAATACATTGTACTTATCATACATTACCTAAACAGAAACTTAAAATCTTGATATCATTATATTTTCGAAAGATTTATATACATGTATGTCTCATGTCCAATCGATGACAACTCTACCTTGATTATTGTGTTCTGGTAGTTCAATTAGGCCACACGCTGTCCTGAGCCCTGATCAATTTAGCAAGTTCTGAAATCGCATTTCAACTACACCACACTGGTCTATGAAAACGCATGGGCTTCGCGACAAACGCTTAGGTTTCGATTTTAGGACACATAGGCTACGAGACAAAATGGCCGCTTAGGATCTGTCAAACCAGGTACGGGACATACTTTCTAATTGTTTTACCATTGTTCATCGATTGTAAAGTCTGACACATGCCTTAAAGTACCTCCTGTTCACTTCCCTTTACATCCGCAGTAAATTTGAGTCAATTTATTAAGAAACTAAAAAATAGACCCAAATTTACATTTTGACGTAACAGTGTTTTGTCCTAAATTGCCGATGATTTATCGATTTCCCTCTCAAATACACGATCCAAGCTCTTGTACTGCCCAGAAAAGTGAAAGCCATGATACTGAAGTCGAAAGACACCCACTCAAACAATATCACATCCCTTCAGAAAAAATTATTCATGAATTTTATTTACAACGCACCTGGCTTCGAAATTCAAAACAACGCACAGGCTTCTCACGAATTTTCAACTTGATGAAAGTGAAGGGGATTTCATGGTATTTGATGCGTATATTACAATCAGATGATACGCACGGTGTTTTCATTGACAGAGGCTAGAGATATGTCCATGACGAACACGCTGGACCCAACGAATGTGTACCTCGTCATACAAACCTGCATCAATTTGAGCTTTGCGGTGGGAACAATGTTGGCTATGCTCTATAATTCACATCATGCAACACAGATAATCAAACTAGACAAAATTTACTAAGAAATATGACTCCGTCAGTGTTTATTTTTAAATATTTGTCAACCAAGCGCATTACAACGCACATGGCTTCGAAAATATACAACGCACAGGTTATCATTGCAACAGAATAGAAGATACAAGCAGTTAGTCATTGCTCCACTGCCCTTGGATGTTTTTTTTTTCGATAGAAATAGGCGTACTCGAATAATGTTTTATTCATCAAAATAAATCAAGTGTAATACAAAATAGCCACAAGGGTTACGTATATTATCAAGTGCTAATTTCTTTCATCTTTTTGGCTCATTTTATTGCAGAGCTGACAAAGAAAAAAGTCCGTCGAGTATTTCTTTCTCTTCACCGACGAAAGAAATAGAAACCTACTCCGAGTAAATCGTCGCTTCAGAAGGTAGTAGTAAGCTTTATCAAGCAAGAAGGGGCAAAAGAAAGTGAAATCTTCACCGTTCAAATTGGTTGGTGAGGAAGCGGGAGACAACATTATATTTGACGAATTCGAGGAAGAAATAACGGAAGAAGCTAAATTTCTCCGAAGCCTGAAGAAGCCTGGGATCTAACCCACGATCCCTGTTTTACAATACCAGTAGCTTAACCATTACGCCATGGAGGCTTCAATAAAATTACTGATGTAATATAGGCAGTTTAGAGCAATATTAATGCATCATGATGAATGCATAACAAGGCGTTGCATAAATGACATCTGATAGTTTCCAGTCTTTGATTTATACCAAACTCGCAGGTTTATGTATCTGAAAATTGCCTACAAATCGATAGCTTGCACACGTGGACTTTGTTTCCTGACTGTGCTTCGGCTTAGACCTTCTGCTAATTGTTATAAAAAAAGTACAAGCAGGCAAAGATCAGGAAAAGGCGCAATCAGAAAAAGACTCCCACTCCAAAAACCAAGGTGGGAAAAAACCAAACTAACAATCAGGTACTTATACCATGAAAACATTTCGTAAGCCGAATGAGCAGCTATTTTCCCAATAGGTGACCACTCAGTTACCTTAACTAAAAATATGCAAACATACATAAGGCGCCAACAGCACAAAACTATTTTAAACACCAAGACATAAAACAAAAAGAACCACCACAGAAGTATCGACTTGGAACGATCAGTTACACAAAGTTACTGGCGGGTTTAAATCGTTTTTACACGGCCGTAACCTCACCCTCAGCTTCTGCAGTGGTTCATAACATTTAGTTAGTTCTTCGGTCCTCGTGGTGAATCTCTAACTAGTAAATGAATCATCAAGAACAAACAAATAAATCATGATAAACATCCTGATGAATCAAAAACCAGGACTCACAGATTCAGTAAGCTGCCCGACGATGGAGATCCCTGGGCGCCAAATAACTGTTGTAAATACTAATGCTTATTTTTGAATTCACAGTTTTAAGCGTTTCTTTCTTACTTCTCAGTCTTTCAAATACATCCGATTCTTGAAAGACAACAAAGGAAAGAACGTTCATACACTTTAATAGAAAATTTAAAACATGGAGATTCCAAGGGCAGTGGAGCAATGACTAACTGCTCGTATCTTCTATTCTGTTGCAATGATAAGCTGTGCGTTGTATATTTTTGAAGCCACGTGCGTTGTAATGCGATTGGTTGAAAAAAATATTTTAAAAAGACTAACGGCGTCAAATTTCTTAATGAATTTTGTCTAGCTTGATTACCTGAGTTGCATGATGTGAATTATAGAGCATAGCCAACATTGTTCCCGCCGCAAAGCTCAAATTGATGCAGGTTTGTATGACGAGGTACACATTCGTTGGGTCCAGCGCGTTCGTCATGGACGTATCTCTAGCCTCTGTCAATGAAAACACCGTGCGTATCATCTGATTGTAATATACGCATCAAATACCATGAAATCCCCTTCACTTTCATCAATTTAAAAATTCGTGAGAAGCCTTGCGTTGTTTTAAATTTCGAAGCCAGGTGCGTTGTAAATAAAATTCGTGAATATTTTTTTCTGAAGGGATGTGATATTGTTTGGGTGCGTGTCTTTCGACTTCAGTATCATGGCTTTCACTTTTCTGGGCAGTACAAGAGCTTGGATTGTGTATTTGAGAGGGAATTCGATAAATCATCGGTAATTTAGGACAAAACACTATTACGTCAAAATGTAAATTTGGGTCTATTTTTTAGTTTCTTAATAAATAGACTAAAATTTACTGCAGATGTAAAGGGAAGTGAACAGGGGGTACTTTAAGGCATGTGTCAGACTTTACAATCGATGAACAATGGTAAAACAATTAGAAAGTATGTCCCGTACCTGGTTTGACAGATCCTAAGCGGCCATTTTGTCTCGTAGCCTATGCGTCCTAAAATCGAAGCCTAAGCGTTTGTCGCGAAGCCCATGCGATTTCATAGACTGGCTGAATTGGTCCAGTCTTCACGAAAAAGTGTCGGTCTGTCAGTCAAAACCAGCAAAATTTTATTCTGTCTGACAAAATATTTTTGTTCTGTCTCTAAAGAATCAAACTTTTATATTTTATTTCTTGGACTTCTACTGTTGTCATAACTCTGCTAGACCAGATCAAAAAATGTGTGATATGTTCAAAATATAACATCTATCAAGTAAATAATGTTGTTAACATAAAGCTGTTTTACAAGCCTCGTCAGTTGCTGAAGATGTGAAAGCTTATGTCATGTCTAATTTGCCTATTGATAACATTGTTAAACATGAGAAATATACAACTTGATCAGAGATATAGTGCAATTTCTTTGACAAGGCCAGTTTACCTTTGACATAGATTTGCAATTGCATGATAGGACTATTAATATCATTTTGAAAACATATATAATCGTGATAAATGTCATTTTGGTTCCTGTGTTCCATTAAAACGGGACATGCTGGTCATGGGGAGGCAACAACCAGAGGACCAATGGTCCCGCTCACCTGAGATCTGCTGCATATACCAATTATGGTATTTAACCCCAGTACAGGGGCAGATGAAGCCCTTGGGTCATTTTCTTTTTTCAGAATAATCAACATTCTGTCCATTTGCCAATTTCCTGCTGGCTTTTCCCTTCAAATGACATTTTAACAGTTTTTCCTATTCAAATGCATGGGCAACCAATGTTGACCTTGCCATAAACTGGGTCAAGGTCATCACAGGGTCATGATTTATAAACACATTGTAGTACTTTAGCCATCAATGCTTCATGCCAAGTTTCATTGAAATCAGTCTAACAGTTTCAGAGAAGAAGATTTTTGAAGGCTTTTTACCTTATATGGGCATGTCAACCATCCTGGTTATGTGACCTAGATAATTAATATACATATTTGATCCCCCGTCTTATAGATGCTTCACATGAAATTTGGCTTAAATTGGGCAAGTAGTTTCAGAGGAGAAGATGTTTGAATGTTATGTTATGAATGTTATGTTATACATGTATATTGCACCGGGTGTATACTACTCTGGGTTGGGGGCAAATGAGCTAAAGGGGACCAATATTTTTCAGAATCATTAATATTCAGTCCTACTGCGCATTTCCTGCAAGACTTCGACTTTAAATGACATTTTAACAGTTTTTCCCATTCAAATGCATTGGTCACCTATGTTGACCTTGCCGTAAAATAGGTCAAGATCATTGCAGGGTCATGATTTATACTTGAGTCATGGATACTTCACACCAAGTTTCATTGAAATCGGTCCACCGGTTCCGGAGAAGATTTTTGAAGGGCTTTAACCATATATGGGCATGACTGCCATCTTGGTCATGTGACCTGAATTATTTATATAAACATTGATTCCCCCTTGGTACAGGTGCTTCACATAAAATTGGCTTTGATTGGCCGATCAGTTTTAGAGAAGAAGATGTTTGAATATCATGGTAATATACATGTATAATGCACCGGGGTGGGGGCAGATGAGCCCTTTAAGTGCAATTATTTTCAGAATCATTGATATTCAGTCCTACTGCCAATTTCCTGCAAGACTCACTTTAAATGACATTTTAAAAGTTTTCCCCAGGCGACCTATGTTGACCTTGCCATAAAATAGGTCAAGGTCACCAGAGGGTTGTGATTTATATATACATTGTAGTGCTTGAGCCATTGATGCTTCAAGCCAAGTTTAGTTGAAATGGTTCACAATATTTTTGAAGGGTTTTTACCATATATGGGCATGGCAGCCATTTTGGTCATGTGACCTGGATTTTTATATACACATTGGTTCCACCTTCCTAAGTTCCTATAGATGCTTCATATAAAATCTGGCTTTGGTGTGCCAAACGGTTTCATAGAAGAACATTTTTGAAAAAGGTGGACGACGACGGACGAACGCCGGATGCCTACCTATCCTATAAGCTCACCTGTGAGCCTTCGGTTCCGGTGAGCTAACAGCACAGTATAAATGAAGTGTTGATTTTTCTTTTGTCTTAACCACTAAAACCCTGAAGTAAACTTTTTTACTTTACCAATTAATTATTAATATTTGATTCAGTTCTAGAAGTGTAGAAAAAGTGCAAACTTACAAGTGCTTATTTGGTATAACTTAATAAGGTGAATGGAAGACTGAAATATAAGGAATTTTGCTTAATATAAGTAGTAAAGGCATTTTAAGATTTAAAATTGGGGTTGCATGCAGCATAGAACAATTAGGTGTAAAAACCAAAAGAAGCTGTGTTTCCACTAACCCAACCCATTAACTACCTATTACAGAGTTCTCCACAAGCCGACTACAGCAGAAGGACGAGCCGGCTACTTTTTTGACCGATCATAAAATTTTCCTGTTGAAAAATGCAAGAAATTCCTACAATTTCGTGTTTGTTTACAAAAAGCGTGTACTTGAGTTAGAATACACACTTTTCCACGGAATGACGAACATTCCCATAATATCAAATTGGGTCTCTCCGATTGGAACTGTAAATAAACGAGTACTTCCACGGAATGATGAACTTTACTGTAATACAATGGAAATGGCAATATTGGGTTTCTCTGATTGGAGCCGTAAATATATTTAGATCCGTCAAGGTTATCGGTCTAATCAATGCGCTGACGTTATGACATTATATACGAGTCGGGTCATTAGAAAATATGTGAATGGTTTACAAAATGTCTCTGAGGTAAACCCGGTTGAACAGTTCAACTTATTCAGAGGGTAGATTTATCTTATTTTGGAAGTCAAGTTACATTGATTTTATTTAGAAATAAGAGTGCTGGTGGACTGTGATTTTACTGTGCACTCATCCAATAGACTACACTTTATTTTCGCGTAGGACGCGTATAAACAGCCTCAAGGTAGGCCCCAGAATGCACCAAATTGCATCATTTTTTCAAAAATTTCCTGAGGGAGGCTCCCGGGACCCCCCCCCCCAGCAAGACGAGACGAGACACCCCTCCTGCAGTCTCCCCCTGGATGACTTTGCCATCTCATCCACGCGGCGCAGCCCCCGGCGCGTGGCAGTGCCTGCTACATGTACTTTTATTTCAAGGCCTGCTACTCAAATTTTGGGGAGAACACTGTTAATATCATCTTGGATCCAATATCTGAGATATTATTCTGCATGTATAGAACTTTGACCATCCACAAAGTTGTGAGAAAAATAAGTCACAGGTAAATGTTTATTTTTAAGTTAAGATTCACTAGAATACTTGCAATGATTCCTGAAAATATTATATTATGGACTTTTGATTTATATTGTACCTTTAGCCATTTCCGATATATAGGCTAAAGATACTGTACTGTACCTTTAGCCGCCAGGTACCGTATCTCTAGCCACTGCCTTTATGAATACACCTTTTAATGTTAGGTTTTCCTTTTTACGAAACAAAATAGATGAAACATACTATGCTTGAACAAAATCTCTAGCAACCAGACCGCTGTTACTTTTCTAGTGTTTTACATGCCTTTTGTGCCATTTGTGATTTTGAAGACCATAAACTTCATCTGATTAAACTTGTGTCTTAGTGCCAAAAACATTTAGTATCATGGTGGGTTAATTGAACCAGCATATAACATATTGTGATAGGCTAATAAACATGAAAAACACTTTGTAAAAACACAGGCATGCGTCTCGAGAAATTTCAAAGCCAAACTATGCATCTGTGCCCAAGTTCTCTTGTCCGAAAATGCTAAATCAAAAAATGGTCATATAATGAAAAAAGTGCAGAGACATCAAGAATTTTCGAAAAGCTTTTACTTGTCAATGTCATTTATATAAATGACAACGCCTTGTTTTGGTCGAATTCGCTCTCTTAAATAGACTGATCTTCGAGCGGATAGAAACCTACATATATGATCGTTCTAGCATCATTAGGCTTCAAGCTGACATAAATTGTATGATATTCCATAAAAAAAAGTTTTCCTTCAAAAGGGCAGGGTCTCTATAGAAGGGGTCAAGAATCTTTGTTCTATGTTCAAAACTCTTGTATGTCAGTTTCGTATTTACTCACCTAAAAACATACATTAAAAATTTATAATTAATGTCAATTTACCATAATTCTGTTATTAATTCTTTCATTTTTTCTATATCAGAACATGCTAAATTATCCAGTGTACATTAATAATAGTACTATAGTTAGGAATTTATATCTGTTTTGACTTAATATATACCACAGTGTCCATTTTCACACTTTTTCATGCATTTTCACAATTTTCTGGAACATTGTGCAATTTATTTTGTTGAAAATTGTATGAATGTGATGCTGATATGATGCATTGCTTATTGGAATGTATTTCATATCTTTAATTGGTTTTTCACGATTTTTACCATGATAAATTCACTTTTGAGCAAGTTTTTAGCTCACCTGAGCCGAAGGCTCACAAGGTGAGCTTATAGGATGGCCATGATCCGGCGTCCGTCCGTCCGTCCGTCCGTCGTCCGTCGTCCGTAATTTCAAAGATCTTCTTCTCTGAAACCGCTTGGCCGATCTAGTTGAAATTTTATGTGGAGCCTCCTTGGGTAGTGGCATTTCAAGTTTGATCGCGAAATCCAGGTCACATGACCAAGATGGCCGCCACGCCCATATATGGTAAAAACCCTTCAAAAATCTTCTTCTCCAGAACCGGTGGGCCGATTTCCACGAAACTTGGTATGTAGCATCGGGGACTTTTTACATGGGAAAAAGTGAAAACTATGGATTTTTTTAAAACTATTGCAGCCTGAGGCCTGAAAAGTGGTAGATGCAAACAACTAATAGAGTAGATGAAGGTATGTGATTAATTTAGGTCAAGGTCATCTCTTGACCTTGGCCAGTCTGTCGTCCATTCACACTTTTCAAAGATCTTCTTCTCTGAAACTGCTGGGCCAATCAAAGTGAAATTTTATGTGGAGCATCCATGGGTAGGGGAGATGAAAGTTTGATCGCGAAATCCAGGTCACATGACCAAGATGGCCGCCACTCCCATATATGGTAAAAACCACTCAAAAATCTTCTTCTCCAGAACTGGCATGCCGATTTTCATGAAACTTGGTATGTAGCATTTGGGACTTTAGCCCATCATAATTTGATAAAATGATGACCCTAGGATGACCTTGGCCTAATTTACGGCAAGGTCAATTTTGGAAACATAGGCTTTTACATGGGAAAAAGTGAAAACTATGGATTTTTTGAAAATTATTGCAGCCTGATGCCTGAAAAGTGGTAGATGCAAACAACTAACGGAGTAGATGAAGGTATGTGATTAATGTAGGTCAAGGTCATCTCTTGACCTTGGCCAGTCTGTCGTCCATACACACTTTTCAAAGGTCTTCTGCTCTGAAACTGCTGGGCCAATCAAAGTGAAATTTTATGTGGAGCATCCATGGGTAGGGGAGACGAAAGTTTGATCGCGAAATCCATGTCACATGACCAAGATGGCTGCCACGCCCATATATGGTAAAAACCACTCAAAAATCTTCTCCAGAACCGGCAGGCCGATTTTCATGAAACTTAGTATGTAGCATTTGGGACTCCAGCCCATCATAGTTTGATAAAATGATGACCCTATGATGACCTTGACATATTTTACGGCAAGGTCAATTTTGGAAACATATGCTTTTACATGGGAAAAAGTGAAAACTGGATTTTTTGAAAACTATTGCAGCCTGATGCTTGAAAAGTGGTAGATGCAAACAACTAATGGAGTAGATGAAGGTATGTGATTAATTCAGGTCAAGGTCATCTCTTGACCTTGGCCAGTCTGTCGTCCATACACACTGTTCAAAGATCTTCTTCTCTGAAACTGCTGGGCCAATCAAAGTGAAATTTTATGTGGAGCATCCATGGGTAGGGGAGACGAAAGTTTGATCGCGAAATCCAGGTCACGTTACCAAGATGGCGGCCACGCCCATATATGGTAAAAACCACTCATAAATGTTCTTCTCCAGAACCGGCAGGCCAATTTTCGCGAAACTTGGTATGTAGCATTTGGGACTACAGCCCATCATAGTTTGATCAAATAATGACCATAGGATGACCTTGACCTATTTTACGGCAAGGTCAATTTTGGAAACATAGGCTTTCACATGGGAAAAGGCGAAAACAATGGATATTTTGGAAACTGTTGCAGTCTGAGACCTGGAAGTTGCTAGATGCAGACAACTAATGGAGTCAATGAAGGTAAGTAATTAATGAAGGCCAAGGTCATTTCTTGACCTTGACCCAAAGTCATTTAAATATCAAAATTAAAATTATGGTTTTCTCATAAATCACTGGGTTTGGAAACTATTGCAGCCTGAGACCTGAAACTTTGCAGATGCAGACAACTTATGAATTCAATAAAGGTGTGTGAGTATTCAAGGTCCAGGTCATTTCATGATGACTTTATACTCCAGGATCAGGCTTCAGGTGAGCGTTCTCAGGACCAATGGTCCTCTGGTTTTAACAACTTCTTACACTGTCCGTATATATGGTACTTGACATACCTGAGTTTTTGATTATTGGAAAAATCAATACATAGGGCAGGTCGGCAAGGTACTCTTCCGTGAAAAAAAATCAATATTGGTCACCTTTCCCGCTATTTTCTTCATTCGGTGGAGGTGGTAGCCTCGGTTATTATCGCTATGTGTTTACTACTTTCAGACGCTAATAAAATCATAATATGACCAAAATATTACGCATTCCTTACCTAGGAATAAATTATATCCGGAAATCTAATAGAATATCCAATGTTTAGATGAAAAAAATTCATTTTATTCCATATTTTGCGCTCCAAATTTGGTAAGGCATATCGATAAACACCGAGTAATGTACCTCCACCGAATGAACAAACTTACCTGTATGACGTCATCCCGGCGTGCCCTATAGTTTCTTGACCCCTTCTATAGAGACCCTGAAAAGGGCAAGGCCCATAGATCTAGTTCCGGTCGATACGATCCGCATCGAACCGTTTTTTAGCGAAATTAAAAACGATTTTCTGCCTGTTAAAATATACACCCTCAAGCAAGTGAATGGTAAATTCCAGTTTATCATTATGCCATCACAAAACAGTGCGAAAGGATTTTGCTACATTGTAGTGCATGGAAACCTTCACTTACTACGCACTAACTAGTATGTAGGTCACAGCAGCTTGAATCCGATGATTAAGTTCAGTTGTGCATTTGATTGGTCTACAGAGCCACACCTCCAAATCTACAGCATTTGATTGGTCTACAGCCGTAGGTGAATTCATTACTTACAATAAACAAAACCAGGTCAAACACTAATCGAGACCCAAATCTAACGTTTTATACCAGTATTTTTGCAAAAAAACCACGAAACATGCAAACACAAATTTACTCACAACTCGTCAGTCCACTAAACACACAAATTCGTCGATCAAAAGCACAAAATTACCATCGGGGATTATCTCATCGAATGGAGAAAACAAAATGGCGACGTAAGTCAAGCTAGTCATGAATCAAAAACCCATCTGATTGGTTTCCCGCATAGGGTATAGAAATCCATTGTAAAATAATTGAAACGAGTACCAGAGGGCTCTCTATGGCGTAATTTTGGACTAATTCATTTAAAAGGGGACAGCAGGTTATTTTAACTGTATTTCAATACATCAAATGACGAATTCATAGTGATTAACCATAATTACACCTTACGAAATAACAATATAAAGCTGATCCAACATTTTAATTAACATTCACTTCACTGTCTTCGTATTTTATCAAAATAAACAGCTAGTCAAATCTAAAAAAATTGGGGAGGGTCTAATTTTGCGCCATAAAACTTGCATTAAGTCAATATTTTCAAGTAAAATAATTTCAGTATGTTTAAAGAAAATTGAATAAAATCAATGCCGATGGTGGAAATCATTTCAAACTTCCAAAAGGTTATCTTACATAGTTACTCGAGCAACTGATATTAAGCGTTGTGTAATATCATCTCAACTCGCAGTTACTGGAACTATTGAATTTGATCTTTATGAATTTCAAAATTTCATGAGTTTTTGACGTGCGCCGTAGACACATAGCCCTCAAGAGTCTTGGCATAAATGCATATAAATGTTTTGTGTAAGAGACGAATTCATCCAAATTTGCACAAAAATGTTTATTAGATGTATGCAAACAGATCATATAAATTTCATGCAATTCTGCATACACATTCTTGTTTTATCACGGATGTCTACGTATTTCTGGGACAGGCCCCGTATTTCATGAAGATATGGTCAAGAATATATTTACCATGATTTTCTCTCTCCCTCTTAAGTGTGGTGAAGTGAAAGCCTTTGTGGAAGGCCTATGACAACATGTGAAACAAATTATGAAAACAAATGTACGTGGACTACGTAGCTCCAAGAAGAGCAGTTATTAGTGGTGAAAGAAGTGTGCACAAAGAACTCGTTACCATGCCTCTGGAAGGCTATGGTGTGGAATATGACTGACCGTCTCTATATGACATTGGCTGTTGATCCTTTATTATTAATTTAAACATATTTTATTCAGTTTGTTTGTTTGTATTAAGGCTTAACGTCCCAGTCAACAATTTTTCAGTCATGTCGGGACGGAGCCAACTCTTCCTGGGTTTAACCTAAACCAGTACTGTAGGGGGTTAATGTGTATCGCTAACGGACACAACACGGTGACGCCTGTGGGAGTCGAACTCAGGACCCCCGATTCGGAGTCCGACACTATTCTATTCAAATGCACAAATAACATATCTACATACATTGGCTAAAGGTACATGACGAAAGGGATTAGAACGAAAGCAGAGCTTAAAGAGTTCTTCTCCATGCAAACGTTGATCCTGATCCGGCGAGGACGGGTTGTGGGGAGGACAGTCTGGCACCAGGGTTTTGTCTTTGAGCAAGCCATTTTAATTTCCGTAGAACTAGTTACCAGGGCTTATCTGGAGACAGATACTGATGAAGTGTCTGTAGTAAATGCCCACTACTTAAACGATTTACCTGTTAAGTTTTCTGTTTGTGTCAATGAAGGCCAAGACAAACTTCCTACGATGTATTGGTTACCTAAGCTTCACAAAAGACCATACAAAGCTAGATTTATTGCAAATTCTAGCTCTTGTACTACCACTGAACTTTCTGAATTATTAACTTCTTGTCTCACTGCTATCAAATCTCATGTTATAAGATACTGTGAGACAGTGTATGAAACTTCAAATAAAAATTGGTTTTGGTCAATAAAAAATTCTGGTGAGGTGCTCAGTAAATTGAAGTGTAGAGGGTTCCGTGCGACAAGCTTGTCCACATATGATTTTTCTACTCTATATACAACATTACCACATAATCTAATTAAAGAAAAACTTCTGGATTTGATAGAGTGGACCTTCAAAAGGGCATTAAAAAACTATGGTTCACTTTATTTGGCATGTAATGACAGAAAGGCTTTTTTCACTTCCTCTGACCAAAGTCGGTATACACTTTGGTCATGTCAGAATGTGTGCGACGCCTTATCCTATCTCCTTGATAATATTTATATTAGATTTGGGACCAAGTTATACAGACAAATTGTTGGAATTCCGATGGGTACAAACTGCGCACCTCTCGTAGCTGATTTATTTTTATACTGCTACGAAAGAGATTTCATGGATTCTCTTAACCATGATAATCAAGCTGATGTTATCGAGGCTTTTAATTCCACATCTAGGTACCTCGATGACCTTTTGAACATTGACAACCCTTATTTTGAAGGCATGGTCAATCAAATTTATCCACCTGAACTTCAGTTGAACAAAGCTAATATCTCAGATACCGAAGCCCCCTTTTTAGATCTACATCTTTCTGTTGCAAATGGATTTGTTTCTTCTAAAATTTATGATAAGCGCGATGACTTTGATTTTGATATAGTAAATTTTCCTTTTTTGGATGGTGACGTTCCTCGTCGTGCTTCTTATGGTGTATACATTTCGCAACTTATTAGGTTTGCTAGAGTCTGCAATCATGTTACAGACTTCAACGCTCGAAATAAATGTTTAACGGCAAAACTTCTCCAACAGGGCTATCGGTATCATAAACTTCGAAAAACCTTTTCTAAATTTTATCGTAGACATTATGAATTGATTTCCAAATATAGTGTTGGGTTAAAGACACTTTTAAGTGAGGGCCTTTCGGAACCTGAATTTTATGGTGACTTGGTTTACAAATTAAAGAAACTTAAAGGAATAAATGATTTTTCTTTTCAGTTCGGAAAAATCATAACACGTTACAGACGTATAGGTTATAACTTGAATGTTATGCGACAGTCTGCATGCTTAGTTTTTAACCCAATCATGGTTGATAACTATGCTGCCTTCTTTAATTGCACGCCGGTGGGTCGGGCGTCAGACTCTATGATGGCCCCGACTTAAAGCTATTCATTTTAGTTGGTTGGGGCCGGAGCTTCTTGTCTGTTGCTTGGCCCACCGGGGTCCAACTGGTGTTTTTCTTTTGCTCCGGAGTTAGTAGGTTATTCGGCGCCCAGGGATCTCCATCGTCGGGCAGCTTACTCAATCTGTGAGTCCTGGTTTTTGATTCATCAGGATGTTTATCATGATTTATTTGTTTGTTCTTGATGATTCATTGACTAGTTAGAGATTCACCACGAGGACCGAAGAACTAACTAAATGTTGTGAACCACTGCAGAAGCTGAGGGTGAGGTTAGGTACCTGTAAAACCGGTTTAAGCCCGCCAGTAACTTTGTGTTACTGATCGTTCCAAGTCGATACTTCTGTAGTGGTTCTTTTTGTTTTATGTCTTGGTGTTTAAAATTTTTTGTGCTGTTGGCGCCTTATGTATGTTTTCATATTTTTAGTTAAGTTAAGGTAACTGAGTGGCCACCTATTGGGAAAATAGCTGCTCATTCGGCTTACGATATGTTTCATGGTATAAGTACCTGATTGTTAGTTTGGTTTTTTCCCACCTCGGTTTTTGGAGTGGGAATCTTTTTCTGATTGCGCCTTTTCCTGATCTTTGCCTACTTGTACCTTTTTAGTACCCAGGAAGCGGAGGTTACTAAGAGTCGTTAACTGGGATAAGTATTCACAACACAACACAAACATACACACAAATACCTTTACATGTGTATGTATCGTTTCTCTGATTCTACGAAATAATAATCCATAGAAAAAAGCTGTTAGCAGATATGTTATAATATTGTGTTATATGTTATATGCCACCCTCGAATCCAATCATAAATTAGGTGAATATCCGACTAAAAAGCCAACAACATGCATTAATAGCACGTTTACTGTATAATAATCTAGATTCTTCATTGTATCTTAATTAGAAAGCGTTCTGTCAGTGTTTTGCACGTTAAAACCAGATTTTCGAATCCGTGTTTGATTAACCCAAATTATTTGGATCATCCGCGTTGTGTAGTAACAACGTCCGTGGTAAGTTGTACATTGAAGTAAACAAGGCTGGTTTTTAAACATGGATATCGTCACCCAAAAAAAACTTTTCCACTTTGATGCATGGTATAAAAATAGTCCATAGATGTCGAAAATTAGATTTGAAGAGATATTTGCACGAAATCAAACACATAAATTCTACAAATATGAAACGAATCGGGAAGTAGGTGAGAAAATTACGATTTACGAATTAAAATCGCTTGTATCTACAGTTTACAGAAATCTTTTGTTATGATACTGTATCATTTTCAAGATAAATCATTTCGCATCGGTTCTGCATAAACATATTTTATAAATGAACAATTTACATGCTATGTGTTTATGTTTTCTTACCTTGTGCATTCCTGCGATACAATTGTATATATCCGCGTTTGGAAGACCTTTCCGCGTTTGTTGTATTTGGATGAACACGTGTAATGATAAAATTATTTTCTACAATTAGAAAAAGAATTGAGGGGTATTTGACTTTCATCAGAATTCTTACATATAATGAAAATTGAGTCCATGTGAATATACTTGCAGTCAACAGTTCCATATTAGGCCATTCCATTTTTTCCTATGTTTAGCGTAAAAAAAAAAAAAAACATAGCTTGAAAAAAACACAACCTGTTCATATTTAACTAAGGTTGAATAGCATATGAAGAAACACTAATAACTGGGTAAACAATATAAAGGCATGTATTTGAACAAACTGGATTATAATGGCCTCAGACTAAATCAATTCAAGATTAAAAACGTAAAACATTGTATAGGAAAATGCTTTTTTCAATGAGGAAGCATTTGGCACAAAACCAACCCGCCCGCGGACGCTAAACATAGAAAAAAAATGGAATGGCCTTACTGCTGCCGAACTGCATGTTTAATTTCATTTACACTTTAATGGTCCACCTGGTACAGTATAGTCTCAAATGACACAACCCCCATACCAAAATTTTGCAAGTATGTGAACATGATAAACACCATTTTCGGAAATTGTTTCTAGCCAAACATTTTTGTGCGTCGCAAAATCACGATTACCTCTTGTGCTCAAGTTTGACTCCAAATTTCATCGCAAGTCTCAATCTAGACAAAACAACTAGTTTTGGTTTTGAATGTAATATTGCGCGTATATGGTGTCATTCAAATTCGACAGACTTATTATTCTAGGGGCAACGTGGATAGGGTTAGAGTTTTTGGGTAGTGATACCTTGCTGAAAGTGGTCTCATTGTGCCATTCAGCTGGGATTCAATAAATAATTTTGAGACGACTACCCCTTCCTAAGAAATCTGATTGGTTTGAGGCAGGGGTTGCTTTCCTCTAGTCTAATAATTTCTTCAGCTTAATTCGAATTGATGTGCATTTGTTTTGACTGTTTCAGCAAAGAATTTTCTCCAATTCTATAACGACTGTGTTTAGAAATACACAAAAGTCACTATTTTCCCACTTTCAATTTCGAAACGAGACAGAATTGCAAAAGTTTTTGCTGACCTTCTTAATAACTCCCGTTGGAAAGTAAACAAAGATTCAAGCATTTAAAGACATTCAAGAGTATGCATATTAAATGCATCTTACCATTCATATCACTAGTATATAAATCCAAAGGATTAATTCAACCAGAGGACAGACTTTACGGTCATTCATGCCAGTTAAAAGTAAAAGAAGAAAAACAAAATCAATAAGACAAAATGGCGACCGCTCTTCGATTAGATTTGATCAACAAGCCTCTGGCCGATTCAGATCTCTGCTTGTTGATTGGTAAAATTTCCTCATAATCAGAGCGAAAAATAAATTTTCTACTGAATATTTATATATCAGAAAGAGATCACAACTGGTTAAAAACATTTTGTAAACAAACTTCATAACAATTCTGTATGTTTATAAAGTATTTCCCAGTCATTTCCCAATTCCCCAATTTTAAGAGTATTTCCCATCCCGGGAAATACCGAGATATACCATATGTGAATTCCCGGCTGGTAAATACTTTGCCAACCCTGATTAAAAGTCAATTTTTCGTGTTTCTTAGTAAAATCCAAATGGGGCTAAATATATATTATACGTTGATTAGAAAATGGATCTAAACCGATCATAAATCTGAATTTATTTTTATAGTTCCATCGAAAAGTGATGCAGATATAATAGAAAAGGGAGGACCGGTTTAGTTTATCAGAGTAGGCGTACACTGAAAAAAAGTTATAAGAGGCCACCTCATATTTTTTCTTCTAGTTCAGAAAGTAAAATACAATCAATTAAAATTCATGATCATATGAATAAACCAATGTCTAACAGTGGCTCTGTGAGTTTCTGCATTCCAAAATGCGTGATACTTCTCACACAGACGAAGCATGTGTAAAGGAACCTCATTTCAAAAGGTCACACTTTATTAACATCAAATTAAATGTCATATTATGACGTTGTGTTTTTACATTTTAAATTATTTGAAAGTGCTACTGACTGCCATGATGCAAGATAAAATTAAGTCAAAAGTGTTGCTGCAATAAGAATCTTCGTTTCTGTTTTGTACATGCAAGAAGACAACAACCTGAATAACAGGAATTCAGCTTTTGTATGCAATTTGCATACCAACTTTGTTCTTCTCCAGTTGCGTTATTATCAGCAGCACGGCATTGAAATTTTCAGCGATTATTTAGGTCAAATACTAGACTCTGATAAACTTTGAAAATTCAAAAAATCGTCCACAAATTTTGTTATTTTGTTCGTTAAAAATTGGCATTGAAACCGGAAGTGTGCGGCAGCCTTGGCCTGTTGGTCCTCGAAAATGGTCTAAAACGATTCAGTCGAGTTATATCTCTCATTTCCAGGCCTCATCAAGTGAATTTAACAGGGGTCAACATGTTTAAGAGGCACATTTATGAATTTTCCAAAAATTCTCAAAATTGGCGATTCTTAAAAATGCATAAAAATTCTACCAGTAGAGAAAATTCGAATGTTTGATGTTTTTCCGAGCCGTAACGACCCCTTTGATGACACCCGTTCCTAATTTCAATAAATGGTGTGCTGTATCCAATTTTTTATTTAAAAACATTGTTTTTTTTTTTTTTGCATTTTTACTCTAAAAACGCTTTTAGTGAAAGAAAATTATTTCTTAACACTTTGGAACTTTACTTACTTGAAAGACACGTCTTTCGGCAAAAAATCGTGCAATTTTGAACATGGCTTAGAAACAAAAAATGAGTTTGAAAAGTGGCCTCATAACTTTTTTTCAGTGTATAATATGCATAGAACGTTATAAATCGACGGGGTTGGAAATCGCAAAAATAATGCTATTTCATCGTGTGGAATGCCAGATTTCTGCAAGATTTTGGACATCATTATGATAGCCGTAAGAAACAGCGGTATATTGGTCTTGCTTTAATGTTTAAAGATTTCGACTTTTTTTGATATGATGTCATAGTAGCGTTATTATTTCCCGTATAGTGAAAGTATCAACTTTCACTGCAACATTAGTGGTGTGACACATTCTTTAGACCCGTCTCCATATGACCTTAGCTGTTGGTGGGACGTTAAACCCCAATCAATCAATCAAACATTTTTTAGAATCAGACATCTTACTTGTTTCACATCCAACTAAATGTAGCAACTAAAAAAAAGTCTGTTTCGTAGTGTGTGATACTGGTATTTCGCAGATATTTTACAGCTGTTCAAATGTAGAAGAAATATTTTAGAATGTGTGGACGCGTCTCTTTGTCCGCTTGTATTATGCTATTAAAACAATTATGTTAGGGACATTTTGACTGACATAACTGCAAGCTCTCTCAACTTTTTTCTGCAGGTCCAAATATTTTGTGCATTATGTGACAAGATATTCGAAGCCGCGTAATACAGATTCTTAAGATTCTTGTGCCTTGGTAAAAACCTAAATTAGGTGTACACTTATACTTAGAAAACATATCGTAAGCTGAGTGAGCAGCTATTTCCCAATAAGCGGCCACTCAGTAACCGGAACTAAAATAAAAATATGAAAACGTACATAAGGTTCAATTAGCACAGTAATTCGACTCCAAAACATAAAACAAATGGAACCACAACAGAAGTATCGCTTTGGAACGATCAGTAATATAAAATTACTGGGGACTTAAATCGATTTTACAGGCGCCTGATTTCATCCTCATCTTCTGCAGTGATTCACAACATTTAGTTAGTTGTTCGGTCCTCGTGGTGAATCTCTAACTAGTCGATGGCTCATCAAGGACAAACAAATAAATCACGATAACCACCGTCAAAAACGAGGAGTCACAGATTCAGTAAGCTGCCCGACGATGTAGATCATAGTGTGCCGAATAACTTACTGAAACCCGGAGCAAAAGAAAACACCAGTTGAACCCCGGTGGGCCAAGCAACAGACAAGAAGCTCCGGCCCAAACCAAATAAAATGAATAGCTTTATGTCGGGACCATCATAGAGTCTGACGCCCGGCCCACCGGCGTGCAATTAAAGAAGGCAACATAGTTATCAACCATGATTGGGTTAAAAACTAAGCATGCAGACTGTCGTATAACATTCAAGTTATAACCTATACGTCTTTAACGTGTTAGAATTTTTCCGAACTGAAAAGAAAAATTCTTCCTTCCTTAAATTTGTAAACCAAGTCACCATAAAATTCTGGTTCCGAATTTAGCGTCTTTAGCCCAACATTGAATTTGGAAATCAACTCATAGTGTCTGCGATAAAATTAAGAAAATGTTTTTTTTTCGAAGTTTATGATACCGATAGCCCTACTGTGGAAGTTTGGCTGTTAAACATTTATTTCGCGCGTTGAAGTCCGCTACATGATTGCAGACTCAAGCAAACCTAATAAGTTGCGAAATGTATACACCATAAGAAACATGGCGAGGAACGTCACCATCCAAAAACGGAAAATTTACTATATTAAAATCAAAGTCATCGCGTTTATCATAAATTTTAGAAGAAACAAATCCATATATTTACATTTTTATTGCAATCGCCCTAGATGAAAGTATCTTTAATGATTTTCTTCATTTCCCAATGAAAAACATTAAGTCACATGATCTAGAGGCCACGCCTATTGGTGGGGAGACGTCAAAACAAGCCAGTGACGTTGTTTGTTTACTCTTGTTGGCGTGACGTTAAGCGTTATTAAGCGCGAAAATTTGACGTTTTGGCTGTTCCAAAATTAAGTCGGATTTAATGTCAAATATTTACATTTTTCTAAAACCTCCTTAGATGAACCATTAGATGTTCATCTGTGTTCATATTTCCCTGAACAACATTGTGTCACGCGACGTGACATAATCCAAACTTGGCGTCAAAAAACATGAATCTCGCCAATCTGATTGGACGTTGTAAACGTCGACGCCGTTCCGCTGTTTGAACACACACTGTATGTAGATTCTCTGTTCGCCGGTTAATGTGATTTTTCAACAAGCGATAGAGAGAATGAGTATAAATATAAGCAATGAGTTTAATTTTTCTGTTGTTCATGGAGCTATGAACCGCAGTGGGTCGCTAGCAAAGCTTACATGAACCCCTTCGGGGTTCATTCACTTTGCACGCGACCCACTGCGGTTCATAGCTCCATGAACACCAGAAAAAGGAAATTCATTTCTTAAATAACATGAAAACGAGCGATGGGATGTGCAAACAAAAATCTGATACTTGATTGATAATATAAAATGTAAATATAAGTATTGAAATTCAGATTTTAGCTTTCACTGGATGATGAAATTATTAGTTGTTTTAATGTCTTCGAGAAGCCCTTCGGGCGTCAGAGCCATTAAAAAAACAGTCTAATGTTTTTCATCATCCAGTGAAAGCTAAAATCGGAATTTCAATCCTTAATTCTTGCATAGATATCTATGCGCATAGCTGTTTGAAGCCGTTTCCGATTGGTCGAAAGCCGTGTTCAAACAGCAAAATCCATGTTCAAATCATGAAATTCACGTGCCGTTTGAACATGGGTTTTGGCAAACTCCCCAACAGTGCCAACACCTCCGTTGCTCTCCGATATTGATCACTGCCGACACCAGTGTAAATCTTGTCGTTGTTGTTGTTTGAATCTGACGGCGCATTAATTTCTGATAGAATGGAAACAGGTGCTTGACAACAGGATCGTAAACAAAGATGGCCACCAACGAGGCAAACCAACTGTGTTTCATTTGTAAAAATTCAAAATCACACCGTTTCCTTAAATTAGATAATTCAAAATGCAGAAGAGAAATTATTCCTAAGTTGTTTTATATATTAAATAGAAATTCTTTTGGTTCTGTAGATCCTGTTGATAAATATTTGTGTTCTTCATGTGTTCAAAAAATTGACAGTTCATTTTCATTTATGAAAATTGTCAGTGCTATTTTTAATTCTTCTGATGTGGAGACGCCATCAACATCCAGTTGTGAATTAGACCTAGCAGCTTATGAAAATGTGTTGGCCTTAGGTAAAAATTGACACAGTTCCCAATGTCACATTTGTTTTAAAATCCCATTTGTGCACCAGTCATTTTTAACCACTGCCCCCCCCCCCCCCTACACACACACACGTGCGCGCACAGACACACACCTACAAGGAAGATTGAGATAGTAGGGTTAAAGCGTGGGTCACTTAATTTTGGATGTTCTTACACTCGCCATTTTTGCAGTATCTTATTTAATAGACATTTTTCACTTTTGAACGTAACTGCTGCTGGCGCTTGCGGTTATGACTTTCCGTGTGATGGGGAACGACTCGTGAGGGCATATTTGAGACGAAGACGAGGGACGATATGAAGAATTACTTAGTCAAAACTACCAATAGCCCGACGAAGACGAATTAAATAAGACATGCAATAAATGCTATAGCGTAGGACGTCTAGCTCTGTAGCTCAGTAGCTAGCGTGCTTGGAATTGAAAGCGAAAGGTGCTGGGTTCGAGTCCCGGACGCATCACTTTTTTCTTTTCTTTATTTGTCTCTCTTGTGACAAAAAAGCTTTGGAAATAAAACATATATTATCAACTGATTATATTTTTGGCAAATGCAAGAATCATGAAATGCCCTACTTCATTAAATTCTTAAATCGTAAAGGAATTGAAGTTTGAGACGGCAGCCCACATGTATGTTTTCTCTTGTATTGGGAGCTCGATCGTATTTTTGGTATAAGAGCTGATCTATCCTCGCGTCAATATTTCTTTCTGGGAGACATGAAAATATGAATATACTGAAGGCTTGTACAGGCATAATGTGGCTAGGATAAGGATAGCCACCCTGAACGACTTAAAAATGTTTTCCGCGGACGTAGGCACTAACTCAAACAGTACACTGTATAGTGTACATGTAAAGATATATGTATATTTATTAGGTGTAAGACCTACAGTTCCACGTGCTGTCTCGTGAGAGAACATAATTTATTTTGGCATGTTTATACATGTACTTCAAACAGATACTCGAAATCTTGATGTTATTTATACGGTTGATGTTTCGTTTTGAGTCCATTAGACAATCATCTGCAAGTCATAAGTGCGATATCCTAGCTACATTTTGCATAGACATAGAAATAAGTTGAGGTTTTGTAGACCTTCCACAGTATTTCAGCATTTTGAATGCGATAATTACGATTTTTGGGATGTTTTTTCCAAGTCAAAGGCTTTCTTTCTGATCCTCCTTTATTCTCTTGAACTATGTGTGATGTTTATCTGGGTGAATTCAAATAAATACGAGTATAATTAAACTTCAAACTGAAACAGTATCATTTTTAAGAAAATGAATGTTTATAGACTGAGAAACATCCAGTTCGTTTTTTCATAACGTATCTTGCTTACCCTAAAACAGGACGACAATATTCTTTATGCGAGCACACACACACACACGCACGCACGCACGCACGCAAGTTCCGCAGATGACTTCATGTCGCAGTGGTTCAGTCAGTCGCTTCGTAAAATCACATGTCGAGAATAAATACGTACATGTAGTTGATATAAGACTGGTACAAAATTATTAGGGAGCGCGGTGGCGTAGTGGTAGGGCGTCTGACTCCTGAGAGGTCCTGGGTTCGATCCCCACAGGCGCCAGCCGTGTTGTGTCCTTGAGCAAGACACATTAACTCCTTACTAACTGGTTAAACCCAGGAAGCGTTGGCTCCGTCCCGACATGACTGAAAAAATGTTGACTGGGACATAAAGCCTTAATAAAAAATGATTTTGATAAGAGCATCTGACTCTTTAGCTCAGGAAGTTGAGCGCGAGTAGGAAACGCCTATTTTTATTGGAATTATTTTTTTTTCGCATCTTTGACAATATTCTTGCGTAGAAAACAAAAAAAAAAAAAAAAAAAAAAAAAAAAAAAAAAATAAATAAATAAAAAATAAATAAAAACTTAAAACGTATATGCATTGGTAAAATGCAAAAATAAAGAAATACAGACAGCAATTAAACATATAAATCGTAAACAATGTTATCATATGCAATGGTAACAATGATTATTGTTGTCTTCTCGTTCTAATGGAACAATGAACCAGAAGTGGCCTTTGACAAGACATGTTTACATAATCGCATCATCAACTGTCATGATTGCCATTAAAGATACATTACGCGTTCAACGCGAGTCGGCCTTACAAATGCTTGGCGCGAATAAAACAGCTTCCAGTGCAGAATATTATTTTTTGACACTCGTGTGCATAACTAGAGATCGCTAGTTCAATTCTGAGCTGCCCATGGCTTTATGGTGACACTATAAACCAAGATCCAGTCTGCATATGACGATAACTGTTGGTGGGAAAACAACTATCAACTATTTGTTATCGCCATGTGACTTTTAACATACTGGTGCATGTATATAAGTACATTGGTTCTGTTAAGCTACATTTCACATGTTTTTCGTGAACACACAGATTTTTTTTTCATGTAAACATGGCAAGATTTACGATTTGAAACATTTAGTTGATCTTTAATTTTATGTGCAGTTTTTTTTTATTCTACGCCTTACAACGTTTTGACACATTTCAAGTAATATCGAGCATGGTCTGTTATCCTCATCACGTGACATGTTTACCCCATTGAACAACGCTTTTATAAAGCAAAACTTGAGTATGCAGGTGTATACCTAGTTTTAGCTCACATGAGCCCTTCGGCTCAAAAGGTGAGCTTATAGGATGCATGCCCCGTCGTCCGTCCGTCGTCGTCTGTCAACAATTACCATGATCTTCTTCTCTGAAACAGTTTGGCCAATCAAAGTTAAAACTGTTTGCGGAGCATTCTTAGGAAGGGAGAACGAAATTTGCATAAATGGACCAGGTCACATGACCAAGATGGCCGCCTTGGCTATAAATAGCAAAAACCGTTAAATTTTTTCTTCTCCAGAACCAGAAGGCCTATGATTTTGTAACTTGGCATGAAGCATCAAACAATATTAAAAGCACTACAAAGTTTGTATAAATCATTTCGCTGGGATGACCTTGACCTATTTTACGGTAAGATCGACTTACATGTAGGTCGCCCATGCATTTAAATGGGGAAATTAGTTAAATGTAATTAAATGGGTGGAAACTTGCTATGATAATACAAATGGGCAGATTTATTTTTATGAAAACATTAAGACCCAGGTGGTTGTCTGCTCCTGCCTGGGGGGATATATACATGTATATGACTATAATATTTAAACATCTTCTCTGCAACCGCATGGCCGATCAAAGCCAAACTTCGTGGAAGGGGAACGAAAGTTTGTATTAATGGTCAAGGTAACTTGACCAAAATGGCCGCCATGGCTATAAATTGAAAAACCTTTAAAATTGTTCTTCTTCAGAACCAAAAGGCCTATGATTTTGAAACTTGGCATGAAGCATCTACAAAGTCTATATATGACCCAGGGATTACATTAACCTATTACAAGACAAGGCCAACTTAGGTTGCCTATGCTTCTGAAAACATAGATTGTGAGTATTCGTTCTATCATGTGTCCACAATCTATGTTTTGAACAAATAAGAAAATATCAAAACTGTTGAACTGAAAATTTTCATTTTTTTCTTCAACTTAAAAAAACACACTGTATTTTGCTTGATAAGGTTTTGTAATGATATCGACATGATACAGGGTACCGTTTTAGTGCACATGTATTACACATGCTGACGACAGATCTACAACATTTGATCATTCTTAACCTTACTCATTCGGATCCATCTTTGCATCCGGAATCGAGCAAGCATACAAGCACACAAGCTTCTTAAGTCCAATTCGCATGCGCAAAAAATACACGCGTGTAAATATACTCCGGTGTGTATTTATACTCCGGTGTGCAAATCAACCTGAGAGTAAATTTAAATTGCGTTCGCATGGGTTTTATCGCCAGGAGTATTTTTGTGGGTAAATTTATCATTTCTGGATTAAAACCTGTTCATTTAAGTTTTCTGTATTTGCAAAACAAGAAGAGGCTGCTTCAAGGTGTTCATGTAGACTTTGGCAGCAGAGGGGAATCATGTAATGGTCAGGCATAACCTTAGCAGTTATTCAGTTCCCTTTTTTCATCCTTTTACAAGGAATTACTGTTAAAATGCCCCAAGAATCCTAACCAAGAATGATGAAGAAATAGTGTGGCTCTTTGCACTCCATATGATATAAAATGTTATGAATGGCAATAAACTCTTATTTAGCAACAATGTCCACAGTTTCAGCAACTGTCATATAATCAGGTAGGAACAAAAAATGTGAAAATTCGTTTTCTAAAAGCAGAATATTGACTTGAAATAAAAATACTCATGGGTAAATTTTACTTTGCGTTCGCATGGGACATAATAGTAAATTTACACGCGTGTATTTGTAAAAATAAAATTTGCATCTGATCAGACCCAGGAGTAAATTTACCCATATGTAAATATACTCCGGTGTGTATTTGCGTTCGCATGCGCCATTTACTTACCCCGAGTAAAATTTGCACATCGGAGTATATTTACACGTGTGTATTTTTGGCACATGCGAATTGGACTTTACTCAATCTGAATTCAAATAAATAATAAATTGAATCGGTTTGTTGATTTGAGCGTTAATCCAACAGCAAAGGTCATATGGAAACGAGACCTCAGTTTATAGTCTCATCCGACAGACTCAAGAAGACCCGGATCAAACCTGCCATCTCTGGTTTATAAGGCACGTGAAATAACCACTGCACCATAGAGGCTTGCTTAATAGGTTCAGTATAAACTTTATCATGATAGAAATCGTACTTTTAAATGTTAAAAAAGGACAAAAGAACGCATGCCCTTAACACCAACTGCGTTCGGCTTTCCAAGCTGCAATGTGGTTTGATAACTGATCCGGCTTGATAATAATTTTATGATCTTTGTTTTGTCGATGGGCCCTAGGACAAAATTTCAATAGCCAAACACAACACAATTAAATTTCCCCTGTTACATGTATATATATTAGAATCATGAATGGCGGTACGTTTGTATAAAAGGTCGGTAAATGGACACGTGAAATGTCTGCGTGGTATACTGTACATGAATATGTGTATTCGGGTATTGTCTATCAGTGTCAGCACCATCGTATATGCTTGCGATACAATCAAAGTCCTTACAACAAAGATTGATGCAACATCACACAACATGTGATAAAATGGATTAAAACAACCTTCAGCGCAGCAATATCGCTTTGGCAACTACCAACACCAAGACAATGAACTCTTCGCCTTAGGTTGCTGCCCAATTGATCAGTCTTACAATCAAGGGTGACACAAAACCAAGTTCTGCTTGTGGATGTGCAAGTTCGTTTTCTCAGGGTTCTCCTCTTTTCCTCCTGTTACTGATTTACCCGTCTCATATGAACTAAAATAATCTTGAACGGGCCGAAAATTGTATAAAAACGCATCATTATGATCGGAAATGAGCACAATGAGACCCTTATCTGTAATCAAGTAACAATAGAATGACCAAGAATCTATACAATTAAATTTCCCATCCTAACATAGACACCAGGCGGGAGAGACATGGCGGTGCAACACATCACAAGCAATTTAACAACAGGCATAAAAAACAAAATTACTAGCTCTTTCCAAACAAGACCAGCGTCCATTCTGTTAAAAGGGACAATACACGAGGCAATAATCTTAAGAAAATACGTGTCAATGTGAAGACTTTATACACCATTATTTGTGAAACAAATGAATAATTTGTGCACTTTGACAGAATGTGTAGTGTCCAAAATTGCTTCTACGTGTATGTGAAAATGGGGAACATCAAAAGTAAACTATGGGGCGACTGAAACACTATGCGTCCTCTACGGAAACACTTTAGAAACTCATGAAAATAATATAATTGTGTAAGTTTGATTTTAATTTATTTATTTGAATTCAACCAGGTGAAACAACACGCATACTATCACACAGAATAAATGAGGATCAGAACGAAAGCTTATGTCTTGCCAAATTAATTTTCTACATCGTAACCATCGCACTCGGTATGACAGAAATACTGTTGAAAGTCTACAATTAACAAAAACAGTTGTGTGGCTAGGCATATTGTAGCTACATGTAGGGTATTGCCCCCATCGCTCTTCCTACTGTCGAATGGACTCAAAACGAGACATCGACAAAATAAACATCGTTCGCTCACGAGATAGCACACGTGTGAAACTGTAGTTTTACATCTAATACGTAATACACATATATCTGAACATGTACCGTGACTATACTTTTTGATTTGGTGTCTTGTGTATTTGTTAAAATTCAGTTTTACGTCCCTTTCAAGATTATTTCAGCTCATATGAAAAGCGCCAAACAGTAGGTGGGGCGAAAACGGGAGTACCCCGAGAAAAACCGCCTGGCACACCCGCAAACAGAACTTGGCCTGTCTCACATGTGGCCATTGTGGGTCTCGAACTCACACCAGACACAACGGTGAGATGATTAAGTGATTATGAAACAGCGCTCTGAACTGCACGGCCACGGGGGACGCTTGCGTATTTTTTAGTCATTAGAGGCGGTCAGCTTATCCTATTCACATTATCTGTACCAGCCAGTCAGGGAATAAATGTTGACGTTAGGATCGGTCGCTGATCCGTTCTTCTAATGACGATCAATATCTCGGCTTCCAACAAGACCTTTAAAAAACCTATACATGCGGTCTGCCTTCTCACTAGACAGTTTAATCCAGAAACTTACGATTTTAGTATTAAATGCAGCATTGCATTTTGTGATTCTTGCATTTGCCAATGGATAAAATTTTATTTTACTTTTTCCTTTTTTTTATTTCTTTTTAATTTTTTAAGCTTTAATGTCACAGGTGCGAAAAAAAGAAGATACAAAGAAAAGGAAAAATAATTTTTGTCCTACCCGGACTGGAACCCAGGACCTTTCGATTCTATGTCTTACTCTCTACCTACTGAACTATTCAGCTAGGCGTCTTGGACAATTTCGTTTTTTGCGTGTCTCATTTAATACACCTCCGGTGGGCTGTTAGTAGTTTTGACTAAGTAATTCTTCATATCGCCCCTCGCCTTCATCTCAAATATGCCCTCACGAGTCGTCGCCCATCACACACAAAGTCGTAACCGCAAGCGCCAGCAGCATTTACGTTCAAAAGTGAAAAATGTCTAATACCAATACACTTCACAACCGTTACACTGTTCGTTCCTTGTCCTTATATTGCTATACCCCAGGGTGATCATTGGGAATGACAGGGCAAAGAGCCATCATGAAAACTTGCCCATGCAATAAGCATATATATTTTTTAGCTTTTCAGCTGAAAACCACAATCTATGTTTTGGAGCCAAATTAAGAAAAAAAAAAGGTATACCCCTGCATACCCCAGTTTTTCTATATGAAGGATTTGAGGGGGTATATATTACAGTACACAGAAAAGTTTACCTGGTGCAAAGTTTTGACCTTGGCTTATAGCAGGGTACTGAAAGCTGAAAAGTCATAATCCCTGCCCTTCTCGGTGAAGTGGGGAGGTTAAAAATGACTGGTGCATTATATTGCACACCTACACTTGGCAAAAATGCCAACGCACTAGTTTTAAAAATTGAATAACTTTCGTTTCATTTATGATTTTGCTTTCAAATTTTGCATATTATTCCTTGACGAGCATTTGCGCATAATGACTACAAAAATTTAAATAAATTTTATCACGTGCCCATGTCATAAGAGGATCATGCAAAAGCAGTTTTTCTGCACCTGCTGATCGTGGTGACTGTCTTTTGGCAATCTTTGAGTGGAATTAGACAGCTTGATGCTTGTCGAATGGAAGTCACAAAAAAGATTTCGCCTCTCCGTCGAAAAGTTCGCTATAGCGGTCGGCTAAGTAGTGAGGCTAGCTCGTTTAGCGTAGTTACGTTTAAAATACGTTTACAATCAATGGAACAATGGTCTTTCATTTTCGCCTTTTTACTCTTATAAGTCGCATGATATCATAGTACCTCTAGTTTGGGCGTCGACCGTTACTTCTTATGTTGACATTTCAGTCACTTTTACCTCTGCCTGTCGTTCCAAGACATTGTCGCCCTTCACAATAATTCACATGCAAGTGGTAAACGTTTGGCTTCAAATCTGCGTTGCTCAGTGGGCTAACAATATTAAAATTGTGACCGGACCAGATTCTGTCAATGCGAAATCGCTTTTAGTGTTAGTAAGATCAAAGGAGGTTCGATTATCCACCGGGTACTGGCTGTGTAAGATAAAACAATCTGGACCCTTAAGAAATCAAATTGTTATTTACAAGTCTTTTTGAGATGCTTTTTTCGATACAAAACTGACTTTTATGTCCATGGGTGTTTTACGTTTTACTCAAATTCAATAACATTATTGAACAGATCATAATTTTTGGACTTAATTTGCGATTTTCACCGGCGTATCGATTCTATTGATTTTATTTTAGCAACTTTCGATTTTTCGAATGAAGGGTACGGCTTCTAAAAGTTCGATAATTTTCGACCGAAATCACCGATTGCAATAAATTTTCAGCATTCTGTTTCAAAATGGTTATTTTCATCATGTAGAGAATTTGAAGACTTACAGTCATTTCGTTTTTGAAATATTTCACTAAATGTTACTAGGTGCGTTGGGATTTTTGTTAAGTATATACATATTGTCTTGTGCTTACTGATATGCAGATATTGAGGAAATAAATTTTTATCATCATCATCTTGGGTGGAGTACTGGCTTGTCAGACGAACAAAAGAGTCTGGGAGGATGTCACTCCATTACGAAACATGTCCATGCTACATGTATATACAGATTACCTGAGCAGTAAAGAAAAAAAAATGAACATTTTGATATTTTTGCATATGAGAAAAACAGATTTTTGCATATGCGAAAATGAAGGCGCAGATCAGTAACTGCACAGCTGATCAGCGCCTTTGTGTTTGCTCAAAACAGTGATAGTTAATACAAAATTAACATTAATTGTACAACCCTGCAAATCCTAATTTTACATTTTTACTTTCATGCTTTTCATAAAATTGGTGTTCATTGGAGTAGCATAAAGGGACCAATGATCGATCAGAAATATGCATGTTTGATAGATTTTCTGATCAGACATGCATTTGAGCAGTTGCATACCACCTCCAAGCTTGAAACTTCTCCGTAGTTTACAATATGCCACTTTTTATCATATGACATAGTTGTGTTACATTCTCAGTGACCTCATTTTAACACATCCACCATCATATGAGCCGCGCCATGAGAAAAGCAGATTTTTGCATATGCGAAAATGAAGGCACAGATCAGTAACTGCACAGCTGATCAGTGCCTTTGTTTTTGCTACACAGATAGTACAATTCCTCTTCCTCTTATATACGAAAATTCAAGCTTCTAGCCTTTTTCTGTGGCTGCACAGACAGATTTGTGTCGGACCTGGTTGGAAACCCCTAAGACCGGTTTCCTCACTATTAGGCTGGACGCTGAAATTTCTATCTCGCTTAGTTTTCGAGATTAATACCTTCACTTTCCGGAAGGTCATATGTGGTATCAGTTGAAAGGTTATTACATGTACTTTCTTAATCCGGGTGTTGTGGGGATCTAGACCGGGGCCTACGGGTCAAATCCAAGGGAGACAACTTAGTACCCATTTCGTATATTCGCAAAACGTTTGGAGTTCGTAATGAAGATCTATATCAAAGATGTCCTAAAAGTAGACCAAAAAGTGCTTAGTATTTTTAGAAGTTATGTTTTCTTGTTTTTTCAAACCCTAGCAAAAGAGATAAAAGTAAACTTAATTCAAGATTTTAATATAGATACAATTACTTCCCTTTTCATTAATATAAGTCAAATCTGAGAACGTATGCTTTTAAATGGCCGATTCCTAGAACACAAATGTAATTTGAAACTGAATATTTTATTCAGATATAGGCTTCGGAAGTCTAATAAAGGCATATTATGAATATTCAATGTTCGCCCTTCCGAAATAATGATGCTTCAAGAAAACACAATAAGTCCAAAACGGCAAATAAAGGGAGATAATTCAGTACACATGGTAGATAAATGCATGCACACATTGTTCAAAAACGAAGATTATGACATCTGGAACCGTTTCTGAAAGGCAGATTTAAAGTCATGAATTAAATATCATTAATGTAATTCCTGTTTCAGGCTTGAGAATGGTTTGAAATTGTATTTTGTTAACTGCTTTGCATGTCAGGAAGTGACAAGACAGATTTTATGACGTCACTTCCTGTTGAAGAACCGCCTAGCAAAACGGGTGTCAGATAAATAGTCCAGTAGCCATCAGCATAACCTGGAAGATGGTGCCGCATGAACTTTTATTGTGGTTTCCAGTTCACTAGGCCATACTTGTTCAGAAACTGCATGATGCCACCCTGGCATCATTGAGCGTTTTGGAAAAAATCAAGATGGCGCCCAAGATGGTCGCAACAAACAAGAAAACAACACACCAAGGTTTAATATACTAATTTCTCTGCGTTTAAAATGCTCATTTTATGCTGAAAAAACAATATTAAAAAGATGATTTTAATTTTTAAGTTTTGACACCAATGTAATTATTATGAGGAAAGATGGCGGACAAGATGGCTGCCACAATCGTACTAAAAGAAATATTTTCATAATAAAATTAACGGCATTCAAGTGGTGCATTAAAACAGTGTGTTGTGCTTGAAACTCCATTTTTGTTGTACACATAATACTGAAGTGTTTGGTTTTCAATTATGACCCCACATAACAACGAAAAAGATGGCAACCGAAGTGGCCGCCATAATTATATTTTAAAAGATTGTGTTCTGTGATTAAAACACCATTCCTGTGCTGCATATACCAAATGTAATGCGTTAGAAATGCTCATATAATATTGTGAGCAGCATGAATTATTCTCTATTTCCACATTATAAAAATGAGCCAAGATGGTGGCCAAGAAGGCCGTCATAATCATAATATATAAGTACATATTTTTGATTGAAACAGCATTCCAGTGTTGCATTTGCTCAATGTTTTTAATTCAAAAATTCAAATTATGTTGACAAATGAAGTGTTTTTGTATCATATTTGACCGAACATTATAACAATAAAACAAGACGATGACCAAGATGACCACCGGGCACCATACTCGTACTTTAATGTTCTCTGGCTACAGCAGCATTTCAGTGCTGCAAATACTGAATGACTCGTGTTTAAAATGATCGATTTATGTTGTTAACATCGCATTTTAATGTTCATGTTTTATTTTGACACCGCAAAGTAATACTGGGGCATATGTGTCTTACGAAATTATAATGTGACGGAGAACTTCTTCTCTGATCAAAACATTTTAATGTAAGTGTTACAAATTGATTTAGCAGAATAAATGAGGGTGGGGGGGGGGAGCAAATCAATCAATACTACTAAATGAAACTCGTAACATGTACTGTTTAAATATGAGAAAGAAGAAAGGAAGACTGTATGGCGGTCAGCAAAAGCCATTTAAGTGAAATCCACAAACGCATTTGAACCAAAGATTATTTATTGAAGACTCATCCAGGTAGATTTACCTTGCAATGGTATACCCTCAGGAGTTAGCTCCCAGCATTCTCCAATGTTGAAGGACAGCGGGGACAAGAGGATAATGAACATACAATATGTTTGGAAGCAAAATGTACAAGTTGAAAAATCCACAAACACTGCGCTGGCCTGATACAGTCATCACCGATGGGTTTTGCTATTCTGTGGACGACCCATTGTTACTTTGACTGTAGCATTAAAAGCATTGCCAAAATTTCTCCAGCAAGACAAGAGGTTTCACAAAAGCACGTATTTGTCAACACTATTTGAACTTCTCAGCAGATGACATAACCACTGTTGAAAAGATACAATGATTTTGGTATTTCATGATCGTGAATGCAACTGTGGCCATCTTACATTGAGGAAGGGGTGTGATACCACAGACTGATCAAAAGCACGCTCGCTGATCCTGTTTAGACCTCATGCTAACTCTGTTTAGGTGAGACGTAGTGTAACAGTAGCAAGAAGTGAGATGGTTGCGAACCACTGAGGAAAATGTGTAATCGTCATACACGAACGTCTATGTATTACTCAAGATTAAATTTCTACAATCAATGTAAGCCGAAAAGAACAAAAAGTAAACTCAAGACTCTTTAAGAGCAGAGTAAACCTTTAATGCGTAAGAAGATGGGCCATATAAAAGGGACATTTGAAGGACCGTAAATATTGGTTTAAGTGGTAAAACACCAGACCGTAGTCTCCTTCTTTCTTGAAGTCTAGTCTGAAATCAATGTCAAAGGGTTCAATACCTGAAAGGATTGAACTGAGTTAGCCTTTACCAGATAATATCAGGGGAATTATTGCATTTGGAGGATGCTATGGCAGCAACGTTGAACTATTTCTATAACTAAAGATATATGGTTTAATGTAAAACTGGTAAACAAAGGCTAATAAACACAAGCTTATGCATATAATCACCATATACACTGTCGTTTACCAAAACATTGTGATACCAGCCTAGTCTGAAATCGATGTCAAAGGGTTCCATGCCTGAAAAGATTGAACTGAGTAAGCCTTTACCAGATAATATCAGGGGAGTTATTGTATTTGGAGGATGCTATGGCAGCAACGTTGAACTACATGTATTTCTGTAAATAAAGATATATGGTTTAATGTAAAACTGGTAAACAAAGGCTAATAAACACAAGCTTAATGCATATAATCACCATATACACTGTCGTTTAATTGTGAAACCAGCACATATCCAGACACCCATTTGACAATCCTCGCTTGGTCAAGAGTGAGTGGTCTTATATCCAACTTAAGTCAGGTGGTTGAAATAATGTTGAAGGGTTCTGAGTGCTTGCGCCAATTACAACAGCCGGCAGTGTGGCTCCAACAACAGATAGCATACTTCAAGTAGACTGATTTGCTGTGGGTATGCTTCTGAACAACCATACTCATCATCAAAATATAGGCGCATCATAAATAAATTAATCTGTACAGTGTTTTGGTTATGCAAATGCCATTGAAGAAACAATTTTTTTCAATAATTGAACAATATAACTGATGGCTATGCTAATTATTACAATGGTAATGACACAGATGAAAATACCTAATCTCGGTTTTTAAAATAAAATGCCTATTCTATCTTTCATTATATGATGTTGATTTGCACCGCTCTGTTTATTCTGCTTACTTAAAACTTATCAAATACACATTTAGATGAGCTTTTTGAATCAGAGGACAGTTTCCCTTATATTAAGATTAAGGTGGCAATTTTGACCACCATCTTGCATCATTGCCATGATGTTGGGTCAGAACTAAACTCTAACTTGAACTGTTAACAAAATAAAGTGACCAAGTAAAAATCAAGACAGTTATACGCAGTACATGAATGTAGTATTTATCAGAGATTAAGTTCTCTTTATTATTATTTCGGCGGCCATCTTGGTCAACTTTATGTTATGATTTGAGCGTCAAAACGTAAACAAAACTAAATTATGGTGTTTACATTAATAAGAACATACAATGGGCATTTTAAACACAAAACATTGTACACGTTTAGTGATGCGCGATGTTCGTACAAATTTGTGTAACACGACGTTCACGTTCAGTTTGATTTATTTTGCGCTGAGCGATGCATGTAGATGTCCGGTTATTTGATTGTTCGCTTGCATGTTTGTACTTTCGAGAGTTTTAATATTTCTTCTTTTTTCAAGTGATCATCCTAAACTATTTTTTTCTTTCTCCACTGCGCAGTTCTGTTTTAAGAAGCTGATATGTGTGTTCCAATAAAAGAACGGTGTCATTGCGTTCTGTGACGTACATTAACATGCGTTTACGTCAAGTGTGACATAAATTCAGCCTTGATAAATAATTTATAAAAATAACATTATTTGTCGCACGGCAATGAAAATAATATGATTTTAAAGCTTAGAACATGAGCATTTTAGTAATAGTATCATTGTCTTGTTTTCTTGCATTATTTTTTCTTTATCTTACAAAAATCGCATGTGTGACATTTTTTCAGCCAAAAGTAAAGATTTATAAGAGTTAGCTTTTCAACGTTTTATAAATATTTCTGCAAACATTTCAATCAGCTGTTTATGAGCATTTATTTGCTATAAAAATAGTCTTACTCGTTAAATTTGTGTAATAATCGTTTATTTTATTTTCAAGTGCACCCTTGGTTTTCCCCAAAGCGTGACACTTTTGGCACCGACAGTTATTTGACTGCCAAAAATGGAAATGCGGTCCGAAGTTAACATAAATTATGTCAGTGATATCTACATGTTTTGTCATTATTCCGCCGTATTTTGATGGGATTTGGTATAAAAACTTCGGAGATATACGTTTTCAAACCGTTTAAGCAATGCGATTTTGTTACGCGTGACACGCTGTTTTGGCGTAAAAATTGCATTTTATTTGTATCTTGTTATAATTTGCGCGATAAAAAACATGCATGATTGTTGGTATGCAATTGTCCATGCGAAGCGGATTATTTTGATATATAAAACATAGATATTGAGCCGAAACTGAGTTTGTTATTGCGTTTTTACTGATACAGCAAGCATTATTTTAAAATTTGTACGAACTTTGCGCGTCACGTCTGTATGCTCTGGGATGCTGCTTTCTTGTCTATATCAACCAGCTTGGACGCCATATTTAAGTTTGATTTTTTCAAGCAATTCATGAAACAGATTTTGAATTAGCACGATCTGATAAACCAGAAGAAGACAGTAAGGACAACAAGAGAAGTGAGCTTTTTGCTTCCTTTACATGTACATATTATGTTGATTTTTTTGCAATATTTTCCGCCATTTGTCGGCCATTTTGAATATTTGAAAATGCTCAATGATGCCAAGGTGGCATCACTCGGATTCTTCATCTGAAAGGTATTAAGAAGTGAAATCCATAAAGACATTTAATGCGGCACACATTTCCAGGCCACAGACCAAATCCATATTTGGCAACTGGGAAATACAATAGTGTAACGAACAGTTTAACTACTACTGTGTTAAATATCTTACTTGTATATGTATTATTAAAAATATATGCACTATTTAGTAGCTGTTGCGTTTTTGGGGCACCCTGTATATCCCTATCATTGTTTCAACTTTTTCGTATCCAAATTTCTCCCGTTTACATTAATACTTCAATGGTATGCAAAATTAATATTCATCAGTCCTTAATTGTGTTGAAATAATACTTACAGTGGTGAGATACATGTACATTGCATTTAAAATATACTTACATGATAGATATTCACAAATATGACTTTAGTATAAGTATTAGTGCATTGGTGGGTGGGGTAATTCCATCATTTATTAGCTTGTTTATTGTTTTATATGGTTATTGGATTGTAAATTCATATCAATCACGTAAAATCATAAATTGACTATATACAAGACCAATTTTACTATCTAATACGCAAAATAAAATGAGTTTTCTTCTTGCAAATTAATGATTTCTAACACTAATACTTCTGTGCTAGGTAACCATGAATACTGATGATCTTCAGTCCTCAAGCTAGCGATCAGAGGTTGCTCTCATATTGAAGTGAAACATATATAGATATCAAACGACAAAACCTGCTATAGTAACCAAATAATGCCAAATGTCGGAGCGTAGCTTTTTGACCAATAGTACAGAGGCCGTGATGTGTTGAGGCTTCATTTTTTAAAATTTGAGTTTTCTCCCTTATCTGTGCCCCTTTGTAAAATATTTTAACGACACAGCGCATCATATTTACTGGTTTACATATCAATACATGTATAAACCATCTAAAGGAAAAACTAATCTTGGTTTTGTTTTCATGTTTCATGATTTTGACCAATATCTTAATTTCAAGCTCATGCACTTCTTCAATTATGCTCACCAGCGAACGTTTTGTCAGTGAGAGTACATGTGAAACCCCGTTGGGACTGTTTAAATCGCTATAGATTCAAAACCGCTGTACAGTTTGGAATTGAAATTACTAGTCGTAAAGCTGTGAATAAAACCTAACAATTCCAACAAAATCGATTGAAATATCGCATGTGGTCTTGCCAGAGTACATACACCGATTTTTGTTCTTATTTTAATTGAAAGGGAGGTAATCTAAAAAATACCGAATAATTGACATGTTATTCCTCGGGACATTGGTTGAATTTTGAAAAGATTTTAACGAATTTTTGTCACTAACAACAACCTCTACCAGAAAGCGCTATTAATGAAAGTGCCGATTTTAATATTCATTGGATAATTACAAAACTGATGTATAACAAAAAAGGTCAATAACTCTGTCGAAATGGACAACTGGTGGAGTTTCATATCAAAATAAGACAGAAGCTGCCTTTGCAAATTTAATAATGGGGAACATATAAGGCAAGCACAGGGTATGATAGTAATCGAGTTTGTACAAGTTACTGACTAAACGTTTTCCTCTTAGTATATATACAGAAGGGTACAGAATTATCTCCCTTTTAACCGATTATACAGAATTTTTGGGCCAAAAATATCTGGACTATAACAGTATACATAATTTAATTAGTCCCAAGTCATTTTTACCCTTCTGCACAGCAAAGCCGAAGGAAAAAGTTTCTTCTTTCTAACGAGATCGCAAAGAAACTTACTTAAAACAGTTTAAAAAGCTGTAACCATTTCAAGGGGAAGTAAGTGGAGTAGTTTAAGTGTTTTATTTTGAAACAAGAATTATTTTGGAATCGCCAAGAAGTCCCCTTAAGAAAATGATAAGTTTTATATGTGTGTTTCTTTTTCTTATCAAGTAGTTTCGCGAATTAATTACAATAGCATGTTTGGCTTCTATAAAATGCGTTTTAGTTGTTTTAATAGGTACCAAGTTATTTCCCTTGTTTTCGACTGGAAGGCACCGGTTTACAACCACACAACACCCGGATTAAGAAAGTACATATAGTAACCTTTAATTTGATACCAAATTTACCCTTCCGGAAAATGAAGGTATTAAATTTGTAAATTTCCCTACTCAGCGTCCCACCTATATCTAGTCTGACGGGTCAGCCGTCAAAATGATTTTTTGATACCTGATTGTTTATCATTTTGACGTCTGACTTCCTTCCATCCAAAAAAAAAAAAAAAAAAAAAAAAAAAAAAAAAAAAAAAAAAAAATGGCGGTCATCATGGCGACACGCACAGTAAATATGCAGTGATCAATAAATAAATTTTCGGTGGTTTCTTGGTATAAGTTTCTATACTTAAACCACATAAGCACAAGTAACCACTGAGTAAACGATTAAGATTGTAACATGCTGAACATCTATCTTACTTTTTCTTTGTCTATTCTTTATTTTCATGCTTGTCCATATACTTATGTGTGCTGTGCTGCTAGTTCTAGGGTCACCGGGAGGATTGTAAGCAGGTTAATAGGAATTGGCCGTTCCTCTCCGCTATATTTCTATTGTATAAACCAGTTCCTGTTGCCAAATGGGTAATTGTTTGATGAGCTATAGAGCGGAGATTGGCCTTTTCTACAACCGATGTCAAAAACTTGGCTGCGTTTGCAAGGTGAGTTTGTCCATCTTATTTTCGTTCTATTTTATAATACGCGCTATGAAACAATGTAGCCGTCTAATTGACAAAGTTTTAACTTTTTGTTTTAACAATGTGCATTTTATTGTTATGGCATATACCCTCTTGACATTGTTGCTATTGCTGAGCGGAGATATAGAGAGTAACCCGGGTCCTACTGAAAATTGTTTATCCATAATTCATTCAAATATTCGGAGCATTCGAAATAAAATAGAGTTTATCAAAAATCATTTATTAGACTTTGATGTATTATGTTTCACCGAAACTCATTTAGACGCAAGTGTAGATTCTTCATCACTTCTTTTATCCAATTTATACGGTACGCCATATCGGAAAGATAGAACTAACCATGGTGGGGGTATCTTAATATATCTAAATAATAACATTATTAGTCAAAGAATTGCTGACCTGGAAATATACTGGAACGAGAGTATCTGGATTAAGATTAAACAAAAGTCTGAGTCATTTCTTCTTGGTGTGTTGTACAGTCCTAAAACATCTGATGCCACTTTTTTCGAGCAACTAAACCGCAATATTGAATCAGCTTTAGACATATCTCAAAATGTAATAATTGTAGGGGATTTTAATGATGATTTACTAAATGACAACAAACATTATTTAAAGGACGTATTATTAATAAACTCTTTTCGTAATATTATAGAAGAACCCACTCGAGACTTTGCACTTCTAGACCCCATATTAATTCCTTCTGAGTATTCTGTCTTAGACAAAGGTGTTGTTGACTTACCTCGAAGTATAAGTGATCATAAAGCTACATTTATCACAATACCATTTGAGTATCCAGGTTCTACGTCTTATAAGAGACTTGTTTGGCTATACAGCAGAGGCAATTATCAAGAATTAAGGGATAAAATAGAAACTCACGACTGGACTTTTATAAATGATGCACCTATAGATGATGTTGCCAAAAAATTTGAAGTGATTGCCTTAGAGATGAAGAAACTGCTGAGCACTACTTTTTTAAATGTGTTCGCTATACAGATCAAAGAATTATCCTATTCCGGAACACACGTGACTTCCATCCCCTTAGTGTTAGTACTCTCTTACAAGGCAAAGAAACACTATCTGATGAGGATAACTCTCGTCTTTTTCAGTATGTCCAAATATACATTCAATCCACCGGCAGATTTACTTGAGCACATATACACTAAATAGATATTTGACCAATCTCACTTGTTTAACTTTGACATCTATCTTTTTCAGGTACAATCAACGCAAGTCAAGTCACTTAACAAGCCACCCGCGTTACCCTGACGAGCGACACAGCACATAGACTTTCACTGGACAACTTCTTTATCTTATCTTATCTTATCTTATCTTATCTTATCTTATCTTATCTTATCTTATCTTATCTTATCTTATCTTCTTATCTTATCTTATCCTATCTTATCTTCTTATCCTATCCTATCCTATCCTATCCTATATATTTTTGCCTTGTTTATTTTTGTAAATATGAAAATTGTAATTTGTAACTGTTGTTGCCATGTTGATCATTGTAAATATGTTGTAGGGGGAGGGCTGTAACTAAGGTTGAGAGAACTTGTAGCCCAAACCCATTGCTTTCCTGTTATGCAATAAATAGTATTAAACTAAACTTCCATTGATGAAATCCCAATTACTATAAATATCACTGCAAGCTGTTTTTAGCCACTGATTTTATGGGAATGCCCTCATCTGATTGGTTGATTTGGTCATGTGATGGGTCAGAGCCAATCAGATGTTCGCAGTTCCCTTCCTGAGATGCAATTTTTGAAGAAAGCATGTCAGCCACAGTGAAGGGATTTCTTTTACAAAACAACAAAATTTGGATATATTTTAGCTTTTTTCAAATGGAGGTGTGTTTTTTATTTTGTTTTACAGTGTTTTGCACCATTTGTTTTGTATAAAAACTTGTTATTCTGTAATAATGGATGTCACCCAAAAGTGGCCGACAGCTTGGCTTTTTGAGAATGTGCTGGAGTCAGACGGCAAAATGAACCTTAGGTATGATACTTACATTTTGACGGCTGACTAGTCAGACTACTCACTATCTGGCTCATATAGTGTGACTCAGGGTCAGGGTTACCAATGATTTCTCTTTGTTTTCTCTTTCTCTTATTTGACAACTTGGAAGGTATGTACATTTTTTGAAAAAATGATTGTTGTTTATCTTTTTCCATGAAACACATTTTGGAAATTAACCCATCAGGATAACATTCTGTATGGAACATTTCGTACGTTAAGAATTTTCTTCTTAAATTTCGACCAGAAATTAATAAATTTTATGCCCCTAGGACTTTTAAAAGGGGATACCTTAGTTTTGGGGTAGAATCCGCGTGTAAAACCGGGGCAAAATATGCAAATTAGACGGAATTCTGCAAACTTTCTGGGCGGAAATCTGATAAGCTTCCGGGCGGAATCCAAAAATGTTCAGGGTGGAATCCGGGCGTAAAATCAAGTCTTAAAACTGCTTATGTTGTAAGTAAGTCTGTGTAACTCATGTCTGTGTGACTACTCTAGAACAGGAAACTGTAATTTATTGCTTGACTAATTTACGGGCGGAAAAAACTGTGCCTTTTTTACAGGAGGAATTCTCGCCTGGAAAAACTCAGTGCTTTTCAACTTTTTTGCCTGAAAAATGTGTTACTCCCAAATTACGCCTCATTTATGGGCGGAATCCACCCCAAAAATTTGTATATGATGTCCATGCAATGTGTACCCCCCTTAAAACCACTTTTATATAGCAACATTGGGGTATACAGGGTATACATGTTTCTTATTTTTTCCAAAACGCAGATTGTGGATGCTTCCACAAAATTTTTGCTCAAAACATCAATTGTGGGTACATGTTAGAATCGCCTCGGTCAGGTGATTCTAACAAGTACCCACAATCTATGTTTTGGATGAAAAATAAGAAAAATGGGTATACCCTTGAAAACCCTAGTTTTGATATATGAAATTGGGGTAGGAGGGGTGTACTTGTCGTGGACATATTTTTGTGATGCCTCAGGAAAAATCTGCCTATGTCATCCATAAAGTTTGCATTAAAAGTCATGAAATGTGCCAAAAAAATTGAAATTGGTTCAGGAATACTTTACATGTACAATCTGGTCCCGAGGTTATAAAACTTTTTTTTTCATGCTCAGCTCAGCTGAGACTAAAATTTATCCTGCTCATAAATGTTAAAATGCCAACAATTGTTCCACCTGGCATTATTATGAAAATCTGTCAAGTGTTCTTTAAGATATCATCAATTGTACATTCTACAACATTCTACAACATTTTGGTTCTTCATACTTTCATAACTCAGTTCATTGTCATGAAGTTTGATACAAAGTGTTTAGCTTAGGTATACTTCATATAAAGCATATTTAGAAGTATGTCATCCTATTCCTTTAATAGTACATTTGAACTGTAAGGCTCATAATGTGAGGGCTACCCTTGCTCCACCAGGGACCACAAGTTTAAGCTTAAGATCCTATATACATGCACGTATAAAGTCAACCTCAGAATACTCTAGTTTAAACCTACATGTATTTATTCTCAATATAAATTTGACATGCAAAACATATATACATACATACAATAACAAAGTATAGGATTAGAACGAAAGCTTTAAACTTATAAAGTCCCTTTCCCATAAATACTTTGGATGTGTGGTCTTAACTGTAAGTCTTGCTTGATGCTAATTTTTTTTAGAATACTCTAGTTTAAACATATTTACCCTATGCTCAAAATAAATTTGACATGCAAAACATATATACGTATACAATAACAAAGTATAAGATTAGAACGAAAGCTTTAAACTTATAAAGTCCCTTTCCCATAAATACTTTGGATGTGTGGTCTTAACTGTAAGTCTTGCTTGATGCTAATTTTTTGTAGAGTTCTAACAGATGAGTTAACATACAGCAACAGTAAGAATGAATTCATCAACTTGAATTATCCAAACTGATAAAATCTTTATCAGGAAATATTTTTTTTTTCAGCAATGTTCATTGTTTTGCATATGAGGGTGTCAAATATCTGAATGCACATAACATATATATTTATTTTCATAAAAAGACCATACATACAGCCAACAGCATCATGATGCAGAGATACATATTATGAAAGACGACCTCCCTACTTCATCTCCCAGGAACATGGACATTATTACTGCTAAGAAGCTAATGCAGATAACAAACATACGGAATGGTGTTGAGCAAATATTAATTGGAGAAGTAAATGCTACCTGTTCATCATTAACGTCTAGAAAGGAGGAGAGATCTGTGTTGAGCCATAACAGAACAATGGAGAAGCTTTCAGCGGAGAGTGAGACTCTCATCCCACAGATACTTTCTGAGATTTCATCAAGGTATTTATGATGCTATTATATGATTTTTGATAAAGTTTGAATTTGCTTCAGTTTAAATTTAGCTCTTTCATCCAGCTTTATGCATAAAAAATAATTTTGAAACTTTAATTTCACAGTGAAATATTTACAAAGGCAATTGTGATTGTGAATTAGAATATTTACTTTTCCTGTACTTTGGGTGATATATTTGTTGTTTGGTCCTCAAACAATCCAGCATAACAGTCAGTTTAAATGCACATAAAAACAAACAAACAAAAGATTGCATGACCTATTACAACATACCGTAGAACAAAAAGATTAGCTGGTCGGTTGTTTTGTTCATTTTTATGTTACTTGTTCTTTTCTGTTGAAGAAAGATCTATGGCATTGACTAGCGTGCCAGACAATGGGAATGGAAAGGTAAGATTAACTTGTCGTGCAATTGAATTTGCTCATAGGTCATTAAAGAGAACATGGAATTTGAGCATGGAAGCTCTGACTGAACATGTATTCTTTCATGCATAAAGTAACATTTCTCTGTAGACATGTTGCTCACATGCAGGGATTCTGCACAGAGTCTGATGCTTCTTTAACATGCAGTCCTTGTAGTACAAAGGTAGTACACCTTGGGTCCACAATGACTTGAGGAAATGTCAGTTCGAATCTGACCGGGACTTAAAACAATAGTAGCATCAACTCACAACACAGAAATCATATTACAAATAGTCTTTATCTTACAGATTCATTAACATTATCAGCTCTTATCATATGACATCGCTGTTTTCCAATGGATAACGTCATTTATCATATGACGTCACTGTTTTCCAGTGGATATTGACATATGACCACACGTGTATTAACACTTTTGCGGGAATACGTAACGTCATTGACGACGTCAGTAACAACAATGTAATTTTTCATTGAATGGGGAAAACTTTTAAAAATGTCATTTGAAGAGAAAAGCCAGCAGGATATTGGCAAATGGACGAATATTGATTATTCTGAAAAAAGAAAATGGCCCAAGGGCGTCATCTGCCCCTGCACTGGGGTTAAATACAATAATAGTCAAACATGTTTATTGGTATATGCAGCAGATCTCAGGTGAGCGTTTACAGGACCATTGGTCCTCTGGTTCCTAATGCTAGCCTGATGTCTATCTTGTATGGAAAGAGCTAGTCATCTTGTTCTTCTTTTGTGTTGTTGACAATATTTGACATGTCTTGTAATGTTCTTTCTCTTCCCACTTGGTGTCTTATTTTAAATGTAATCATATAACTTCCTTGACATTCTACACTTAACTAAAAAGCTTGTGACTCTGTTTGAACAAGTCCAGAATCAATGAAAATGTAGAAAATTATTATTTTTGTTTAATTACATTATTTGAAATAATTTCACATGGCATCTAGATATTATTTTCGAGTTTGATTTTAATCAGAGTTTATATACATATGGTGTATATATATATATATATATATATACAAGTACATGTATGCTAATTTAATGTAATATATTAGATCACAACACTTTCAATTTTTCAGAATGCCATTTTTATATGAAATGCTACTGGCCATTGCGGGGATAGACAAGAAGAGCAAGATGAAGGGTATTCCAGCTGTGGCTTCGGCATATTCCGTTTTACTACATCAGCGCAACACCGAGCTGTCAGCCTACCAGAGACTGACCTCAGCTATTTGTCTTGAGGGACATTTGACAGATGAGGTACCCGGTCATTATAAATTATGCGCCTGTCGAAAACTTTAGCTGTTTTTTTTTTTATATATATATATTTGAAACCAGTGACAAAAATCAGCTGTGTGATAACATAATGCAACCTATGCTGCAGAGAATATAATCTACCCTATCTTCAATCCATCTTCTGTTGCTGTACATCCCAGTATGGTCAAATTTGTTGAGAAACATTACAGACAGACAGGGGTATCATGACATGTTCTTAAAATATGCAGAAATCTAAAGTAAGGCAATTTACAGTCGAGTCCCCTAACATTGCGCAGCCCCAAACATTGCGCACATGGCATGCCAACCAAATTTCAAACAATATAGGACTATCAATACTGGTTTCTAATATGTTACACCAACAAGAGTGTACAAGATAAATTTAAAGACCAAAAATGATTTTCCTTCCTTTCTGATTGAATAATTTAGCACCATTGTTTAATTTTGAAATACTGTGTGGTGACATTTTTGTGCCACAGCATGATTTTCTTTGAACTTTCATGTTTGCAATTTGTCACATGGGTGTCATATGTATTGACAGAAATACAACTGCTGTGAATGAAATGCATGTTGCTATAAAATATACATTTGATTTGGCAGTGAGCAATGTTAGGGAACAAATTGCCTCCAAATTTTTCAAGGGGGTGCATGTGTTTAAGCCACAATATTTCTAAAGCTGCCAGAAATTGCTAGCATTTCATATTATATTTTTATTATTGAATTACTAAAACGTCTCATGGTAAGTGATGTTAGTCAGTGTTTATATTTGATGTCAGACCCGACATGAAATACCTTAGGTGTGCAATGTTACCGACTGCACCGTAATTGCATTCCTGTGAAACAACTTCTCAGGCCATGTTAAGATCTTTTACTATTATTAAAAAAAGAACCTTGTTTGCCAGTCATACAGTCCAGACCACACATGTACTTGTTTTACTCCGACTGACCCAGTTGTTTTGCATATGAATAATTCTTTAGACTGCTTTACTATCAGGGTTTTACAAGAATGAACCAGCTAGGCCTTACGCTGTCAGCTAAAAGTAAGCTGAGGATCCAAGACGAATGCGGAGATATACCCAAAAAAACAATTGCCACTGAACTGAAAAGAAATCCATTGGTCAAAGTAATTGGTAAGTAATATTAAGCAGACATCTTTAATGCAATAACAAAGGTACATTTTTGTACTAAGCTGAAAAATCTGCACATACTCATGAGTGAAAGTTGGGTAAGGGGAAGTGAAAATTTCTAAATGAGTTTACGCATCTACCGCATCTAGGTGCCTACAATCTTGAAAAACTATCTCTTTTGGTTAAATTGACAAAATGTCATTTGAAGGGGAAAACTTGAAGGAAATGGGCGAATGCACTGAAGATTGATGATTCTGAAAAAAATTGGACCTCAGGGGCTGGTCCTCCCCCACCCGTGGCAATATACATGTATATTACCATTATTAGCTCACCTGAGCCGAAGGCTCACAGGTGAGCTTATAGGATAGGCAGGCATCCGGCGTCCGTCGTCGTCCGTCGTCCGTCGTCGTCCGTCGTCGTCGTCCGTCCACAATTTCAAAGAAGAATATTTCTGAAGCTAGTAGGCCGATCTTGATCAAATTTGATGTGAACCATAATTGGGTTGGGGGATTGATGGCATTAGGTTTTGGAGCAGATTGTATCAAAATTGTGGTTTCCATGGCAACAGATAGGTCCCATAGACTTACAATGGGAAAAACTAAAAAAATCTTCTTCTCTGAAACCACTAGGCCCACAGCTTTGATATTTGGTATGTAGCAATGGCTAATGGTCCTCTACGTAAATTGTGCCATTCATGCCCCTGGGGTCAAATTTGGCCGCGCCCCGGGGGGTCGATAGTCTCCATAGACTTACTATGGGAAAAAAATTAAAAAATCTTCTTCTCTGAAACCACAGGGCCCACAGCTTTGATATTTGGTATGTGGCAATGGCTAATGGTCCTCTACATAAATTGTGCCAGCCATGCCCCTGGGGTCAAATTTGGCCACGCCCCGGGGGTGGATAGTTTCCATAGACTTACAATTGGAAAAACTAAAAAAATCTTCTTCTCTGAAACCACTAGGCCCACAGCTTTGATATTTGGTTTGTAGCAATGGCTAATGGTCCTCTACATAAATTGTGCCATTCATGCCCCTGGGGTCAAATTTGGCCACGCCCCAGGGGTTGATAGTCTCCATAGACTTACTATGGGAAAAAAAATAAAAAATCTTCTTCTCTGAAACCACAGGGCCCACAGCTTTGATATTTTGTATGTGGCAATGGCTAATGGTCCTCTACATAAATTGTGCCAATCATGCCCCTGGGGTCAAATTTGGCCACACCCTGGGAGTCGATAGTCTCCATAGACCTACAATAGGAAAAAACTAAAAAAATCTTCTTCTCTGAAACCACTAGGCCAACAGCTTTGATATTTAGTATGTAGCAATGGCTAATGGTCCTCTACATAAATTGTGCCATTCATGCCCCTGGGGTCAAATTTGGCCACGCCCCGGGGGTTGATAATCTCCATAGACTTACTATGGGAAAAAAATTAAAAAAATCTTCTTCTCTGAAACCACAGGGCCCACAGCTTTGATATTTTGTATGTGGCAATGGCTAATGGTCCTCTACATAAATTGTGCCAATCATGTCCCCGGGGTCAAAATTGGCCACGCCCCGGGGGTGGATAGTCTCCATAGACCTACAATAGGAAAAACTAAAAAAATCTTCTTCTCTGAAACCACTAGGTCCACAGCTTTGTTATTTGGTATGTAGCAATGGCTAATGGTCTTCTACATAAATTGTGCCATTCATGCCCCTGGGGTCAAATTTGGCCACGCCCCGGGGGTTGATAGTCTCCATAGACTTACTATGGGAAAAAAATTAAAAAATCTTCTTCTCTGAAACCACAGGGCCCACAGCTTTGATATTTTGTATGTAGCAATGGCTAATGGTCCTCTACATAAATTGTGCCATTCATGCCCCTGGGGTCAAATTTGGCTACGCCCCGGGGGTTGATAGTCGCCATAGACTTACTATGGGAAAAAAAATAAAAAATCTTCTTCTCTGAAACCACAGGGCCCACAGCTTTGATATTTTGTATGTGGCAATGGCTAATGGTCCTCTACATAAATTGTGCCTCATGTCCCCGGGGTCAAAATTGGCCACGCCCCGGGGGTGGATAGTCTCCATAGACCTACAATAGGAAAAACTAAAAAAATCTTCTTCTCTGAAACCACTAGGCCCACAGCTTTGTTATTTGGTATGTAGCAATGGCTAATGGTCCTCTACATAAATTGTGCCATTCATGCCCCTGGGGTCAAATTTGGCCAGGCCCCGGAGGTTGATAGTCTCAATAGACTTGCTATGGGAAAAAATTAAAAAATCTTCTCTGAAACCACAGGGCACACAGCTTTGATATTTTGTATGTGGCAATGGCTAATGGTCCTCTACATAAATTGTGCCAGCCATGCCCCTGGGGTCAAATTTGGTCACGCCCCGGGGGTAGATAGTCTCCATAGACTTACAATGGGAAAAACTAACAAAAATCTTCTTCTCTGAAACCAAAAGGCCCAGAGCTTCTATATTTTGTATGTAGCAATGTTTGGTAGTCCCCATTATAAATTGTGCCAGTCATGCCCCTGGGTCAAATTCGGCCATGCCCCGGGGGTCAATAGTGTCCATGCATAGACTTTCATTGGTCGATTCTCAATTAATTTAAATCTCATGAGCTTACAATGTGATAATCTCTCAGGTGAGCTACAGGACCAATGGTCCTCTAGTATTCAAAGATCTCTTCTGAAACCCATTGGCCAATCAAAACCAAATTTGATATGAAGAATCTATAGGAAGGGGAAACCAATGTGTCACATGACCAAGATGGCCCCCAATCCCATATATGGTAAAAACCCTTCAAAAACTTCTTCTCCAGAACCGGTGGACCAATTTCAACGAAATTTAGCATGTAGCATTGTGGACTAGTAGAGTACTACAATATGTACATAAATTATGACCCTGTGATGACCTTGTCCTATTTCTTAGCAAGGTCACATATGCAGTAAACTGTTGTCATTGAAGGGAAAAATGTCCAGGAAATGGGCAAATGGACAGACTATTTGTGATTCTGAAAATAAAATTGACCCCAGGGGTTCATCGGTCAATGCTCTGGGGCTATATACATGTACATGTATATGACCATAATAGTCAAACATATCTCAGATCTCTGGTGAGCGTTTACAGGACCATTGGTCCTCTTGTTTCTCATGTCAGAGTAATGCCCATTTTTATGCCCCCAACTTTGGAAAAGTTGGAAGGCATACTGCTTTTGGTTTGTCTGTCCGTCTGTGTGTAGGTACGTCTGTTACACTTTTTTGAAACTTTTGAATGGTGCATGCTAGGGTTTTGAAAATTCATACACTTATTCCTCATAAAAAACAGTTGACCTGTATTTTTCTCTTGTCTGAGTTATGCCCCTTTTCTGAGTTATGTCCCTTTGAAAACAAAATTTGAAAATCTTGAGTGCAAGGTATCTCAATAAGTATAACAGCGAAACTAATATCCCAGGTTAGGGGCAAGCATACAGTTGGTGGCATATATTCGTAGTTTTTCTAGTTATGCCCCTTTGGAAGCAAAATTTGATAGAGCCTTCATATTTGGTATTCTGATGATTACCTGATTTTTTGACAGAATTATGCAATTTTGACTGATTTTTTCACTTTTCTGTGAAAATAATCATATAAATTTGCACACGTTTAGGGCCAATCTATTGTTGGGACACAAAGTTTTACAAACACATATTTTTAAGTTTCAGTTTTATCCATTACATGTAAACTCATGCCTCAAGATTATGAGTTGTGATTGTAAATAGCAAATGTATTATACAGAATCAGAACCCAAACATTACCTTTGCAAAAACATCATTGAAAATAATTAAGCATAATGCAATGATTAGACATATGATAGAACAAACAAAAAGAATATCCTGCAGTTTCTTATGTCAGTGTTAGTTTGCTGGACAACAAAGTATTTAAAACTTTGCACTGGTTCCATCAGTTAGGATTATTGCTTTCATTTTCTGTTAATCTTCAGGTGACAATCTAGATATATATATATAAAGACAGCACACGAAAGAAGAAGTAAATCCAATTCAGATCTGCATATGTTTGCCTCAAACCTCGTGTTTTCACGTGTTGCTAAGCCAGACATGAGTAACGATGCACCAGCCTTTGTATTGGATAACATTACACCAGAAAGCCTGTTACTCAATGGTGAATACAAGACAAAAATGAGAAATGCTTACATTTTTCACCTGAGTAAGTGTCACAGCAAGTCAGAAAAAATTAAATCATCCTGGAAAGTGAGTTGCATATATTACTGTTTCTTACTGTTTCTTAGTGAAGCATTTTGCTGTATCCTCACAAAACCTGTCTTCTATGACTGTTTGACCAGATGTGCTACAAATCAGGATGTGCAGTCACAGGAGTTAGCTTGAAGGTTAAAATTTCAGAACTACATGTACAAATAATGCCAAAAGAATAGTTAGTAATGATTCTGCCAATAACTAAAAATATTATTTCCTTTGTGCTAAATGTCAGAAGCTAGCTGAGATCTCATAGCAAATTATGAAATACAGTTTGAGCCGCGACATGAGAAAAATGGTCTTCAGGTTTTCGACCAGGTCTGACACAAACCAGGCTGTACAGGCTCAGAAAAGAGCTAGAAGCTTGAAAATTTTGATTTAAGTAGAAGAGGGATAATTACTATAACTATCTGTATAGCAGAACCAAAAGAGCTGATCAGCTGTGCAGTTTCAGCGTCTTTGCTTTTGCACATACAAAAATCTGGTTTTCTCGCAACATGGCCCATATATATAAAGTTATTACAGTAATTTGTACAACTGTCATTTTCAGATCTTAATAACCACTCATCTCATCATATCCTTTATTTAGGCAAACTACTAGTAGAATTGCCAGCCTTTGAGTGGTTGAGGAAGGTTGTTCCCAAGATGAAGTTTCCATATGAAAGGGAAATGTGTGAAAAAACAACTAGATTCTTCATGCCCATACAGCACAAAAATGAAAACAAATTGGAAGAATGTTGTGACATTATGGATCACTATGAGGAATATCTGAATGGGGCTTTTCATACAGCATTTGGTAATGATCTTTTATATTCATGTTGTGGAGCAGTCAAAAAGTTTCATAATTCGAGAGAAAATAACAAATAATATGAAAATGGTGTTAAAGTTATCTTGGATTTATAGGTTTCGATTAATGTTAAAAAGTTTACCCTGAAAATTAGTGCAGAATGTGCACAATTTAATAAGCTTTCCAACAGCATAAATTTTATTGACACAATATTTTAATTTTAACAGATTTAGTATCGCGCTCAAAGATTGAACTGTTGGATGGTAATTTTTTACCATTTTGGTAAATTTCATATCATTATTAAGATGGTTCAACTTTATTATATAAAAGTAAGTTATAGAGTTCTAATAAACACATAAAAATGATAAAGAGGAATTAAATTGTTAAACAGACATGGAAGAACTGTGGTTAATGTGTTTTTGCTGACTGAATTCAGCTAATATTTATACGAGGTTAGATACATCAGATAACTAAAAAAATATAAAATCCAAAAGTTTGGGTTGTGGATTCTGCATACCATCTTATGCTATAGTTATGTATTTACACAATCAGGCAGACAGGCTTATGATTCGGACAAAAATATGTCTACCAAATATCTTTTGATAACTGACTATTTATTTTATAGGAGAAGGGGCCAACACTCTAAGAGAGTTCAAAGCTGTTGTTGGTGGAGACCAGCTCACTCGGGTTCGACTACAAGAAGCAAAACATCTTCGGAGTATTGCAGTTGACCCAAAGAGAAGATTTGAAGATCTCAACCCCATTGTTGTAGAAATGTGGCACAACAAACAGGACCTTTTGGAAGTAAGAAATAGATTTAATATATGTATAACCTTGGTATAACTGACAGGAGCCTATTGATTTTTACTCCAGAAAGAAATAGCAAGCCACAGATGGTTTTGAGCATCATGATCTATTTTGCATTTTAATAACATTAAGGGTTCCATTCTTACTCTGTGTGTGTTTTTTATATTGTCTCTTGCAAAATGGTCACACACCCCTATGGGCACACCCTAAGGGCGGTTTGCCTTATTACGTCAGGGTGAACATTTGTCACCAACATGGCAGGCATATGCACCAGCCGGGTTTCGAACCCGCAACCTATAGATTGCTAAGCGAATATGCTATCCATTACACCACCGCAGCATGTTGAATATATAGAGGATATTTGCTTTTTTGAGGTGAATACCAAATATATTTCATCGAGTGAGTTGAAAACATTATAATTTTCACGAGTGCGCAGCACGAGTGAAAATTATTATGTTTTCAACTCACGAGATGAAATATATTTGGTATTCACCGAAAAAAAGCAAATTTTCTTTTTATTTTATACAATACACGGACATTTTCCAATTCACAAGGCAGGAGGTATAAATGCAAAAACCAAAAATTTTTGAAAACACAAATAATTTTGGTACCACATTGTTCCTTACGTTCTAACTAAGAAAATGAATACCCACACTTTATGTTTTTCTTCATAAATAACGGAGTTATAGGCGTTTGAATTTCTGAAGTGAGGCACATTTCATGACGTCAAGTAAATGGAAACGTCAGAAGTAATCCAAAAAATCTGATGTCATTACAGTGACGATATAGGCTGATATCAGTCACTAGTGACTTTTGATATCAGTGAGATTTGATATCAGTGAAATTTCATATCAATGAAAATACCAATTTTATCAAGTTTTGATATACATTGGATTTCACTGTAAAGTATAAAATAAACAGTTTATAAATATGACTGCATCATTAGGCCTCCAACTATTTATAAATAAGTAACTAGGAAATAAAGTTCATAAATCTAGTTTTTTTTTATTATCTTTCATTCTCATTGTGAGCATCGACAAAGCATACATGTAAACAAAGGAACATTAATAACAATACACAACCTATCATAACAAAGGCAAGAAGCAGAAAGCAGGGAAATTATATTACAGATTTAGTAATAATCATCTTGTGAATTAATGATACATGTTATTGTTTCACTGGACCCATTTAAACCTATAAGGATTTCACAGTGATTATGTGAAAATGCTCTGATCTTGGTGATCAAGGTGATTATTACTAAATCTCATGAAAAGTAAAATATCATAAACATTAGCACTGGGTGCTTCCTTGGTCCCGATATAAAAAGGTTTTGTTTGACTTTTTGGTAACGGATTTTGTTCTACTTCTTTAACACAGGAAATCTCCATAAAACAGAGTCGACAATAATATAACTTGCTTAATTTATATCACCTTTTAACGAATCAAATTAAATTTTACTTTAAAATTGCATTCAAAGCACTATATTATGACTTGAAATTCTTTCAGTGACATCATAAATTAGAATCAAATCAAATCTTTGACCAAATTCTAGGAATTATTGTAGAAAAAAATCTGGTACCTGAATCCAACAAAACCAAATCCTATCGGGACCTATAGTAAAAATCAAACAAAACCTTTTTATATCGGGACAAAGGAAGCACCCAGTGATTAGGTTCCCTGATAGCTGAAAAATGTATTTGTTGCAATGAAAAGCTCTTAAATCTGTTAAATGAACCACAACAGGACAAAATGCACCTTTGGACCTTATGATGATTCACAAATATACATTTGTAAAAAAGAGAGAAAATCATGTTGAATATACAGTTTATAACTATGACTGCATCTTTGAGTTTATAAAATTAGGCCTCCAACTATTCATAGACCCCTTCTTAATTGAGCCGTGACGTGAGAAAAACAGTCTTCGGGGTTCCGACCAGGTTCGACATAAACTGCACATCTGATCAGTGACTTTGTTTTCGCATATATGCAAATATCTGATTTTCCCATGACATGGCTCAATTCATCAAGCTTACAACAAAAGTGACATTATGTCATAATACCAATTGCTCAATACTCATTTAAAATCAGGCAGATAACTTCAAGATGTATTGCACCTAAAGTGCTAAAATAAATATCATGAGCCTCACAAGAAAACCAGCATTTTGCATATTTGAAAACAAAGATGCAGATACAGCACAGTTTTCCCTTCACAGATAGTACAATAAATCCCAAATTTCAAGTTTCTAGTCATCTTCTGTTACTGTACAGGTAGGTTTGTGTCAGACCTGGTAGGAAACCCAAAAGACCAGTTTTCTCGCACCACATCTTACCATAGTCATAAAAATATTTGAAGGAGAACAACAAAAAAGATACATTATGTAAAACAAAAATGGCTTTATGCTCATTTAAGATAAGCAGGCGAGTTTGAAAACTTCAAGACATGTGCAATGATTGAATCACTTTTCACAAATATCATATACAGGTCAGTCTCATAATAACGCCCCTCATTATAGTGTGGTTTTCAATATAACATGGCCATGTATTGGCTCCAAAAATGATTATTTTGCTATATGCCCATTGTAAATAAGTTCATTATATAGAGGATCTTACACTAGTGGTCATTTCATATGAAAGTTATTAAACGACCCTTTGGCGAGTTTAATAAATTTCATATGAAATGACCACGAGTGTAAGATTCGTTTTATCATATGACTTTTAAAATAGGATTTTATCGCCTTCGAAGTGGACATATTTTCAATGAAAATTTACATTGTTGTTACGGACGTCGTCAATGACGTTACGTATTCCCGCAAAAGTGTTATTACACGTGTGGTCATACGATTTTTATGACATGACGTTATCCACTGGAAAACAGCGACATCATATGATAAAACACAGTTTTAATTATAACAGTACAGTCTGTTTCCATGGACCCCAAAGATAGCTTTATAATAGGGTTGAACTTATATGGTGCTCCTTAATCATGAAAATATGGGGAAGAGCAGATATTACATCAGAAATTATGCATCAAATCCTGAGGCTAAGTACCAATTACATTATCTTTCAAATGATTTTTTTTTCTTTTAAACACAACATCTTAATCAACATTAAATCTAAGCTACAATCCAAACCAAAGGGAAAAAATCTATTCCTATATCCTTGTTAAAACTTTTTGCTCCTGAAAAACATGGTTGGTTATGAACACAACTGGAAATTGTTGATTGGACATTAAGCTGCAATCCAAACCATCCCATATCCATCCATAGTTATCTGGAAATAAGAAAATATGAATCAATATGCACATGTATCAAACTATTGTTAATATCTTTGCATTGAAAAAAAAAAAAAAAATCTGAACTGTCACAAAAAAAACAATTGTGCTTTGCAAAACATAATTATACGCAGCTGTCGGTCATCTCTGTTTTTGGTTAATACTCAAATACTTAATTTCATATACTTCTTACAATATACATTATATCCAAAACCTTGAGCCATAGCTGTCCTTGTTATCAAATGTAAAACTATTTAACAAACCAGGTGTCGGTCTTACATGTAGTTAGAGCTGGTCAGAAAACATAAGGACAGATTTTCTTGTAATGCAACCTAAATGCCGATATTTTCTTTAAACAGAATAAATGAGCCACATCATGAGAAATCCAACATTTTGCATATGCGAAAACAAAGGCACAGATCAGCTTCGCAGTAACTGCAAAACACATCAGCACCTTTATTTTCACTACACGGATAGTTAAATTCCTCTTCTTTCTAACTTTAAAATTTTCCGCTTCTAGCCTGCTTCTGTGCTCGGTTCGTATCGGACCTGTTTCGGAAACTACATTGTTGATTTTCTCATGATGCAGCTCAAATTGTATTTTCAGAAAGCCTACAAGACATTGTTTAATGTTGCATCTGCCAGACAGCCGGGAACCCTCTACCATGCAAAATCAATTCTGCAAAGAGGTGTTGTGAATGGAAAAGTCAAGTCCAGGTTTAAGGCACACCATGACCTGTTCATGACCTTGGGAAGAGTCTTGCTAAAAGAACATCTAATGGAATTTCTTGGGATGGAATCTCCTGACTCGGCCCCAACCAAGATCATCAGTACCGATGATTTTGATCGAGGCAGGAGATGGATGACACAAGAAGAGAAGTCTTGTATACTGTATTCACTGGTATCCAAATTTTTGGAAAACTTTAATTATCTTGATTTTGATGCCTACATGGGACCGTCCATTACTTCTACCAGTGATTCAGTATACAATTACTGCTCTAACTTGTGTCATTGGTTCTTACAGGTGTTAGAAATGGATGATACTGCTAAGGCAGGAGATATCACTAGGGTTATCCCTAATTGCATGAATGCCATACCTCTTTTCTTCTCTCACAGCCGTTTGAGCAAATACTTTGTAGAAAACATTGATTATATTTTGAAATGTGAGTTTTTGCTGTCACCTTTACAGAGATTGAGAGTTCTTGAGGGTTCTTTTGTCAATCTCCGTGGGGGTGCCAACAATAACATGGAAGCAGACTTAATGCAAGAAAACTCTGTGAGAGTAGTTAAGAACTTGATCAAACAATTAGGTGCCAACAAAACAACCAGTGCAATTGACAGGACATCTGCAGCTGCTGAAACAATCAAGGCTGTAACTGACGGTCTTGACTGTTTCATCAACTCCAGGACAATAAGTAGCAAACATAAGATTGCATCAAGTTTCAATGATGAACAAATATTAGCAAGGTCTGTTAGGCAGCTGCGCCCTTTCAGAGTAGAAGCAGGACGGAAGTGTGTAGGGTTTAAAGCAATTCATGCCTCTCCTTTCGAAAGGATAGACTTATTAGACTTTAGGCAAAGGGTTGACCAGGTGGTACGACGTCTGACATACGACCAGGCTATAGTTGTAGATGATGATAATGATGAGGACAGTAGCTCATCAGACGAAGACTGAAAGCAAAACATACATTAAGACAAAGACAGAATGTGTTTTTATCAATTAATCAGCTCTTCTATCAGCTCTTCCAGTACAAGGAATCTGCCAATACATGTACTGTGTGTGTAATGAAGCGCAACCATTGTATGCTCAGCCTCATTATTTAAGCTTATAATTATATAGGCATTATTTGAGCCGCATCATGAGAAAACCGGATGTTTGCATATGCAAAAATCAAAGGCGCAGATCAGCTGTGCAGTAACTGTACACCTGATCAGCACCTTTGTATTCACAACTCGGATAGTACAACTCCTCTTCAACTTATAGCCAAAATTTCAAGCCTCTAGCCTGCTTCTATGACTGTACAGGCCGATTTGTGTCAGACTTGGTCGAAAAAAAAAAACGGTTTCGTCATGTTGCGGCTCATTTGGTATCCACCATCATCCTTTATTTTAAAAAAATCTTCTTTTTTCAGAAACCACTTAGCCAATCTGAGTTGGTGAAATTATTTGATTATTGAAGGTTTTTGCCATTTCTTGACATTAATCAAATGTCATTTACACATTGAAGTTTAAAATTTGTTTGTCACCGAGTCATTTTTCAAAGACTATATCTCTAGTTCTGGTTATCAGGATCGTTGGTCCTCTTGTTCAATTATAATTTAGTTCCTTGTTAATAAAGCCATCTCTAACACCTAAAAAATACTAAGGTAACCTTGAGTCATGTCATGACAAAACTTGTCTACTGGGTTTCAGACACAAAGCAGGCTAGAGAAAAAGTATTTTATAAAATGCTGTACTCTGTACTTTCTAATGCATATGTCAATGTTGTCATGCACCTGTACCATGAGTTATGCCATGAGAGTGGTTGTGACAGGACTCCGGGAACAGAATTTTGAAAAATCTTTGTCAAAGGGTAAAAATGTGATAAATGTGATACATGTCTCGTTTAGACACCAACTTGACAATGCAATTTCATTCATTCCACACTGCCTATGTGTCTATGTAATGTCTTATTCCCATAAATGAGGATACTTTTGTTGTGTAATGGCCCCTGTATCACCACTGCTCACCCTCTAGGAAATACAGGTCAACCTCATTATAACACTAACTTTGGGGTCCATTGAAACTGACAGTGTTATAACTGAAACCATGTTATGATGAGGTTACTAACAATAGACATTATCATATGAGCCACTGCACTAGAAAAACAACAATCTGCACATGCAAAGCTGATCAGCGTCTTTGTTTTTGCTACTAGGATAGTACAATTCCTTTTCTACTTAAAATATTAAATTTCAAGCCTCTAACCTGCTTCTGTGTACAGCTGGGTTTGTGTCGGACTGGTCGAAAACTAAATTGTTGGTTTTCTTACACGACAGCTCATATAGCAAATACATGTATGTATATAATTATGGGAGCCATGGCATGGCTGTGTTGTATTGGAAACTGCTTTGTATTGAAAAGTCTTATGATGAGGTTGAACTGTACTGGTATGTGCAGCATAAGAATTTCTAAAACGAAATGCATGACTCTTATTGTAGCAGTTCAATGCATGTGTATTTCAATGTTCTGTAAAAGAATGTGATTTAGTTTTGTGAGCCATAATCAGCAGTTTGGTTCAACAAGAAGACATGTTGCCTTGGTGTTGTTTTTAGCTCACCTGTGCTGAAGGCTCACAGGTGAGCTTATAGGATAGGCAGCCGTCCGGCGTCGTCATTCGTTTACAATGTCGAAGAAGAATATTTCTGAAGCTAGTGGGCGGACCTTTGTCAAAGGGCAAAATTCACGAATAGCTTTTTTTTGCCCTGTAAATTCACATTTTAATTTTTTTTTAGACTTAGCCCTTTAATGTGAACCATCATTCGGTTGGGGGATTGACTGCATTAGGTTTTGGAGCAGATTGTATCAAAATTGTGGTTTTCATGGCAACAGATATCTCCCATAGACTTACAATGGGAAAACTTTAAAAAATCTTCTTCTCTGAAACCAGAAGACCCAGAGCTTCTATATTTTGTATATAGCACTGTTAGGTAGTCCCCATTATAAATTGTGCCAGTCAAATTTGGCCATGCCCCGGGGGTCGATAGTCTCCAAATAAATACTATAGGAAAACATTTAAACATCAATATCTCCAAAGCCAGGAGTCGAATCTTGATCAAATTACACACACAGCATCACTGGGCAGTAGGAAAGGTTGCGTATTGTTTTTCAGGAGATGCAACTGGAACTCTGGTTGCCATCATGCCATGGCAACATATACGTTTTAATGGAGAAAAAAAATCAAAAAAATCTCAGAAACCACAGGGCCCACAGCTTTGATATTTGGTATGTAGCAACGGCTAATGGCCCTCTACATAAATTGTGCCACTCATGCCTCTGGGGTCAAATTCGGCGATGACCCAGGGGTCGATAGACTTACTATAGGAAAACATTAATATCTCAAAAGCCAGTAGACTGATATTGATCAAAACACACACAGCATTACTGAGCAAAAGGAAATGTTGTTTGTTGTTTTTGGGCAGATCGGACTGGAACTCTGGTTGCCATGGCAACATATATGTTTTAATGGGAAAAAAATTCAAAAATCTCCTCTGAAAGCACATGGCCAACAACTTTGATATTTGGCATGTTGCAACGGCTAATGGTTCTCTACATAAAATTGTACCAATCATGCCCATGGGTTCAAATTTGGCCACGCCCCGGGGGTCGACTATAGGAAAACCTTCAAACTCCCCCATTGGCTCTTTGTTCTTATGCTAGTACAGCTTTCCAGATCAGGCGAGCGTTTAAAGGACCATTGTTGTTTTCTTCTTTTTTTTTCCAAATATAATTCAATCACCTATCTAATTATATTCTATATTGAGCAAAACATTAAATGCAACAATTATGCTTTGCTAAATTCTGGACAAACTATGACATTTTCAGATACAGAGTCATTTTGTACTTGTGCAATAGATGTCAGACATTAAGTGAATGAAACTGATTTTATTCCTGAAAAGTATTGCAGGAGATATTCGATGCCATCTAAAGACATGCTTAAAGTGGAAAAACATGCAACACTCATGTGCAAACTGTAAAACAATGGTACAATTAAAATTGGCTATAAAACACCATTCAGAATTGATTGCAATGAACCACTGGTCAATAAACTGACACATGAAACAATTAAAACAAACGAGATTGGAATTATTGCCCTTTCAATTAAACACACAGTGGTTTGGCTGGCATCAGGAAAACATGTCTGTGAAATGTGTACCCCATCAAACCCCCACTTTTATATAGCAAAACTGGAGTATGCAGGGGTATACCTATTTTTCTTATTTTTACTCCAAAACATAGATTGTGGATACACGTTAGAACCGCCTCGCCGAGGCGGTTCTAACGCGTACCCACAATCCATGTTTTGGAGCAAAAATAAGAAAAATATCAAAAAATTTTCATTTTTGACAACTTTAAAAATCTCTGTATATTGCACGGGCATGTTTTCGTAATGTTTTTATGGGCTCATTTGTAGTGCAAATTCAAACTTTTTTCGTGAATCTTATTATCTAAAAATGTGTGTATGCGCAGCGTTCATTTTTCTGTGTATGCAGTATTTTTGTTCGAAAACAATAATCAATTCAAATTTAATCAGAATGAAAATTGGACTTTTGCATTTTGTACCCGAATATAAAGTGACTCAGGACCAACCCAAACAAAACCTGAAATATTTTTGTTATACCCTTAACTGAGATATATCTTAAGTGGTGAGTTGTAACTTGTTGCATTTCTCATTTTGTTCAGTATATATACATATATATAATTCAATTTCTATAATATCATATCAACATACATGAAGTTTTATCTCTGTTGTTTGCCTGATATGCCATATATTCCTAAAGACCTGCTAAAGCAAAATGTACAAACCTTAAAACGGTATTTTCTTGATTGCTTTAAAAGGAAGTAAAAGTGTGTTATTAGAAGTGTATTTTCTTGATATCTTTAAAAGGAAGTAAAAGTGTGTTATTGGAAGTGTTATTTCCTCTGTAATTCATCATTGAATCAATCTTTGGGCTAACATGAAACAATTAATTTCAGTTATTTTATATTTGGCAGTGAAATCAATGAACATCAAGTATGAATAAAGTGATATTTTCCCTGATATTGATATTTTCACTAGACTGACATTTCTACATGTGTTTCATTTAAGGTATGTGCATATAGGAAAGGATTTAAGGATAAAAGGAATTAATTGTATGTTGTTGATGTTTTTTTTTTTTTCTTTTTTTAAATACAAAACATACGCCATACAAATTGTCTGTGCATATGCAATAAAAGTCTTTATCTTGTTACAGTGTGGATATCCGTGTTGCAAATGAGCAAAACCATGCAAATGTCCTGCATCGTTCTCCCTGTGTGTTGTTGTTGTTGTTGTTGTTGTTGATGTTGTGTGTGTGTGTGTGTGTGTGTGTGTTTGTGTGTGTGTGTGTGTGTGTGTGTGTGTGTTAAATGTATTTTGCATGACAAATGAAATTTCAATTTCTACACTGAAACAAACAAACTCCATTTTTGTGACTTTCGATTTTGACCCTTTCAAGTTTACATAATACACAAAATTTTGATCTGAAATTTCACAGATCATGTGAACAATACTACATGTATAATTATGTTTAAAGAGGGAAAATCAAATATGTATTAAAAGTACATGTTATTATTTTTTTATAAGAAATTGTTTACTGTATGCATTGGAAGTTTCCTTTAGTATATATATATTTTGGCCTTACACATTTAGATGTTAGTCACAACTGAATTCTCAATCCTTTGAGGCTGTGCAAGTTCAAAAAATGTGTTTGGAATATGTTAGACTAAATTATACATTAACTACCTAAAATGTAATAAAAATCTACTGTGAGTGGTGCAAATCATCCTTTGAGTATATGAAGTATTTAAAGCCAGATGTACGTAATTGACCTCACGGTAGATTTTTTTTATTTTTTGCATGTGAGTGTATTTTGATGTCCTACATACGAAAATGAAAATAAATCGATACCGTTCCGAGCTTGTTTTCGATATATCGGCCTTCAAAATCGTCAAATTTGAGAGCGAAAATACATTGACGTCAACGTAAAATGCGATTTTTAGATCCCCTTTTTGTTAATTTTCTTGATATATTTAAAAAATTCACGGTAGGATTTTTTAAAAAACTGATATGTATTAGAGAAATTCCTGAACTACATATAGATAACGAGAAAGTCCTTAGTTACCGGATTCGTTTTCCTGCTATAGGCGTGCGAAGAGAGGTAGTCGTTGCTGAATTCAGTACATTTTACGCGCGACGTCGATTTTGCGCCAAAATTTCCGACACTATTTAGTATTCAATATTGCCAACTGTCGCGGAAATGTTGTTTTCTTCGGGATAACATGTCCACAATCTATAATTTGAGCAAAAATAAAAAATAATATCAACCTTTTTACATTTCTGAAGTCCTCTGCCTTATTGTATGGATATAGTTTCGTATTCCGAACGTAAAATGACGCTAGAAATGACGTTTCGAGCGAAAACTGACGTTACGAATGCGGCGTAAAAATGACGTTTCGACCCTTAGATACGCACGTTCCTTTGAGCGCCTTCAATTACGTACATCTGTCTTTAATAATAGCTTAATAAACAGTTGATCCTGCCTGTTGTGTTTTAATTCAGAGACCATACTAAATTTAGTATTTAAATCATAATTGAGCCTTCACATGAGAAAACCATCATTTTGTGTTTCCAACCAGGACCTAGACACACTGACCTGTACAGTCACAGAAACAGGCTAGAAGCTTGAAATTTTGGAAATATCTGGAAGAGTATTGCACTATCAGTGTTGCCAAAACATAGTCGTTGATCAGGTGTGCAGTTACTGCACTGTTGATCTGCCACTTTGTTTTCCCCTATGCATGTTGTTGGTTTTCTTAAGGGGTGGCTCATTTAAAACAAATTGTAATCTATATTTTCTAATTTAACAAATGATTATGTACCTCTAAAGTTTAAAAAATTGTCTCTTATAATGCGTATTTGGGGAAAAGTTTTGCTGCACATTTTGCGACAAACTAAATTCTCGATAGTGCCAAGAAAATATTTTGTTTATACAGTTGCAAAATATCTGTAAAAAACATTATCAGACCTAAGGAAATACACTTAAATATGTGGCTTGATTTTATTAGTTTAACATCCCAGTCAACAATTATCCAGTTTGCTTCCTGGTGAAGTTTAATATGACTATTCATAATTGAGCCGCGACGCAAGAAAACCGGTCTTCGGGGTTTCCGACCAGGTCTGACACCAAACGGCCTGTACAGTCACAGAAGCAGGCTAGAAGCTTGAAATTTCGGATTTAAGAAGAAGAGGAATTGTACTATCCGAGTGGCGAAAACAAAGGCGCTGATCAGCTTCGCAGTTACTGCGAAGCTGATCTGCGCCTTTGTTTTCGCAAAGGCAAAAATCCGGTTTTCTCACGATGCGGCTCAATTAATATACTCGCATTGGATAATAAGAAATGGTTTGAATGCCAAAGGTGGTAGCAAAGGCAACATTATACATAACACCACTCAATGTCTGAAATATACAAAGGAGAATATTCTATTATGGTCTTGTATAATAGCTATGACCATTTAAGGAAATGTTTTGATCAGATACATATGTGATGATGGTTTTATGATCTGGTCTGAAAACGTTGTCCTACAACCATGTCAAGTCATTAGTTGTCAGGATATGTCTTTGTCAGCAGCCTGTTCTTGAATACTGAAAATGAACTTTTTCAGTTACCTATTATAAAACACTGGGAAATCCCACTGGATCAAATCCACAATTCCTGATTTATAAGGTGAGTAGCCTAACCATTAGAATAAGGAAGCTTCTACATATGGACCATGAATGGAAGATGGTTGCTAGGAGAAATGCAGCTTCAATCCAACATTAAATGCTTTCAAATAGTATTACAATCAGGGGAGCTAAGAGCAGTCAATATCAAACAACTGAGTTCAGCTGAGAATGAATGTTCAATAATCTATTTGTAATCAGTCTCTGTAGCTCAGTAGTAGAGTGCTCGCGCATTAAGTGAGAGACCCTGAGTTCGAGTCCAGGTCAGGCCACATTCTGACATTTGGAGGCTCAGTGTGGGTCCATGCTTCGGCTGCGAGCAGTAGAGTGACGTGTTTTGTCAGTTCCAGCATGGTTTTAAGCAGTTACGGGGACAAATCTAAATAAGCAGGGAGAAAATGTAACAGGCTTTACCAAGTGGCTTGGTAGCTTAGTGGAAGAGAGCTGGCAGGGTAAGTGAGAGACCCTGGGTTCGAGTCATGGTCAGGCCACATTCTTTTTCTGCCCCTGTGTCATATGCACTGAAACAGAAAACATCAAATGAACATTCAGGCATAAATCTCAGCATCAATACCTAGCTTAAGTCTTAGTAGTCATTGATTCTGTTCATAGATGTTAAAATGCCAACAATACATGGCAATTTGAGTGGGACATATTTCATGCTTAGATATGTTAAAATGCCAACGATACATGGCAATTTGAGTGGGACATATTTCATACTTAGATGAAACTGAAAATGAGTTTTCCTAAAAATACTTTGTACATAAAAAATAAACTACTGCTCCATGGGAACAATACTGGTTTCTATTTTCTCATATATACAGCCATCCTCAGTCATCTCCTCCTCAAGGTCAAAAATAACCTCTGGAACTAAAACAGAACAAACATCACAACAGCAGGAACTTTTACAAAAACAACAGCATCTGCATCCTGTCATGGAAACTTTCTGAAATCCAAAATTAGAAAGAAGCTCTTTGCGCAAACACGACTCGGTTTGGCAATAGTCCCTGATGTCTTGCTGCATATCTGGCAAAGACAAAGAAATGTCAGAGTTAGAATAGTAAAGAATGGCCTCTGATGGTTGTCCTCTCCGACCAGCTCTTCCAATCTCCTGCAGATACTGGGAAATGTTACGGGGAGGAGAAGCATGAATAACTCTTTCAATGCAGGGAGGATCAAACCCCATACCAGAAACAGATGTGGAAAGAATAAGTCTTATCTTTGGATTCCTTTCTTGTAGGCTTTCTAATGTTCTATCTACAATTTCTTTTTCCTGACCTGAAAAAATGACGGAATATGGGATGGTTGGAAATTCTGGTCTGAACAAATGCTTTAGATATGCAGCAGCATGACTAATGTATTTGAGTGGCATAAACATAAGGGTAACTGGATAGGAGCTAGGTTCCTCCCTAAGTCTATCACACTCCCTCATGTATATGCCCTCATATACATTTAGTACATCTGAATTAGATTCCTTTTTGAATTTCTTAAGAAAAATATTTGGTCTGTCGGGGGTTTCCTCAATTATAACTGGACCAATCAACCCCAAAGCTGCCGGTAGAGTCTTCATCTGCTTAACAGTTAGTGTACCACTCATTGCAATCATGGGACACTGTAATATGGCTGGGAGAGTCTTTACCTGGCTGAAAATGGATCTGAAGCTGGCACCCCTACAACAAACATTCAAGAACATTTGATAAATTTTATGGTGTAGGCATAACATGATAATATACTGAGCCAAACTTATAACGCAACACGGTTATGGCATTTTTTTTCGCATTTTAATGTGATGCAAGATGGTCTACCAGACATATGCTGGTCAGCAATCGCCAGTGAATAAATTGGGTATAAAGATTTTGGTTTTCAGAGCATGGGTAACTGAGCTCGAATCTGATTGGACAAAACGGTTATTTGGGTGGCATGCGCCTGCCAAGAGATTCTGGAAGTCACTTTTAACACAAATTGCTTCTTTATGGATCGTCCAGTGAGGCTCGATGAAGTGATTGCAAAATGCCTTCCATTTGTACCCAAAATTTTAATTCAAAGTTTGCATCATTGAAAATTGAACATTTAATACTGAGCACTCCATTGAACACAATAGAAAATGGCATTGGTGAAAAATTCTAACTGCGAATGTTTTTCATGAAACCTTTGTGGTAACATGTTCATTCCGTCATTCAGCGTTAGAAAACACAATAGCATTCAATTGTTGGGCCAGAAACATCTGTAACAAATGTTAAAATGTGAGTAAACTTGAATGGTTGGGGGCGAAAATGAGTCTTCAACTCTGCTCAAAATTGAGCATAATTGATCTTTTGACAGTAAAATTGTTCATTGTCTAATGTGGAGCAGGGGTAATCTTGAAACCCGACATTAATTTCTAAGGTACAAATACACGTCACATGTCGTGTTCTGGAACATCACAATGCATTTCATTTTTTGCCGAGACCCTACCTCTGAAAAATTATTAATTTCTTTAGACGCAAAACACAGAATGTTTCAATCAAGATGCTGTGAGATGTGTCGATCGTCCGGCAATCTAATTTGAGAGAGACAAAGTTTATTTGATAACGTTCCGGAGTATAACATTAAAACAAACCGATGTTGTGTTATAAGTTTGGCTCAGTATATTTGATAGCACATCTTTAAAACAGTAATTTTATATAACTTTAAACTTATGTTTACAAAGCGGTTATTCTATTTAAATGCCAATTACGAACATGTTCATATATTTATGTCAGTTTAAGTAACTGAATAGCAACCTTAGGTAAGTACATGTAACAGCTCACCCAGCTTACTGTATATATTCATGTACAAAAACATGTAATCTAGATTTTCTTTCTATAGTTTGTTGAAAAATTACTGAGACAATCACATTTGCAAGCAAAAAGAACAGCATAGATAATGTTTTAGCCATTTGATCATGTGATGTAACTGGCAAGATGTACTTCATATAATAATATTTATGAACCACATTTGCAATTGGAAGTGTATTGTGAAATATACATTGTCAAAATTCTGACTTGTATTGCATTACATTATGCAAAACCTTTAGAACATTACCGGTAATTGACTCACCATTTTTCAACAATATGACATTCATCAACCACTACAGAAACCACGCGGGACTGGAATTGCTCATCCCTCAGTAACTGTTTTCCAATCTCTGATGCTAGAAGTCCCTCAGGATGGCACAGGAGTATTGGAACAAGTCCCTGTACATTAAAAAAATATTCACTTTAACATTGTGACCCTTCATTGAGGCAGTTAGCATTCCCTAGCCTTTGACTTTGCAGCAGACAAAGTTCCCTGTATAAATATCATCTTAGTGTGTGCTTCCCAGAATGGAAAAATAAAAACCAGAGGACCAATGGTCCTGCAAACGGTCAACTGAGATTTGGGATTAACTTTAATATTTGACTATTATGGTTAAATACATACATACATATGACAGTTAAACCTCATAATAATTTGATATCTTGACATTTTTCCCAACCTCACATGGTTCTGTCATATTGAAACCTGCATTATATCTATGTATGTTATGATAAGTTTCAGCTTCACTTACATCTTTTAGTTCTGCCAGTGACACATTTCCATTTCCATCCTCTACCTTACCATCTTGGCTCATTCTCGCCGCCCTTATTCCATATGTATCAGCTTTGTTGACCTGATCTTTCTGTATGATAGACAGTGGAGTAATGACCACCTGTTTTAAAGAGATGAAGACTGCATATTGAGAAACCATGAAAAACAAAACTTGAATTCTAGCCTGATCATTACAATACATGCAGTTAAATCATGAGGTACTGTACAATCTTTCTTTTTTTCTCTATAGAGTAAACAAACCCGAGGACCATTGGTCCTGAGAATGCATACCTGAGATTTGGTCTTTGAACAATTACCTTTGACCAAAATGAAATTGGCATTGAATACCATACTTCATTAACTCAGAATTAGATTGTCACAGTCACTGTCAAAATCCATTGTTTTACTCATCTCCATTAAAATTTGGGTTTGATTGGCAAAGCGGTGTCTGAGAAAATTAAGTTTTAACGTTAATACAGTATGCAAATGACCTTTAATGTTAATACAGTATGCAAATGACCTTTGGCCAAGATCAAGTAATGACCTCGACCTTGAAAACTCACATAAATTCAATTACTCAATATACCAACTCCCAGGTCACAGTCGACAAAACTGTCTGAAAAATCCAATTTTTACATTTTTTCCCGTTGAAAAGCATATGAGACCAAATTTGACAATACCGTAAAACAGGTCAAGGTCAACCAAAAGTAATGATTTATACAAATTATGATGGACCAGAATCGCCGATGGTACATACCAAGTTTGTTGGAATCGATCTATTGTTTCTGGAGAAGAAGATATTTTACTCGTTGTCGGTGTGTAAGTTTGTTTACTGTACGCTAAACTTGCTGCCTGTACAAACAGACCGGTGTAACTTATCAAACTGAAATTACAAACTAAACCAGAGGACCAATGGTCCTGTCCGCTCACCTGAGATTTGTTGTATATATACCAATAATCATGTTTGAATATTATGGAAAATAGCCCCAGTTTAGGGGCAGATGAAGCCCTGGGACCATTTTTTTCTCATAATAATCAATATCCTGTCCATTTGCCAATTTCCTGCAAGTCTTTTCCTTCAACTGACATTTTAACAGTTTTACCCATTCAAAGGCATATGCGACCTACGTTGACCTTGTCGTAAAATAGGTCAAGGTCACCATAGGGTCATGATTTATATATACATTGTAGTACTTTAGCCATCGATGCTTCATGCCAAGTTTCTTTGAAATCGGTCCACCGGTTCTGGAGAAGATTTTGAAGGGTTTTTACCATATATGGGCATGGCGGCCATCTTGGTCATGTGACCTGGATTATTTATATACACATTGGTTCTCCTTCCTATAGATGCTTCACATGAAATTTGGCTTTGATGGCCAAGTGGTTTCAGAGAAGAAGATGTTTGAATATTATGCAAATATACATGTACATGTATACTGCCCCTGGATGGGGGCATATGAGCTCCTGGGGAGCATTTTTTTCCAGAATCATTAATATTCAGTCCTACTACGCATTTTTCTGCAAGACATTCACTTTAAATGACATTTTAAAAGTTTTCCCCATGCAAATCCATTGACGACCTAAGTTGACCTTGGTGTTAAATAGGTCAAGGTCATCACAGGGTCATGATTTATATACACATTGTAGTACTTGGGTCATCAATACTTCATGCCAAGTTTCATTGAAATCGTTCCATTGGTTCCGGAGAAGAAGATTTTTGAAGGGTTTTTACCATATATGGGCATGGCGGCCATCATGGTCATGTGACCTGAATTATTTTTATATACATTGATTCTTCCTTCCTATAGATGTTTCATATAAAATTTGGCTTTGATTTACCAAGCAGTTTCAGAGAAGAAGATGTTTGAATATTATGGTAATATACATGTATATTGCCCCGGGGTGGAGGCATATGAGCCCCTGGTGTCATTTTTTTCACAATCATTAATATTCAGTCCTGTTGCTCATTTCCTGCAAGTGTTTCCCTTTAAATGACATTTTTACAGTTTTCCCCCATTCAAATGCATAGGCGACCTATGTTGACCTTGCCGTAAAATAGGTCAGGTCATCACAGGGTCATGATTTATATATACATTGTAGTGAGTCATTGACGCTTCATGCCAAGTTTTGTTGAAATCAGCCAACCAGTTCCGGAGAAGAAGATTTTTGAAGGGTTTTTACCATAATTATATGGGCATGGCAGCTATCTTGGTCATGTGACCTGGATTATTTATATACACATTGGTTCCCCCTTTCTATAGATGCTTCATATAAAATTTGTCTTTGATTGGCAAAGGGGTTTCAGAGGAGAAGATCTTTGAAAATGGTGGACGACGACCACGGACGGACGACGGACGGACGCCGGGTGCTTGCCTATCCTATAAGCTCACCTGTGAGTCTTCGGCTCAGGTGAGCTACAAAGCCATCCACTAGTGGTAACTGGTCCAAACTGTATGTTTGTATTATGCTTCTACTGAGTAATAGTTTCACATGTGAAAAACTGGAGTGGTGAGTTTCATATACTGCTGTTTATTTTATACTTTACAGTGAAAACCAATGTATATCAAAACTTGATAAAATTGGTATTTTTCATTGATATAAAATTTCACTGATATCAAATCTCACTGATATCAGAAGTCACTAGTGATTGATATCAGCCTATATCTTCACTGTAGATTTTGGATTACTTCTGACGTTTCCATTTAGTTGACGTCATTAAATGTGTCTCACTTTAGAAATTGAAACGCCTATAACTCTGTTATTTATGAACGAAAACATAAAGTGTGGAAATTCATTTTCTTAGTTAGAACGTAAGGAACAATGTGGTACCAAAATTATTTGTGTTTTCAAAAATTTTTGGTTTTTGCATTTTCACCGCCTGCCTTGTGAATTGGAAAATGCCCGTGCATTGTATAAAATAAAAAGAAAATTTGCTTTTTTTTTCGGTGAACACCAAATATATTTCATCTCGTGAGTTGAAAACAAAAAATTTTCGCTCGTGCTGCGCACTCATGAAAATTCTGATGTTTTCAACTCACTTGATGAAATATATGTATTTGGTATTCACCTCAAAAAAGCAAATATCCTGTATTTATCAGTTGTATCATACAAACATATATTTGATTTCTGTGTAGTGAGTTGATGCTACTATTGTTTTAAGTCCCGGTCAGATTCGAACTGACATTTCCTCAAGTCATTGTGGACCCAAGGTGTACTACCTTTGTACTACAAGGACTGTATGTTAAAGAAGCACCAGACTCTGTACAGAATCCCTGCATGTGAGCAACAAATCTACAGAGAAATGCTGCCTTATTATGTCTTTATAGTGGAAAAGTGAATCACATTTAATAGCATCAAAATAAGTGGGATTAAGAATGATTCATTAATCATTTGCTAAAATTGTCAGTCACAAATCACAAACTTTGAAATATGTTCAATACCAAAACAAACACACATAAAAAGAAGAAAAAAAGACATGCACAATGCATCTAAAAGTAAGCTGCTTCAAATCAAAGCTTAAAATACTCCCTTGTCATCCCAATTTGATCCGTCATGCACTACAAGCCTACACCAAAATCAAGTGACAAGAACTACACTAAAAATCAAGTGACATGATCGACACAAATCACACACAGATAGGGGCATTCCAGGATTTCAGAAGAGGACGTTCAAATGAAGAAAATGGAGGTTTGTTTGCCTAATTTTAGACAGACTCCAGAGGAGGGGTTCAAGTGGACCCCCTCTAAATCTGTCAGAGGTTAGTCAAACATATAACCTGACAGGTAAGTAATGACAACCAAGTCCTACAGTCCTAGATATGCAGTTTAACAGTTACACAATCATCTCACTATTCCATCACAGGGAATTATATATCGATCATTGTACCAGCTGGCATCTGAAAGTGAAATGCAGAAAATTTGAAAATGACAAGCATTTGATGCATTCTTCTATATATGTATATCGTTTAAAATCAACACGAAACTGGTAGGAAAAAAAGACAAGACCAAGACTGTACTTGGATCATAACCTTCGTAAGAATCACAAACATTTATGATTTCAAATAGCGAGTTTGTCAGAATCAGAATAGTTTACTGGTGAAACGTCTAGCTGACAATGCCACACCAGGGGGAATGCAACAACGGGGGCCTGTATCAATACAGGCACCTGTAAAGGCGAAAAGAGACAATGAATGATACAAACCACCACGGGATTCTCTTTGTCCCTAGAATAAAAGTTGGGAATATAGAAGTACAACAGGCTTTTCCCGTATCCAACGGGCAAATTTACTATGATATCACGGCCATTGCCCAGAATGTCAAAAAACTCTTTTTGTTTTGGTTTCAATGTAACTTGTAATTCTGACAGAGAAGACGCCATTTTGTACAGCACGTGACCTTAACGAATATCCGCCTCCTTACTGACCTGGTCCTGCTACCAAAAAGTATAGTCCTCGGGTATTTTGCGTATTATCTACTTATTTAACAACATACGGGATGCAAACCAGAATCAAACAAAAAGCTAATTATAATGACAATTTATTATGCTAAAAAAAGACCGCCAGCAAAGGTAGTTTTGAAAATGTTGAAATTTTCAACATTTTTCAACTGGTGTCTGCAGTGGTGTTTTCTGAGAGGACTTTCGTCCGGAAGTGGAACACCGCGGCTTGGAGTTTGGGGTTTAGGGCGACGTCATTGGTCAATGCGACGTGACGTCATGTGTTTTGTAGAAACAAAATGGCCGACGTTGAAGAAGCTCCGCGGTTTTCGGTGAGTTTTTACGTTTTTAATGTTATTTTAAGTGGATTAGAGTGAAAATGCAAGAATAGCGATCAACCTTGGTTTGTTTTAGTGTTCAAACATTCGCTGGATCACTCGGAAGGTGTTTGAACACGCGGCCTGCGGCCTTGTGTTCAAACACCTTCCTCGTGATCCATCGAATGTTTGAACACTGAAAACCATGGTTGATCCCTATATTGCAATAGAAAGATGTTTTACGTCATTATGCAGCGTGGTTTTGTGACTAATATTTGTATAGCATAAAATAACCGCTATTATAAATATGTACTTTGGGCTTTAATATTTTAATATGTACGTAAGCAGCAATCCAAACTTAATGATGAAATACGAACCTCGCTACATCAAGACATCCCGACCCTCCCGTTTCCCACTGAACTCCTTCATTTCCATCCCTAGTTAAGCATTTTAGTGGTTAATCGTGCATTAGTGGAGATGGAAACGTCAGGATTTTGAGACAATCCTGCACTTCCGGATACAAGTATGAGACTTTCAGAATGTTTATTAAACATTTCTTATAAATATTTTCTCGTTAGCCATCTCAAATTTTTCCATTTTCAAGGTGGCGAACGCAATTTTCAAGATGGCCGTCAAAATCATTAGATTTTACGATTAATTGACAAACTATACTACTTGAATTTGTAAATGGGCGGATTTTATTGCACTACTGATGGCCAATGCTTAAACCATTGCCCTGTAAGATAGTAAGATCACGCATTAAATACTATGAGGAAGGGGAAAAGTCAACAAAATACTTTTTAAACTTGGAAAAAAGAAATGTAAAAAATAAAACTTGGAATAAAATAAAATGCTCTGACGGGACATACAAAACAGACATACAATCAATAATAAAGGAGCAGACGTTCTTTTACCAATCTCTTTTTACATCAAATGGTTTTGACAATACTGAAGCAAATTATTTTCTGCAACATGTTGATCGCACATTAAATGAACAGGAACAGATATCGTGCGACAAGGATGTCACAGAAGACGAAATTTTTAAAGTCATAAAACAATTAAAATTAAATAAATCACCTGGGGATGACGGTATTGTATCTGAATTTTATATTCGCTACTGGTATCTGATAAAAGAAGAACTTACACATGTAATAAAACATATTTTTCACTCAAACAGCCTTGCACCTTCTCAACAAAGAGCAATGCTGACGCTGCTTTACAAGAAAGGTGAACGTGAAGACATTACAAACTGGCGGCCCATCTCTCTTTTAAACGTTGACAACAAGATTATTACGAAAATTTTGGCTGAACGTCTGAAACCACTACTACCAAACATTATACACCCTGATCAAAAAGGTTACGTAAATGGTCGCACGATTTTTGAAGCCAATCGACTTTTGAAAGACGTCATTGATTACAGTGAAGAAAATAGAATTAACTCATCCATCATTTTTCTTGATTATCAAAAGGCTTTTGATCGCGTTGAATGGGGTTGGGCCTTGCAATGCTTAGAAAAATTCAATTTCGGACCTAAATTTATACAGTGGATTCATATGATCTCATATGAACAAGAATGCTAAGACATGTTTGTTAACAAATGGGCATCGAAGTTGTTACTTCCCGATAAGTCGGTCTATGCGTCAAGGTTGTCCAGTTAGCCCACTGATTTTTATTTTACAAACAGAGCCACTTGCGTGTGCTATACGTAAAAATACAAATATTATTGGCTTTCCCTTACCAAACGCAGCACAAGATAATCAAGCACAAGATAATCATGAACAAATACAAGTTAATATAAATGCATATGTCGATGATGCTCAAGTATTCAACTCGACTGAAAACTCTATCAAAGAAAGCTTTAATATATTCGAAAAATATGAAAGAGCAAGTGGAGCAAAAGTCCATAAAACAAAAACTACTGCATTATATATTGGGCCTTGGAAAACTAAAGCACCGGAATTTACAGAAATCACATGGACAGATAAAAATGTTAAAACACTGGGGGTTCACCACGGTTATCATATCAATATTAATGAAATTTGGATGGAAAAAATAACTAAAATCAAGAGCTGTATCCAAGTTTGGAAAAGCAGAAATTTATCATTGAGGGGAAAAGTGCTGATTATTAAAACGTTTTTGATTTCACTGATAGGCTATGAACTTGAAATGAATGGCATACCAAAGAATATAGAAAAAGAAATTAATAAACTCTTGTGGGATTTTCTATGGGACGGGAAACAACCCCTTGTAAATAGGCAAACTATGTATTTTAATTTAGACAATGGGGGAGTAAACATGATCAATCTTAGGCATTTTATTGAAGCCAAACAAATTAAATTCATACACAAAATAATTAATTCGCCAACTGAACACTGGAATATGATAGGCAAATACTGGTTAAGCTCGGTCGATAGATTACACAATACGGAAAACTTTCTTTTCCGCTGCTCCACCATCAAAGGACTGCATTTACAAATTCCCTCAAACTTTTACAAAGAGGCTGTAGCGTCCTGGTGTTCCTTTAGAGGCAAATTACAGGCAACATTCCCACTTTCTATTTTAGAGGAGCAAATATCTGGAAATAATCAAATCCTTCATAAAAATAACCCTTTATGGCTGAATGAATTTAATAAAAGCGGACTCATACTTATCAAACATATTTGGGATCAAGGAAAAAGAAACTTTGTTGATGAAAACATCATTCTACACAGGTTAAGAGACAAGCGTAACGCAATAAAAAGCTATAGATCAATAAAATCAAGCATTAAGGAAGAGTGGGTCACTACACTGCAACAGAACACAAACGAAGAACAGCGTGTTGAAAAATAATAACTTACAAAGGACGTTTTATTTTAAACTAGGTAAGGAAATAAAAATTTCATTAAAACAGATTCAAAGCATCCTAAACAACGACCCGGCATTTAAACCAAATTATATCACGAAATGGGAATCTTCATTTAACGTAAACATAAACTGGAAAAAACAATGGATAAGTTCATTAGAAACACCGCTTTCAAATACTGAAAAACAGCTACACTGGAAAATAGTACATAATGCAGTTTTCACTGAGTACAAACTCAGTCTAATGGGCAGATCAGATGGTAAATGTCATTTTTGCAAAGTTGAAATTGAATATTTAACACATTTATTTTATGAATGCAGAGTAATTAAAGATGTGCTTAAAAATCTTGAAACTAAAATAAATCAGACCTTGCAGTCAAACGGATATGAACAGCAATTGCTTGACTTACAATTAATTTTACTGGGTGATATTGAAAAAGAAGATTGTGTACGGGTATTTATCAATACTATTCTACATATATTTAAATGGGAGGTTTGGAAAATAAGAAATATTATTAAATATGAAAATATAAGATACACTAGTGGGTCAATTACAAAAACAGTTTTACACAAAATCAAATCATGCTGTAAATTTTGGGCGAAAACCAATGTCAAAAAGAAACAGAATGCTGTACTTAACCTTCTACAAAAGTTTAATCCGAACTAAATGAGAAATATAACGTTAATCAGAGAAGAAGAAATTATATGGAGCTCTTGTTATATACTTTTGAAGCATAACTAACTATGTAAAGTTTTGTTATTCATTCATCATCAAAATCGTTGACTCATACTCATCAATGTGTTTATACTACGTTTACATGTATTTCTAGAAACTTGACTATCCTCTGCTGTTATCATGTATGCATATGCCCAAACATAAATGACCTTGATTCAGTCTTCAGACCTTCTCCTGAATCAATGGTCTATGCAAGGGCATTGCATCAGACTCCACAACTTCCTTCTTTCTGTTAGTATTTGGTGTATCAAGGCAGGCAACTCGGATTTCCTTCAAGTAAAACTATTTAGTAAATTAATTATCCTTATGTGACTGAAGGATCGCAATGGTTTACGACTCTCGCGAACCATTGTGAGGTTTCAGCCACACACTTAAAAGAATCTAAAATGTTTGTAAATTGTAGATGCATTAGTTTAACTGGAATGTACTATCAAATTAAAACACACATGCAACTGCAACATGCTGCTGTATCGGAAAATAAATATATGCAACTGCACTGAATGTATATGAAAACCCTGTATTTCAATAATGTATCATCAGTATATCATTAATAAAGTTAAAATGAATTTGATATCATCATCAAACCATCAAGTCATACTTTCCTTTCTTCTCTCTGTCAGATCATCTCATCCTTCGGAGAAGCTTGCGGAAAAAAAAAAAAAAAAAAAAAAAAAAAAAAAAAAACATTGCCCTGGGACTCATCACTGGGTCCAACAATGCCACTGCTTTTGTGAAAATATATTACCGTAAATTGCCATAACTTAAGCATCACTCAACAAGTACACATTCATATGGATCATTACAGGCCCCTGTGTGAAAAGACAAAAAGATAACAGATGATTTAAACATTTCAAATATTTACTATATACTCGACTGATCTTTAAAAGTTGAACAACTGATATTTTAGTCATAGTAGTATAGGGGTATATTTAGCTACAGGCAACATGTACGGATGGTCAATATTGTTTTTCTTCTCTTTATTGAGTCAACATTTTTTCAGGCATGCCTGCACTGAACTAACACTACCTGGGTATGATTCAGTTCTGTGGTGAGTTAATGTGTCTTCCTCAAGGACACAACATGACGCCCCCAGTGCTGACCACACCCAGGACCTCTCAATGCAGAGTCCGACGCTTTACCGCAAGGCTACCACACTCCCTAGGTCATAATTGTAGGAAAACATAATAAAACATGGATTTATGTTTACCACTTTTACTAAGCAGTCAATATTGTCTCCTGAATACTGAGATGATAGTGATACCATTGGAGATTGACGGAATGTTCGCCCCTTTATGGGTAATCCTGGGTCGGTTGGACAGCAGGGTAGAACAGTCACTTGTTAGTCACAATTTAGCAGATACTGGGTGAAACTTAGTTTGTAGAGGCTATGGAAAAAGAGTTGGTGCCGGCTGTACCTTCTTCTAGTGTGGAGGCAAAAGTGAGAAGAGCCATAAAGGAGAAGTTGGCTTTGCCATTGAAACAGAAATTGATTGTAAGCTGTCAGGATTTTCATAAGGCATCAATGACCACCTAATGACTTCGAGACTTCCCCATCAGTCCAGATGAAGTGATATCCAAACACGGGCATCTCATAAACTAAACTACATGTATGTCATAGTGTAGAGAAAAGATCGACAGGTTGTCAGAGTGACAAATGTAATGTGGAGCAGAGTGCTGGACAATTTATAGACTGGTGTCTTCAAACACAAGCCTTAGAGGAGGCAACTTTTAGGCAAGAAAGCTCCTTAGAGACTGGGTGTCTTAAAATTGAACCAAGATAGAATGGTGCATTTGCATTCAACTGGGTGCAATCAATCTTAGTTTGGAAGACCAAGAACAAAACTAGACCATTCTTCAGCTATAGAAGTTTTAGGACATCATCTCGAAAACTCAAATACTGGATTGATGAGAATGGTTAAGATATTCGGAGGCTTCTAGAATCTTGAGGAACAGCACAAGCATTAAGATGATACTAGCTTCGTATTCAAGAAGACAAACCAGCAGTCATATGTGTCAATCTAGATCAAAACTCAGAGACATGCGAAACTATTGACTGAGAAAAAAGTAGAAGAAATTCAGTCTGTTTGCTTGATAAATACATTGTGCACCAAACTGTCATAGATGCAAGACAATAAAATATAAGAAATGCTCCTTTGGAAGTAGTAGAAACGATTAAAGGGAGGTAGTATGGGTCATATTGCGCAATGTCGGGTACTAAATCGTCATCAGTGATCCTTTATAAACCGGTGACGATAGCCAGAAAAATATACTTCAAATTAAAAACAAATACGCAAGGGAAGTTTAAAGGAGTCTCAAGCAATTCAACAAACTCTCAGCTGGCAAAATTCCATGTCCAAATGCAAGTTCCACTGCAGTCTGGGGGGCTATTAATGACAGAGAGACTGAGAGAGCTGTTTCACCGTGGCTGCGTGGAGGAAGGAAGAATTCCCACATGACATCCATCTACATGTATACACACAGAAAGGAAATCCTGAAGTCTTTGACAGACAGGACTTATTCCGGAAAGTCAGTGCTGATCCCGAGATGACAGAAAGACAATAGATAATTTTCATTTAGCAAGACAACTTGATGAGAAATTGAACAGAAAGCAGGCCTACATGTATATATGACACTTACTTGTCAACTTCACCAAAACTGATAAAAATAAAACTGAGATCCTTTAAGAGCAGAAAACATATTAATGAGAAAGGGGTGGGCCATACCGCATAGAAAGACTTGTGAAGATATGGGCTGTCAAAATAATCATTCGTGTGGGAATGATGATATGCATGCACAGGACGATGTGGATTTCTATTAACCTTGTGATATGACAAATGAGACCAAACAAGGTTGCGTTATGGCGGCAACACTGTTGTTTTTTTATATTATTTGCAATGCTCATTGATGCCGTTTGAGTCCGTGACACTCATTTTCCAATCAGGTACCGTTTTGATGGAAAGTTATTCAACCAACGGAAGTTGAAAACTAAAACTAAAACTAAGGTGCATGTAGATGTGCTGGATGAGATACGCTATGCAAATGACATAGATCAGGTAAATGGCTAAGAATACCAGCTCACATGCATAAATGCATGGTGCAACGGATCCACATGGACAATCCTGTGATAGCTATGACCTAACAATCAACAAAAAAGACAAATGTTGTGCTCCAATCGGTACCCGGAAAGCTGTACAATGATCCGCTAATAACTGTGAATGGACAAATACTGATTTATTTAATAAATTCATCTACCCGGGAAGCAGTTTCTCCAGAACAGTGAACATTGATTACTAGAACAGCCAAAGCCAGTGTGGCATTTGGAAGAATATGTGCAAATGCATAAGCCAAATGAAACAAAGCTTGATATATACGAGTGGTATACCAACACCATTCGAAGAGATCACCCACTTAACATGTCTACTTAAGGTGCTTGAGAAAACTGTTAAAATGAAGCGTTAAAACAAGCTTACAGACACAGTGGTCTGGAGAAATCAAGGACGCAAAACATGCAAATGGTATTATAGTTGCAAAGCTAAGATGCACCAACTTTAAATAGGAATGCCTGGTGAGCAACATCTAAAGAAAGTTTTCTAAATGGAATGCACACTCAAGGTGAAAAGAGGAAATGCTACAAAGACACCCGCAAAGCCTCATTAAGAATTAAAGACACCGATAGAGTATTGCGACCAGGCTGCATGAACCAATCAAACGGGTGCTACTCCTCCAACAGAACAGCAACACATTATGAAGAAAATAGAATCCGTGACGCTGCAAGCACATAGATGAAATCCAGAATGATTGGAAACTTCCTAATAGACTTTCTTAACTTTCAAGGGAGAGGTTAGAGCGAAGAAGAAGAAGAAGAAGAAGAAGAAGAATAAGAAGAAGATGAAGAAGAAGAAGAAAAAAAAACGAAGAAGAAGAATTGTATCATCAAAATCTTTGTGCAGAGCAAAGTGTATTTGCCTTATAAATTTCATATTTCCCAGTAAAGGTTAGAAACTTCATGATTCTGCATAAAAGCCAACGGTATGTCTTGCAATTTGTTTTAACCATCCCCTTAGACGGCATATTTTGAAGCATGGATATTTGTTTGAACAGATTAAAGATGAGAAATAATGATCCTTGTAATTTATTCAAGATAGAGTGTTGAGTGGGATGAAAGAGTATTATGTTCACATTTTGATTTATTTTAAGGTGTTCAGTAGGAATTTTATTGTGAACTGATCTTTGAAATTGAAATATTAAGTTCTATGTGAATGGAAAGGTAAAATTGTAGGCAGTGATCAGGAAATGGTGCAATCAGAAAGAAATTCCCACTCCAAAAATTGAGATGGAGGGGAAAAATAGGTATTTATACTAAGAAACCATATCAAAAGCTGAGTGAGCAGCTCTTTCCCAATAGGTGTCCACTCAATTACCAGAACTTAACCAAAAATATGACAACATACAAAGGTGCAAACAGCACAAAAAATCAATGCCAAAACATAAAACAATAAGAGCCACAACAAAGGTATCACTTTGGATTTATAAGTAATATAAAATTACTGGGGGCTATATAAAACTGGTTTTACAGGATCCTAACCTCACCATCCGCCTCTGAAGTTGTTCACAACATTTAATTAATTGTTCGATCCTATCGGTGCATCTCTAACTAGTCAATGAATCATCCGGGACAAACAGATAAATTATGATAACCACCATGATGAACTGGGACAATGACAAAGTGTAGGACTCTGGTTCGTTGTTAATTACGGCATTGAGCAAAACGTCACAATTTCCTCAATGTGATCGACAGTTTCTCTAAAGCTAGTATCTCACTAGAATGTGATGGTTAATGGACACTAGTTTGTGACAAGTAAGCGACAACAGCCAGTTTGCCATAAAACACAATTTTGACATTGGGATCTCGTTGAGTGGAACTGTCTGTTGACCAGTTTGCGACTCATGCAAATCATTGTGATAAATAACCTTTAAATGACATCACGTACACAACTGTCGATTCGCAGTTTGAAAAACAGCCGCATGACAGTGAGATTCTATCAAAATCATGAAAATCACACAACCAGGAAAGAGCTGTCCAGACCCACTTTCAATATAAATCTGACTTACATGTTAGGGAAGATTAGACTAGTCCAACTGACTTCCACTTTAAATAAAGTCATGATTAAATCATGCCGAGAAAACGGGTGTTCGGGGTTTCATACCATGTCAGACACAATTCAGGCTGTGCAGTCATAGAAGAAAGCTAGAAAATTGAAACTTTAGATGCAAGTAGAAGGGGAACTGTATTGGGAAGTGAAGTGAAGTGAAGTGAAAGTCTTTATTTATAGAGGGTAGCTCGTTTGGCATTGCCAATCTTCCACGAGGCCCTCTATTAAACAAATTAAAATACAGACATACAATTAACAAAAAATATACTTGTCGGGTCAGCTAAGATCAGATGACAATTTTAAATTTACTAAGTGTTATGCGGTTGGGTAATGAAAACGTCAACACTAATATACTTAAATTGACTTGCAGGATGTCAAGATCAATTAATTCTAACTGGCCTAAAAAACTCATGTTGATTGGACAAGCCATTTTTTCACAGTATAATTTTATATAGCCAAAAATACCCCCAAAATAGGTGTTATACTGTCTCACTTGAAAATTGCTTCTTTTTTATGGGTATGAGGGATTGAAACTGACACTTTATGCGCATATAAAATATTTTGTGGCTTGTAAACCATCATATCCCGTTTATTCTGCCGTTTATTTGAATGGGCTACGACTATTTGTTTTTGAGTTATGCCATGATTACTAAAGCTGATGACGTGTGCCAAACTGAGATATTTTAAAGTGAGAACGGGGTGACATGCCTGATAAGTCAGACTGTTACATCCAATTCTACTTTCAATGGGTTATAAACAATATTTGGACATACCTAATCAGTAAAAATAACCAGTAGTATGGCTTACTTTTATCGCTGGATATAAATTTATATCGCAAAGTACTGAGGACAATGTAACGAAAAAGTGTCCTGTCCGTAACCCATACATTACATCTATGACGTCTTATACTTCTGGAAGTTCAAAACCACATTGGGGGATGGAGTCTTCAGAACTGATAATTGTCATGAGAAAAATATTATACCAACGCCAATGACAATGTAGAATTATGGAATTTTTATTTCGGTCAAAAATGTCCTGTCCGTAGAGAAAAAATCGACAACAAAAAGTGTAAAATTTCTTAAACCAATAAACCCAGAGCCATCAAATTTCACATGAAGCATACTTTTATCAGGACAAAACTTTTATTAGAATATAGGGTGGAACGGATTAAAACTCTTGTTACCATGGCAACGGATAGGTCCCATAGGGTTATAATGGGGAAAACAAAGTTTTCTTATTTTCTAGCTAGCTATTAATCTTATTCTGTCCAAACTTATTTGTAACCAGGGTATACACATCAGCTTTAATTATATTATGTTTCGGCCAAATCCGATTCCTAAATAAAAAGTTAGCTCCCCTTTCTTAAATTTTCATGATTTTTGAAGATGAAATAATGTTTTTGATATTACGGAATTCTGTGGCATAGAATGATAGAAAGGTATATATTTTCCGAAACTGTATGACCAACAGATTTTGGAAAAAGTGGAACAAAGCCAAGGGTACAACTTTGACAAAAAACCTCCAAAAACAGGTGAGACAAAAATTTGCCTCTGATCGTAGCTGAGACGTTGTACAATAAACCACCCCGTAGGAAAATCAACAATTTAACACCGGTAACCTTGACCAGCTCTCTCATAAAGTTAGAAGATGCATAGCAGACAATGCAGATGATAAGGTCGTTCAGAAACATTGATATAAGTAACATTATTGACCCTCCTATGGTGTGGTTCTATGATTTATGACTGTTAAAAAATACATCACATCATTACACCAGCAATGAAAAAAAATAATTAATTTGCATATAAACACATCAGTGAGATTATTATTAAAACACTAAAATGCAAGAAACTCTTAAATCAAACTGTTGAAAATTATTGACTAATAACATGAGTTACACAGAGATGCAAAGTATTACAATATCACCTAGTTATCAAAATATGGCGGTGGGGTTGTTTTACGCAGCATATCATGTGCATTATATTATTACACGAACAAACCTTGTTTCATCCAAGCCTTACACTTGTTAACAAAACTGTCTAGTGATTTCGATGTTTTAATTTCCAATGGAATACTATTCCAAATGATAGCCCCTGAATAAGACAAACTGTTCTTAAAAAGATTAAGTTTAGGCTTTGGTATTAAGAAATTTTTATTAGTCACCGATCTCAGACTGGTTATAGTGTCATCAGATGCACTTCTCATTTGAAACAAATTAATTAGATATGAAGGAGCAATATTGTTGGCTACTTTGTACATAACTTTCGCTTTGTTCAAAAATACGATTTCATCGAATGAGAGTATCTTTAAGGCGTAAAAAAATGTTATGTTTCCGATTTCCCGACCGACTGGTCAAAATCTGCGCCGACTGCAACTTTTTTAGCGCTCCGAAAAAAAAAGTCGGCAACCGACCCTGTTCAACGATTCCGGTTTTTATCAAAAGTCAAAACCATTTCGTTACGAGAATTTGTCCGCGCCGATTTTCGGATATTTTGTTTTGTTTGTTTTCCTGTTACTCCCATCAATCAATTTCTGATTATTCTTGGGAGGTGTACTTTGTACACTCCGATGTGTTTTCGGTCTTTAACATTTAACTCACCATAACTCACCATACTCGACATCGTAGTAAGTCATCTGACTTGTATTGATGCTTGTCGATACTGTGTGCTGTATTTACATCAAGAACAACAACATCGCTACTGTGTTGACACGATCAAGCACATTAGTCGCCACTTATTTCGACAAATGTAGCCACATACCTGCTTCAAATGTAAAAGCCGTGCGGCACAATGCCCTGTTATCCCTGTTATACGAAGACGGCCATCCTCGGTGTAAAGGTTTCCGATTTGGAGTCAAATGTGCGGTAAGAAGAAAGTCTGGTCAGATTGTATACAGTTTACATATCGGTTTGATTTAATAAACTAACATTTATCAGACCTGTTTACAACTACGATTTTCGTGTATCTGCTATCCCTGTAAGCTGCAAAATATGCTGTAGTTTTTGGACATGAAACTACCTTTGAAGTCGAGTATTTGTCCTTTTTTTGAGGACAAGTATAAGCTTTTAAAAAAGTCAACCACTAGTTTCTGTGCATCTTACTGAAATTATGTGAAAATACAGAAGACTGAAGAAGGTTTGTATCCATTCATATCTTTCTAATGTTAGTTAAGGGAGAAATACTGTGCATTGGACACTGTCAGACATTTATTCCAGACTCTTGTGGTCAATATGAACCAATTTACTCCTCTCACCCCCCCCCCCTTTACATCTGCTTTGTCAAACCATCTTTATATAGGTTTGCATATGAGATGAAAATGCCAAATTTATACACGGGGAACCTATGCCCAAAGTTTTCTTAGGATTGGACCTTGGCTGTTGACTGGGACGTAAAGCATCAACTCAAACAAACAGAGGACAAAACAAGACAGACATGAAACAATATAGGTATACATGAAACAATATTATGTGAAATACAATGATAAATACATGAATAAATTATGACCCGGTAAAAAAAAAATACCTACCTACCCCAATTTTCCAAGGGGAAAAAAAAAAAAAAAAACAAAAAAAAACTACCTACCGACCCTATGCTAAATTTATGATGCAATCGGAAACATAACATTTTTTTAGGCCTAAGTTATCGCGAGCCTCATCTAAATGGGTATATTCATCGCCAAGAATTAGTTTACACGCTCTTCTTTGCAACTTTGTCATTTTTTGAGTGTTTACGTTGGTTGAGTTTCCCCATATGACACTGCAATATTCTAAATGTGGACGAATATAAGCATTATAAAATAACAGTTTATCATCTACTGATAAAAATGATTTTATTTGTGATAAAAGCCATAAACTCACGGTGGGTAGCCTTAACGGAATCTACGGGATCAAATCGCTTTTTCCGGCGCCTACGGGATCAGCAACGGATTCTACGGGAATTCTTTTGATGAAGTTGACAATGAACGCTACTTCAGCGAAAGATTTTTATTTAGAAAAAAATTAATGTTATTGTATATTCTATTTCACGGGACCCGGAACATATCAGGCATACTACTTTTGTACAGAAACTGCAGTTCGAGACCCTGAACCTGTTAAAAAAACGGTACTTTTCTCCACCCTGCGTGTCTACAGGATAAAAGAAAGGGCCTTTAAAGAGTCAATTTTATGACTTTTACCAATCGAAGATGGGAACATCAATCAGAATGTAGACTGTTGTTATTTACTCTCCTTAAATAAAGGTAAATACTACAATCTTGTCCTTTATCTGATGCATATAGCACAAATTAGTGATCGTTCAAAAGAGTTCGTGGTGGAACGGATCCTACGGGATCAAGAAGAAACATGCGTTTTTATGGCACCGGCCATAACGGGATCATTTGGCACCGGACCCTCAGGGAATTGTGTACAAAATGAAAATTCGATTATTACCATGCACTGGTATATGGCGACAAACGATCAAGTATTTTTTGTATTTCTGCACAATATACATTATGTGTATCTTTGAGCAAAAGTATAGCCCTGAAATCCCACAATTCCCGATAAAAAGGTATTTACCCGGGTATTTATAATAGGCTTGCTAGCCTTGCGGTTATGGTACCCATAGACCACTATTTCAGTTACAATATAGGCCTATCCTTTCAGGGTCCCAAAAAGAAAAAAAAATGCTTTGGCTTTTCGCCCCAAAGAGGAGAAAACTTGTACACCTGAACATCATGATCCAACAACACTAATTTGATCTCCCAAACTAACTATCAAACCGACCTACAGTGAACTAAGACACGCACCGAAAAAGGAGAAAATCACCCTTGAAAAGAGCAGAAACGGAGTCGGAGTTAGCTGCTCTTTAGCATTTGAAACAAATCTCGGGCCATATACTTATAATGGGAAAAATCCCCTAGGCTGCGGTGCCAGATTCCCCTAGGTGCCGTTCCTTCTTTGATTCGATTTTTGGACAAATTCTTTTATTTTGACAACAAACTATTGTGTCAATACAGAAACAAATCGAACTAGGAATAATTCTATTCAAAATAAAGGCGAACTTACGAGGAAGCCGGAATATAGAAGCCCAGCATAATGCATTTTAGGGGCGGTCCGTCATTTTACAACACGATCGCAGCAAATAAATTGTCACGCACGCAAAAACATCATACTGCACTAAATCACAATGCTGGTCAAAATTTTGTGTGATCTTTTAAAAGTCCCGTGCAATACTTACTCTATGTCTTTCCTGATTATCTTTGCGTGAAACTACCTTGGAAAGAAAGCAACCTTTTGTAAAAATAAATAAAAATTCCCGTAGAATCCGTTGCTGATCCCGTAGGCGCCGGAAAAGGCGATTTGATCCCGTAGATTCCGTTAAGGCTACCCACCGTGAAACTGGACGCTATTTTCTTTGATATGTATTGATAATGACCATTCCAAACTAGGTTTTCATCGATAATAATCCCTAAAATCTTTTCATTACTTGAAAGTTTTAAATCAACTTCATTCATTTTAAGTATTAAATTGTCATGCTGTGAACTTTGTCGTTTTTGTCTACTTGTAATGAGCATTACTTTAGTTTTGTCAGCGTTTATCACCATACCATTTTGTTTACACCATTTATTATCGTCTCGTTAGGTGCAATAGTGCTGATAGGGGCAACACATGTCGATAGGGGCAACATAAACGAAAAACTCAGCTTCTACACAAGTGACACTTGAGAATAAATCCTGACAACGTTTGTTTGCAAAACAAAATGGATTAGGATACGGTTATATGTAGCGAAAGTGTATTTTAAGACAGGACTTGAGATAAGAGCTTAAGTACTTTTATGTCGGGGGCCGGCTTAATCAAACATGTGATTCTAAATTTAGAGTAAACGTTTGGTAACAGCATCCAGTATTTCTTTGGCAAGCAATGCGCATACATATACCTAGACATTATTATATGAAGTTCCATTAAATTTTTTGTGAAAATAACTTTATGGACTCGGGTTTGGAGGTGTTTTCAGGACAATAAAGGTATAGACTACGACGATTAGAAGTGTTGACTTTATGCCAGTTGTCGTTTGTGAGATAGTTCGGACAAAGTAGTTTACGGATATAAGTTTCAGAACAGTAAGTGACTTTTAATTTTACTGAGAATCATGGATTCCACTGATTCAGAGGTGGTTATATTGGGGCATTCGTTTGTTGTGAAGCTCCAAAAGTATGCGCATTCTGAATGGGAAAATTTAAAACTTGACCCTTCGCAGGTATTCCGGGAGGTACATTTACGGAATTTCGGTCAAAAGACTTTACAAAATGTCTGAAAGCTTCAAGGATAAAGTATGTTATTTGTGAAATTGGGGGAAATGATTTGGACTCCAAATTTCGATCAGAAACTGAGGTGGCGAGAAGTATCCTATCATATGCAGAATTTCTGCACCATGGTTTTGGAATTGAGAAAGTCGCGGTGAATCAGCTATTATTTCGTTTCAAAACAATACACATTTCTGTCCCTGACTACAATAAGCGGGTTATCGAAGTGAATAAGGCTGTAAAACTGGCGGCTAAGGATGCGAGTTGGCTTACTTATTGGAAACATAAGGGGCTTAAGAATAGCACAACATATCCATATAATGATGACGGGGTGCATCTTAATGAATTTGGAATGACAAAATATGTGCGAAGTGTTAGGGGCGCAGTATTATCGATGTCAGGCTGCCGTGGCTAAAAGAGATTCATGTTGTTTTTTCTTTGGTGAGTCTGTAAATTGTTTGCATTATATTTGATTTATTCAATGTACTAAAATCAGCTCGTATGTAACGATATTGCATGGCGCTAGCATGCTGCCAATTCCTCATGCGGTTTAATCAAGCGTACGAAACTAGTTCCAGCGTATGAATAAAGAGGTGGAGCATATGCAAATGAAGGTGTCTCTCCGCAATCGGATTGGGCGCTGTTTTCTTTGTGCGTGGCACGATTGGCATTCTAAATCCGTTTTGTTAACATTCCTGGACCGAACCTAGTTCAGATTTATTACAAGCGCGATGATAGGCGTTGTTGCGCTGTCAAGTTTTATTTATTTAGTTTATATTTTGATAAACCGAAAGTTGTTTCGACTTCACTTTCGTCGAGAAAATGTGCTTTATGTCGGTCTGGGACAGCATGTTAGAGCCGTTTTAGCAGATCACCTCTCGTTTTTTCGGTGTTGCAGATCTAATCAGCCTGTTATCAATAATGGTTAGATTTGTACAAATTAGATTTTTAATCCAACGCGGCATATTTAGTAATCGTAACAAATTGTTGGGTGGCTCTGTATAAGTCAACTCTGGTTGACTTCGATCGACCTTTTTGGTCGAATAGCTAGTGTCGACTTCTGTGTCGTCACTTATAACGGTGGCCTTCCTTTGGGATGGTTCCGCCGTTATGTCTAGATAATATAAGTCAACGTTGGTTTGACTTTATAGATCGACTTTTGTGTCGATTTTATATATGTCGACTTTGTGTCGTCATCATGATCGGCTGCCTTCTTTGGAGGGTTCAGTCGTTATTGTCGATAATTAGTTTTCGTTTTTCCATTGAACGTGATTAAACAACAGTATAATATCGGGTGTATATTGACCTTGTTAATTTTGTGTTGCATTAAGCAACTTTTCGCTGTGTAAAGCCAAAAACCGTTTCAGCTGTAATTTCAATTAATGTCAGATTAGAACAAACGTGTGAATGATACATTTAGACAGGCGTCTGTTTTATGTTAACATTCAAAGTTTCACGATAATAACAGGCTTCATTTGTCATGATTTAGGTTGATGTTTTTTGTGTCTAAAATTATAACAATATTTTGCTTGAGTTTCAGACATGGGTCGTTCACAAAAGAGGAAGGCGACGGAGGTTACAGAAACTGGGGGTTAAAAACGGGCCACACCAGGAAAATCGCAGACAATAGCTGGGAAGGAGACAGGAAGGGACACACGTTCCTCTTCAAGGGCATCGCAAGGAACATTTACCCTGTCTACAGATCAGTTAGACAGTATAACAAAAACAGTTACTGAGGCTGTTTTGTCACAATTGAAACAGAAGACGGCTGATGATACATCAAGTGCGGAACATGATCGGACCGGCAAGTCGACTGACAAGGAGCCTGGGTCGCCTAAGGGTTCGGAGACTTCTTCATCTGCTGTGGACGGTCAGAATAAGACTGAGTCGGTGATCCCTATTAACATTGTAGAAACTACAAAGGGTGAGGGGGCGGTTATTATGCCTGCGACAGCTGCAAGTCTACCTGTACCTCTGGGCATGCACGTTGATACGGGTACTTAATCGAAAATCTGGTCCAATCAGTTTATTGATTTGAGTATTTTGTTATCTAGACAGACATCTCAGTCTTACAAAATTCAATTAGAAGATAATCAACTTACAATGACCCCCAAAAAGAAAATCTTCATGCTTAATATGGAACAATGGAACCAGGCTTTTACGATTTATATGTCGGTATATGTTGAGAAGTACCCGGATCAAGCTATACATATGTTACAATATATTGGGCATATTCAGGAGATGGCACAGATGTCTGGGGAGAATGCAGCTAGGCATTATGATCAGATGTTTCGCAAATGGCGACAGAATACACCGTTACCATGGAATGTCATTAATCAAAGTTTACACGCAAAGGCGTTAGCCGTCGGGTTAAGACAAAAAATCGTGCCTGGCAAAAAAGGTACATGGACTCAGCAGAGGCCCTGTTTTTCGCTCCGCTATAAAGGTGTTTGTAACAATGAGTCTTGCCCGTATAGGCATTTTTGCGATACATGCAAAGCAGTTCACCCGAACAAAACATGTTCGTTACGCGTGACACGTGACCAGAGTAAGATTTTACCTGTTTCTAAACCGCAGCCAAAACCACAACCCCCAAGCAAGTGACTTATTGATTGTCCCTCGGAAATGCGTTTGCCGTTTAGTATATCTAATTATGATTCAGACATTACGACGGAAATGTTAGACCGATATTTGCAAGGTTATGATGAACAAAAACGATTGTTTCTTGTTGACGGTTTTACTAATAGCTTTCGAATTCCGTTTGAAGGTACTATTCAGTTCAGAGATTGTACTAATCTTTTATCTGCACAAAAATTACCGCATATATTGCAGCAAAAGATTATCATTGAATTGGAAGCAAAGCGGGTCGTGGGACCATTTTATGAACCACCATTCAACGAGTTTTTAGTCAGTCCGTTAGGTTTGGTTCCCAAAAAAGAAAAGGGTGAATTCAGAGTAATACATCATTTGTCGTTTCCTGCGGGAGCATCTGCTAACGATGGTATCAGTCAGAGTCATAAAACTGTTCATTATCAAAACATTGACTGCGCTGTTCAACTGATCAAGTATTTTGGGAAGGGGTGTCTTCTCGCGAAATCAGATATCCTCCATGCGTATAAAATAGTTCCGGTCGCTCGGGAAAGTTTTAAATTAATGGGGTTCAAAATAGGGAATGCTTATTTTTATGACAAGACTTTAGCTATGGGTTTAGCTGTTAGTTGTCAATGGTTTGAAGGGCTCTCAAACGCACTGCAGTGGGTGATGGAAAATAAATTTCAAGCGAAAGGAGTAGTCCATATTTTAGATGACTTTTTATTCATCGGTCCTCCTAATACTGATCACTGTTCTAGAACACTCAACAATTTTTTGCATGTATGCCAGACCATCGGAATACCTATTAAACACTCAAAGACAGTAAAGCCATGTCGAACTTTGACATTTTTAGGGATAGAACTGGACACTGTATTAATGGAAGCAAGATTGCCGGCTGACAAAATATTGAAGATTAGGAGTTTACTGTGTAGCTATTTGTTGAGATCCAAACTAACCCTTGTTGAAATTCAGTCCCTAGTTGGATTGCACAATTTTGCATGTTCAGTAGTCGTACCTGGTAGATGTTTTTGCGACGACTAATTGATTTGACAAGGGGGCTTGCGAGGCCTCATCACCGAGTGCGTATCACAAAATCTGCAAAGGCAGACATGACAATGTGGTTACAGTTTGTTGACCAGTTTAACGGGAAAAGTTTGTTTCTTGCGGACAGATGGGAAAATTCAGAGATATTGAATTTATTTACAGACGCGAGTAATGTCGGATGCGGGGGTATGTTCGGCAAACAATGGTTTTATGGTGAATGGCCTTCGTGTTTTGCAAGGTACCATATTACAGTCAAAGAGCTTTTTCCGATTGTTGTTGCACTGGAAACTTGGGGGCACTTGATTGCGAATAGATGCATTGAGTTTTATACAGACAATGAAGCCGTGTCAGTTGTGATAAATTAACAATCTTCTCGAGATGAAGATTTGATGAAACTCTTGAGACGGTTAGTCTTATGTACATTGAAGCATAATATTCTGTTTAAATCGACTCATTTGCCGAGCCAAATGAATTGTTTGCCAGATATGTTATCTCGCTTACAGATAGACCAGTTTCGGCAGAGGGCCCCGGAAATGAACAGTCAACCCGAAACGATCTACATCGTAGACTGGGATCTTTGAGACAACAGCTACAGCAGCTCCTTGATAACGACTTATCACCAACGTCAAAACAGCTGTATAAGAGAGCACAGTCATTGTATGGAGAGTTTGTAAAGCTCCATGAAGTGTTATTTCCTATTTCTGTTGAGAAGCTTTCCTTATTCATCACGTTTTTGAATGCAAAAGGCTACGCGCCTGCTTCGATAAGTTCATATATCTCAGCATTAGGTTATGTTCATAAGTTAAGGGATATTCCAGATCCTTCAATGGCTTTTATTATAAGGCGCCTCTTGCGATCTGTTCATAAAACGGGAAGAACGGGAGATAGTCGTCTACCTATAACGGAACCTATACTACTTAAATTAGTCCAGTCTTTATCAAGTGTAACAGATTCTCATTATGATGAAGTCATGTTTAAGAGCATGTTTTTGCTTGCATTTTATGGGTTTTTGCGAATAGGGGAGATAACTGCAACTGGAAAAGGTAATCAGAACAACATACAGTTAGAGGACATTCAATTGTTTGGTAATGAAAATGTGGTTTCACGCATTGAAATAAAAATGCAAAATTTTAAGTGGCATAAATCCAGTAGACCGGTAATTCTGTCAATTGAACGTGTCAATAATACAAGTATATTATGTCCGGTATCGGCTTTAGTGGCTTTTTTGGCGCTAAGGGGGACTACTTCGGGACCCTTGTACTGTTATCCACCAAATAAGGCCGTAAGTCGTACATTTTTTGTACAGTTTTGGCGCGGGCTGTTGATTTTTCTGGCTATGACATGAAATTGTATAAATCACATTCGTTTCGCGTGGGGGCCGCGACGAAAGCATCTGGTATGGGGTTTTCAGAACTAGAGATACAACACATGGGCAGATGGGGCTCGAATTCTGCCTACAAGAATTATGTGCGGATATCCTTGACAAAAAGCTGTGCTGTCTAGCAATTTTAGCGCTTTTTCTTCATCGCGTTGTTAAGATCATAGCATGCGTTTTATCGTCTGGCAGAACACATATTCACACAAACAAATTGTGAAATGCTATCTATAATGGTGCAGGGCGCCTTTAGAGGCTTGCGGTATGAGACATTTACTCTAATGGTAGATGAAACAGAGTATTCACATGAGGATTTTGTTTTTGTAGTGCAGAGCATTTAATTCTATCCATGGTAATGGTAACTTTTTCGCAAAGGTAGCGTCTTTCTTTTTGCAGTTATGCTGTATGACAGCTAACAGCTGACGAACTTTACGGTGTTAAGCAGTTACTGATAGATATATTGATATCAAGTGGTGTGATATTTTCAGCTTTGATGTAGGGCATCCAGCTGTTGATATACTAACACCATTTATGTAACAGGGTTATAGAGGGTTGAATTGTGGTTGTATATATTTTTTACTATTCATGACAAGGTAGCAGTTACGACGTAGGGCGCCTAACTGCTCATGTTCTTTCTTATAGGTTTGATTTATCATCGTTTGAGTAATATTTGTATCCACAGTTTTCCTTTTTTATATGCAATAATTTCATTTTGTTTGTGTTCATAGTACAATTTGGTATCTCTTAGTATTTTCAATATAAATGTTAAGGCATGACCACACTACATGTATTATTTACTGTATTTTCTACATTAAGTGTGTATTCAATCTTCGACTTACATGTAAGTGCATAATTAGTACGTTACGACCGAACCACTCACTTGCAACCACGAAATCTAATTACACCGAAACACCACACACATGAGTGGATCGCAAGTAATCTATTGACGTTTGCGTGCCCGATTCATTCGTTTCGGATGCAGACATAAATACTAAATGGAATGGTATTCTCCTTTTTGTATATATAAAGCTGCAATACTGTGAAAAAATACAATTCGTAAAAACTCACTTGGCTGTTGAAAAATAATAATAATAACAGTGTCGAGCTGTACTTTGAGATGTTTATCGATAATCACAGATCATAACACTGTGCCAGCTCCCCCGCCCTCCCCCGGAATATGAGCGAGGCTTTGACCAAAGTTTGGCCACGGTGGCGTGGGGGAAATATATGGGGTTTGCTTTATATAGGCATAAAGGGCAGTGAAATGAAAATATAGCAGGCAACGGGGGAAAACAGCAGTGGTTTTACCAACGAGCAGTCCCCACAGGGTGGGGCTTTTAGCAGGGATTTGCTGGACCAAACGTCAAGGCCCCGGCTATTCACCAGGGTTGCGGGTTAGGGCCCTGGTAACAACATTGCATTCACGTAATATTCCATGTAACACCCTGTCCAACGTTGACGACGGTGAAACGGTTCCAACACCGGTTACTACGGTGCTTTCGCTACAAAATTTGATGGATGCGAATAAATTTCTTGTTTTCTTCAATTCTATATAAACGTTCGCGATGAAGTGAAACGCGCATCTAATGGAGAATTAACTTGACTTTTTATTTTTGCTTGAACGAAAAACTGTTTTTGTATAATTTTTCTAAACATTCGATCCAAAGTTGGTAAACAAGGTTCGACCAAGGCCTATTCGGCCGATTTCTACAGAAACTGTTCGTATTTTCCAAAATACGCACATATAAGTAAGCAAACGAGCATTTTGCAATGACTTTTAGGCAAAATTGTGAGACGTTTGGCATGCGTCGTTTTGGATAATTTTTCCCCGAAAAATGCACAGGAAGAATTTTATGACAAAAAGAAAAAACAACGCCGGTTACTACGGTACCAGAATTACCTGGATTGTTGGATAGATGGGCATTCTAGCTGTACAAGATGCGGATTTTGTTACTTATTTGTGTCATGCTTCTGCCTACACACATCTTTCATGTAGTTTCGGGAACTTTACGTTCATTGGCATGGACATCAAGTCTATAGTGAGGAGTTGTTTGTTTTTATGAAACGGTTCCGTATTCTGGTATTGTAATAAGATAGATCGTGTCTCATTGTAGAAAAGGTTGCCGTTAGCCATATAAGACACTTCTCATTTCTAATTAAACTTCTTCGTATTTTTTCTTACTTCAGAACTGACTCATTAAGATTAAGATGTTTCTAACAACTCTATACAAACTAAAAAAAAAAAAAAAAAAAAAAACAAAAACAACATATCTTACTGTTCTGGAAAATAAACATGCCATTGATCAACCCGATTTTCTCCCACAAATTAGAGTTTTTTAAAGACTTTAAAAATGCATAAGCCATAAAGTAAAATAACTTCTTTGTCTTGCTTATTGACAATCATTGATTTTAACAGAGCATTAAATAGTAGTGAACATATTAATGAGAAAGAGGTGGGTCATACCGCGGTAGGCTCATGAGTGACCCTTTAGATTTGGCAACTGGAAGCCAAAGAGAATTACTGTAAATTTGTAACTTTCAAGAGGGAAGTCAACACTAAGACTAGTATTATCCAAATGGCAAAGTATCGTATTGTTTCTTGCAGAATAAGACAATTAAGTGGAGGATGCGAAAGGAGTCATCATTGACCTTTTAATAAATGAAAGATAAACAAGAAAAAGCAGCAAAGCAGCGGGAGTTTAAATACTCTGTTTCATCCAGAGTTTAGGCAATTTAACCAACACACCAGTCCTAAGAACAATTTCAGTTACTGTTTAAAGCATGGGCAATAAGATTTGGTATGCGAATCACTGATATGAAGGTGTAAGAAGTACACATGGAGTTGGCTATATGCTGGACTGTCCTCAAGGTTGCAGAAATCTGGGGTGCGAGAGCATAGGTAAACTGTATGCTCACTTTGTGAGCCAGAAGGCTCAGGTGAGCTCTTGGTGTAATACGTTAGGCAATATTTAATGACAGCTGATTTCCAGCCTTTCTCGAAAGCATGTGGGTTATTTTGCAAAATTTAACTTTTCTGTTCTTTTTTCGTCTCAGGCTAAAACAGTTTCCAAAATATCCATTGTTTTCGCCTTTTCCCATGTAAAAGCCTTTGTTTCCAAATGAACTTGCCATAAAACATGTCATCCCAGGTTCATCATTTGAACAAACTATGATTGGCTGGAGTCCCAAATGGTACATACCAAATTTCGAGTAAATCCGCCAATTGGTTCTGGAGAAGAAGATTTTTGAAGAAGTTTTGACATATATGGGTGTGGCGGCCATCTTGGTCATGTGACCAAGATATCGTGAACAAAATATTAATGCCACTACCCAAGAAGGCTGGTCATGTGACCAAGCTATCGTGAACAAAATATTAATGCCACTACCCAAGAAGGCTCCACATAAAATATCAACTTGATCGGCCACGTGATTTCTGACAAAAAACATAATATTAATTTAAATGACCTTGGGTCAAGGTCAAGAATTAAATGACCTTGGGTCAAGGTCAAGAATCCCATGAACAAACTTTCTTTGGAGGCTCCACATAAACTTTCAGCTTGATCAGCCAAGCGGTTTCAGAGAAGATCTATTCGACAGACGAACGCCCAATCATGGCTATACTTAAAGCTCACCTTGTCAGCATTACGGCTCAGGTGAGCTAAAGTGGGTGCAGAAAGTCCTAGTCAACAATGTTGCAGTCGTGTCAGGGCAGAGCCCCCACTCCCTGGGTATTTATCAGTACTTTGGGTAGTTAAAGTGTGTTGCTCAATGACAAAACATAGCACCTCAAGTGTTGATTGAACCTAGGACCTCTTGATTGTGAGTCCGATGCTCTACCACTAGGTCACCATGCTTATTTCTTAGTATGTAGACAGAACATAACTTTTTAGTTTGTTTGCTTTATAACCTGATCTTCATGAAAGAAATGTGTTATATGTGGGAATGCCTGTCAGGCCCATTTCATTATGAATTGGACACTATCGTCCAACCCCCCAAGATCTATACAGAACAATTATTCTTATTCTTAAATCCTTTTGTTGGTTTAGTTTGGTTATGGCAGAATATCATTTTGTCATATTCTGTGGACCAGCCATTTCTGAGTTTATAACCAATATTATTAGAGCTCAAGGACACTACACTGTAAATGTATGGAACCCAGGACCTCAGGAATTTGCTACTCTACCACCAGGCCATCGCTGTTGCATAAAATGCCAAATTTCATGCGTATCTTTGTGATTTTTATAAAGCCTGTTGTGTGCATCTAACCTGGTTGTAAGCCCCTTTGAAAGAGGTTTGGTGTAAACCATAACTAAATGTGTACATGTAGGGTGTAGCAGTGATGTTTTGACATGAAACAGACAATATTGCTTTCTATTCCTTTATTTATTTCTGTTTTCTTTGTTTCCCATTTTTGGACTGTGTCATGAGAAGATCTTTGCTTTCGGGTTAACAGTATTTATAAAACCATTTTCATTCTCAAATCAACTGAGCATAAAAAATTCAGGACAGCATTAACTTATTAGCAGTACTGTTTATTACATCAGTTAGGACAACTGGCTGGCTTTGGTGATATAGATCTGAAACTGAAAGTCCCACAGACTTTGGCTAGTCCAATATTTAATGAAGAAGAAAAAATTAAACTTGGCTGTCAGAGCTGTGCTTGTTATGGTGTCCTTCTTTTGAGCCACCTCATGGGAAAACCAACAATCTGCATAGGCGAAAACAAACACACAGATCGGCTTCGCGGTAACCGCAAAGCTGATCAGCGTCTTTGTTTTCGCTACTCTGATAGTACAATTCCTCTTCTACTTAAATCAGAAATTTCAAGCTTCTAGCTCTTTTCTGTGCTTGTACAGGCTGGTTTGTGTCGGACCGGGTCTGAAACCACATTGTTGGTTTTCCCACGAGGCGGCTCATTTATACAGTTGATAAAGTTTTTAACAATTTATCATCAGAACCCAATAATCCTGGTTTGTGGAGTGAGTCATGGATGATTACATCCCCTGCCTCTGAACATGATCATGCTGAAAGATAATAGAAATCATAAATAAGAAAGTGTTTGAGATGAAGGCATAGCATTTTTTTTATATATAAATCAATCTTCAAACACAATTTTCATCTGTTCATGTAGACTACATCATAAGCTATTTTTACTCATTCATGCAGAAACATACTACAGCCTCAGTCTGATCTATTTCACAAATAATTTCACAAAGTGGCGGCTATTTCACAACATGATCTTTCATAGTTTTAACATTTCATGGGATATGCAGCCTGGCTTATATTGTTCCTTGTCACAAACCTCGAAGACAAAACCAATGCGTAAGCAGCCACTGTCATGATAAAATTGTGTATTTTGCAGATGCAGATTAGAAAACCTGTATCAAGAGCTATGATCAGTAGACTACTAGTACATCACATTTCTAGTCATCAAACCCTTGCCACTGAGTTTCACAGCTTTTATGTATTTTTGCAGTATCTTTAGTATATTAAAGTATTTAGAATAAAAAGTATACAAACGTTACACACATACCTTTAAATACTGCTCACTGAATCACAAAAAGTGATGAGCTAGCTGTTTTGAGTACAGCATCAGCCAGGTTCTGCCCCTCTGCATCTTTCAACCAACCTTCCCAACCATTGGCCATTATACTGAAATAAAGACAGAAAACTTTTTTAGAAAGAGCCATACATATCATGAGAAAACATTTTATGCATCTTAAAGTTGAGACTGCCCATACAACATTTAGGGGCGGATTCCGCCTGTAAATGAGACGTAATTGGGGCATAAAACATTTTTTCCGGGCGAAAATGAAGCCAAAATCATAATTCCGTCCAAAAAGTTGAAAAGCACTGAGTTTTTCCAGGCGAAAATTTTTTCTTCCCGCCCGTAAAAAATGAGGCATATTCTTTTCCCCCCGTAATTAGTCAGGCAAGAAATTACAACTTCCTGTTCTACAATAGTTACACATATGCAGTTGTAAGACTGGTTTAAATAAGCTCCAATAAGAATGTTAATAAGTGTTTTTATCGCACCTGCTTATAGCAGGGTGCGATATAGGAGTCCAAATTTCTGTCCGTCCGTCCGTTCGTTCGTCCGTCCGTTCGTTCATTCGTCCGTCCGTCCACATTTACGTCGAAGTTTGGTTTTCTCGACATCAGAGATAGCTGCGAGTCTGAAACCTTGCATAGTAATTGTCCCTGACATACCCTTGAAGCACGCTCCTTAACCCGGTGCCCTTGACCTATATTTCACGGTCCACTGACTTTGAAAATTTTTACGTTGAAGTTTTGTCAACATTTATGTTGAAGTTTCGTTTTCTCGACATCACAGATAGCTGCGAGTCTGAAACCTTGCATAGTAATTGTCCCTGACATACCCTTCAAGCAGGCACCTTAACCTGGTGCCCTTGACCTATATTTCACGGTCCACTGACTTTGAAAATTTTTATGTCGAAGTTTGGTTTTCTCGACATCAGAGATAGCTGCGAGTCTGAAACCTTGCATAGTAATTGTCCTCGACATACCCTTCAAGCACGCACCTTAACCCGGTGCCCTTGACCTATATTTCACAGTCCACTGACTTTGATAATTTTTACGTCAAAGTTTGGTTTTCTCGACATCAGAGATAGCTGCAAGTCTGAAACCTTGCATAGTAATTGTCCTTGACACACCCTTCAAGCACGCACCTTAACTCGGTGCCCTTGACCTATATTTCACGGTCCACTGACTTTGAATTTTTACTTCGAAGTTGGGTTTTCTCGACGTCAGAGATAGCTGCGAGTCTGAAACCTTGCATAGTAATATTGTCCTTGACATGCCCTTCAATCACGCACCTTGACCCGGTGCCCTTGACCTATATTTCACGGTCTATTGACTTTGCCCGATGCAGGTGCGATAACGACCTCCGCGGAGTTCTTGTTTCTATTAACTTGAAAAAATAATAACCAGTATTAACTGGAGAAAATAAATGAATTTAGGTTAGTGTTATTTATACGTATCTTTAAATTTTAGTGCATGTGTCCTTTAGATCTGAATTTTTACAATATCTCATTTTAAACCTATCCTACTCACCTCCCCAATTTAAATTTCAGTGTTTGCAGCTGGCCACCAATTTTAAGAATAACACTCATAAATATTAGACTGGCATCTTTAATTCAGATTTTTGATTACTGATATGCATGTTTCATCATGCTTATGTGTCAGTTATTCAACGTTTATATAATATATTCTATGCTATAAAAAAGGTGTGCTGAAACTGAAAGTCAAGGTCTTTGTGTATACAAATCTTTTAGAATTACGCCCTAAAATTTTCTGATTTCTGCCCGGAAAAGTTAACAGAATTCCGTCTAATTTACATATTTGGGCCCAGTTTTACGCCCAGATTCTCACATGTGACATCTTCCTACATGGGAAAACAAACTGCTGTTCATACACCAGCTTTCAGAAACTGCGTTTTTCAAAATCTCACTTTTCTGAAACATCTCAAGAAAAATATTGATCACCATAACATCCTTTTGTAACCGGAAAGTCTTGAAAAGTGCCCAAATTTTTTTTTTAAAAAATGAAAATCGGTCAACACTTATGAGAAAACTATGCCACAAATTTATTTTACTCTTTGACATGGTCAAAGTGAGATTTTGAAAAACATAGTTTCTGGAGGATGGTGTATGGACCGTAAAGACACCATCCAGCCTGTGGCTAGTCTTGCAAGAAAACCAATGGGTGATTCCTCTGTATGATAGACATTGAATACAGCAGAGCCCTCAGGTATCCCGGTCTAGCAGATGGTGTATTTAGAAAAGACACAAAACATAGTTTCTGGAAGATGGTGTATGGACAGTAAAGACATCATCCAGCCTGTGGCTGATTGAGCTGCCTGCAGCAGCTAGTGTATTTATAAAAAAACACAAAATATAATTTCTGGAGGATGGTGTATGGACAGTGAAGACTCCGACCGACCAGCCACCCTACGGCAGCTGGTGTATTTAGAAAAAAAACACAAAACATTATTAGTTCTGGAGAACGGTGTTTGGACAGTGAAACGACGGACCAGCCTGTGGCTGCTCAAAATGTATGCGGCAGCTAGTGTATTTAGAAATTTTCAAAAGAAAAAGAAACAAAACAGTTTCTGGAGTAAGGTGTATGTACACTGTTCACCACTGACCAGCCTGTGGTTGGTCAAAATGTATGCTGCAGCTAGTGTTTTTATAAATTTTCAAAAGACACAAAAATTAGTTTCTGGAGGATGGTGTTTGGGCAGTAAAGAGACCGACCAGCCTGTGGCTGGTCGAGCTGCTTGCATGATAAAACTTGTGATTCACTGACTGGTGTATTTAGAAGAGCTGGTGTAATTAGAAGAGACACAAAACATAGTTTCTGAAGGATGGTGTATGGACAGTAAAGACACCAACCAGCCTGTGGCTGGTCGAGCTGCAGGCAGCTAGTGTTTAAAAAGTTCAGAAATTTTCATAAGACACAAAACATAATTTCTGGAAGATGGTGTATGGACAGTAAAAACACAGACCACCCACAGGCTGCTGCTGCCGGCTGGTCGAGCTGCCCTGCTTGATAAAACTTGTGATTCACTGACTTCAGTCTTATTGTTTGTGCATTTACTTTCTTTTGAGCACAATTATTCACTTTCCTAATATCTTTCATTGATATTTCTGTCAGGCTAAGTCACTTTCTGTTTGACTAAAATCCAGACTTCAATGCATTTCCTCGGACAACTATCAAATTAAAAGCTTCCAAACTTCGATTTTATAGCTGCTCTATACAGAAAGCTTTGCAAAAAGATTCTTGATTTGTGGGTTCCTGCTGCCGCATGTCAGGCTTGTAATTTTAGAACTTTGTCGTTGCTATTAGGAGACCCGGAAACGCTCCGGTACTCAGTTTTCGCAAATCTTGAGAATCGATTAACTGGCGAAAGAAACAACAACTGACTTCTGGCAGTTAACACACTTCCATAGACAGTGTCAGGCCATCAGTCTCAGCAACCGAAAGACACTTTGATAGACAGTGAGGACATCCGTCTGAGGAACTGAAAACTGCCTTCCTGCAGTTTAAGACACTTTAATAGAAAGTAAGCCATGCATCTAAAGGAACCGAAAACTGCCTTCCAGCAGTTAAGACACTTTGACAGACAGTGAGGCCATCCATCTCGGGAACTGAAAACTGCCAGTATTTAAGTGGCAGTTAAGAAACTTGGATAGACTGAAAAGTACCTACCGGCAGTTAAGACACTTTGATAGACAGTCAGGCTATCTGTCTCAGCAACCGAAAACTGCCTTACGGCAGTTAAGACACTACTTTGATAGACAGTGAAGCCATCTGTCTCAGCAACCGAAAACTGCCTTACGGCAGTTAAGACACTACTTTGATAGACAGTGAGGACATCTGTCTCAGAAACCAGAAAATGCCTACACTACAGGCAGTTAAGAAACTTTGATGACAGTGAGGCCAACCATCTCAGGAACCAAAAACTGCCTACGGCAGTAAGACACTTTGATAGACAGTGACGCCAACCGTCTCAGGAACCAAAAACTGCCTACCGGCAGTTAAGACACTTTGACAGACAGTGACGCCAACGGGCTCAGGAACCAAAAACTGCCTACCGGCAGTTAAGACACTTTGATACAGTGAGGCCAACCATCTCAGGAACCCAAAACTGCCTACGGCAGTAAAGACATTAAGACACTTTGATAGGCAGTGATGCCAACCGTCTCAGAACCAAAAACTGCCTACCGGCAGTTAAGACACTTTGATAGACAGTGACGCCAACCATCTTAGGAGCCCAAAACTGCCTACGGCAGTTAAGACACTTTGATAGGCAGTGACGCCAACCGACTCAGAACCAAAAACTGCCTACCGGCAGTTAAGACACTTTGATAGACAGTGAGGCCAACCATCTCAGGAACGGAAAACTGCCTACGGCAGTTAAGACACTTTGATAGGCAGTGACGCCAACAGTCTCAGAACCAAAAACTGCCCACCGGCAGTTAAGACGCTTTGATAGACAGTGACGCCAACCATCTTAGGAACCCAAAACTGCCGTAACCTTACGGCAGTTATAAGACACTTTGAAAGACAGTGACACCAACCGTCTCAGCAACCGAAAACTGCTTTAGGGCAATTAAGACACTTTGTCTTTGATGGACAGTGACACAAACTGTAAGGCAGTTAAGAACTTTGATAGACACTAATTCAATAATTTTAGAATGGAATCACAAAACATAGACACCTTGACCGAGTGAGGCCATCCACCTCACTCAGGAACCGAAAACTACTTAACGGCTGTTAACCGAAAACTGCCTGCGTCTGGTCGAGCTGCCTGTAATATGTACAAAATATGTTAAATAAATTGTGTTAAACACTTACACCTGTCTACTTTCACTTTCGAAGAACGACTTCCTCCTGAATTTATTCCAAGTTAGAAGGTAAATTCCTGATTTAACAACTTGTTTCTACGTCAGTTCTCACTTTAAAAACTCAGGCATCTGTAATTACGACTGTCCATAACAGCTAGCGACTCGAAATAGCCCTTGAAATCGCGAGAAACGTTCAATGCTCAAAAGACAATGAATAATTTCACAGATACTTGGGGTTACTGTTTAGATTTTTCAAAAAGCTAATACTTGTACTTTTTTTAAAAAAAAAACTTATACTTATATTTTTTTTTCTTCATTTAGCTTTTCTGCATTAGTCCTGACCTTAATCAATCAGAAAAACATGTCTAGAATACATAAAAAGCATTAGAAATACTGATAAGCAATCACTAATGTAAAGAAAAAACACAAGATAAACAACTCTCGGTTTCCAAATTTTCACCCGTCACTTTGAAATGACAAACTGATTCACTAATCCGTAACTTACAAGAATCTTACATATATCAGCATGTCCGGGAATCATTACGCTTCAAACGGACACAGAAAGCATTTAAATATTCCCTTGCATACCCACGAAATCGGCTGTTAAACAACGATTCTCATCGCTACCGCACTGAGGTGGCCGGAAGTAAATAATGGATGTGACTGGATTCCGGGCGTACGTTTTAAAACGGCGAAAACGGGTAACCAGCGATCAAACCGAAAGTAACCTCTGATTGCGTCAGACTTGATTGACCAATGAAAACAAGCGGTCCAGTCACATGGCAATTTGGATTTGATTGCGTCATACCTGATTGACCAATGAAAACAAGCGGGCCAGTCACATGGCAAACGGGATTTCCTTTACTGTAAACAACTGTGGCCACCTCAGTGCGGTAGCGATGAGAACTACTGTTTAACAGACGATTTTGTGGGTATGCAAGGGAATAATTAAATACTTTCTGTGTCCGTTTGAAGCGTAATGATTCCCTGACATGCTGATATATGTAAGATTCTTGTAAGTTACGGATTAGTGAATCAGTTTGTCATTTCAAAGTGACGGGTGAAAATTTGGAAACCGAGAGTTGTTTATCTTGTGTTTTTTCTTTACATTAGTGATTGCTTATCAGTATTTCTAATGCTTTTTATGTATTCTAGACATGTTTTTCTGATTGATTAAGGTCAGGACTAATGCAGAAAAGCTAAATGAAGAAAAAAAAATATAAGTATAAGTTTTTTTTAAAAAAAAGTACAAGTATTAGCTTTTTGAAAAATCTAAACAGTAACCCCAAGTATCTGTGAATAATTTTAGAACCTTGTCGTTGCTACGGAGACCCGGAAACGCTGTGGTACCCGCGTTTCGCGCACTGTGAGATTCGATAAGCTGGTGAAAAAAAAATATGATGGATCCATTCTAAAACAATATGGCCACCCAGTTCGGTCGATTCCGTATTTTATTTAGAAAATCATTTATTGAAAATGTATACATAATTATTTTGAAAAACATATTTTTCTGCAATTCATTTTATTTGATCATTTTTTTAAAACACCTTCGGTGTTTTTTCACGAACGCCTACGGCGTTCGTATTTGTTCGGCATGTGGCGGAAACAGCCGAAGACACTTCGGAAAGACAATGCGTTTACATACTAAAGACACCTCGACCGGCCGGCTGGCCGGTCGAAGCTGCCTTCGGCAGCTGGTGTCTTTAGAAAAAAATCCCCTCCGTTTAAAACGCGAACCTTGGAGACTTTAATTGAAGACCGAGCTCCAACTGAACTGAGAAGTCCAGTATCTACTGAAAAGATAATCTTCTACCCCACTGAAAAGATCTGGTTTCGTTTTTTTTTACACAGACGTGACATTCCATTTTCTGACAAAAAAATAAATAAACATATACGTATCAATTTAATTATTTAGTGTATTTCGGGTATAGCATTCCAAATAACTATATGAGGCAATATACGATTAACATAAGGTGCATGTATGATGTCACTGAGGGGGGGGGGGATTATTTGTTTGCATGTTTGTTCTTGCTTTGACGTTCTAGTCAACAGTAACTGTTTTGGCCAGATTGGGAAGGGCTTCTACATTTTGTGGGACTGCTATTCTACATTGGGTGCCATTTGAAATCCATTTTTGCTCCAACAGAGCGTACATGTATATCTCATATTATATTTATACCGAAGAAATTACTCCGTTCACTGAAAATATTGAATATTTAAGAAAAAGATCATCTCTAGCAGTGAGTTGTTGTATAATAATTCACTGTTTGGAGACCAGTATTAAAGCAGATCAAATCACGAGCGCGCAGCGCTGCGTACAACTGACTGACAAACAGTGAATTATTACTCAACAATTCACGCACTAGAGCTGATCTTTTTCGATTCTTAAACGCAATAAACAAAATATTATCATTCCAAACCTTCAGTTTCTTTAACTTTTCGACCATTGCACTGACGTAATTCCGCCAAACTTTTGACGTTACCGCAAATTCCTACACATGTTTGTTACGTTTTTAACGCGTTGAAATGACGTTACACCGTCTATCGTCAAGGTAACGTGACATCTGAGATAGCTGAGGTCATTATCTAACCAAAATGGCGTAAAAACGTCGAAAATTAAAGTCACGCTTATTCGCCCAGTGAAATTGTTGCACAATATAACACGTTTTTTAACCATTGCCTATATAGGCGAGGTGTGTTAGAATTTTACATATTCAATAGTTTAGAATGTTTTCGATGGAAACTTATGCCATATTCAATAGTTTGCACGGGCCTAAAGAAGCTAGTTCCCGGCGGGACTACTTTCGATAATACAGTAGGTCGCAATTGAAAAAAAAAATCTGGCAGCCATTTTCCATTTCCACTTCAACGAAACTAAAAATATTACAGATTTCCTCGCACAATAAATACACAAAACTTCATTTCAAGACAAATACCTCAAATTTTGGAAGAACAATAATTTAAAAGTGTTTGTACTCCGAAATTCTAACTTTGTTCATGAAATTTCCGATCGCAACGACGATCAAGAGTCACGTCGACGTCAGCAATTTTACGGCAACGTCACGGTTCTTGCGTACACAAAGGCGAAGCTCTGCGTGTGTTGCAATACGGTGATAAGTCGTTAGAAACGATACATTTTTTATGAAATGTGGCCAAATGAAATGTCTATCAGGACTGGAGATGTCAGGAATAAGCATTTACAAACCTTCCATTGCGTACTTTAGAGTATATACATGTAATGAAAAGTTATTGAATGAAAATCGTAAAATATTCGGAACTCGTTCATATGGCTGAGATTCACTCGCAAGCTCGTGCGTCCTCGCCATATGAACTCCTTCAGAATAGTTTTCATTCAATAACCTGTTATTATTACATGTATTATTATTATTATTATTATTATTATTATTATTGGATAATGTTTCGACTCGAAACTTTCGAATGCGTGAGTCAGTCATAGAGTCATTGAGCGAGTAAGTAAGTACAAGGGTTGCAGAAAGGTTGGTGAAACTTATAATACCAAGGTATCTCAAAGTATAATTACGTGCAATTGGTGAGTCACGGACAATCCCTGTTTTCCTATTGGAACCACTTCTATCTCATAACAATACGGAACTGTTTCATTAGAATCTCTTCATTTTAGGGTTGATGTCCATGCCAATGAACGTATAGTTCCCGAAACTACATGAAAGAGGTATGTAGGCAGAAGCAGGGCGCAAATAAGTAACAAAATCCGCATCTTGTAAAGCTAGAATGCCCATCAATCCAACAATCTAGGTAATTCTGGTACCGTAGTAACCGGCGTTGTTTTTTCTTTTTGCCATAAAATTCTTCCTGTGCATTTTTCGGGGGAAAATCTATCGAGATCGATGCAAATGCCTACAAGTCATTGCAAAATGCTCGTTTGCTTACATTTTGTGCGTATTTTGGAAAATACGAACAGTTGCTGTAGAAATCGGCCGAATAGACCTTGGCCGAACCTTGTTTACCAACTTTGGATCGAATGTTTGGAGAAATTATACAACAACAGCTTTTCATTCAAGCAGATATAAAAAGTCAAGTTATTTATCCATTAGATGCGCTTTTTACTTCGCGTAAACGTTTATATAGCATTGAAGAAAACAAGAAATTTATTCGCATCCATCAAATTTTGTAGCGAAAGCACCGTAGTAACCGGTGTTGGAACCGTTTCACCGTCGTCAACGTTGGACAGGGTGTGTAATGATTTTATCGTTTTAGGCATTGTTAGTGAAAATCGGACACAGAGACTGTCAATGCCTATCAAGAGGGCCCATGAAACTTTCATTGAGTAAGTTCTATTTTGACTCTCACACAATATATCCAGTACGTCACATTCAATAGCTATGGTCATGTCGAGACGGTGCCTCCATTTAATTGGACTTCTTCCAATCATTTGGAAGTCGTGATATGCACTCGTGGGGTGGGATAGATCTCTCTCTCTCTCTCTCTCTTCAATATTTTGCTAACGTGGCTTTTCCTCCTTTTCATTTTTCCTTCATAATCTTTTGAAGTTAGTCTACAAGAAAAAAGTTAAGCAATATTGCTGGCGACCCATGGTGATAGTTTATTTGAAGCGGCTAGAAAATTGTTGACTGGGACGTTAAACCTCAATACAAACGAACGCAGGCCTGTAATGACAGTAGGTCCGGTGGTCCGGTATGTATGCAAAGTTTTTTTGAATATGTTGAAAGACATAAACATTCACTAAAAAAAAAAAAAGCAAAAAAAAAAGCAACATCATGGTTGCTATGGCTATGGCTTCACACCACTATCAACAATCAACAATGTTTCAGTCATCTTGGGACGACGCCAGCGGTTTCCGGATGTCAACCAGTATTATGCGAATCAAGTGCCTCATTGAAGAACAGTACACGGCGGAAGTAGTTAGCCTAGCTCTTACTGCAGACTTGCCCACTACCACTAAGTATGCTCGTTTGCAAAAGATTACCTTATCGTTACGAAAACTTGCCCATCCAATATACAGTGATTCTTTTTTCATTTGTAAAACTTGAAAATTTCATGAGGAAAATTTGATATTTTGTAAGTAAGTAAGTAAGTAAGTAAGTAAGTAAGTAAGTAATGACTTTATTTTTAGAGGGTGACTCAGTTGGTAAGACTAATCTTCCCTGAGGCCCTCTTAAAACAAAAACAATGCATAGCAAATGTACATACAAGTGAACATTAACAAATACAGATGAAACAAAGAAAAATGATTCTTAGATAATAAATAAAATACATTACTGAAATTATGCACATACACATAGTAAAAATATTAAACATTATCGGTGGTGGAGGTATGCAAAGTTGAAAATTAAATCTCGAAGGTCATTCTTGCATCCATTTTAAGCATTAATTTACAAAGGAATCAATGGTGTTAGCATTTCTTATTTCCACTGGAATACTATTTAAGAAATAGATCAGCTCTAGCAGTGAATTGTTGAGTAATAATTCACTGTTTGGAGGTCAGTTGTAAAGAAGATCAAATCACGAGCGCGTAGCGCGAGTGATTTATCTTCTTACAACTGACCGACAAACAGTGAATTATTACTCAACAATTCACGCACTTGAGCTGATCTATCTCGATTCTAACACACAATAAACGGAATAAATGTTGCTGAAACCGTCGATAACGTTCAGCTTTCCGCCATTGCATTGCAGATATCCCGCCAAATATTTGACTGTAATGCTGGTATTTACACACACTCATTACTTTGTTGTGAGCTAAAACGACGTTTCACCGTCTAACGCTGCTTTGTGGGATAGCTGACGTCACAAATGCCGCAAAGTAACGTCACGCTTATTCTCCCAGTGAAATTGTTGCACAATATAACACGCTTTTTACCTCAACTCAACTCAACTCAACTCAACTTTATTTAACTCAAGGTTACATATGTAACATACGAGCATAACAGAAACAAAATATGCAAATGAAAGACGTAGTGACAAAACAAAGCAGTGGGGAAAGCTTATTACCAACATTCATTCAATTTCATTGCCTATAATTAAGGGAAGCTACTCTTGCAATACTTATGAGAAATCCAATTTGATTTATGTAACTTTTGTAAGTCACTAACACTAAGAAAACCTGCCCATGCAATAAATAGAATGTTTTCAGCTGTAAAAGAGTGAAGATTTCACCAGAAAAGAAATATATCTTTAATATGCTAGCCCAAAACACAGACAGCGGGTACACATTAGAACCGCCTAACCGAGGCGGCCCTAGCGTGTAACCACAATCCAAGTTTCGGAGCAAATATAAGAAAAAACATGATTATACATGTACCACTTTCACTATACGAAAGAGGGATATGATGGGGTATACCCATGGACAAGTTTTCCTGATGTTAACGTCCATTGTTTGGCATATAACAGTCATCATACATGTATAAATAACTAGACCAGAAGATATGGATTAATGAGCAGAGCATTATACTGCATGTCACTAATGAGCCCAGTTTAATATCAGATACATAAGGAGTAAGACACATTTTTGTATACCGCGTCTTAAATATGTATTGAATCATGACACCGTCAACTCAGTCACGCTTTTACAAATTAGGTTAATTACAGTGAGATTTGTTCATGACGTATTTGCACGTGTTGCATAAAATTCGATCAGTATCAATTGAATAGATCAAACGATGAGCAGTGAAATAGTGCCTTATGTCTCAGATTCTGAAAGGATATTTCGTTTTTAATTATTCTGTTTCGATGCTTATTACTTAGATGGTAAGTAGTGTATCTAGCACGCGTTATTTATTTACTTGTTTGTTTATTTGTTAGCTCGCCTGAGCCGAAGGCTCAGAGGTGAGCTTATTTGATAGGCAAGTACCGGTGTCCGTCTGTCGTCCGTCTGTCCACATATTTAATTTACTAGTAAATTTTACCCGTCTCGACGTAGCAGTAAGATGATTGCGGCGATGAAGACAAATAAGACACACACACATACACACACACACACACAATCTCAAATAAGACATACACAGAGGAAAAGAGAAAAAAATGACAAATTTGACCTTTGACCTCGATGACCTTGACCTTTCAAAAAATGAACCCCTCAAGCTAATATCCGGGGCCGCCCTCCACTTTCCCTCCAAGTTTGGTGAAGATCGGCCCAAGGACCTGGGATGAACAAACAGAAAAACAACATAAATTTGACCTTTGACCCAATTGGACCCATACATCTTAATCAGGGATCAACCCGTATATACTCACCAAGTTTCATGCAAATCAGACCAAGGACTGCCGTGTTACAGAAATTTGACCTTTGACCTCGATGACCTTGACCTTTAAAAAATGAACCCCTCGAGCTAATATCCAGGGCCTCCCTCAACCTTTTCATCAAGTTTGGTGAAGATTGGCCCAAGGACCTGGGAGGAACAAACAGAAAAAAACATAAATTTGACCTTTGACCTCGATGACCTTTGACCCAATTGGACCCATAAATCTTAATCAGGGATCAACCTGTATACACTCACCAAGTTTTATGTAAATCGGACCAAGGACTGCTGAGATATAGAAATTTGACCTTTGACCTCGATGACCTTGACCTTTAATAAATGAATCCCTCGAGCTAATATCCGGAAGTTCGGTGAAGATCGGCCCAAGGACCTGGGAGAAGTAGGGGAACAAACAGAAAAAAACATGACCAACAGAAAAACCCCCATAAATTTGACCTTTGACCTCGATGACCTTTGACCCAATTGGACCCATAAATCTTAATCAGGGATCAACCCGTATACACTCAGCAAGTTTCATGCAAATCGGACCAAGGACTGCTGAGATACAGACATTTGACCTTTGACCTCTATGACCTTGACCTTTTAAATAATTAACCCATCGAGCTAATATCCGGGGCCGCCCTGTATACACTCACCAAGTTTCATGCAAATCGGACCAAGGACTGCCCAGATACAGAAATTTGACCTTTGACCTCGATGACCTTGACCTTTGGAAAAATGAACCCCTCCAGCTAATATCTTGGGCCGCCCTCAACCTTCCCACCAAGTTTGGTGAAGATTGGCTCAAGGACCTGGGAGGAACAAACAGAAAAACAAATTTGACCTTTGACCTCGATGACATTTGACCCAATTGGACCCATAAATCTTAATCAGGGATCAACCTGTATATACTCACCAAGTTTTATGTAAATCGGACCAAGGACTGCTGAGATATAGAAATTTGACCTTTGACCTCGATGACCTTGACCTTTAATAAATGAATCCCTCGAGCTAATATCAGGAAGTTCGGTGAAGATCGGCCCAAGGACCTGGGAGAAGTAGGGGAACAAACAAAAAAAAAAAAAAAAAAAAAAAACATGACCAACAGAAAAAAACCCCATAAATTTGACCTTTGACCTCGATGACCTTTGACCCAATTGGACCCATAAATCTTAATCAGGGATCAACCTGTATACACTCAGCAAGTTTCATGCAAATCGGACCAAGGACTGCTGAGATACAGAAATTTGACCTTTGACCTCGATGACCTTGACCTTTTAAATAATTAACCCATCGAGCTAATATCCGGGGCCGCCCTGTATACACTCGCCAAGTTTCATGCAAATCGGACCAAGGACTGCCGAGATACAGAAATTTGACCTTTGACCTCGATGACCTTGACCTTTGGAAAAATGAACCCCTCGAGCTAATATCTGGGGCTGCCCTAAGTTTGGTGAAGATCGGCCCAAGGACCTGGGAGAAGTAGGGGAACAAACAGGAAAAAAAACCATAAATTTGACCTTTGACCTTGATGACCTTGACCTTTCAAAAAATAAACCCCTCAAGCTCATATCCGGGGCCGCCCTCCACCTTCCCTCCAAGTTTGGTGAAGATGGGCCCAAGGACCTGGGAGGAGTAGGGGAACAAACAAACAAACAAACAGACAAACGTTGCTCAAATTATAGTATGATTAAGATGGGCGTCTAGAGAAGTGGTTTATCAGAATACGTACAAATGAGCTTAATTTAACCAATTTTCGCGGTGATGTTAGGGATAAAAGTTCTTTATATTTCAAGATATTTGGCCTTGTAAAGTAATATTTTTGTATGTACTGTCGTCTAAGATCTGCAAAAAAGCTGCACATCAAAAGATAGTGATATTCATCGCCTACGTCGTTATTCTCGCACAGTCGACACTTTCGTTTCGACGGCGGGGCGTCTCTATCCCAACGAGCTACTTCAGCCGGAAAGTAGTGGTTGCCTGTTCTGAATTTTACAATGGGTATATAGTGCTTTGGCTGCAGTTTGAGAAAATATGTTTCCAATTCGATTCTATCCTTAAACAATGCATAGTTTCTACCTTTTGAGGACTCTTGTAGACTTGAGTGCCAAGATTGTTTGTATTGGTCTATTAAACGGGGTCCAATTATTTTGCTTATGTTTTTTGAGCAAATATCATTCTGCTTATCCCACAAGTCCGGTCGCCCAGCGTCACAAAGAATTTCTTTAATGCATTTTAACCATTTAGATTCAAAATTCGGCAATGCTCTTAGAGCACAATATAGAACATGAGCTATTTTTGATTGTTTACCAGTAATGATTCTATTCCAAAAGTTTATCATACGACATTTGATAGTTATTTCGATTGGGTAGCGACCCAATTCGGCATATAACATATAAAGGGGTGTGCTTTTCTTTGTTTTTGTAATTTTACGCAAGAAATCGTTATGGATGCGTTCTAGAATTTGAAGATTGTCATAACCGAAGATTTCGCTACCATATGTTAAGATCGGAAGGACTGTATTGTCGAACAGTTTGAGTTGTAAATCCAATGGCAGATGCAGGTTGTTGATTCGCATGTATAATAAATGCATTGCTTTGCGAGCCTGTGCAGCTATATGTTTTCTAGCGTATAAGAAACTTCCACTTTTCGAGAAATATACTCCCAGGTACTTATAATGGTCAATAATTTCTAGAGAGTTTGGTCCGAGATTAAACCCTGTATCGATATGCTTGCTCGAACCAAAGACAATTATTTTAGATTTATCATGGTTTATTTTAAGTTTCCATTTTAAGCAGTAATCGTAAAAGTCGTTTAAACATTTTTGTAATGACGCAGGATCTTGAGCAATGAAGTCAGTATCGTCTGCATAGAGAAGAGTCAAAATTTTAATTTAAACAAATGCGTCAATATCATCATTTCGTACATCAATATCAATTCCAGCATTATTTTTATGTTCAAGATACACTTCCAGATCATTTAGAAATAGGGAGAACAAAACGGGTGAGAGGTTTTCACCTTGCCTTACACCGCAATAACTTTCAAAGAAAGGAGATCTTTCTTTATTCACTGTTACACAGGATTTAATATTATGATAAAGATTTTTATTAGTGTCAAGAATTTGCCGTTAATATGGGAATTAATCAGTTTTTGCCAAAGTCCAACGCGCTAAACCGAATCGAAGGCTTTAGAAAAGTCTATAAAAGTACAGTATATTTTCTGCTTTTGATGTCTTAAAAGTTCTATTATACTGTTTAGGGCAAATATATGATCAGAGGTTGAATAAGCCTGTCGGAAACCTGCCTGATTTTCTTTCAAAATATCAAGATCTTCCAAAAATGTGTTTAACCGGTTATTTAATACCGCGGTAAAGAGCTTACCCAGACAGCTTAATAAGGTTATGGGTCTATAGTTATCAACATTTAATGAATCACCTTTGTTTTTATACAAAGGAATAATGAGGCCCTCAACCCACGCTGTTGGAATAATTCCCATGTTAAGTATTGTATTAAATAATCGTAGGTAACCTGGTAATAATAGATGCTTAGTGCTTTTAATATATTCATTCAAGATACTATCCGTTCCTGGAGACTTAGAATTTTTTAAACTCGATATGCATTTTTCAATTTCTGCAACTGTAATAGGCGAATTTAAATATTGATTAGTTAACTGGCTATCTTGGTCATAGGTGCCAAGTTCCGAAATGTCATCTGGGTCATAATTTGGCAGATTGCAGTCCTTAAAGTAATCGTAAAACGTTTTCGTATCAGGCATATCCTTAGAGTTTTTGTTTTGTAAGCTATTCAGTAACTTCCAATAATCCTTTGGACGTTTCTTGTGAAGATTCCTAAGTTTTGCCTCATTATTCTTATTGTGCTTATTTATGTATTTATTCATTGTATTTTTATATATTTTACTTGCACTCTGTAGATTCAGCAAATTTCTAGGCGTGCGTTTATGATTGTATTTTCTCTTCGCTGCATTATAAGCCTTACGTGTATGGTGACAGGCAGGACCAAACCAGGGTTTATTTCGTGGTTTACTACTATGTTTAGGGAATTTGCATGAAGGCTTACGCTCAAAACTTAGTGCTGCACTCTCAGAAAACAAATGTGAAATATCTGTAACAATTCTGTCCATACTTTCTTGACTGTATGTGGCGTTTTCCGGATCATGCGACAATTGTGACGTAATGGTTTGTAATTTCGATAAGTTAATATTATCTAAAAAGGATTGTGCTTTGAGACTGTCCCAAGCTGGGTAGCACGTGTGTGGTTTACGTTGCCTTTCGTGAGTGTTGACTTTCTGCACCTTAATGTTGAAAGAGAGAAGTGAGTGTCCATCCGAGTATAACCTATCTAGCTCTATTATATCAAAATTCTCTATGATAGTCAGGCCATGTAAGGACGAAATAACGTAATCTATAACGGAAGTACGTCTAAACGTAAAATTACCAATGCCTTTGTCAGCGCCAACTCTGCCGTTAAGAATGGTCAAATTATTATCTTTACAGATATCGATTAATCTAAAGCCATTATTATTCCTTTTTTGGTCCATAGATTTGCGATTTACTTCGATCCCAATGGCTATGTAGACGAGGTGTGTTAGAATCCAAATTAAGGCTCCCGAATACGATAAACTGTTTTTAAACATGTTTAATTTAGGCTTTGGCGTCCTAAAATTTTTGTTAGAATCTGAATGCAAAGTCATTGTCTCATTATTATTACTATCTTTGATTTGGAACATTTCAGTAATATAGATAGACGAAAGGCCATGCGTTACCTTAAACATTACTTTAGCTTTGTTTATGAAGACTAGTTCTTCAAATGATAACATATTTAATTGTTTACGAGCATCGTCCAGTGATGTATAATCTTTACCCAGAATTATTTTACAGGCTCTTCTCTGTAACTTTTCAATTTTATACATGTTAGAATTAAAAGAATTTCCCCAAATTACACAGCAATATTCTAAATGCGGCTTAATGTAAGCATTGTAATAAATCATTCTATGTTTTAATGAATATGATTTTATCTGAGACAAAAGCCAGAGGTTTGTTGAAATTTTCTTCGTAACGTATTGAAAATGATTTGTCCATGTTAAGTTACCATCTATATTCACCCCTAACACTTTTTCACAACTTGTTACTTGCAAATCAAAGTTATCATACACCAGTGTCAAATTATTGTCTTTCATATTTGTTCTCTTTTGCCTACTTGATATTAACATCAACTTTGTTTTATCAATATTTATAACCATACCGTTTTCTAGACACCAAGTCTTAAGTAAATTCAAGGCGTGTTGAAGATTGTTTTCTAATACATCTTTATCAAAACCAATCTCATACAATGTCGTATCGTCGGTATATAAATCCACCGAACAAACTGCATCTTTAAGAAATAAAGGTAAATCATTTATAAAAATCAAGAATAACAAAGGACCTAAAATAGAGTCCTGCGGTACACCGGATCGTATACTTTCAGCTTTAGATTGGCTTGTATTGACTGTCACTTGTTGAGTTCTATTATGAAGATAAGAATCAAACCACGATAAACTTAGGTCTTTGATTTTGTAATGTTTCAATTTTTGAAGAAGCACATTATGGTCAACTAAATCGAAAGCCTTTCGAAAATCTACTAAAACACAGCCAACAATCTTTCCGTCATTTATTGCTTGTAGCCAATTATCTGTCATATGAATTAGGGACGTTTCAGTCGAGTGGCCAGATCTAAACCCACTTTGCTTTTGAGTTAAAAATTGATGCTGATTTAAATATGATATTAATTTCATATGCGTCCACTATTCGATTATTTTAGAAAGTGTTGGCAATATCGAAATTGGTCTATAATTATTTTCTTCATCTTTTGCTCCCGATTTATACAATGGTTTCACTTTAGCATTTTTCCAAACAGACGGGAAAATACCAGATGTAATACTTTTGTTAATAATAAACGTTATACTGGGTGACAGAATATTAGGGGCAAGTTTTAACAGTCTGGGCCCAATGCCGTCTAAACCAGTTGATTTAGTTCCATCCAATGATAGAAGAAAACTACTTACAAATGAACAGTTTATTTCAGGTATTTCAAAAGAAACATCATTTGAAATTTTGGAATTGATATAGCTGTTTAGTTTTTTCAAAATTTGAGGGCTTAAGTGGCTGTTTTAAATTAGAAGCTACATTAATAAAGAAGTCATTAAAATGATCAGCAATCACTTGCGCATTAGTTATAACTTGCTCCTCATTTTTTATACCTAAAATATTTTCTGCTACTCCCTTTTTTACCACCGGCCCCAAATTGCTGAAAGATTTTCCAAATAGTTTTAGGGTCATTTTGCCCCTCCTCGAGTTTAGTTTGATACATTTCTTTTTTGCCTTATCTATCAGTGTCGTTATTTATTTCTTAAAAGTCGGTAATCATCCATTTTATCATTAATTTTACATTTGTCTCTTTCTTTCATCATATCTAAAATATCAGGTGTAAGCCAGTCGGGTTGATGTTGTCTTTTTATTCTATGTTGCTTAATTGGAGCATGTTTATTAACGATTTCCAAAAACAGATAATTCCATGTTTGAACCATATCATCAACGTCATCAAAAGATGCCATTATTTCCCAAGGGACCTCAGACAAATCTTTACGAAACGAATTCTCATCAAAATGTCTAAATGACCTATACGTAATAATATGATGTTCTTTGTTTTTTATCTGTACATTTAGTTTCCTGTTACCAAAAATTGCATAATGGTCACTAAGTGAAAAATTACCTACGTGCACCCTCGAAATACTTTCTTCACAATTTGTATAAATATGGTCAATTAATGAACTAGACGTTTCAGTCGTTCTTGTTGGATTTCTAACTAGCTGGCTCAATCCCAAAGATGTGGTAAAATTGATCCACTCTGATTCAAATTCTTCATTAATTAAGTTTTTATTAAAGTCTCCCATTAAAATGACTTCTTTCTCCTCACTCATGACATGATCAATAAAATTTTCGAACCTATCGTTAAATTCAACCCTAGAATTGGGAGGCCTATACATGTTTCCAGCTAGAAAAGATTTACCCCGTTCTGGTGTTATTTCAAGCCAAACACATTGTATATCGTTAGTTCCTAGGTCTGCTCTACGTTTAGCATTTATTCCATTTTTTACATATACCATAATACCTCCACCACCATTGCTTATGTTATCATTACGAAAAGGCATTTGAAAACCGTTGATGCGAAAACAGTTGGTCGATTTATGTTCTTTAAGTTTCGTTTCACTTAAACCAATAAGATGTAACGAGTTGTTAACTGGACTACTTAACAATGCTTTTAATTGTGAAAACTCATTCTGTCCACAAAGTCCTTGCACATTTAAGAGCCCAAAATTGAAACCTTTATCTGACAAGTTAAAGTTAAGAGAATCACTATGGTTATTGAAAATATCTTTAGGTTGCAAATGAACATGAGAACTTGAACCTATACTATTCCTCAAATCCGCAGTGTGCCGAACAAATGAGGAATTCGATCTTCTAGATGAGTCAACATGATATTGTTTAGGAGAGTCACTGATAATATTTAAATGTTCAGAACTTAAAGGGAAACCGTACTAATTGATTCCCGCATATGATTTTCACGAAACTTCACATGCTTCAAGATTAATGTATCCTTGGATTAAAATCGAAAAAAAAATTGGGGGTCACCGGCCTCGTTTCCATGGTATCAGAACTTTTTGGATGTTCCTCGCGCATTTCAGATAACCGCACTCGTAGCGGACATGTGTGTTAATACACATGTTATTACTGCAAAAACAACTTAAACACACGATGGATGTTATTTTCCTACATTTTTATACTTTTTGCTCTTAAATTGAGGAGATTACAAGCAAAATTAACTTTCCCGCCATTTTTTCAACCCTTGAAAAAGTACGTTTTTTTAGATATCTCCTAAACTACGCATATGATTTTGATTAAATTACACCAACATATGGGAAACAAAATTTGAAATAAAAAATGGGGGTCACCGGGTTGTGTCGGAAGATATAGATGGAAGTACATTCTGCATGAATTCCCGCGCTTTTTCTAGCGTAACGTTATAGACGTTGCCCTCTGACGTCGCTTATATTTTGGCGGCGTTATTTGCGACGAAAGTGCTTTTCGCAGCTACTAGTTTGCGTGACGATTATTTTTATCTTATTTACTAATGTGATATTTGAATGATGACAATCTCGACAGGTATTTTAACTGTTCATTAAACATGTGTTAGCCTTTTGCCGAAAAAAAAAAAAGCTTCAGCATTGCGATTTTAGCGACTTCATAAATACTACTTCGCTAACGGCAGAAACTCGCTAAAGAAAGTTGGTCGCATGCGGACTGTACTACACACCGGTTATTTTATTATACACATACACTTCTTTCATGCACACATCCCAAAATGTGATATGTTTGAAAGCCATATAAACAAAACATGAGGAAGTGACACGAAAAAAAAAATATTTGAAAAAAAAAAAAAAAAAAAAAAAAAAAAAAAAAGCGCAGTAAATCCGTCTTGGTTGTTCAGTTTTCTTAGGTAAGGAGGAGCATTGAAAAATTTAACCTGCCGTGTTTAGTTTGTGTTTGGTCGTGTTCCGCATGGAGCGCACGTGAGACGAGCCAACTTCAGCTAACTGATGGCTTTTCTCACGGTACTTCCGCCCCACCTGTTCAACCGTCTCACAAGCGCTGGAATGTGGTGAAAATGTAAAATCAGACAATTGCAAGCTCATTGTCAGTAACACTCGATTTTATATTCGGAGAATCCATGTTTTGACTACCTTTATTGAAATTTTCGAGCTATGATTTAGCCCCCCCCCCCCCCCCCCCCGGTTCGCCCCGGTGTGACAAACCGAGGTTAACCGGGACGAACCGGGATCGAACCCTAGCGCTACCGTGGCAAACCAGGAAGAACCGACATAACCCGGGGAGCCTTCACGGTTGTATAAAATGTTGGATACAATTGGGCGAACCGGAATGAACAATGAGAGATGTAAAAAACGGGACTCCACCAGAGTGAACCGGGTCGCCACTGGGGCAAACCGGCTTGAATAATTTTGCCACGGTGTACCCCGGTATACCCCGGTGCGTCCCGATTTACCACAGTGCCGTCCCGGTTCACCCTGTAACTGTCATTTTCTATGCCTGAAAACACCGGGGCATAGCCGGGATGCCACCGGGGTAAACCGGGACGCCACCAGGGCAAACTGGGGTACACCATGACCAAATTATTAAAGCATTTTTTCAGTCATCATAGTACAAAGCAACAGCCTCCCAGGTATTAAAACATGCTTTGATACAAACGTAGCGGCATCGAGATTTATGCATCTTGGACCGCAATAAAACCTGACTGGTTCCGATTTCAAAACGGACACACACACACACACACACACACACACACACACACACACAAAAAAAAAAAAAAAAAAAAAAAAAAAAAAAAAAAAAAAAAAAAAAAAGAGCCATCGAGTATGGATAGAAGACACAAGAATCGCTTCAACTAAAATTCAAGTTGGGACTCCTGGCTGTAAAGAACGTACAGCAAAAACATCACAGGCATGATACACTAAACACGCACGAAGAAGAAGACTAGCTCTTTTCCAACAAGGTAGTCACCCAGTCTTTGTTTGATTCGATGCTTAACGTCCCAGTCAACAGCTAAAATCATGTCGGGACATTTCCTCAATTTTATGGGACTTTAACCCAACATTGAGACGGTGATGACATACAAAAAGTTTTACTAGTATTTTGTTTCGGTACAGACCCACGTGCCAACGTGCAAACTGCAAATGGGTTTACATATATTACATAATTGAGCCACCCCATAGGAAAACCAACAATCTACATTCAAGCTTCTAGCCTGCTTCTGTTACTACACATACCGGTTTGTATCGGACCTGTTCGGAAACCACATTGTTGGTTTTCCTACGAGGCGGCTTTTATATTAACTTATATAGTGAAAGGTGGTCATACGCTATAGCATTTATTCTTACTCTAGTGCTTCAAAAAGCTGACTTTCCCCCAAAGAGACTAGATATGGGGTAATTCTGAATCAGAAAAGCAGTTTCTTTTTCTTTATATGTTATTAGTTTATACGTACATATCTTTCAAGTAGGTCTTCTTTTCTTCCTCTAATGAGTCATTGAGTGACTTGTCGACAACACTGTCTACAGGACCTTGGATTTCTCTTTGTCTTGCATTGATCATTTTGTCACTCAGCCATGGTAAATCCATTGTAGAGAGAAAGCGTTGTACTTGTTCAATCGCCATTCCAGCATCATTCATTGCTGAAACAACAACAACAACAATAATAATAAGAAGAAGAAGAAGGAGAAGAAGAAGAAGAAGAAGAAGAAGAAGAAGAAGAAGAAGAGGAGGAGGAGGAGGAAGAAGAGAAGACATTAGTGAAATAACCTTGGACACGGGTGTGAAATCACTTTTCCCTTACAGCCTATATGCTCACAATAAATATGAGTCGCGATGTGACAAAACAACAATTTGGTTTCCTAACTGGTCCGACACAAACTTGCCTGTGCAGTCACAGAAGCAGGCTAGAAACTCGAAATTTTGGATTTAAACAATATAGGTATTGTAATATCCGTGTAGCGAAAACAAAGGCGCTGATCAGCTTCGCATATGCTCAATGTTTGTTTTCACATGACGCGGCTCATATGTCAAACGGGTAAATTTTGAGCGCAGTTGCACCACCAGCTATAACACGGTTATGAAGCAAATAGTGTTGAAGGATTGGGCACATATCACTATATAATTATAACGTTGCAAGCGATTGGACAGAGCTACCCATGCGCGGATCCAGAAATTTTCATGAGAGGTGGTCCAACGAAAACGGTAATTTTTGGTCACAGATGAGTGGGGTGTGTGTGTGTGTGTGGGGGGGGGGGGGGGTCCAACCCCCCAAAAATCCCGAAATTACCTTTTTTTTAGGTAAAATTTTCAAATTCCAGGGGGGTCCGGACCCCCGGTCTCCCCCCGTGGATCCGCGCATGCTACCGCAGTAAATTTTATCTAAGGCTACCATCAAGCGTCTGAATAATAAGGTATTGTAACCATTCTTAAATACTCTGCTCAATGATGTGCGCTGTTATGCCATGCTATGACCAAATTTGCAGAAATAGTGACTTTCGAATTCTAATTTATCAGTGTTTATAGTTTTTGGGTGTCCCTAAATAGCAAACAATACCCGGTCCTTGGATGCTGGCTAACACCTATTTCTTTGCTGCACTTGCATGTGACCTGGGACATGCTCTCATCTGATGAATGAGTTGGGTCCGCTAAGATTTGTGAAGAATAGATGAATGAGCGTGGTTTTGGGCAAATTGGGGGACTATGGGAAAGATAATTACAGGTGTCTGCCCGATTAAGCTAATTGTGACGACAAACAACCAAGTCCAGTAGACCTGTACACGCAAGTCAAGTGTAGCGACATTATCGCGAGATCTGACGAGACCTCATCTAGATGCTGGCGGCGACAATGAGTGTAGCTGGTTTCAGTTCTATTTCGATACTCGCAAGTTGATTGCAAGTCATAACGGACTCTTATCTATGAAATCTGGACTCTGGCGGTCTTTCGGACTGCATCTGTGCCAATTTAGGGCAATATCTGTCAAATAAGACAGTGTGTATAAAAAGCGCAAAAAATTATAGTTAACATATTTTACTGAGCGATTTTTTGTAAAGTCAACATTTGAAGCGATCCCGCTCCTCCGAAAAATCTCAACTTGATTTAAACATGTTTTCAAGATTTTCTCTCTTCGTGCACCCAAGTCAGTTTTTTTTTTTTTTTTTTTTTTTTTTTTTTTTTTTTTTTTTTTTTTTTTTTTTTTTTTTTTGATTCAGTTTAAGGTAAAGAACCATAAAAATGCTGATCCATAGAATTTTTTTATTTTTTGATATTTTCGAGAAAACATTTATATCTATAGATTCGTGTAATAAAAAAACATGGTTACCAGGTTGGTTTTCCTGCTAATCGCTCCCCTAAAATGGCTAAAAAAGCCGTTATTTGTACGTGACGTAATGGGAAAGTAATAAAAACGCGTCGCTTTTTGCACATGAGCGCCGTTTACAAGAGAACTAATCCATAGATTTTTTTTAAAAACTAAATATTGTCTCGTTTTTATATTGTGAGTCAAAAAGTAAAATAAAAGTCCTTGACTACCAGGTTGGTTTGGACGCTATTTGTCAACGAATGAAGACAGGTAAGCTAAAAATCTTAATTTTCCGTAAGTGACGTTGACGTCATAAGGATGGCGCATTTTGACATTTCGGACGTGTTTCATTTAAACGTTCGGCATTTGGTTTATTAGAAATAGATCATTAACGTGTGATGGTATCTCAATGAGTAATTTTCAACTCGAATGACCTTTCAATAGTCATATCATGTACGGTGAATGGTTCAAATACGTCCTCAGTTCAACAGTATGTATAGAGGCTTGACCCTAAATTTCAATCAAACGCGTTTGTTTGTTTGAATTGATGCTTAACATCCCAATCAACAGCTATGATAATGCCGGGACGTTGCCTCCATTTTATGGGACTTAGGATGTCAAAATTAGGGCTTGAAATATAACCACCCAACTAAGCGAATATGGATGGTTTGACTTGAAATCACTTTTCCTGGGCAGGCTCATACCAGATCGGTTAACCAGTAATCAGATTGCATTCAATCAAACTTATTCAATTTATTCAACATAAATATCATTTCATCAAACGCGCAATGCATGCGATGTAATGTCTGTCTTTCTGTACAAACCATTGCTTGTAAAGTATATAATGTGTCTGTTATAGTTTTATTTTTTCACTTGCGTGACTAATTACAGACGAATGTGTGGAAAAAAAAAAAAAAAAAAAAAAAAAAAAAACCGGGAGATTCCCGAGAAAATCCATCCGGCACACCCGCAAGCAGAATTTGGCTAGTATCACATGCCTGATGTGGGGCTCGAACCAACACCGGTGAGAAGATGGAATGGTTAAGCGTGTAGATGAAAATCAGCGCTCTTAACCACTCGACCATCAACCATGGGTCGCTGGATACAGTTTTGTCAGATGATTATGTTTAAAATAATACATTAGCACCTTGTTAGGTCTGTTTTTCCTACATGCATTTCGTTTAAATTATAGAAGCCGTTAATTTCATTTCAAAAGTGTCTCTCTTTTCTGTACCTTTCAACTAATATGCGAACCTTGAAACCAAAGGCGCAAATTAGCTATGCAGTAACTGCACAGCTGATCAGCACCATTGATTTTGTTACTCGGATATTAGAATTTCTCTTGTACTTAAATCCAAAATTTTTAGATAAACCTGCTTCTGTGGCTGTACATTCTGGATTGTGTCAGACCTGGTCACCCTTTAACCAATGTATGTAGATATGTTATTTGTGAATCTGAATAAAATATGTTTAAACAAAAATTAAACCCCGAGTGTTGGTTTTCTCATGCAGAGTCTCATTCCAAAGCTCAAGTTCCTTCCACGAAACTATAAAGCTCGATCGGATAAGTCATCAAAACACCACGAATAAATAAATAAAAAATAAATAAATAAATAAAGTTTGATAAATAAATAAATAAATAAATAAATACGGTAAATAAATAAATAAATAAATAAATAAATAAATAAATAAATAAATAAATAAATAAAATTTGATAAATAAAATTCGATGAATAAAATTTGATAAATAAAATAAGTATCAGGCGAATGAATAGAATGAATAGATAAATGATAATAATGAGGCTTTGCGAGTCCCGCACATCACTGTCCACACGATAAAGCCGTCGGAAATGAATGGGTGCACGTAAAATAAACTTACATCAGATTTCTGGAAATTCTATAAATGCATTTTTGTCTTTATGTCACCAGTTTTATAGGCATACTATAATCCGAAAGCACATGCTCGTAATCTTAAATTAAGAAATATGCATAAATTGGAAACGGCATACAACTATCGCCGTTACTTTTTTCTGGACCTTTTTTTTCTCTCTCTCTCATTATAATGCGTATGTTCGTAAATTAACAATAAAAGCGATCCGTTGCTTTGCTTCTGTCGATATTTACCTTGTGTTCGGACCGCACAACTACAGCCGACGCCATCTTGAAAACGACGTCATTGGCGCGACGTTATGGCATTTCATCCTTCGCGACGCACGGACTTTTGAGCGCCACGGTTTTTATGGTTCTTTACCTTAACGTCCCTTTCAAGATTTTTTCAGCTCATATGAGACGGGCCAAACAGTAGGTGGGGCGAAAACGGAAGAACCCCGAGAAAAACCACCTGGACCACCGGCTGAGAACTTGGCTTGTCTCACATGTGGCCAGAGCGGGGCTCGAACCCACACAGGACACAGCGGTGAGACAAGTCAGATTATGAAGCCTCTATTTCTCCAACTACTTTATAAGACATGGTTTTAAGTAAACATTTGCATAGTTATGTACTTTTTATTGCGTATCACACACTTTGGCAAAAATCAACTCAGCCGATATTTGTTACGATAATCAATCATTTTCACCGCCGTTCAAAATAGTGTTGTTTGTATCCGTGTTTGGAAGGCCTTTTCCCCCTTTTTGTATTTAGATGAACGGTGTGAACATACAGACATTTGCTCACAAATATAGTATGGTGTCTTGAGGACAATTTCTGTCCGTTGTCAAAATGGCAGAATTTTGGAGGCACAGATACTGTCCAGGGCATTTAGAAATAAGGGATGGTGTTGAACGTTAAGGCATTGTTATCAAATACATAATCTGATGATGCATCCGAGACGAATAGCTTTTATGTAAATGATATTGAATATAATTATCCTTTTAGGCTGAAAATAAACTTGGTTCGTTTGTCAGTTACCTACCTATCCACTCAAAAATTTTATTATATGGCAAGTGATGAAATATAGAGAAATATGTATTAAATATAACCAATATTTGAAAAAGTTATATTTTCACATGTGAAAATATAAAAAGGTTATATTTTCACATGTGAAAATATAAGATTTGGGAATACGCAAATTACGATTTCACCGCTTCATTTCTAATTTATACATAACTAAATTTTATAATCTATGCTATTGTTGACGCAATGAACGTTCACACACAATAGCGACGTAATGACGTGACGTAATGACGTCATTTAAGATTTTGACGTCATATGCTTTAGCGCGCAACGTTACAATGACTACATGCCATATAATAAAAAGAAAATTCAAGTTTTTGTCGTGAATATGAGTTTTATTTCATCTCGTGAAGTGAAAAATTGTATATTTCATTCGTGCCTTCGGCACTCATGAAATATAAAATTATTTCACTTCACTCAATGAAATAAAACTCATATTCACTCCAAAAACTTGAATATCCTCTATATATCTGATTACTGGTTAACCGCTCATGTCTGAGCCTGACCAGGTATCCTCAGCGACATCTAGCGGCGAAATCGAGCATCTACCTCTTTTTCGATACGAACACTGTAGCAGACAGACGTGTTTCAGCTCTGAGAAAGGTATACGTTTTTATTATATTCAGCCCGAGGGGGCTGTTGACCTAGGTGGTCAGATTCCAGCTTTGGTAGCTGAGAGACCTTGGTGGTCAAGTTAGACCTTGGTGGTTAGGATATATTTTGGGACTCTGTGCTGTTATGTGGATATTAAATGTGTTATTTGAAATTTTTAAAGAGCGGCCATATTGGTGTAATTCTTTTTCAAGGATCTGTTTTGTATTGCAGATGGTGCAGCCAACCACCTTGAAACGTAAACATTCGCTGAAGGATGTCAACATTCTGCCTTTGATTAAAAGGATTAGGGCTGAGGCTGACCAGAGAATAGCAGAATATGCCAGGATTCAGGTATCCAAACGGACGGAAGAAACCCCGGCTGAAGAATTAAAAGGTCACTTTGAGGGTCTCACTGGGGAGGACGCCAAAGATTTTCTTACGATGTGTGGCTTGGACTATACTGCGGAAAATTTGAGGATTCTGTCTCGTACATCATACAATCATCTTTGCGAATGAATTTGGGCACCCTAAAGGCCAGGAGTTGCGTGCCGTAAGTCCGTTTTTTCTTTGCAACATTGTAGTATTTTTGCATGCTGTTTTATAATTGATATCATGTATGCTACCGTTGTTAATGCTGTTGCATCTTTGCATTTGTGCATATAATGTGTCATCATTTTTATTCATGTCGAGTTGGCTGCACATCCTGCATGAGACTGGAGAATCTGCAGAAAATAAATGTTGCATGATCAGCATTCACATTTTGGCAATGTCGCCCACATGTTGTTAGCTGTGTGTGACGTAGTTTCCCCGCCGATATTTCTTTGCATTATTCATAAGGTAGCCGTGCGCGCTCCAATCAAGATGAATGTAGATACGTATGACGTATTTTCCCGCTTAATTTTCCTTGAATTATTCATAAGGTAGACGTGCATGGCATTTCCCTGATGTTAGATGGATGTGCGGCAGGTGAAAGATAAGCTCAGCATTTCCTTCTGGTAATCTTATAAGAATGTTCATTGTTTGTATCAAGCAAAGGCGGTCCATTGTAGCTATTGGCTAAGTGCATGCAAAGACATTGATCAGAATAGTTTGCAGTGCATTTAGGTGGTTGTTGAAATGTTGTGGCTTATGTATGCGTTTTCTCTTTTTAATTATTTCAATAATGTTCCCAGGCAGCTGGAATGTTGTTTTATCAAGGTTAGCGTGGCTATGGAGCCGGTGCTGGATAATATACTTAAACACTTGATACATGTTCAGCATGTTAAGAGAGGCGTTACTTATAATTATTACCTGATGATTTGGTATAAATTTTGTCGAAATGGAGACTTGTCAATTCGTTTTTGATTATTTGTGCTTTCTGATTGTTTAAAATAATAGTGAATAACGACTGGTTTTTTATTTGATGAAATGTTCCGTTTTCTCAAGGATTGTCCATCATGAAATATGTAGGTCGCGTATGTTTGATATTTTCTGGATAATGTATAAAAGAGATGTTTTGTTCCGATACATGTGATTCATGGCACCATTTTAACGTTTAAAGAGGCTGTTTGTATTTTGGTTTATGTTCTCGTTTCAGGACACGGTTCAAGAAGAACCTATGGCAAAGAAGCAGAAGTTGCCTACTGTACCGGATGATCCTAGTACACTAGAACAGAGGGTTCTGTCTCTTGAAAAGAAAACCGATGATGCTATAAGCAGACTCAAAGACCAGGTGAGGTCGTTGTGCCTCCAACATGATCCGAGTGAAGCATTGATCTTGTTGACTCTCGATGAACTGGCTCGAGTCTCTAAGCGACAAGGCCATGCTGATTGGGAAATACATGACGAATTAGCCAGGCACGCAAAAATCCAACAAGGGCAGTTGGACCTGGCGCATTTTTGTCTGATGGCACTTAGTGGTAAAGCTGGTGACATCATCACTAAAGCGCTGTCAAAATGCAAGAAGCAAAAAAAGGCGGAAGCGAAGGCTAAAAATCCAATGACAGAAACTGAGACAAGGGCCACAATGTCACCTCTAACAAATCTGTACCCTCCGTTACCCGCCACTGGCTACCAATACCCTAGCCCTTTTCCTACGACCTCATTTGGGTTTCAATATCCTGGTCAATATGCAGGTATGCCGATGTATCAGATGCCTCGTCCGTATTCTATGGGCAAGGGGGCAGTTGGAAGGCAGTGGAGGGCTAAGGGACCGTGTCATTTTTGCGACTCTACTGACCATCTAGTTAAAGATTGCCAGAAAATGAAACTTGCGAAACATAAATAAACTTTTAGATTTTACGTATTACGCTGCTTTGCTTTTGGCTAGCTATCATGTATAATAATGGTTATTGTATGCGTAGGTCTATAGATGTAAAGTTTTTCCTCCAATGTCTAGTCCAGGGACACAGATCCCTAGTGGGTCATCTTGATTCACGTGGGCTAGGTGTTGGGGATGTGTCCTTTTCTAAATTTTGCTGTTTTACCTTTTGGTAGGAGTGTAAACAACCTGCAGTTAAGACATCGCCAGGCTGTGATTTCATTCAGATTCCCGACTGGGAAAAGGCAATTGATTTTCAACCAGTGGACAGACAGATATCTAAGGAAGAGTGGGTTACTTTAGAAAAGGGCAGTCCCCAACTCCTTGCCCACCATGCATGCGCGGAAGATGTTCTACGTGGCGACAATAGTTATAATATAAATAAGCTTCCCCTCAGAGACCCTGACAATTTTGTTTCTGGTGGTTTACATAATCAGGTTGCTGAATGGAGGAAAATACTGTCTTCAGGCGTACAAGATAAAGAGATTCTGACATATATAGAAAATGGAGTTGATGTTAAATCTTTTTTCAAGCATTTTAAAGGCAATTTCAAAGGTAGGTCATATGATTCAGATGTGCCTCCGAGACAGTATTTTCCGAATTCTGGCAGTTGTAAAGCGTTTACTTCCTTTATTGTTACAGAATTATTGGATAGAATAAGAAATGGTTCTATTCGGGTCTGGGGTAAAGTTGGAGAATGTGACATGCCGAAAGTAATTATGCCTTTGACAGTTGAACCTAGTAAGCCTCGTTTATGCCATGATGATCGATATCTGAATTTATGGACAAAAGATGTCCCTTTTAAACTGGAAACTTTGAAGGATGCTCATAGATTGATTGATAAAGACGCATGTATGATAACATGTGATGAGAAATCAGGGTATGATCAAGTGAGATTGACGGAAGAGTCGCAAACTTATTTTGGTGTCCAGTTTGGAGGTTGGATTATGTCGTATACAACACTCCCGTTTGGGTGGAAGGCATCACCTTATATCTTTCAGTCTATAGGCATGCGTGTGACCTCATATTTGCGTAGTTTCGGAATGCGTACTATGCAATATATAGATGATAGAATGGCGACAGAGAGTAAGTCGGTTAATGAACATTCAGACGGTTGTTTAAGCAACACAATTTTGTCTGGTGAGGCCGTGGCCTATTGCCTTGTAGAAGTTTTGACTCGATTAGGATATACCCTCTCGTTGAAGAAATGTAGTTTAAAACCGTCGACTTGCATTCGATTTTTAGGCTTTCTGGCTGATTCGGTCAAACAAGCGTATATTTTACCGCTAGATAAGAAAGAAAAGTTTATAGCACTACGGGAATCGATCTTGTCTAAGACAGAAGTAGATTTGAGGACATTACAAAGATTTGTAGGGAAATGTGTTTCGATGGGTCTGGCGGTCCCGATGGCTCGACTCTATTGCCGTGAAATGAATGCAGCTATATCATATTGTCAGAAGAATAGTAGAAACATTAAAATATCTGGCGATCTCCAGTGTGAGATAGAGTCCTGGCGTTTTCTTGACACCTGGACTGGTGTAGCAAAGTGGCGCAGCGAATATCATGAACAAATTGTATTGGCCACGGATGCGTCTTTGTTTAAATACGGCGTTGCAATACTATCCGGTCAAGACAGTGGGACAACATTTAGTGATTTCTGGGCGTCTGACGACAACAGACCCATTCATTTGAAAGAGGCAGAAGCTGTACTTAGAGCGTTATCATCCATGGATTCGCGTATTATAGATACTAGGGTTGATATTTTGACTGACAATATGGCTGTCATTCAGTCGTTTGAAAATCAAGGGGGGAAATGCCAGGCTTTGAATAAAATTATGAAACAGATATTCACATTTGGTTGTTCGCATAATATTGATTTACATCTTCGTTACGTGCCGACCAATTTAAATGAGGCTGATGCACCATCTAGACATTTGTCTTTGGCTGATTCAATGTTGGCTGAAACGACATGGGCTTTGCTTGAACGACAATTTGGGCCTCATACGGTTGATCTCATGGCATTAGATTCTAATGCGATGAGATCAAGTGATGGCACTCTACTGAAGCATTTCACACCTGGACCTAGTCCATTTTCGGCTGGCGTGAACGTGTTTTCCCAAACTATTAGCACTGAAACAAATCCCTACGTGTTTCCCCCAATATCAATGATTTTCCCGCTTCTTTGTCTTTTAAAGGAACAGTGTGTGCGGATGTGTACCGTTGTAGTACCGTTTTCGCACAGTGTTGCGATCTGGCAGCCAATCATACAAGCTCATTGTGAAAAGTCGGTTCTGCTTGGGAAGAAAGGAGCTAAAGGTGTCATTAAGGTTCCTACTAAAAAGGGTATTTTGCTTGATGGTGTGGGATTAAAGTGGGATCTGGTAGCTTACGGACTTTTCTTTAGTGTGTGACTGTATTATTTTGTGTAATTTCAGATTTCTCCTATTGGTGGTACATGTGTTAAGGTGGATTTTGGTGCGATTGATTGCAGATTGAGAGATATTGAACAGAGTGTGCGTTCTGCGCCGTATAGAAAAAAGTGCGCTAGCCTTAAAGAGACGTTTAGGCAGTTTTTAGATTCATGTCCACATTCTCCAACGTTGATGACTGCGATGCCTGATGATATAAGACGTTTTCTAATTTGGAAAGACAGTCAGGGTAAGACAAAAATTCATCGTGCCGACTGCCAATTCGTCGGTGATAATGGGATTACAGTATGTGCTTGCCCTGTAAGGTTATCGGCTGGTAGTGTAGATGGTATTATTCAGCAACTTAAGATAATATTTACTGATCTTGGTAGGCGAGGAGAATGGGATGCGGCCACAGGTTCAGGAAATCCGGCTGTATATTTACTGTTAAAGCAGTATCTAAAGTTCATTAAAGAGGAACAAGCACAAGCTCACGTATCCCCTAAACAGGCCAAACCAATTTTTCTTACCAAACTTAAACGCATAGCGTCTTATATCAGTAGGCAGTTGCAGAGAAATGATATATCCATTACAGAACGTTTTGTTTTTGCTAGAGATCAGGCACTGCTTAAGTTACAATTTTTTGCCGGTGATCGGGCTAGTGATGTTGGTCGTGTTTTAGCTCAAGAGATAAGAATTCTCTCAGACGGAAGCGGCTTAGTGTTTAATCACACTTTCAGTAAAACACTTCGTGGAGATGGGAAATTCAATAGATTTGTTATTAAACGTTGTGACGATCGTATTGTCTGTCCAGTGAACGGTATAGAGTCTTACTTTCATGTTGCTAAATTGTATGGCATTGACTTGTCGTCTGGTTACCTGTTTCGCCCTGTTAGGGGAACTAAGACCGTATTAAATGAGAGCATGTCGTACTCTGCCATTTATGAGAGACTGAAAACATATTTGTCGGTGCTGGGTATTGACTCTGGTGAGACCCCACATAGTATGAGGGCGGGTTGTGCAGTAACTCTTGCAATGTCAGGTAAAGTTAAAACAAAAGACATGATGGAGCATATAGGCTGGTCTTGTGAGAAAACCGCTGAATATTATAGTCGGTCAGCAAAATTGTTCGATTCCGGAATGGTAGCCGATACACTAGCCGCTTCCGTGTTGAGCGCACATGAAGTTGAGACTGATTTTAAAATGCATGCAGATTTTAATAGTTTGCCACGATTGTGTGATTCATAAGAATTTACCATGCTTGATTTGAGAGATTTACATTTCATGTTTAAGTAGTGTGGTTCCATGTGACATTAACTGTATTTTATTCTATGTGTGTAGTTATGTTTTGTTAAAATGAACATGTATATTCCTGATTTGCTTTTCTGCCTTGCTTCTCAATATACTGCAACCATAACAATGTGTTGTTTCTTTATTCTTTTGAGTTTTGGGAGAGTAAGCCCAAGGGGACAGAACAAGAATTGAGACAGTCTGCTACTGGTCTGCTGAACTTTGATGTGTCTCTTTTGCCCAATACTGCAAAAGGAAGCGGAATGCAGATGATAGATGTCACTGGGGTTAGATTACTATCCTCAGCGACATCTAGCGGCGAAATCGAGCATCTACCTCTTTTTCGATACGAACAGGGTAGATGGACTAAAAGGTGGAGATAACTGAGATTATGACTAAAGGAGCGGATTATAAATGGGTTTATTTAATTGCTACCCACCCACCACTCCCTAAAATGATGTTTGTCATTTGTCTTCTTCTCTTCCATGTGTCTCTTTTGCCCAATACTGCAAAAGGAAGCGGAATGCAGATGATAGATGTCACTGGGGTTAGGTTACTTCTGTCTTAGACAAGATCGATTCCCGTAGTGCTATAAACTTTTCTTTCTTATCTAGCGGTAAAATATACGCTTGTTTGACCGAATCAGCCAGAAAGCCTAAAATCGAATGCAAGTCGACGGTTTTAAACTACATTTCTTCAACGAGAGGGTATATCCTAATCGAGTCAAAACTTCTACAAGGCAATAGGCCACGGCCTCACCAGACAAAATTGTGTTGCTTAAACAACCGTCTGAATGTTCATTAACCGACTTACTCTCTGTCGCCATTCTATCATCTATATATTGCATAGTACGCATTCCGAAACTACGCAAATATGAGGTCACACGCATGCCTATAGACTGAAAGATATAAGGTGATGCCTTCCACCCAAACGGGAGTGTTGTATACGACATAATCCAACCTCCAAACTGGACACCAAAATAAGTTTGCGACTCTTCCGTCAATCTCACTTGATCATACCCTGATTTCTCATCACATGTTATCATACATGCGTCTTTATCAATCAATCTATGAGCATCCTTCAAAGTTTCCAGTTTAAAAGGGACATCTTTTGTCCATAAATTCAGATATCGATCATCATGGCATAAACGAGGCTTACTAGGTTCAACTGTCAAAGGCATAATTACTTTCGGCATGTCACATTCTCCAACTTTACCCCAGACCCGAATAGAACCATTTCTTATTCTATCCAATAATTCTGTAACAATAAAGGAAGTAAACGCTTTACAACTGCCAGAATTCGGAAAATACTGTCTCGGAGGCACATCTGAATCATATGACCTACCTTTGAAATTGCCTTTAAAATGCTTGAAAAAAGATTTAACATCAACTCCATTTTCTATATATGTCAGAATCTCTTTATCTTGTACGCCTGAAGACAGTATTTTCCTCCATTCAGCAACCTGATTATGTAAACCACCAGAAACAAAATTGTCAGGGTCTCTGAGGGGAAGCTTATTTATGTTATAACTATTGTCGCCACGTAGAACATCTTCCGCGCATGCGTGGTGGGCAAGGAGTTGGGGACTGCCCTTTTCTAAAGTAACCCACTCTTCCTTAGATATCTGTCTGTCCACTGGTTGAAAATCAATTGCCTTTTCCCAGTCGGGAATCTGAATGAAATCACAGCCTGGCGATGTCTTAACTGCAGGTTGTTTACACTCCTACCAAAAGGTAAAACAGCAAAATTTAGAAAAGGACACATCCCCAACACCTAGCCCACGTGAATCAAGATGACCCACTAGGGATCTGTGTCCCTGGACTAGACATTGGAGAAAAAACTTTACATCTATAGACCTACGCATACAATAACCATTATTATACATGATAGCTAGCCAAAAGCAAAGCAGCGTAATACGTAAAATCTAAAAGTTTATTTATGTTTCGCAAGTTTCATTTTCTGGCAATCTTTAACTAGATGGTCAGTAGAGTCGCAAAAATGACACGGTCCCTTAGCCCTCCACTGCCTTCCAACTGCCCCCTTGCCCATAGAATACGGACGAGGCATCTGATACATCGGCATACCTGCATATTGACCAGGATATTGAAACCCAAATGAGGTCGTAGGAAAAGGGCTAGGGTATTGGTAGCCAGTGGCGGGTAACGGAGGGTACAGATTTGTTAGAGGTGACATTGTGGCCCTTGTCTCAGTTTCTGTCATTGGATTTTTAGCCTTCGCTTCCGCCTTTTTTTGCTTCTTGCATTTTGACAGCGCTTTAGTGATGATGTCACCAGCTTTACCACTAAGTGCCATCAGACAAAAATGCGCCAGGTCCAACTGCCCTTGTTGGATTTTTGCGTGCCTGGCTAATTCGTCATGTATTTCCCAATCAGCATGGCCTTGTCGCTTAGAGACTCGAGCCAGTTCATCGAGAGTCAACAAGATCAATGCTTCACTCGGATCATGTTGGAGGCACAACGACCTCACCTGGTCTTTGAGTCTGCTTATAGCATCATCGGTTTTCTTTTCAAGAGACAGAACCCTCTGTTCTAGTGTACTAGGATCATCCGGTACAGTAGGCAACTTCTGCTTCTTTGCCATAGGTTCTTTTTGAACCGTGTCCTGAAACGAGAACATAAACCAAAATACAAACAGCCTCTTTAAACGTTAAAATGGTGCCATGAATCACATGTATCGGAACAAAATATCTCTTTTATACATTATCCAGAAAATATCAAACATACGCGACCTACATATTTCATGATGGACAATCCTTGAGAAAACGGAACATTTCATCATATAAAAACCAATCGTTATTCACTATTATTTTAAACAATCAGAAAGCACAAATAATCAAAAACGAATTGACAAGTCTCCATTTGGAACAAAATTTATACCAAATCATCAGGTAATAATTATAAGTAACGCCTCTCTTAACATGCTGAACATGTATCAAGTGTGTAAGTATATTATCCAGCACCGGCTCCATAGCCACGCTAACCTTGATAAAACAACATTCCAGCTGCCTGGGAACATTATTGAAATAATTAAAAAGAGAAAACGCATACATAAGCCACAACATTTCAACAACCACCTAAATGCACTGCAAACTATTCTGATCAATGTCTTTGCATGCACTTAGCCAATAGCTACAATGGACCGCCGTTGCTTGATACAAACAATGAACATTCTTATAAGATTGCCAGAAGGAAATGCTGAGCTTATCTTTCACCTGCCGCACATCCATCTAACATCAGGGAAATGCCATGCACGTCTACCTTATGAATAATTCAAGGAAAATTAAGCGGGAAAATACGTCATACGTATCTACATTCATCTTGATTGGAGCGCGCACGGCTACCTTATGAATAATGCAAAGAAATATCGGCGGGGAAACTACGTCACACACAGCTAACAACATGTGAGCGACATTGCCAAAATGTGAATGCTGATCATGCAACATTTATTTTCTGCAGATTCTCCAGTCTCATGCAGGATGTGCAGCCAACTCGACATGAATAAAAATGATGACACATTATATGCACAAATGCAAAGATGCAACAGCATTAACAACGGTAGCATACATGATATCAATTATAAAACAGCATGCAAAAATACTAAAATGTTGCAAAGAAAAAACGGACTTACGGCACGCAACTCCTGGCCTTTAGGGTGCCCAAATTCATTCGCAAAGATGATTGTATGATGTACAAGAATCCTCAAATTTTCCGCAGTATAGTCCAAGCCACACATCGTAAGAAAATCTTTGGCGTCCTCCCCAGTGAGACCCTCAAAGTGACCTTTTAATTCTTCAGCCGGGGTTTCTTCCGTCCGTTTGGACACCTGAATCCTGGCATATTCTGCTATTCTCTGGTCAGCCTCAGCCCTAATCCTTTTAATCAAAGGCAGAATGTTGACATCCTTCAGCGAATGTTTACGTTTCAAGGTGGTTGGCTGCACCATCTGCAATACAAAACAGATCCTTGAAAAAGAATTACACCAATATGGCCGCTCTTTAAAAATTTCAAATAACACATTTAATATCCACATAACAGCACAGAGTCCCAAAATATATCCTAACCACCAAGGTCTAACTTGACCACCAAGGTCTCTCAGCTACCAAAGCTGGAATCTGACCACCTAGGTCAACAGCCCCCTCGGGCTGAATATAATAAAAACGTATACCTTTCTCAGAGCTGAAACACGTCTGTCTGCTACAGTGTTCGTATCGAAAAAGAGGTAGATGCTCGATTTCGCCGCTAGATGTCGCTGAGGATACTTCTTAGTACGCATTCCGAAACTACGCAAATATGAGGTCACACGCATGCCTATAGACTGAAAGATATAAGGTGATGCCTTCCACCCAAACGGGAGTGTTGTATACGACATAATCCAACCTCCAAACTGGACACCAAAATAAGTTTGCGACTCTTCCGTCAATCTCACTTGATCATACCCTGATTTCTCATCACATGTTATCATACATGCGTCTTTATCAATCAATCTATGAGCATCCTTCAAAGTTTCCAGTTTAAAAGGGACATCTTTTGTCCATAAATTCAGATATCGATCATCATGGCATAAACGAGGCTTACTAGGTTCAACTGTCAAAGGCATAATTACTTTCGGCAAGTCACATTCTCCAACTTTACCCCAGACCCGAATAGAACCATTTCTTATTCTATCCAATAATTCTGTAACAATAAAGGAAGTAAACGCTTTACAACTGCCAGAATTCGGAAAACACTGTCTCGGAGGCACATATGAATCATATGACCTACCTTTGAAATTGCCTTTAAAATGCTTAAAAAAAGATTTAACATCAACTCCATTTTCTATATATGTCAGAATCTCTTTATCTTGTACGCCTGAAGACAGTATTTTCATCCATTCAGCAACCTGATTATGTAAACCACCAGAAACAAAATTGTCAGGGTCTCTGAGGGGAAGCTTATTTATGTTATAACTATTGTCGCCACGTAGAACATCTTCCGCGCATGCGTGGTGGGCAAGGAGTTGGGGACTGCCCTTTTCTAAAGTAACCCACTCTTCCTTAGATATCTGTCTGTCCACTGGTTGAAAATCAATTGCCTTTTCCCAGTCGGGAATCTGAATGAAATCACAGCCTGGCGATGTCTTAACTGCAGGTTGTTTACACTCCTATTTTTATTTATTTATAAGTGATGGTGTTGAACGTTAAGGCATTGTTATCAAATACATAATCTGATGATGCATCCGAGACGAATAGCTTTTATGTAAATGATATTGAATATAATTATCCTTTTAGGCTGAAAATAAACTTGGTTCGTTTGTCAGTTACCTACCTATCCACTCAAAAATTTTATTATATGGCAAGTGATGAAATATAGAGAAATATGTATTAAATATAACCAATATTTGAAAAAGTTATATTTTCACATGTGAAAATATAAAAAGGTTATATTTTGACATGTGAAAATATAAGATTTGGGAATACGCAATTTACGATTTCACCGTTTCATTTCTAATTTATACATAACTAAATTTTATAATCTATGCTATTGTTGACGCAATGAACGTTCACACACAATAACGACGTAATGACGTGACGTAATGACGTCATTTAAGATTTTGACGTCATATGCTTTAGCGCGCAACGTTACAATGACTACATGCCATATAATAAAAAGAAAATTCAAGTTTTTGTCGTGAATATGAGTTTTATTTCATCTCGTGAAGTGAAAAATTGTATATTTCATTCGTGCCTTCGGCACTCATGAAATATAAAATTATTTCACTTCACTCAATGAAATAAAACTCATATTCACTCCAAAAACTTGAATATCCTCTATATATCTGATTACTGGTTAACCGCTCATGTCTGAGCCTGACCAGGAAAAGTGGTTTAGTCAATACATTCATACATATAAGCCTTGCTGGCTGAGTTGGGTGATTATATTTATGAAGCACATTTTGAGTGTCATGACATCCTAATGCTGGGTAAAAGTCCCATAAAATGGAGGCAACGTCCCGACATGACCATTGCAGTTGACTGGGAAGTAAAGAATCAATTCAAACAAACCAAATTCAAAAAATTATATTGCAGTTTTCATGAGAACAATTATTATGGCTGGAATGTATGATTAGGGTTCATAAAATCATTCAAAAGCCGGTAAACAAACTTGTCAAACTTTCCTAGAATATTTGTGCACTTCGTGTGAAATATTTATTTTCTAGGAAAACTTGCCCAATGTAATACACAGGGATTTTTTTCAGCAATAAAAAAATAAAATTTCATGGGACAAAATTTGATATTTTCGATATATTTTTTTTTTTTTTTTCAAAACAGATTTTTGCTACACGTAAGAAACGCCTCGCCGAGGCGGTTCTAATGAGTACCCACAATCTATGTTTTTGAGCAAAATCGGTTTACCCCTGCATACCCCAGTTTTGCTATGGGGTAAACGGGGGTATAAATTAAACGGAAATGTTATCCTGATTCATCTAATTTATATTTGCCTATTTTACGTGCACATGTACGATATATGTAGTATTTATGACAAATAAAAGCTGATTCTTATTACACTAAACCGTTGAAAATTATTTTTTCTATTTTCTACTAGAAAAAGTATAAAGTTAATTCAGGTCTTATAGAAAACACAACTACGTACATAGTCTACAAAATATTATATATAAAATAAAATGTTTCTCTCTCTTTGTTTGCTTTGAAGTCGTATGAACCTTCGTACTCTGTTCGACTGTATTACAAGTAATGCTATATCGAAGCCAGCCATGTACAGCCGCCGACACTGACGTGGTCTCGTCTGATCTCGCGCGAATGGCAAGCCATGTGGAATAAATTAAGAAAATCGAGGGCACGAACGTGTTTTTAATACGGGATCACGCAAAGCACGTGCATCAATCTGTGTGCGTAAAACATGGCTTAGTCTTAGCACAGAATAAAGTTAATGTATCACGGAAAACACTGAATTAGGTGGTGGTATTCGAACACCAAATCTCTCGATCCGGAGTCTATATTAATAATGATAAAATTATGGTCGAGCCATCGCCTATGTAAAACAACAATTTGGGTTTCCTGACCAGGTACGACACAGACCAGTCTTTACTATCACGTCAGAACGTCAGAACCTTGAAACTTTGGATATCAGTAGCAGAGAAATGGCACTATCTATGTAGCGAAAACAAAGGCGCTGATCAGCTGTGTAGTTACCTTTGATTTCGCATATGCAAATTGTGTGTTTTCTGATGCGGATGCTCAATTATAAATTGATAAAATAACATTAATATCATTATACTTTGGTTCGGGAGGGTCTGTTTTATACATAAAATACCTCACTGGTTCTTACCAATAACCGTATTCGTGTTCACATCGAAGATTTGTCTCCTTTTCTTCTTAGTTATATCTGAATGTCTCGTCCCTGTATAGATTGTATTCAGGACCCCACATGTACAAACAATGTACAAATATGAACCAAGCCCTGATTTAGTCTCACTCAAAAGCTTAGTCAAACTTAACTCGAGACCGCAATCGGTACATCCCTTGTACAACTGGTTTATTATTTCTTTCAAATTTACAATTCGATTGCCTTCCAAGTCTGTAATTAAATTTTCTTTCAAATTTTCCGCACTAAATGTAACGTTATTTTCTTTCGAACTGGTGTTTCTATTCAAATTATGTAAATTGTCCATCCGTTTACTTGTTCCATTTCTCCCAAATCTACCCTGTGCCGTTCTTGACGCCATCTTGAATTCAAAATGACGTCGCAAGGTGCGCGAACGTTCTCCAGAGGCGCGACGTCCTATGGAAACAAGCGCGAAATGATCCGACGCCATGTAGAAACAAAAAGCGACGTGACGTTAGAAGTAACGCGTAACATGCGCGTACGAAACGCCGACGTTGCGCTAACAATATGCGCACGAACAATAGTAATGATTACCCTTAAAATAGAAGTTGAATATCGCACAACACTTGTGTCATAGTCACAGGCGCAATTAAGAGAATTACATTCATCACATACATCAACAAGAACTTGATAAGAATTTAAAACAGACAATTGTGCGCCTTCCACTGTACTGGCAGTAATGCCGAGTCCCTAGTTCCTGCATTCCGAAGAAATATGTCTCATCATCTGACACGCATAGCAGCGTTTATTAGCATGTCTCTTTTCTCCGTATCGTGGCCCGCTTCGTCTTCCATTACGCTGTGAATGCCCCTGTCCTTGGTTTGACCGATTGTTATAATTAACGGTATTCCTTTGTGATCCCGGTTTGCTGAAAACACACAGCTCGTATTTATCAACTATGTTAATTGTAGAGTTGATGGAATCTAGAAGGTGCTTCACTCCCGACCTCGAAAGATGTATTCCGTCGCTGGAAAAATACCGCTCAGTCGGTACCCGATTTTTGCCACAGAGATAGTCTGTCGTTTTAGAAATGCAGATCACGTCATGTTTGTGCCAATGAAGGCCTAGTCTTTCAATGCATGTATTGAGACTGCTTACGTCGGTGTCTCTTCTCGGCGCAATTTTACATATGTAAACTGTAGTTTGGGGACTGCTGGTTTTGATGAGGCTAATGAGTTGATCGTACTTTTCTTCGAATAGTTCCTCTTCCGTCTTTCGAGATGCGTCATTTCCGTCGACTGATATAATGCTGTTACGAAATGCTTTCAAGTCGTAGAGACCAATGTCGTTGATTATGTCGCTAATTGTTGCCCCGCTTCTAGCATGCTTGTGTGTTCCTCTTTTTAGACCTTTCGTATTGATTGGGTTTAGTATGGAATCGCCTATCAACAGGGTTTTGTCTGCTGGACGTTGAAGAGTAACTGGATGAGTCTTCTGTGTCTGTCTTGGTGTTGCCCTGATGGTGATACGCACCGGAACTTGTTGCCCAGGCGTGCGGTGATCCTTCGCTCGCTGCATGGTGCCAGTCTCAAGCTGCATGCCATCTGTCTGAACTTCTGTATTGGGGTTGTTCTGGATCGAGTCCGTCACAATTTCCGTGGGGTATAATGTCTTTGGATGAGTTTGAGATGATTCCGAAACTGTGCTGTTTACTGTGCTATTGCAGAACCCCTCGTCTGTAGTCCGTGAACCATTTACATGAGGATTCCCTTGTACAACCGCGGAAAACGATTTCTCCTTCTTCGCTGATTGTTCAAACAACATGAGCAGTGAAGTTTTAAGGTCGTCAATCTTCTTTTCCATCGAATTTACAACATTCTGCTTGATTTCTTTCAACTCTGTTTCCATATTTCTTATCATAGTTACTTTAGACAGAAGACATTCTGAGTAAGTGGAATTATGTGTTGAGTTGTTTTCTGAGCGCGGATCCGTCCGTTGCACGATGGGGGTACTTGTAAACATGGGAAAGTCACTAGTTGAGAGTGGAGCTGTATCTGACTGTACTTGGTGAGATCGGGAACCATTCTCTTCTTCCCTCCTTGCTTCCAAACCGCCGTTTATGATTTCCTCGCCGCATAGTTGACTGTCTCTTTCTTGCACATACCGCTTGAACAGGGAAGTCGACACCTTTGGGAAATATTCATTACGCCATAGCCTGTGGCCGACACCAGACACTTTGACGGACTTAGAAACTTGATCTATTTGCATCTCACATTTGAGACCTTTAACATGTGTAATGCACGTTATAACAGGACTGTTATCAGGGTTGATTATATCCAAATGGTAATCAGCCTTCATCTTGTTATAGAAACACTTGAAATATTCAGCTGAAATGAATCTAAGTTTTGTCATACACGAAGTAATATAGGTTTTATATAATATTCCTTCAAATCGATCATCAACTTGGTCTTCCGAACATGATTGAGACTGCCAGAGATCCTTCTCTGGTGAAGACAGAATTGCACTATCCCCGCTGCTTTCCAAATTAGTGATGTCGACATTCAATACTGATCTAGTAAAGTTTGCTAAACTTTCATTATGGTCAGAGTGGGTCAGTGTTTCTCCGTTTGTTTTGTTACTTGTTGACGACGGCTCCATTTTTGGACAATTCTTGTGAGAAAACAATTATATTTTCAGATATTTGATACAACAATAACAGTTTACCTCTGTCTCTTGTAATTAAGCAAGAAATTTTCAACTCTCCGTGTTTTTTAACGTTACGGCATTTTATCCACGTTAACTGTTTGAGAAATCGTCCATGCTGTTTAAGGTAAAGAACCATAAAAACCGTGGCGCTTAAAGGTCCGTGCGTCGCGAAGGACGAAATGCCATAACGTCGCGCCAATGACGTCGTATTCAAGATGGCGTCGGCTGTAGGTTTGCGGTCCGAACACACGACAGAAGCAAAGAAACGGATCGCTTTTATTGGTTAATTTACGAACAGACGCATTATAATGAAGAGAAAAGAAGATCTAGAAAATGATAACGGCTATAGACAAATGTCGTTTTTAGATTACGATCATGTGCTTTCGGTTTATAGTATAAAACTGGTGAAAAAAATATAAGACTAAAAATTTGTAGAATTTCCAGACAGTTGGTGTACGTAATTACATGTATCCATTCATTTCGCATGGCTCTATCGTATGGAAGGTGAGGTGCAGGAACGGGAGGATCGAACCCGCCAACGCCTCATTATCATTTGTTTATTCATTCTGTTCTTTCGCCTAATAATTTATTTATTTATTTATTTATTTAAATTTTATCATTTGTTTAAATTTATTTATTTATCTATTTGTTTGTTTATTTATTCGTGATGTTTTTGTGGCTTATCCGATTAGCTTTCAAGCCTTGTGGACGAAGAAACTTGAGCTTTGGAATCAGCCTCTTTGTGAGAAAAACAATAATAGTGGTTTCCGACCAGGTCTGACACAAACCAGACTGTACAGCCACAGAAGCAGGATAGAAGCTTAAAATTTTGGATTCAAGTAGAAGAGAAATTGTAATATCCGAGTAACGAAAACAAAGGTGCTGATCAGCCGTGCAGTTACTGCATAGCTAATCTGTGCCTTTGGTTTTGCATACGCAGATAGTTGGTTTTCTGATTCAGCAAACAGAATCATCTGACACAATTTTGTATGTAGTGGTTGATTGAGTGGTTAAGAGAGCGCTGATTTCATTAACGCGCTTAATACACGGCATTCGATCTCACCGCTATGTCTGGTGTTGGTTCGAGCCCCACATCAGAGCAACGGATGTGTTGGCACTGTTGGGGAGTTTGGTTTTTTAAAAAACACTTCCGAAAAGTCAAAAGGCGAAATCATCATGACGTCAACGTCAATTACGGAAAGTTAAAGCCAGATGTACGTAATTGACCTCACGGTAGAATTTTTTTATTTTTTGCAGTTGATTCTAACATACCTCGCCTATATAGCCAATGGTAAAAAAACGTGTTATATTGTGCAACAATTTCACTGGGCGAATAAGCGTGACGTTACTTTGCGGCATTTGTGACGTCAGCTATCCCACAAAGCAGCGTTAGACGGTGAAACGTTTTAGCGCACAACAAACGTAATAAGTGTGTGTTAATACCAGCATTACAGTCAAATATTTGGCGGGATGTCGGCAATGCAATGGCGGAAAGCTGAACGATATCGACGGTTTCAGCAACATTTATTCCGTTTATTGTGTGTTAGAATCGAAATAGATCAGCTCAAGTGCGTGAATTGTTGAGTAATAATTCACTGTTTGTCGGTCAGTTGTAAGAAGATAAATAACTCGCGCTACGCGCTCGTGATTTGATCTTCTTTACAACTGACCTCCAAACAGTGAATTATTACTCAACAATTCACTGCTAGAGCTGATCTATTTCCTAAGTGTATTTTGATGTCCTACATACGAAAATGAAAAGAAATCGATACCGTTCCGAGCTTGTTTTCGAGATATCGGCCTTCAAAATCGTCAAATTTGAGAGCGAAAATACATTGACGTCAACGTAAAATGCGATTTTTAGACCCCCTTTTTGTTAATTTTCTTGACATATTTCAAAAAAAAAAACTTATATGTATTTGAGAAATTCCTGAACTACATATAGATAACGAGAAAGTCCTTAGTTACCGGATTCGTTTTCCTGCTATAGGCGTGCGAAGAGAGGTAGTCGTTGCTGAATTCAGTACATTTTACGCGCAACGTCGATTTTGCGCCAAAATTTCCGACACTGTTTAGTATTCAATATTGTTAACTGTCGCAGAAATGTTGTTTTCTTCGGAATAACATGTCCACAATCTATATTTTGAGCAAAAATAATAAATAATGTCAAACTTTTTACATTTCTGAAGTCCTCTTCATAATTGTATGGATATAGTTTCGTATTCCGAACGTAAACTGACGCTAGAAATGACGTTTCGAGCGAAAACTGACGTTACGAATGCGGCGTAAAAATGACGTTTCGACCCTTAGATATGCACGTTCCTTTGAGCGCCTTCAATTACGTACATCTGTCTTTAAGAATTTTAGCATACCTTCTTCATTCGTCGACAAATACTGCCGAAACCAACCTGGTAGTCAAGGACTTTTATTTTACTTTTTGACTCACGATATAATAACGAGACTATATTGAGTTTTTAAAAAAAAAATTCTATGGAAACGGCGCTTGTGTGCAAAACGCGACGCGTTTTTATTACTTTCCCATTACGTCACGTATAGTGGAGCTGCTTAATGAGAAAATACTTCATGAAATTTTCACCATATGTTCTTTACATGACACACATTAAATTCTGATCCCTGGCCACTTGAAATTCCGCCATTTTCAAGATGGCCACCAAAAACAAAATGGCCGACAGTTGTGAAAGGAGTACATGTAGTAAATTGCTCATATCTTATGCTCTTTTCATCATAGGACAACACTATTGATACAAAAATGAAGCTAAATGATTGTTCTTTGAAATAAGTTCCAATATGCAAATTACCTCATTTGCATATTTATGAATATTAATGAGATCTTACTTTTTAGGCTAAAAATTGAGAGAAAAAAATCACATCTTATTTTCTGAACGATGTAAAATGTTAAATGAAATGGATAGCTATGGCTTTGATATTGCTAGACCATAAATTATCATAAATTAACAAAGGCGAATTAGCATGTTCATGAATATTCATTTTAAAACATTTTAAGACTTTGTATGTTTAGTTTAAAAAAATCATTCAGTTAATTGCTTATAGCTTAGGTCCTGTTCATCATAGAACATTAGTATTGATACCAAAATGAAGCATAATGATTGTTCTTTCCAATGGAGTTCAAATATGCAAATTACTTCATTTGCATATTTATGAATATTAAAAGGTCTTATTTTGTTGCCAAAAATCACATCTCATTCTCTGAATGATGTAAAATGTTAAATGAGATTGATAACTGTGGCTTTGATATTTCTACACCATAACGAATCATAAATCAATGACAGCCAATTAGTATATTCATGAATATTAATTTTATATACTTAAAGACTGTATCAGTTAAGTTAAGAAAGTTCATTCTGTAAATTATCTGTAAATATCACTTTCGTTGTAAAATAAATGCCATTAATACAAGATATATGTCATTGTACTTTCTTTCTAAGCTCGCACGTGTTCACTGGCTAACTGAATATCAAAACGTATTAATCATATAAAAACGCATGTTTGGTCCCTAAAGTGCATAGTTATGCATATATTTAAAGTAAAAATTGACGATTTATGTTTGTAGTGAGCTTCCCACGATTAGGCCAGAATTTTTTTATCTTTCGGTTTACAAACCCGCCGATAGCATTTTCCTCGAAAATAGAATAAAAATTAAATTACTTTCTTATTTTTTTATTTTATTTTTTCCGACCGACTAGTCCCGAAACACCCAGTGTGAAATAAAAGTAAAAGTAACTTTCACAGAATAGTGATTCTCACGTTTTGGCGAAAACAGAATTGTCCTGATTTCATTGGTCAAAATGTTTCGGATGTGTTCGTTTTGCGTTTCGTGTATTTGTCAGATTGTTTTTGGACGTTTCGTTCCCATATATCAGGACGTTCTGTTCCAAAGTCGAATGCGGGTGATCATTTCTTGAAAAAGATGAAATTTATAATGCGACACTCCATAAAAAAACTGTGGTTGCATTTGTTCTATTCGTGTACAGCTAAAATTGAAAGGGAAAAATATATTAAGTTCGTATCTCTAAGAGCCAGGAACTAAATTTTTAATTTCCCTCCTGGCGCACCCCTGGTGAAGTACTGTCAATTTGGCGTGTCACCAGTAAACCATTCAGATTCAGTGTGCGTTACGACCGAAATATATCGTCCTGTAACGATTTTTATTTTCATTAATCGGCGTGTATGCGCGGAGTAAACATAAGTATATGACCGAAACATCTCGGAACTTCTTCACTGCCAACGCCAACGGTAAACGGCTTATACCAGGTCGGAAGAATAAAACCAACCATGGCGGAAGAATCAGAATCAGAATAGTTTACTGGTGAAACGTCAAACTGACAATAACACACTAGGTACTGAAACCGCTTTCTTCAAAATATGCTTTAAAAGCATAAATGCGCAGATAAAACGGCGTCTTGGGTCAAAATTTTTGAAAGTGCTCCTCAATCAAACATTGGGGGAGATAATCTCCCTACAGACATTGACGACATTCTCATCAACAGCGTTGACTGCGATGGCACGAAAGTGCCGTTAGACACCCCCTTCAAGGTTTTGAGCGAGTTTGGGTAAATACGTTTCCAAGTCCAGTATAAAACTATTGAGTTCAAGATCCAAGCCCTGAACTGGAACTTAAGTCTAAAAACTTGCCTCTGATAATGGTTTTCAGGAAATTTTTGTAAGGGGGACCTTTAATCTGGTAGTATTTAAGTCGTTTTGACCTTCAACGCAAAAAAAAAAAAATCGACTTAAAATTCATTTTATTTTTTCGTCGACTGGCCAATTTTGATACTTTTATTATATAGCAAGTGATGAAATATAGAGAAATATGTATTAAATATAACCAATATTTGAAAAAGTTATATTTTCACATGTGAAAATATAAAAAAGTTATATTTTCACATGTGAAAATATAAGATTTTTGAATATGCAAATTACGATTCCACCGTTTCATTTCTAATTTATACATAACTAAATTTTATAATCTATGCTATTGTTGACGCAATGAACGTTCACACACAAATGCGACGTAATGACGTGACGTAATGACGTCATTTAGGATTTTGACGTCATATGCTTTAGAGCGCAACGTTACAATGACTACATGCAATATAATAAAAAGAAAATTCAAGTTTTTGTCGTGAATATGACTTTTATTTCATCTCGTGAAGTGAAAAATTATATATTTCATTCGTGCCTTCGGCACTCATGAAATACAAAAATTTTTCACTTCACTCAATGAAATAAAACTCATATTCACTCCAAAAACTTGAATATCCTCTATTTATTTTTATTTTTATTTCTCCCTTCCGACAGCAAAATTTTCAAAAATCTCCCGTAAACCTAAAGATAAAAAAATTCTGGCCTTAAATTATTTCCCATCAATTATTTGCTTGGATCTACTAAGTCTGTCGACTGATCATATCATCATCATATCCTTTTTTTAGTCCTTTGTCCTCATCTGAGGGTTGGACTTGTTTGACAGGCCTCCTTCTGTTAAAAGTTGCAAAATTACAGCAATTTCCTTTGGCTCCATGTTGTCAAATCTAAAGGGTCACTGACTGCGGTATGACCCATCACCTTTCTCACTAATAAACTCACTGCTCTTAAAGGATCTCAGTATTATCTTTATTTGCTATTACTGCAGCTGGTGTTGTGTCGTGTGGCGCCCTAAAACGTCTCCCCGTACATCATTTATAGTGCAGATTATATTTTCCTTTTAGTCCTTTGAGATCAGAGAGGGTATTTTGAGAAATCTGTAAATTATCATTGCTTAAGATTCATTTTCTTACCAACGGTTACTGTATTTGGCCCCATTTTGATTAAACAAGTCTTTATTATTGACTACCCTGTTCAAAGTTGCAAAATTACAGCAATTCTCTTTGGCTCCATGTTACCAATTTTAAAGGGTCACTGAAGAGGCTTGAATAGCCGAAACCGCGGTATGGCCCATCACCTTTCCCATAAATATACTCACTGCTCTTAAAGGATCTCAGTTTTTTTATTCTTAGACGACCTCTCCACTCTGAGCGATTCTACGTATCGGCAGTATCCATTCTAGCCTCATTTTCGTCGTCCAACAACACTTCATCCCATGATTTCCTTAGCTTGCCGGATCTATTCTGTGCAGCTACAATTAGCTTGCGTACTTGAGAAATAAAGCCTTTAATGCGCTCTACATGTCCATACAATCTCATTCTGCTGGAGCGAAGCACTACATCTATATCATGAAGTCAAAGCTATGAGAGAAGGGAGTCTGAGCTTACTTCATCATTCGCCTTGAGATTACATATCCAACACATCATTGCATGGTCACTGCACTGCAGGCGACAAAGTGTTGCCAGTTATTGTCCATGTTTCTGCTGCATGTGGCAGTACATAAGTTGAATACACTCGACCTCTGGTCAAACGTTGCAGATTGCGATTGGTGTGGAGAGGGAGTAGTTGACGAAACTTGCCCTAAGCCGATTTGCAGCACGTGACTGTGGCCAGTACACAACCTCCGCCAGCAGAAAGCATGTCTCTCAGATAACAGAACTCTGGTTCAGCCTCAACTGTTTCGTCATCAACTAGAACCTCCTTCACTAGTTTTCCGTCTATGGGAAGCGCCTTTCCAAGGCAGCCAGTACAGCTGAATTTGATTCCACTGCATTTCTTGTGGATCCAGGACAAGCATCCACCACAGAAGACGACATTTCTTCCTACACCTGTCTGACAGACGCCACGGATTCTTTCCAGGGTTCAGATTGAAGCCAGAGACCATGATCTTTGTCTTCCCCATGTTCATACAAAGAACTTTCCTCTCCATCTCTGCTTTCCAAGTCATCAACTTAACAGGTAGTTCTTCCATGGACTCGACAGTGTCATATCATAAGTCATCTGCATACAACAGAACCCAAGGGCAGCCTGTGCGGAACTCCCTGGATAAAGCCTATAGCACAATGATGAAGAGTAGCGGGCTAAGGACAGAGCCGTGATGAACACATACTTTGACACCAAACTCCTCACTGTATCCACTTCCCACTCTAACCCTGCTTCTCATGATCTTATACATGGACTGGACCAGACGCACTAGCCATTCGTCAACTGCCCACCAGATTACATCCCTCAGAACTCGATCAATTGCTTTCTTCAGATCAACGACGGTCATGTAGAGCAGTTTGCTAGTGCCCAAGTGCTTCTCTTGCATTTGATAAACACATCAGTCAGTTAAATAAAAAAAAACATACTTTTTAATTGCCAGTACGGCTCATTTCAAGCATACCAGAATGGGCGACAACATACTTCTAAGTTCTTAGCTAATTGCTTTCTCCAAATACACATGGTCACAGTAGTCTAACCCGGAGCATAAAAACTTTTGAAGATTAGGCCAAGGAGGCGATCGTACCTCATATTGAGTCATATGCCAGAAAACATTCCAGGGTGTATGTGCTTTTTTATTTATCGCCAAGATAGTCTCAACGATGAGACCAGGCAGAAAATAGTAACTGGTGTATATTGAAAGGTAATTGATAACTGCAGACCTCTAAAATCATGAAACAACTTCATCAGATGTGATGAAAACAAAACGGAAATATTTGGGTTTCTTGTAGATAAATTTATTCTTGCGCAGAATTATGCAAAGGTCAAATTGACAAAAAGGAATGATGTTGTTTGCAATGTAGAAATTAAATTCTTCAAGACTTAGCTCCCACTTTTTGAAGGAAAGCACAATGGCATAGACCTTTTATTAATGACATTTATTTTATAATGAAGGTGATATTTATAGACAATCTACACCATGAACATTTAACATCGTTCAGTGAATCAGGTGTGATTTTTTTTTCAAGTTTTTAGCAAAACAAAAACCTCATGTATATTCATATATATGCAAATGAGGTAATTTGCATATTTGAACTGTATTTGTAATAACAATTATTTAGCTTCATTTTGGTATCAATATTGTTGTTCTATTATGAACAGGACCAAAGATATGAGAAATTTACTGTATGAACTTTCTAAACCAAACTACATACAAGGTCTTGAAATATTCTAAAATGAATGTTCATGAACATGCTAATTAGCTTTGGTCAATTTATGATAATTTATGGTCTAGCAATATCAAAGCCACAGTTATCTATTTCATTTAACATTTTACATCGTTCAGAAAATAAGATGTGTTTTTTTTTCTCAATTTTTAGCCATAAAAGTTAGATCTCATTAATATTCATAAATATGTAAATAAGGTAATTCAAAGTTTCAAAGTTTATTTCGACTGGTAATATAGGCCACTGGCCCAAAATTACAAACATTTACAACATTTTATACATATAGAAAGTGACTAATTCAAACATTCATATTTTTGACAAATTCTGTTCTAAATTTCATTGCCGCAACAACATATTGGTCCATGAGCCAATACCGTAAATTTTGGGGGTCGGTACCATCTGGCCTGAACAAACCCCCTTATGATTTTCATGTAGGACTATGTTTGTAGACTTGTAAAAAATCGGGGGGACTTGTATTGCTGGTAGCTTTAATGGTGAAACGACACGTTATTTACGATACCCCATAATTTAAAAAAACGTCATTTTAACACAAAAAACGATAGGGAATAGTCTTCTAGCTATCCATATTCCCCTTTCCTCCCCAAGGGAAATTTCTAAACTATTATTCTCTAAAAGTACATTGGAAAAGCTATCAAATCCTGTTTTCTGCCATCTGAAAGTCGAGGCGTTTGCGTTTTACGCTATGTTTTATTAAATTACTCTAAATATTCAATTTTTGCGTCAATAATGGGGGTACACATAGAAAATTGAAAATATCTCAATTGTTTTTATCCTAGACCATTGAACTTTGTCTCATTTTAAAGCTAAGACATATCCCTTTTATCCTATGATAAGTAATGGAAATTATCTTACTTGCATATTCATGAATTTTTATTAAAACATTAAAATGAAAAAAAAAAAAGAAGTTAAAAATCAATTATCCCATAAAAACTAATGTCAGGCCTAAACTGTCATTGTGGCTCATTGTTAATGTATCAATTATTCTATTTGACAAATTTGTTGATGCCATGGGCCTAAATGAAAATCATCTCATTTGCATTTTCATGAATATTAATGAAAATGACGAAAATCAGGATTTACAAAGGGAAAATAATTATATTGCCATTTGAATGGTTTGGTTTGGGTTAATGGATGTATTTTGAACCCTTAGAACAAATGCTCAAGGGTGGCAGTTTGGTCAGAGGATCACTTTAATGCCCATTTGTGTCACCTAAAATCACAGAGTGTTCAACACCACCCCTAATAAGCGCAGATAATAAGGTGGTACACATGTATCTTGGCTATTGATAGACCTAGAAAGCAGAAATAGGTATCAAATAATTGCTTTTGCAATGCTATATAACTATGTAATAAGATATTATTATCAAACTGACTTCCTGGTGTTCGAATATTAATGAAAACTTTATGTATTAGACTAAAATCACAGAAAATGGAGAATACCGGCACAGCTGTTTATATCTCAGCAACCAAAAGCTCTACAGAGCTTGAATTGGTATCAAATGATTGCTATGACTATTCTCTATAACCATGTAATAAGATATATAAACAAGCTGGCTATCTAAATGCTCAGATATTAAAAGGAACTTCAAATATTAGAGAAAAATAACAGATAAACGAAGGGGAAAAATCAACGAAATTCTGATATCTCACCAACCAAAAACTCCAAAGACTTGAAATTTGTATTAGATTATTGTTATGATAATGTTCTATATTAATGTGAAAAAATACAGAATGATTTTGACCTTCTTGGTGTTCAAATACTGATGAGAACTTTCAATTTTAGAGACAAAACATAGACCAATGTAGAGGGTATATCTACAGAAACATTTATAGCTCAGCAGCCAAAAGCCATAGAGAGCTGAATTTTGTAACAAATGATTGCTATGATAACATTCTAAATCCACATAATAAGATACATTAATAGTCAGACTTTTGTGCTGTTCAAATATTGAGGAAACTTTAAATATTAGAGAAAAATCACAGAAAATGGAGGGGGTATACCTATGGAAACGTGTATTTCTCAGGAACCTAAAGTCATAAAGAACAGAAATTGGTATCAAATGATTGCTATAACAATATTCTATAATTATACAATTAAATATATCAATAAGCTGACTCTCTTGTAGCGCAAATACTGAAGATAACTTCAGATAAAGGAGAAAAATCACTGGCAAACGAAGGGGGTATACAAATAAAACTGCTGATATCTTAGTGACCAAAAGCTCTAGAGAGTTAAAATTAGAATCAAATGATTGTTAGAAATATGTTCCATAATCATAAGATAAGAAACATAATTAATTTGACTTTCTCATTGTTGGAATATAGATGAGAACTTTAAATATTAGATAAAAATCTCAGAAAAATATAGGGGGTATACCAACGGAAACGTATATATCTCAACAACCAAACGTCCTAGACAGCTGAAATTGGTATCAAATGATTGCTATGACAATATTCTATAACCATGTAAAGGGTATATCAAAAAATGGCTTTTTTGTTTCTCGAATATTTAAGAGAACTTAAGCTATAGAAGAAACAACATTTGCAAACGAAGGGGATATACCAATAAAACTGCTGATATATCAGTGACAAAAAGTTCTAGAGAGCTAAAATTGGTATCAAATAATTGCTAGAATAATGTTCTATAATCATAAGATAAAGAACATGAATGATTTGACTTTCTCATTGTTGGAATACAGATGAAAACTTTAAATATTAGCTAAAAATCTCAGAAAAATATATACCAACGGAATTGTATATTTCTCAACAACCAAAAGTCCTAGACATCTAAAATTGGTATCAAATGATTGCTATGACAATATTCTATAACCATGGAAAGGCTATATAAACAAAATGTGTTTTTTGTTTCTCGAATATTTAAGAGGACTTAAGCTACAGGAGAAAAAATATTGGCAAACGAAGGGGATATACCATGAAAACTGCTAATATCTCAGTGATCAAAAGATCTAGAGAGCTTAAATTGGTATCAAATGATTGCTAGAATAATTTTCTTTAACCATATGATAAAACATAAATAATTTCACTTTCTCATTGATGAAATAGTGATGAGAACTTTAAATATAAGATAAAAAATCTCAGAAAAATATAGGAGGTATACCAACGGAAACGTATATATCTCAATAACCAAAAGTTCTAGAGACTGAAAATGCTATAATATGATTGCTTTGACAATATTCTATAACCATGTAACAAGTATATAAACAAGCTGACTTTCTTGTTGCTCAAATATTTAAAAGAACTTAAGATATAAGAGAAAAATCACTGGCAAACGAAGGGGTATACATATAAAACTGCTAATATCTCATCGACAAAAAACCCTAGAAAGCTAAAATTGGTATCAAATGATTGCTAAAATAATGTTTTAAAACCACTTGGTAAGTCACTTAAACAATCTGACTTACTTTTTTTGAATATTGATAAAAACTTTAAATATCAGAGAAAAATCTGAAAAGTGGAGGGGGTATACCACCAAAAAACTTAATACGTCAGCAACCAAAAGATACAGAGAGCTTAAATCGGTATCAAATGATTGCTATGGTAATTTTCTATAATCATAAGACAAGATTTATGAAAAATTAGTCTTTCTTAGTGTTTGAATGTTGATGAAAACTTAAAATATTAGATGAAAAATCACAGAAAAATATAGGGGGTATACCAAAGGAAACATATATATCTCAACAACCAAAAGTCCTAAAAGCTGAAATTGGTATCAAATAATTTATATGACAATATTCTACGACCGTGTAAAAGGTATATAGCAAGCTGACGTTTTTGCTGCTCAAAGAAAACTTAAGATATAGGAGAAAAATCACTGGCAAAGAAGGGGGTATATCAATAAAACTGCTGATATTTCAGTTGCCGAAAGCTCTACAGAGCTGAAATTGTTTTAAAATGATTGCTATGACAATATTCTATAACCATGCAACAAGTATATAAACAAGCTGACTTTCTTGTTTCTCAAATATTAAAAAGAACTTGAGATATAAGAGAAAAATCACTTGCAAATGAAGGGGGTATACCAATAAAACTGCTACTATCTCAATGACAAACAGCTCTAGAAAACTGAAATTGGTATCAAATAATTGCTAAGATAATGTTCTAAAACCACGTGGTAAGACAAACAAACAACCTGACTTACTTTTTTCGAATATTGATAAAAACTATAAATATTAGAGAAAAATCACAGAAAAAAAGTGGAGGGGGTATACCACAAAAAATCTTTATAACTCGGCAACCAAAAGTTATAGAGAGCCGATATTGGTATCAAATGATTGCTATGGTATTGTTATATAATCATAGGATAAGATTTATGAAAAACTAGGCGTTCTTAGTGTTGATTATTGATGAGAACTTAAAATATTAGATAAAAATGACAGAAAAATAGAGGGGGTATACCAACAGAAACGTTTATATCTCAGCAGCCAAACGTCCTAGAGAGCTAAAATTGGTATCAAATGATTGATATGACAATAATTGATAGCCATGTTATATAATAAGACATATGAACAAGCTGACTATCTTGTTCATAAAATTGAAGAAAACTTAAGATATAAGAGAAAAACACAGACGAATGAAGGGGGTATACTAGAATAAACTCGAAGATTTTTACCATAAAGCTACCACCTAAAAAGGTCCCCCCGATTTTTTCTAATTCTATACATGCCAAAATTGTCAAAAAGTGCGGGGGGATCTGTTCAGGCCAGGTGGTACCGACATCTTAAATAGCTCATGGACCATATCTAGATATAGCATTAATAATGTTAGTACTCTTTGATGTACATAACTGGACAAATTTATCAACAGAAGGGTATGTAAACCATATGAGTGATATATATTTCAACCTGATATGACTCAAAGCACGGCATACAAGAAGAAAGTGGAATTCTGTATCAACATCTTGATTACACAATAAACAAAATCTTTCATTCAAAGGAGTTCTATTGTATCGACCTTCATTACAACTTATCCTAAGTAAGCCACCTCTAAACTTAGTCAAAGTAGTTCTACATAATTTATTTTTGACTGAAAACAAGTATTGTTCGCACCCAAAGTTTGTTTTTAAAATTTTGTATGTACGTAACCTGTCCATTTTTTGTATTTCAGAGCTTTGAGTTTGCATATCCATATCAAATGTTCTTGTTTTAAAAACCTTAAGAAAAGCCTCAACATGCCCTACACCCTGGTTAAGCCATACTTCGCCAAAACCAGTTCTAAATAGTAGATCCCTTATATCTAAAGCCCAACATTTAGTATCTGTTTCAGTCCATCGTTTTTGAAGATTGTAACATTGTTTCGGAAGTCTATTATTTGGCAAATATATAATTCTCAACCAATATTTGATTGCACGAAAATATTTATGCGGAGACATTGAATACCTACCAAGTTCGCCTCTTGCGAAACAGTTTGGTGACTGTACAGAGAGATTTAAAACAAATTTACAAAACTTATTGTGAACTATTTCGATATCTTGTGAAGGATGGCTAAACCAAAGCTCGGCTCCATATAAAAGGATCGGCAGAATTTTGCAGTCAAATATTTTAAATAATACATCCAGTTTAACATCCCCATAGTTATACAATTTGGATTTAACCGCAAACCATGCTTTGGATGCCTGGTTCGCTAGGGTTTTCTGACACATAAACCAAGAATTTCTAGATGATAGTAATAAACCTAAGTATTTATAATAAGTGACGACTTCCAAATTAGAATCCTTAAACTTCCAACGCTCGTAATTACGTAGGGGTCCCCCATTTCTAAATACAATTACTTTTGTCTTCAATACATGAACCTTAATATGCCACGTGTCACAATAAACAGCAAGCCTGTTGATCATGCGTTGCAATTCAATAACAGTTTCAGCAAATAACACAAGATCGTCTGCGAAAAGGAGTACAAATAACTTTATAGTATCTAAATCTATTCCATGGCTGCCTAAAGAGATAGATTCTTGTAGATCATTTAGGAACAAATTAAACAATATTGGAGAAATAATACACCCTTGCTTTACGCCAATAGGACAAGTAATCATATCAGAGAGGCCCTCCGTTGACTTTACACAAGCTTTTACGTCAGAATAAATTGCTTTGAGCATATTTACCATTTTTGAACTTACATTTTGAGATAGTCGTATGTTGTTCCCTAAATCCCGCTTGTTCTTCGCCAATTATATTATTTGTTTCACTCCATGTTTTAAGACGTTTATTAAGAATACTTGTGAAAATCTTACTTATTTCAGTTAATAAAGATACCCCACGATAGTTATTTGGATCATTTGTATTTCCTTTCTTGTGAATTGGACACAAAATAGATTTAGACCACTCTGGTGGGAAAAAGGCATGATCAAAATAGAAATTAAATAGTCTTGTCAAAAATGGGACTAACTGATCAGCACAGGATTTAAAAAACTGACTATTCAAACCATTTATACCCGGAGACTTTCCTGACTTAAGATTCTTAATAGCTTGTATAACCTCGTTTTCAGTTATTTGGCTGTCGAGATACTCGTTTTCATAAAGTCGATCATCTTGATTGTTGAACTCATTTTGAAAAACATCATCTTGATCTGGATTAAGAAGCTGTGAAAAATGATTGAACCAATCATCGAGTTTAATATCTGTACATACGGGCTTACGGTGTGGTTTCAGGAGTGTCCAGAATGTTTTGGGATTTTCATCACTCGCGGCTTCAGACAGCAAGTTACTCTGCCTCTCTAAATATTTTGATTTCTTATGTTTAATTATGTTCATATATTCGTTCTTTACGTGTTTATAGTTCTCTAATGCCCCTACGCTAGCGACAATGCGAAAATGCTTTAGTGCTGATATTGCTCGTTTACGGTACTGGTCGCACTCTGTGTCAAACCACGGTTTGTTGTCTTTCCTGGACGATATAAGCAATTTACTACATGTACACCTTTCACAACTGTCGGCCATTTTGTTTTTTTGGCGGCCATCTTGAAAATTGCGGAATTTCAAGTGGCCCGGGATCAGTTTTAATCAGTGTCATGTAAAGAACATATGGTGAAAATTTCATGCTTGTATCATCAACTGAAGTATTTCCTCAAAATCTCTCACTAAGCCGCTCCACTACGTACAAATAAAGGCATTTTTAGCCATTTTAGAAGAGCGATTTGCAGAAAAACCAACCTGGTAACTATGATTTTTTATTACACGAATCGATTGATATAAATGTTTTCTCTAAAATATCAAAAAATAAAAAAATTCTATGGATCAGCATTTTTATGGTTCTTTACCTTAACCGGCGATCAAAAAATCTGGATTTTCTGGCGAAATAACTCGATCCACCAAATGAATAAAACACAATAGGATAAAGTCTCTAAAGTTGTGTCTGGAACTTCACTTTACAACAATTTAAACTATTAACGTACTTTGTAATTAATTATTTTTCATATTTTATTAGAGCGCTTTCAAAAAAACATGTTTTGACGGACGTGACGTCATGGCGCGAATTGATAAAAAAAAGTTAGGGATTTGACTTTTACTCAGTTTCATGGACATGTTTTCCTGATCTTAAAATTTATTACTGTTATTATAATTATTCTTGTAGGCAAAGCCTTCAAATAAACAAAAGACGTTGCCAACAGAAAGTCTAATGCCGGAGTACACGGGAAGGATGGCGAACATAGCACCGAAGACGATGTTGGCTGATTATGAGCGACTTCAATCAGATCCCAAAGTTAAGTTCAGGATGGTGTTTATGTACATGATTCAGCTAAAAGTTGGACAGACGATGTCTGGGAGATGTTTTAGTCCTGTTCTCACTGTCCCGGTTTACACTCTAAACCGGGATGAACCGCGTCGACTGACAGGGATAAACCGTGACGCCACCGCGGAAATCTTTGGCATACAGGGACGAACCGGGGTTTACTGGCGAGATGTCACATTTGTATTAATCAAACGGTGTTTGGAAGATGTTTAAGCTATGTTCTCACAGTCCCGGATTATTTACGGTTAACCAGGATGACTCGTGTTGAACCGGAGTAGGACCATAACGTCACCGTAGACATGCGTGGCAAGCCGGAAAATTCCGTTGCAGAACTGGGTGACGCCGAGTGCAAAACGTTATGCCACCGGGGTGCGACCATGATACTAGTAAACCGGGATGATCAAAAGTAAACTGTGCCTACCGTGAAGCCCGTTTTGGATCCGTTGGAGTCCCGGTTCACCCCGTGAATCTTAGTGGTTGCTACTTTCTTCAACAACCCATAGTTTAAAGTTTTGAAACCTGGGTTTGAAATTAAACGGCCATACAAAAATAGTTCAAACCCTGGTTTAAAGTTGTTTCAAACTGGGGTTTAATCGTGCCAAATGCATATAAATTTTTAAACCTTGGTTTGAATTTTAAACCATAGTTTCAATATTTTTAATGAGAATATTTTTTCATACCATAGTTTAAGAATTTCAAACCCTGGTTTGAAGTTCAAACCTAGGTTTAAAGAATAAATGTGCATTTGGCTAGTTGAAACCCTGGTTTGAAATTTCAAACCGTAGTTTCAATATTTTCAATGAGAATATTTTTTTTTTCAAAACATAGTTTAAGAATTTCAAACCCTGGTTTGAAGTTCAAACCTAGGTTTCAAGAATAAATGTGCATTTGGCTAGTTGAAACCCTGGTTTGAAAGTTGAAACCCCGGTTTGAAGAATTAATGTGCACTTTGAGTCTTAAACCCGGGTTTAATGTTTTCAAACCCAGGTTTGAAATTTTCAAACCATGGTTTGAAGTTCAAACGTAGGTTTAAAGAATTAATGTGCACTTGGCTTGCCATAGGGGACCTCGGTGGCGTAGTGCTACAGCATCGGACTCCTGATGAAGAGGTCCCGGGTTCGATCCACACTGGTGGCACCGTGTAATGTCCTTGAGCAAGACACATTAAAACCAGGGCTCGAGGTTATAAAACTATTTTATGCTCAGCTCAGCTGAGACTAAAATTTATCCTGCTCATAAATGTTAAAATTGTTGGCATTTTAACATTTATGAGCAGGATAAATTATTAGTTTTTGAGTTTTAAACCTGAATTTCCCACTAATTTTGACTATTTCAACATTTATGAGCAGCTGAAATTTCATGCTCAGCTGAGCTGAGCTTGAAAAAAGTTTTAAAACCTCGGGGCCTGAGTACTGGTGAAAACCCCGGGAGCGGTTAGCAAACTAACAAACTTCAGAAATTAAAACTCCTACATGTATATTTAACAGAAAATTTGGGTAGTCATTAGTGTAAATCTGGATATTCATTCATTGTCTTAGAACGTATAGTAAGGAACATCAGTTGTTGTTTTTATTTTTACGCATCTGTGACAATTGTGTTTTCAACACGCTCGCTGAAAAAGTATACACCTTAAAAGTAAACATCTTAGAGATAATATTAAAGTAAAAATATAGAGGAATTGAAGCTATTATATTTTAAATTACAACCCGCACACCAACAGGAAACGTATATCGATATGCTGAAACCCTGGGATACAAGTCAAAGTTTGGGTACTGGAAAAGTCATTTTGCAAGGAAGACCAAATCATTGAATAATATAGACAGTTTTAGCGAAACGAAGAAATCGTACAACATGTACATTCAGTGGGTTGTATACAGTCAACAGCCAGTGGTAGTACGAGGACGAGACCTCGATTTAATGTCTCATCCGACGGACTAAAGGATCTCTGGGTTGAAGCCAGCCAAAACCACACCACGGAGGGTTTTTTTCCCCAGGGATCCATGTATAGGTCTATCTTTCATACATGATACATGAATAATATGATAGGATATGTTCATAAAATCTTGTGAGGCCATACAATCCCAGTAAATATGGCTCGACGAGAGTCATAATACTACTGCCGCGTATCAGTGACATGCGCATGCCAGTTTCGATACTTATCCGGTCTTTGATCCGTCTGGGATCATTGTCGAGCTACTTATACTGTTCTTTCCAGATTTTCCTTGCAAGAGGGAACAAAGAGATTTTGACTTGACTTGATACACTGAGACAAAGGACGTGAAATGTTCCAGCTGCGTATGTGTGACGTGCCTCTGACGTTCCTGTGGCGTATGTGTCCTAGTCCTAATAAGTGTGGCCGCCATATTTACAGAATGATCGACCCCAATGCTACCTATGTACTGAGGCCGGGATTCGTTGGCATTCTGGTCGCTTAAACATTGATTGAATTTCAAAACATAGGTTTAAAAAGAGGTCTTACTTTAAGGCTAAATCGAGTAGGTTTATATGAGCCGCCACATAACATAACCAACAATCTGCATATGCAAAAAATAAAAGCGCAGATCAGCTGTGCAGTAACTGCACAGCTGATCAGCGCCTTTACATTCGCTACACGGGTAGTACTACCCCTATCCCTCTTCTTAAATCCAAAATTTCAAGCTTCTAGTCTTCTCCTGTGATTGTACAGGTCAGTTTGTGTCAAAGCTGGTCGAAAACAACGATTTTTTTTTCTTTTTTCTTTTTTTTTTTTTTATTATAATTATTTATTTATTTATTTATTTATTTTTATTTTTTTTTTTCATGCGAAGGCTCATTTGTAATTGCTTGGTAAAATGTAGTTTGATGATCTGCAAGAGCAGCAGCGATATCTACACCATTCATACACCGTCTTTTCGTGATGTACATGCATTTATCGTTACGTACATCATGCACGGTAGCGTATTATAAGTACATGTACCTGCTGCGTCGCATTCTTATACATGGAAATGACGTGTGCATGTGCGAATCGGAACTGCGCTTAATCTTGACGGTTAGCTGGTTTACACGGTTAGTTCTGGATGTCCCCGGGTCGATATGGCTCATACTCGATCACTGACAACATTATTCTCGTTTTTAACCCGGGGCATTAAGAATTGTTGCGGTAAACGTAAGTTATCTTTGATTTTATTGCAACGCCACACCGTATGAATGCTGGCCGCAAAATACAGGAGGAAATGTGACGTGGCCAAGATGTTGGTGTTTCAACGATCTTTCACCGCGCCTATTATCTTTCCTAATTTCCCCGTATGTCGCCTCTCCGTAATCAAAATCGATTAAATATGTACAACAAAATACCACTTTGTGGTACACACCATTGCCTTTCAATGCATGGGACAATTAGTGAAGAACAGGATTTGTCTATGCACACGATCATACTTTCAAATGTGTTTATTTTAATAACTCCGAGTTGCTTTTGGTCTTAAATAGAGTTTAGCACGTGTTTCTATTTACCTCCGGAATTCTAGAGCTTTGCGCATAAAATTCGAGTGTGAAGGCGGGCAAAAATATATATTTATCACTGTCACTCATTTATGTCAAATTTTAATTAGTCTTTAATTGGTTTATCTCTAATGCATTTGGGAAGTTTTCGACAGATCCATGTTCGGCAAACGAAGCACTAGAACATACCAAAAATTATCAAAATTGAAAAAAAAAAATGATTGAAAGTATAATGGGACTTTAACATAGACTTTGAAGTCCTGATTTAGAAACACTTGATGTTAGCCTCTTTGTTTGATGTAGCAATGCCAGTTTAAGGGACTTATGGTAAGAAAGTTTGATGACGTGCTCCTATTTTGAATTCGGCTATAAAAGTGTGTCACAACCAGACACCGTCGTGATATGACAGATAATGTTGAAAGCGACGTTAAACCCGAACAAACAAACAAACAACATATTTGGTTTAAGCAATATTTATTTGATGTAATAGTTCAACATTTGTACAATTTTCATCGATATGATACAGGATCTGGCGGTAAGCAAAGGCTAAACTGGTTAAGTCATCTCTTGCGAAAGTCATATTTAATGTTCATTTACAATAAATGAGCCGCCTCGTGGGAAAAGCAACAATGTGGTTTCTGAACAGGTCTGACACAAACCGGCCTGCACAGTCACAGAAGCAGGCTAGAAGCTTGAAATTTTGGAGTTAAGTAAAGGAGGAATTGTACTATCCGAGTAGCGAAAACAAAGGCGCTGATCAGCTTCGCGGTTACCGCGAAGCTGATCTGCGTCTTTGTTTTCGCCTATGCAGATTGTTGGTTTTCCCATGAGGCGGCTCAAATACTTGTGGTGATCTACCAAAATCAGCTTAGTCGCAATTTTCATTTTGACGTTGACGTATTTCACTAAATAGCGTCTTTAACATTAGATTTTCCTTCTGACGGGAAAATAGGAACGGTGACTTGATGTAGTCTGTTTTGTTTTGTAATTCAGCCTGTCGGTTTTCCTCTGAAATTCGTTGATCGAACTGCTCCAAACGGATTATTTCTAACAATGCGATACTAGGATGCCCGTGTGCTTCTGTCTAAAGCAAAATGTTATCACGTGAGGTCAACCGACAATGTCAAAGGTGTGTTACATTAGGCCAGCACAATGCGTTAGTTTAATCAGCAATCAATCCAAGCACATTTTATAGCTTGTGGGTCAGCAACATTGAGATACTCATTACAAATATTCACAGACGGTTTTGCGTCTGGAAATAATGATTTTTCCAAAGTTTCTAGAGTCTTCTGAAAACCAGGGTTTAGTGCAACGCAGGGCCGCTGCTTCTTTACTAAATTGTAAGCCTGTCTGAGTAACAAATTTTCATATGACATAAGATACTGCATGGCAAACACAGCAGCACGTGACTTGCCCTCATAACTGTACACAAGAACTTTCCTACCACAGCGTCTCGCGGCTTCAATAAAACGATTCACCTCCTCAAAGTATTGCGCAACATCCTCTTTCTCGTCGTCGGCGACTGCTATAATCAGCCTCGAGCGAAAATGTTTGAAATCTGTTTGACACAAGCATGGACATTGTGTTTTTTTATTAGACGGTACCTGCATTTCACTCAAGTTACTGATGTCCACCAGTGATTCTACATCCAGACGACAGAGCCGACGCTCATTGTACGCGGATTCTATGCTTCCAACGAATAAATAGTCTGTCACTTGCGCGACCTGGTCGTCTCTGTACATGTCCATTGATAAAAGCTGGGCTATCTTTAGATTTTCGTCTTTGGTTAGTGAGATAGTCCTTCTGAGGTTCAACTTCTTTGATTGTCTGACACAGTCTGGGATGTCCTGTAAACTCAATGTATATGTAGCAGGTTTCTTAGCAGCCTGCTCAGGATCAGTTACTGGTGTCGGCTGTTTTGAATGTGTGAATGAGGTGGTGAACAAGTCGGGAACTTTAAGGTTGTTTCTTGAAAAATTGGCTTGATTTAAAGCCACCTTATCATTGGATTGCAGTTTTAATTGTACTTCTCCGTCGTTATCTCTGTGTTTATCGTCCACTTCCTGTGTTCTCGGCTTGGCGATGAAAGGTCCCACCAAGTTCGGACAGGAATTTGTAATGAGTGGCTTCTTACGATCACCGATTCGGGGCTCTTGTAAGGCAGAAACAGCTAGTATTGATGCCGTATGCTTATTTACAATGTTTGCGAACTTTGATTTTGTTATGTGTCTTGAATTGTCTTGATTAGAAGTAATTCTTGTGGTTATAGTGCCACAACTGTTGGGTCTGTTACCGTCACTGTAACGCCTGGTGTCCGTCTGCAAACAGAAGTTTTGTAATAATGTTGGTGAAAGGTTTGGGTTAACCAACACGGGTATGGCAGTAGGAGAAAGGGTAGGGCTTCGGTATGTCCGGTGTGAGGGCGAGAGCTCAGCTGAATCAACCGTTAGTTGTCGTGTTGAATATCGACTGAAGTAAGGACCGTTGTTTTGTCTAGAAATTGGAAACCCTTTCTCTGCACTGGACATCCTCTATCATCTGAAAATACATGTAATAATAACAACAATTATAATGAGAATTTTTAAAATAGGATATTTGTCGATTTCCATTAAATAGTATAATGGAATCCCTGTACTATTTTTTGTTGATAAAACAGTCTATTATTTTTCACCCTGTATACCGTTGATGCAACTGAATATGTTACGGCACAGATTGATGCAACATTTCACGAGGGTAGGGAAAAACGGAGAACGGTAAGTTGACGATTATTTCAATTTTACAGGCATAAATACGAGGATGTCTGGGTCGTGAGTTGTAGGGAGAACAAAGTACGGATGCTTTCAGTTTTTGCCATAAGAAGTTTGTTAGAAAACCTTACCTTGTGCTAGAAATTATACATTTTATTGGAGCAATATGCCACCAGAGACACGAAAATTGATTACGTTTGCTAATTGATCGAATCCTTCATCATCGTTTTTCAATGTCAAAGTTTCGGTATATACCGGAATCATTCCTTGTTTCATACCACCAAACGACAATCCCGAACTCAAACCGGCTTTTGTACAATACGGTGTTTACACACCTAGATTGGAACGTTTTGGAAACAACGTACGTCAATGTGTTTATTGCCTGGATGCAAGCTACGTCTAAGATGTGTTGTTAAAGAATGAGGCTACGTACGGCGGATCTTTGGGCCGAAAATGATATTTATTACGGCGGACAAATGGTAGAATGGAAATAATGTTCAACTTTAGACATTTTCTGCTGTGAATTGACAGATTCAATATCAATTTGGATAAACATATATTTTTTTTTATATATCGCTTAACATATTTGTTGCACTTATCTACACGCGTTGCAGAATTATTAATATACTTAAGGAATAAAGAAACGCAACAAACACTTTGGGTCACTGTAGTCAGGATGTGTGATGCAAGTCTGTGGTGAAACTGGTCTTACTACATGATCGCAATATCTTTACGTCAAATTACAGCAGTTAAAGCCTTTATGTCGGTTACGTTTGCTTGAAGGCGTGCGCATAACCTCACTGGCCTACAGTCTCGCACTCTGGAAACATGATCAATAAAAGTCAAATTTGAATCAAAACCAATTTTATTGTTTCCAAATCTGCTAAAAGTGATTGCAGAGGTGATCATTGACCGTGGGTAGCATTTGTTGTGATTTGGGACGTTTAACGCCACCTACGTCAATGCCAAAACAAATGTTAGGTGCACCATTACTACAGTAATTGTGGCGTCATTGTTGCTTGAAAAGCATGCCGTGTCGTCTTTTGGTTCGATGAATACCGTATTTATATACACAAAACGTCCACATCGAAAATTGTAAATGACGTTAATTGCTTATCATTCATTATTGTGCACTTTTTCAGTTTTGACGCAACATGGCATGACACCCAAGTATGCAATCACGCCAGTCTCAATGGCATATTTTCTAGTCGATGTCATATTACCAAGCATGTACAGTATTTGGAATATTCACCTTCGCCCCGACGATTGCGTAACAATTTGCTTTTTTCCATAGTTTTTGACGTTTTGACGTTAATTTTATCAACAAAATGACGTTTTCTCATTTCATCACATGCCACATGCAGTCTGCAAGACATTTCTACAAAAGATTTCATCAAAATGTTAAAAGCATACGTTACAGTTGAACTTTTATGTGTTGCGTATTTTAATTCCTTAAGTGAACCATATATACACATTGTACCTATCCACCCTAATGAAGCGAGTACCTTTAAGTTACATTTGACGGAAGGATAAATTTCCACAAATATTGCACAAATCGGGCATATAAAGTTTGAAAAGAATAAGATATATATGTTAGATCCTTTGGAAGCAGTGAAAACGTTGAAAGGTATGTAATATAATATGGGTCGCATCGTGAGAAAACCGGGTTTTTGCCTAATAGTATGCGAAAACAAAGGCGCAGATCAGCTTCGCAGTGACTGCGAAGCTGATCAGCGTCTTTGTTTTCGCTACACGGATATCACATGTTTTCTACTTCCTACATCTGAAATTTCAAGCTTCTAGCCATCTTCTGTGCTTGTACAGCTCGGTTAGTGTCAGACCTGGTTGGAAACCCCGAAGGCCGGTTTTCTCGCGTCGAGGCTAAATTATGATATGTGACGCCGGTAAAGATATTGCTATCATGTAGTAAGACACTTGCATCACACATCCTGACTACAGTGACCCAAAGTGTTTGTTGCGTTTCTTTATTCCTTAAGTATATTGATAATTCTGCAACGCGTGTGGAAACTTGCGCATGCGTCGAAATACTCCGGTCAAGATAAGCTTAAACCACTCTTGCTCAAGGAACTGCGGGAAGAAATTGCTCCAATTATTCAAATCATCTTTGAGCGCTCTCTCCAGACAGCCTACATTCTTTTCGACAGCGCATCTGCCTAGAATGTCCGTGAGGGCGTATGGCAGTATACGAAGATAGATAGATAGATAGATAGATAGATAGATAGATAGATAGATAGATAGATAGATAGATAGATAGATAGATAGATAGATAGATAGATAGATAGATAGATAGATAGATAGATAGATAGATAGATAGATAGATAGATAGATAGATAGATAGATAGATAGATAGATAGATAGATAGATAGATAGATAGATAGATAGATAGATAGATAGATAGATAGATAGATAGATAGATAGATAGATAGATAGATAGATAGATAGATAGATAGATAGATAGATAGATAGATAGATAGATAGATAGATAGATAGATAGATAGATAGATAGATAGATAGATAGATAGATAGATAGATAGATAGATAGATAGATAGATAGATAGATAGATAGATAGATAGATAGATAGATAGATAGATAGATAGATAGATAGATAGATAGATAGATAGATAGATAGATAGATAGATAGATAGATAGATAGATAGATAGATAGATAGATAGATAGATAGATAGATAGATAGATAGATAGATAGATAGATAGATAGATAGATAGATAGATAGATAGATAGATAGATAGATAGATAGATAGATAGATAGATAGATAGATAGATAGATAGATAGATAGATAGATAGATAGATAGATAGATAGATAGATAGATAGATAGATAGATAGATAGATAGATAGATAGATAGATAGATAGATAGATAGATAGATAGATAGATAGATAGATAGATAGATAGATAGATAGATAGATAGATAGATAGATAGATAGATAGATAGATAGATAGATAGATAGATAGATAGATAGATAGATAGATAGATAGATAGATAGATAGATAGATAGATAGATAGATAGATAGATAGATAGATAGATAGATAGATAGATAGATAGATAGATAGATAGATAGATAGATAGATAGATAGATAGATAGATAGATAGATAGATAGATAGATAGATAGATAGATAGATAGATAGATAGATAGATAGATAGATAGATAGATAGATAGATAGATAGATAGATAGATAGATAGATAGATAGATAGATAGATAGATAGATAGATAGATAGATAGATAGATAGATAGATAGATAGATAGATAGATAGATAGATAGATAGATAGATAGATAGATAGATAGATAGATAGATAGATAGATAGATAGATAGATAGATAGATAGATAGATAGATAGATAGATAGATAGATAGATAGATAGATAGATAGATAGATAGATAGATAGATAGATAGATAGATAGATAGATAGATAGATAGATAGATAGATAGATAGATAGATAGATAGATAGATAGATAGATAGATAGATAGATAGATAGATAGATAGATAGATAGATAGATAGATAAGTACAACAAATATGTTAAGCGATATATATATGTTTATCCAAATTGATATTGAATCTGTCAATTCACAGCAGAAAGTGTCTAAAATTGAACATTATTTCCATTCTGCGATTTGTCCGCCGTAAGAAATATCATTTTCGGCCCAAAGATCCGCCGTACGTAGCCTCATTCTTTAACAACACATCTTAGACGTAGCTTGCATCCAGGCAATGAACACCTTGACGTACGTTGTTTCCCAAACGTTCCAATCAAGGTGTGTAAACACCGTATTGTGCAAAAGTCGGCTTCAGGTCATGATTGTCGTTTGGTGGTATGAAACAAGGAATGATTCCGGTATATACCGAAACTTTGACATTGACAAACGATGATGAAGAATTCGATCAATTAGCAAACGTAATCAATTTTCGTGTCTCTGGTGGTATATTGCTCCAATAAAATGTATATTTTCTGTCACAAGGTAAGGATTTTTAACGAACTACTTATGGCAAAAAATGAAGGCATCCTTACTGTGGTTTCCCTAAAACTCACGACTCGACATCGTCACTTTAATTGAAATAATCGTCAACTTACCGTTTTACATTCCTCACTAACCTCGTGAAATGTTGCATCAATCTGTGCCGCAACATATTCAGTTGCATCAACGGTATACAGGGTGTTTTTAGTCATCTTGAAATATGCATGCATGGAAAGCTACGAATTGGCACACAAAATCGTGGGGGCAAACCCTCTTTCTCAATTTTTTTTTTTTTTTTTTTTTTTTTTTGATGAATGAAGACGGTTGTGTCTTCACTTTTATTTTTAAACAAAACGGCTTGAAATTTCGAACTTGCCAGTCCAAGTGTGCATGCACAATCATACGAATTAAGGAATCAAGATGTTACATGTACAATTTGGCTTAACCACTCAGTCAAACATTTTGACTTCCATGACACTTGTCGTTTGTTTGATTATTTGATTTTGTTGCTTTACGTCCCAATAAACAGATATGGTCATGCCGTTACGTTGATTCTGTTTCATGGAATTTCTACCCAAAATAAACAAGGAAAATGTCATACAACCACATATCAACCCCCCCCCCCCTCCCCACCACCACCCCCTTTGAATGTTTTCACTGCTTTCCAAATGATCTAACCTTTATGATATTTGCAGTCGTCATTATATACTACGTATTATGATAAAATCACGTTTCCTTGGATTAGTTCCATCGACACGTTTGTCTTTGAGATGTCTATGGGCTTGCATGTGTGATTATGAATGTGTGTGACAATGATACATTTTCACTGCAGGGCACAAGTACGGTTCGAAAAATAACTACATTTGAAAAAAAAAAAAAGAATGAAAAGAAAACAAACGCAAGACAAGGAACGTAATAGTGCATACAATGATATATAGTAACGTAACAAAAATAAAATGACAAGAAAAATTATAAACTGACTCCAATAGGTTTCGAACTCAGATCCCATGTTTCATGTTTCAAATGGCAGGCAGGCGTGTTAACCACTGCACCACTGAATACAACGAAGGTAATGGAATAAACCAATGCTGTTAATCAAAATCTTGTCACTATGTATTATGCCGCTTTTGCCATATAAAATTCTTAAACTGTAAGGTTTTCGACTGTTTCCGGTTTTCAAGAATACTATGTTGATTGATGTTGAACATTTTGAAAATATATTCAGCCCTATTTGTCAGCTTTCAGGAAAGGGATTCAGTACTACTAGCTATAACAGAGGAGTGGCATTGCATAGGGGTGAATATGTTGCTGCCATACTCATGGACCTATCCAAGGTCTTCGACTTCCTCCCACCAAACAAAAAAAAAAAAAACAACAAAAACTAAAGGCATATGGACTATCCTTAAATGCAGTTGAACTGATCAATGACTATCTATCCAATCGAAAGCGATGTGTTAGCATACGCCAGGGTCGCGTTTGTCTTGTACGTTAATGTGCGACTGACTTTTCAAGATTGACGTGTATGTATGGGTATGGGTATATACTCAGAGGATATTTTACTTTTTTGAATTGAATACCAAATATATTTAATCGAGTGTGTTGATTTTGTACATTTTCCCATTGAAGAGGCAGGCGGTGAAAATGCAAAACAAAAAAAATATTGAAAACACAAATATTTATGGTACACTCTTCCTTACGTTCTAAATAAAAAATTTAAGAACATGAACACCAATACTTTATGTTATTTCTTAAATAACGGAGTTAAAGGCGTTAGAATTTCTGACGTGAAACACTTTTTAATGACGTCAAGAGAATGGAAACGTCAGAAGTTATCAGAAATTTACAGTTAAAACGTCGGCTGATATCAATCACTTGTGAAAATCATCAGATATCTCAACATACACTTTACATAATTTACACCTATGTAATACATTTATCTTTTTTGCCATTGAAGATACGGTTAAACATCATTTCAAAATTCAATATTTATGAGCCGCGACGCGAGAAAACCGGTCGTCGGGGTTTCCAACCAGGTCTGACACAAACCGACATGTACAGTCCCAGAAGCAGCATAGAAGCTTGAAATTTCGGATTTAATAAGAAGAGAAAGTGTACTATCCGTGTAGCGAAAACAAAGGCGCTGATCAGCTTCGCAGTTACTGCGAAGCTGATCTGCGCCTTTGTTTTCGCATAGGCAAAAATCCGGTTTTCTTGTGACGCGGCTCATTTGATAATGCAACATTCATCTGTCTGGGCCTACCAGTTATCGCCAGTACTGAACAACTTTTTTCAGCGTACTGCTAAATAGACTCCATAAAAAAGGAAGAATAAAAACGAATGAAGAAAGAAAAGAAACTTATTATGATAACAGGAAAAAAAATGAATAGCGGATATGCGGCGAGATTCGAACCTGTATGAGTCTGATTAGAAGACCGATGCTTAACACACTGAGCTAATGGGGCCGACAGACTTTTAACGGCATTACTCATGTTATCATTAATATTTATGGTCTATAAATAATAATCTTAAAATAGTTGCCATTATCGGCTGGTTTCCCGTTATCAGGTTTATGTTATATGTAAATATATTCGGAATAGGAACCAGTGCCATGCTTAATTGATACCGAATCATTTTCCCGCCCTTGATTACTAGAAGAGAAAAGAGAATCAGGCTATCTCGGCTTCATTCGCACCTTCGAGGTTATCATAAAAAAAAAAAAACTATTGAAGTGACCACGGCAGTGTAGCGCTAAATACAAACCGCGATGAACTATTATTATTATGAAGAACAGACAGGCACTACAGGCATAATCAATGATAGAAATCATGTCTTAAGCATGTCGTTTATAGATTAGAAACCGAAATAACAATTTTTATCGAAATAATTGGGGACGAATATGCCTAAGGCTTGCAAAGACCGCAGACTGATGACCGCCGACCGAATCACTACCCATGGCCTCTAAGCAGTCTTTTTAATTTGAAACGTTAGTAACTTTCAAACTTTTAAGTGTCCCAGTTGAAAAAACAATCGATTTACTTTTTGTATGTCTACAGCTTTACATCCTAAAATAATCATATTGACGAATAAACAATCTTTTAAAACCGGACTTCTTTTTTTCTCGGATGAATATCTATATGGGCCTTTTCCATTACAGTTATAGCTATAGAATAATACATTGAAGAGTTGAGGCTATAAAAATCGGTTGCTCGGGTTAATCTTTTACACTACAGAGTATATAAATCATGACCCTGGGATTTACTATTTTATGGCACGGCCAGCTTAAGTTGCCAATGCATTTGACTAGAGAAAGTTGGTCAAATGTAATTAAATGGGGGAAATATTGCTGGGAGTAGGCAAATGAACGGAATATTTATGTTTATAAAAACATTGTCCCAATGTAATTGTCTGCATGTGGAGCATCTTTAGGAAGTTGGAAGGAAAGAGTAAATAAATAATCTAGATACATGTAACATGATCAAGATGGCCGCTATGCCCATATATGTTAAAAACCTTTATTGAGTTCTTTTCCAGAACCCAAATGCCTAGAATCTTGAAACTTGGCATGTAGCATCCACTTTTATGTAAGGTCCACAATGTATAACCCTTGGATGACCTTCACCTATTCTATGGCAAGGTCAACCGGGGGCGTGCGTGCGTGCATGTATGTAAGAAGTAAGAAATAAGAACTAAAGAAGTAACTAAGAAGTCAGAACTAAGAACTAAGAATAGTAAGAACTAAAATGTCAGAAATAAGAAGCCCCTATCCGGCTTTCGGCAATACTGCAGTACAGACATTTCAGTTATTTAACATCAGAGTTCGATCGATACTATCCATAAAGGGTAAGATACTTATGGTCCAAGCTCGGATGTTGTCTGGTAAGTACTAAGATAATTGTAGCGTGGTGTATCCATGTATATTATTCAGATATATTTATTTAGATAGTTATTTATTTATCAAAATCATTACCACTGTTGTTCTGGTTTATATTTGTTTCTTCGTGAACAATAAGCATTGGCATTGGTGACCATATCAACAACATCGACGCTTAGTGTCCATCGACGACAATAAGCGTAGCGACTGCAACGCTTATTGTCGGTCGATATGAACAATAAGCGTTGCTGTCGCTCCGCTTATTGTCGTTCGTGGACAATAAGCGTCGATGGACAATAAGCGGTTCTACAGCGCATACCTTACTGGGCAAAATGAAATGAGTTTAAACATGTCTTTATATTTGTATCTTCATATTTTGGTTCTCTGTATTTGTATTTGCATTTTGTTTATATATGCATGCATGCTCTCGAAAGAGGAAATAAAGAAAACAACAACAACAGCCATGGCCATCATCTTGGTCATGTGACCTTGACCATTTATACAAACTTTCATTGTCCCTTCCTAACGATGCTCCATATAAAGTTTGGTTTTGATTGGCAAAGCGGTTTCAGAGCAGATGATGTTTGTATATTATGATGATGTACATGTATATAGCCCGGCAGGGGCAGACAACCCCCTAGAGACAAATTGTTTTCATAAACAAAAATATTCTGTCTATTTGCCCATTTCCTGCAAGTTTTGCCCCTTAAATCGCATTTTAACAATTTTCCCCATTCAAATGCATGGACGACCTATGTTGACCTTGCCATAAAATAGGTCAAGGTCATCTAAGGGTCATGATTTATACAAACTTGTAGAACTCCATTGCCTGATGCTTCATGCCACGTTTCAAAATTAAAGGCCATCGGGTTCTGGAGAAGAAGATTTTTGAAAATTTTTGCTATTTATAGCCATGGCGGCCATCTTGGTCATGTGACCTTGACCATTTATACAAACTTTCATTGCCCCTTCCTAACGATGCTCCATATAAAGTTTGGCTTTGATTTGCCAAGCGGTTTCAGAGAAGATGCTTGAATATTATGGTCATATACATGTATATAGCCCCGGGGCAGGGGCAGACAACCCCCTGGGGACATTTTTTTTTCATAAACATAAATATTCTGTCCATCTGCCTATTTCATGCAAGGTTTGCCCCTCAAATCATATTTTATCAATTTTCCCCATTCAAATGCATGGGCGACCTATATTGACCTTGCCATCTTGGTCATGTGACCTTGACCATTTATACATACATACAGGGCAGACAACCCCCTGGGGACAAAATATTTTCATAAACATAAATATTCTGTCCATCTGCCTATTTCCTGCAAGTTTTGCCCCTCAAATCATATTTTATCAATTTTATCATTTAAATGCATGGGCGACCTATATTGACCTTGCCATAAAATAGACCAAGTTCATTCCAGAGTCATGATTTATACAAGCTTTGTAGAGCTCTAATGCCTGATGCTTTATGCCAAGTTTAAAAATCATAGGCCTTCTGATTCTGGAGAAGAAGCCTTTTGAAGATTTTTGTTATTTATAGCCATGGCGGCCATCTTGGTCATGTGACCTGGAACATTTATATAAATTTTCGTTCCCCCTTTCTAAGGATGCTCCACATGAAGTTTGGCTTTGATTGGCCAAGCGGTTTCAGAGGAGAAGATGTTTGAAAAGTGTGAACGACGACGACGACGGACGACGGCGCATGGGTATACTATAAGCACACCTGTGAGCCTTCGGCTCAGGTGAGCTAACAACACTACCCTAAAACTATATGGTAAAAACCCTTCAAAATCTTCTCCTCTGGAAAATGAAACTTGACATGAAGACTCAAGTACTACCATGTGTATATAAATTATGACCCTGTGATGACCTTGACCTATTTTACGGCAAGGTCAACATAGGTCGCCAGTGCATTTGAATGTGGAAAACTTTTAAAATGTCATTTAAAGTGAAAGTCTTGCAGGAAATGGGCAGTAAGACTGAATATTAATGATTCTGAAAACAATTGGGCCCCAGGGGCTCATATGCCCCCACCCCGAGGCATTATATATGTATATTACCATAATATTCAAACACCTTCTTCTCTGAAACAGCTCGGCCAATCAAAGCCAAACTTTATGTAGAGCATCGTTATGAAAAGGGAAAGAAAGCTAATATAAATGATCAAGGTCACATGACCAAGATGGCCACCATGGCTATAAATAGCGAAACCTTTATAAATCTTCTTGTGCAGAACCGGAAGACTTATGATTTTGAAACTTTGCCTAAAGCATCAGTGAATGGAGCCCTACAAAGTTTGTATAATCATGACCCCCGGATGACCTTGACATATTTTATGGCAAGGTCAGCTGAGGTCGCATATCCCAGATCTCAGGTGAGCTTTTACAGGACCATTGGTCCTCTAGTAGGTTTTGTTTCTGGTTAAAATGTTCATGATAATACTTGTGAAACATCGGTTGAATATAATTTTCCATCCTCTGTTTGCACGTTCCTGCAGACGTGATGCTGTTTTGTCTTCCATTATTGATCGTCCACAGCTATTCATTAATGGATAATAAAAGACTAAATAGCGCTACCTGGCAACGGAATTTAATTATGTCTCGCGCATTTAACAGTAAAAGTCTTCTGGCATATGCAGATATATTTGAAGGAATATATCTTTAACAAAAACTACCTTTCAATATATCAGAACGCAATCACAATAATCGGCTGCTGGAAAAGTGATTTTATCACTTAGCCGGATGAAACTAACATACGTCGTTAAAATGTATGTCTTCCTTGCATTCAATATTCAAAATAAAAAATCATCAAGGTATAAGATATATGTAAACAAACAGAATTAGCATACAAAAATCGGTCGTGCCGCGACCGGGAATCGAACCACGGACCTCCTGCATTCCGGACAGACGTGCTAACCACCGCGGTCTTCCGATTCTGTACGCCAATTTTAGCATCTATAAACCTTTGACGTCATTGACGCTATTTAGCGGCCTATTATTTACCGCAGCTCGATTTTGACCTCAGGTGCGTCAAAAGATCGACGAGTCCAAGAAGTAGCACGTGAAAGGTAAATCAGTACGAAATGGCTCAAGTTTTCCGTTACACTTCGGTTGCCCGCACAGTAAATATTTGTACTGTTTCTTTCACGTGTAACTGAGTAGACTCGTCGATCTTTGACGCATCCGAGGTCAAAATCGAACTTATATCTAGACAGAGTGTCTTTCATATTTTCATCGATCGATGCAGGGTGTTACTGTTATGAATTCCTGAAAGTTTACGGTTTAATTGTATTTACCAACAATGTTCGCTAGTGTCAGCCTACAACTCTTACAATACATGTAATAAATGTTTGTCTATTGCCTACAATAATATGGTTTATAACAGTGACGTCAATAGGATTTGTAAAGATCGATAAATATATGTCGCAGTACATTTATAATGCCATTTTGTAAACATGTCGTGTCAAAGGTCATTTCGGTCCCGTGTGCCGTTAACTAAATAGTTAAAACGGGACAATGCTGGTCATGAGGCGGCGACAATAAACAATGCGGTCACAGTAACTACTTTATTTCGTATCCAATACCAAAAAATACCATAAAATTTAAGAGACAAGTATATTCAGTAATGCCAAACAAATCAGACCAACAAACTGAGACAAATTTAGGCGACATAAGACACCCTGTATACCGTTGATGCAACTGAATATGTTACGGCACAGATTGATGCAACATTTCATGAGGTTAGTGAGGAATGTAAAACGATAAGTTGACTATTATTTCAATTTTACATGCATTAATGTGACGATGTCGAGTCGTGAATTTTAGGGAAACCACAGTAAGGATGCTTTCATTTTTAGCCATAAGTAGTTCGTTAAAAAACCTTACCTTGTGACAGAAAATATACATTTTATTGGAGAAATATGCCACCAGAGACACGAAAATTGATTACGTTTGCTAATTGCTCGAATTCTTCATCATCGTTTGTCAATGTCAAAGTTTCGGTATATACCGGAATCATTCCTTGTTTCATACCACCAAAAGACAATCATAAACTCAAGCCGACTTTTGCACAATACAGTGTTTACACACCTAGATTGGAACGTTTGGGAAACAACGTACGTCAATGTGTTCATTGCCTGGATGCAAGCTACGTCTAAGATGTGTTGTTAAAGAATGAGGCTACGTACGGCGGATCTTTGGGCCGAAAATGATATTTCTTACGGCGGACAAATCGTGAAATGGAAATAATGTTAAATTTTAGACATTTTCTGCTGTGAAATGACAGATTCAATATCAATTAGGATAAACATATATCGCTTAACATATTTGTTGTACTTATCTACACGCGTTGCAGAATTATTAATAGACTTAAGGAAACACTTTGGGCTCGGGGGGGGGGGGGCAACTACCTATATATGACGTAGTAGGGTTGTGCCGCCCGAATAGCCCCCTTTTTCAGCCTCGCCAGATATATGAATAGGTTATTTTTTTTTTAAGTCAAAATATATGAATAGGTTACCTTTTTCAAGTCAAAATATATCAATGGCCCCATTTTTCCATATTTAGTCTATGAATGACCAAATTGTTCGGACATCCATGTTTAAGAGCACTTTTTTGCTGACATACACAGCTCAGAAAGTCGAAATATTTGTATATACTCGTAATTGTGTATAGGTCAAAATTTTGTACAATCAAATATATGAATGGATCACTTTTTTCGAAGGCATGATATATGAATAGGTCCCTTTTTTCGATTACCAGATATATGAATAGGGTATGTTTTAAAGTATCGGGCGGCACGTCCGTACCAAAATTACCTCCGAGTTACCTACCCCCCCCCCCCCCGAGACTTTGGGTCAGTGTAGTCAGGATGTGTGATGCAAGTCTGTGGTGAAACTGGTCTTACTACATGATTGCAGTATCTTTACGTCACATACATTTGAGCCACCGCATGAGAAAACTAACAATTTGCATATGCAAAAACAAAGGCACAAACCAGCTTCCCGATAACCGAGAAGCTGATCAGCGTCTTTGTTTTCGCTACGCAGATAGTACAATTCCTCTTTTTCTTAAATCCAAAATTTCAAGAGTCTAGCCTGCTTCTGTGACTGTACAGCCTGGTTTGTGTCGGACGTGGTCGGAACTCCAAATTGTTGGTTTTCTCATGCACAGGCTCATTTATAATTGAGCCTCGACGCCAGAAAACCGGCCTTCGGGTTTCCAACCAGGTCTGACACTAATCGAGTTGTACATAGGCGAGACGCTAGATTCTGTATCTACCGTATTTAACGAAATCGCACAACACCCTCCACATACTTTGTTTGCAGTATGCAATTGGTCCATTGGTCATCCTAGATGAGTTCCAGTCACGTTGTTGCCCCGGCAAGTGGTGCACAATATTTCTGTAGCTCGTTTCATAAGTTACATGTTCAAAATATATTTGTACCAACAAAATTGCGAAACCTACTATGCTGCATCCACTTTAATCATGCAACAACACTAATTATATCACGTACTCGAACAATTTAACGGACATGCTTTTTGATCTTTAAAAGTTGAAAATAGACATTGTACGATGTTACAAACGTTACTTCTACATCTATGGCGTGAAAATAGGGGTTTGGGTTCAAAAACGTTTTTGTTTTTGACATTTCTTCCTTCATATTCTAAAAACGATAGGTCCTTTCTTACTGACCAATAGTTCAGCTTGGCTATTACACAAAATCATATATTTATATTAAATATTTAATTTATTTTATTTAAATAATTTAACATTTCCTAAGGGTACCGCCATATGCTGTAACATTTGAAAAGTAGGCGTTTCAACAAAATATCAAAATGAATAACTGTTATATGTTTGTGTAAATTATTTAGTTCTATTGTACACACCCTATGATAAATACATGTTTAGTGTGCTAAAATACACAGCCTGTGACTTGCAAGTATGTTCATGGTAACGTATGTAACACCATAATGTTCAAACATGGGTAGATTTCATTTTGGTGATTATTAATGTATATATTGTGAGCCGCTTCATGCAAAAACCAGATTCTTCCTATATGAAAACAAAGATGCAGTTACTGCACAGCTGATCAGCACACTTGTTTACTCTACATAGATAATTCAAACTTCTTAAATCCGAAATTTCAAGCGTCTTAATTCTGTAACTGTGTAGAAGGAATATTGTCGGAAGAGGGGTTTTAGCGCGCTGCGGCTCATAATTATCTGCAAAGGTTTTCGCATAGAGCACAGTAAGGTGTTTGGAATATGTTGACCCACTGGTGACTTGTCAGTATGCTCATGGTAACGTATGTAACACCGTGAGCCATCGTTAAAGCGTCCGCTCCCGATTGCGAGTTTGTGTTGTTCGACCTCTTCGGTGCCATTTTGTGTCCTTGAACAAGATCCACGATCCACTATGAATCTTTCACATGTGCGAACCTAATGACTTTGGAAGACAAAGACTTCGCAAATATCACACTGACAGTCGCATCCAACTAGATGCGGATATTATCCTCAAACTCCTGGACCCATTTATTTTATACTATATGTGGTATTCCTTACAGCTTGTGTGCGCCTTTCGAAACTATTGATTTGGCGTAGTGTGTGATATATACCTGTAGAGTAAATCCATCAGATCGGATGAACGAGAAAGAAGGACATTATCTAGCCCTGCGACACCAGTTCCCTGGGAGTGGCAAAATCCAATGTAAAGCAGTAATAACACAAAATGTGAATTTCTTGAGGGCCCTCGGTGTGAAATCCGAACATAGAACAGGATGTGCAAAGAACGTGTATGCATTTTTACAGAAAATGCTTTCTTGCCAGGATGACATAACTGCACTTTAGACAATGAAGACACAGATACGCGAATTTTCATAACAACCACGATGCTTCTGACAGTACAATCATCTGAATCAGATGTCTTGGTTTTATGCTGCTGTCTATTCTAGCCAAATGATTGTAATACATTATGGTTCCACGCTGGAAATCCTGAAAAAGCACGGTACTAGCAGTCTGTCGTTTTGAGCAAGCCTTGATGGCCTGATGAGACTCTCGACCATTCCATATCTTCAATAAAATAGAAGTTATAACTACACAATAAGGCAGTTTAGGTGAGACTCCTCACAATGGCATTGGTAAAACAAAAGCTTGGAATGTTGCTGAGAAAAGCGATCAATCAAAAACTACATTGTGCAAACAGACGATAACACTCCCCACAGCACAGGTGTATGAAAAACCTTTTGCCGATTCTGTTCATCTGCTGGGCAATCTGGTTCAAGTGTAAATAGTGTCCGTCACTTGTCCTGTTGCCAATAGCGTTACACAAATGAAAATGTACCACCAAAGCATGATCGTTTGATGACACATCTATAACGTGAAAACTTCAAAAACATGTTTTCAGCCTTAGCAGAAACGCTCAACCGTATCAGTCTAAGCAGAATCCCTCAGAAGGTTGGTCGGTGGGAATATGGGCCCCACTCATCGGTTCCTTAAGAAATAGATGGGCTTCTTTTGCCTACAAGCATAGCTTGCACGCTACTTACTGACCATCTTATTACTGGTTAACCGCTCAGGTCTGAGCCTGACCAGGAAAAGTGTTTTAAAATCGTATAAGCCGTAGTGGCTTACTTGGGTGGTTATATATGGATATCATGGCATCCGATTTTCGGGCAAAAGTCCCATAAAATGGAGTAAACGTCTCAATATGACAATAGCTGTTGACTAGGCTGTTAAGCATCAGCTCAAAGCAAACAAAACAACCGCATCAGGCAATGTCTGGAACATCAATGGTACTTATAATGAAGCAGTGCTCATGACCAAGGACTTATCAATTTTTTTTCCGTTTAACGTCCCTTTCAATATTATTTCAGCTCATATGAGACGGGGCAACCGGTAGGTGGGTCGAATACGGGAGAACCCCGAGAAAAAAAACCACCTGGCACACGCGCAAGTTGGCTTGTCTCACATGTGCCCCGAACCCAGACAAAATGAACTAGCATGCGCAGAGTTGTGCTTTTGTATGACTGCGAGTCATTTCATAATCCGGAGATCGGAAAACAATCTTAAGGTGACGATTATTATATCTTATTACTATTTGTTTTCTTTAGGTTTTAACACCTAAAATTTTAAGTGAAAAATGTGTTACATACGTTACCATTAAATCGCCCGTCATCCGCATTGATATTTCCTTACTAATATTGGCAAGCATTGTGAAAGGTAACTTAAGAAATAGTGACCGACGGTGTTGATAATGTCATTTCATAACACTGGATACTAACAATTGTGTAAAAACATGCTTTGGGATTTTGTGGTTTGGGTGTGCGCGGTTTAAGTTCACTGACAACCGGATTGCACTCTTGAATATTTTTGCTATATCTTATATGATTTCTAAATTAATGCTAAATCATAATTACATACAACGATGAGCATTTTATCGGCATTAAAATCATTAAAACTGATTTTTGATATTTAATAATTATGTGTTACATACGTTACCATATTTACCAATCAAAAATACAAAAATTTCTGGCAAAGCAGTGAGCATTTAACTTAAAGAAGGCATATATGTTATTGATCTACAACAAGATGATTGTATATTTTTCTTCTTTTCTTCAAACTTGTCTGTTCATAGTTGACTTTGAAAACTTTATTCTTTCATAATCTGAGGTTAGTTACTGTGGACTACATGCAATAACTTTCGACTAAGGAATGACATGATGATTAATTTTTTTCAGGTTTGTAAAAGAAAAGGAATACGTGTCTTTTAGACCAGTGTATCTAAAATATAAATGTGCAAAGACAAGTATATTGAAATAGCTTACCGTTCTGTAATTAAACTCTGAACAGTCTGTTTTGAAAATGTAACATACGTAACACCATCGATGCATATATGTGATTAAAAGTATCAACATATGTGCCAGTAACATTCTTTCATCAGATGACATTAATATATTTAGGTTTGGAATTCATTTTAGAGATTCATAGTGCATTTTTCAAACTTAAGTGTATTTCTGTTTTGAATGGGCAACATACGACGTGCGTAACGGCTTCTGTAGGGCAAATGCACCATACCATTGGGCGACAACGTGCATAGAAAATCTTTATATTGATCAACGAAGACACCCGTAGTGTATTAAAAGTGAAATTTGCAAAGAGAATTATATTAAAATAGCTTATTGTTCTGTAATTAACATTTACACAGGCTGTTTTGAGAATGTAACATACGTAACACCATCGATGCATGAAAATGATTAAATATATCAATATATGTGCCCGTAACATTCTTTCATCAGATGATATTGATACATTTAGGTTTGGAATTCAGATTAGAGATTCATAGTGTATTTTACAAACTTAGAGCTTATTTCTGGTTTGAATGGGTAACATACGTAACGGCTTCTGGAGGACAAATGCACCAGATCACAGGGCGACAACGTGCCTAGAAGCTCTTTATATTGATCAAAGAAGCCACCCATAGTATCAAACCTAGTATGTGGAGGGTGTTGTGCGAAACGAAAAATTTCCCTACCCACCGTCTCCTCTAACAAGCAGAAGATGGCTAGAAGCTTGAAATTTCAGATGTAGGAAGTAGAAAACATGTGCTATCCGAGTAGCGAAAACAAAGACGCTGATCAGCTTCGCAGTTACTTCGCTTTGTTTTCGCATAGGCAAAAATCCGGTTTTCTCACGATGCGACCCATATTATATCATATACCTTTGAACGTTTTCACTGCTTCCAAAGGATCTAACTTATATATTTTATTCTTTTCAAACTTTATTATCTTTAGACTCATGAAATAAAATGCCCGATTTGTGCAGTATTTGTGGAAATTTATCGTTCCGTCAAATGTAAGGTACTCACTGCATTAGGGTGGATAGGTACAATGTGTACATATGGTTCCATACTCTTCATCAGACTTAAGGAATTAAAATACGCAACACATAAAAGTTCAACTGCATTTAACATTTTGATGAAATCTTTTTTTAGAAATGTCTTGCAGACTGCATGTGGCATGTGATGAAATGAGAAAACGTCATTTTGTTGATAAAATTAACGTCAAAACGTCAACAACCATGAAAAAAGCAAATTGTTACGCAAGCGTCGGGGCGAATGTGAATATTCCAAATACTGTACATGCTTGGTAATATGACATCGACTGGAAAATATGCCATTAAGACTGGCGTGATTGCATACTTAGGTGTCATGCCATGTTGCGTCAAAACTTGCTAACGGAATGTAAAAGTGCACAATAATGAATGATAAGCAATTAACGTCATTTACAATTTTCGATGTGTTTATACAAAACCAAAAGACGACACGACATGCTTTCCAAGCAACAATGACGCCACAATTAATCTTCGTTGTTTCCCAAACGTTCCAATCTAGGTGTGTAAACACCGTATTGTACAAAAGCCGGTTTGAGTTCGGGATTGTCGTTTGGTGGTATGAAACTAGGAATGATTCCGGTATATACCGAAACTTTGACATTGAAAAACGATGATGAAGGATTCGAGCAATTAGTAAACGTAATCAATTTTCGTGTCTCTGGTAGCATATTCCTCCAATAAAATGTATATTTTCTATCACAAGGTAAGGTTTTTTAACGAACTACGTATGGCAAAAAATGAAAGCATCCTTACTGTGGTTTCCCTAAAATTCACGACTCGACATCATAATTTCTATCACAAGGTAAGGTTTTTTAACAAACTTCTTATGGAAAAAACTGAAAGCATCCTTACTTTGTTTTCCCTACAACTCACGACCCAGACATCCTCGCATTTATGCTGGTAAAATTGAAATAATCGTCAACTTACCGTTCTCCATTTTTCCCTACCCTCGTGAAATGTTGCATCAGTCTGTGCCGTAACATATTCAGTTGCATCAACGGTATACAGGGTGTAAGATGACCGGCTGGTAGAAGCAGACAATTTAAGTGTGTTTTCTAGTGACACTGATTATGGTTTATCGCAGAGCATAAACATGCAACAACTAAAAAACCATTTTGAACAGGAATTTTCTGTACAAAGATTTCATGGAAGGAAGGTAATAATTTGGTTTGAACAATATTTATTCGAAATCAGGTCATGTACATACAATACATAATATCATATTATATAGGATTTGATAAAAAAAAAAAAAAAAAAAAAAAAAAAAGTAAACGCTCATAATCCCTCGTACGCATTGGAATGCCTGTGGTGTATGCAGATGATAAGTGAAAAATGGTATGCATAGAGCTGTGAAATAAGAAGAGTGGGGTACATGCAAATAATAACAAAAAAGAAGAATAAAAGAAGAAGAGAAGGTAATAATGTTCCCGCAAACATTTCTAATTCATAGTAAATACAAATTACAATTAGGAATTCAACAATAACATTGTCATTATTCAATTTTTCTCACGTGTAATATTAATGACAGCTTAAAATATAAAGAGTAATTTGTAATAACAATGTGAAGGTCAGAATATCTCATAAACGTTCATAAACTTAATTTTCAGATATTTCTATATCTTTGCAACGGAGTAGCATGAGCATGCTTTAAAGAGGGGGGTAGCATGCTTTAAAATGGGGAGGTAGCATTTTGACCGCGAAGTTCAGCGCTCGAAACGTCTATACTGGTATAATCTCCAATCCCAACTGATTGAAGAATGTAATAATAGTAATGACAACTTTTGGCGGACAATCGGTAGGGTTGGGGTAGGTCACTCCCAAAACCGCCGTATTCCAATGGAGGTAGTGCTAGAAAACGGATCAATTTCAAATGATACACAGAGTGTCCTTGAAAAATGGAAACGTGACTTTAGCTCATTGCTTAATGTCCAACATTGCACAGAATCGGCGTCAAACAACGGCAATTCGCATCAAAACCCTTGTCAAACAGACATAGACCCTATGTTCAATGCTCATATTTCGGTAATGGAGGTTAAAAAAGCAGTTGATAGTGCTAAACGGGGAAAGGCTTGTGGGATAGATGGCATTCCGACAGAGGTATTGCGTAATGTTCCTTCCGTTTCCTTTCTCCATATCATTTTCAATATATGCTTTGAAAAGGGTACTGTTCCGTCTTTATGGAGTAAATGCATAATAAGCCCTATCCCAAAGTCCAGCACGACCGATCCGCGTAATCCATTATCGTACCGTGGAATAGCACTGGCTTCCTCTATGTATAAGTTGTAGTGCTTTATTTTGAACGATCGAATAAGTTCTTGGTGCGAGGCAAACGGTAAAGTCGTTGACGAGCAAAATGGCTTCCGGAAACATAGAAGTACAATTCGACACAAAAAACTATACGGAATTTCAAGTGCGGTGAAAATAGCTTGTTAGTAACTGAAAGGTAAACGTATCTAGGCATTGCACTAACAGAATTCCTAGATTTTAACATTACGACAAAAGTCGTCGCTCAAAGCGCAGGTCGAGCTCTAGGGCTTTTGATTGCGAAATTTAAATGCATGGGAGGCATGCCGTATGACGTTTTTACAAGATTATACGACACAATGGTTTGGCCGGTGATAAGTTACGGGGCTTCAGTATGGGGCATAAAGTCTTTTACATGTATCAACGCCGTACAAAATAGAGCGATGCGATTCTTCCTTGGCACTGGTAAATACACGCCAAACGCTGCAGTCTCCGGGGATATGGGCTGGCAGCCGGTACAAATAAAGTTATGGAAATCTATCAGCATTCATTGGCACCGCATGGTCCATATGAACGATAACCGTGTCAATAAACGGATTTTCTTATGGAGTGATACAAAGTCAGGTAGGGGCTGCAAAAATCACACGTTCCATGTCAAGGAGAATCTGAGAAAATTTGGCCTTGGACGGTACTCCGACGTAAGAGGGTCTTTCTCCAAGAAGGCGCTGATCTCGGATACAGAGGAAACCATGATGCTTGATTTTATTGCGGAATGGTCGCTTACTGTCAGACGTGAGTCAGGTCGGACGAGGAACGGTCGAAACAAACTTCGAACTTATCGATTGTTTAAGTCTGAGTACAAAACCGAAGCGTACTGCAAATTACTCCTTCCGCTTAGTCATAGGTCAGCGTTCGCGAAGTTTAGATGCGGTGTAGCTCCCATAAGGATAGAAACAGGTAGATACGAAAACATCGATCTTGAGCATCGGCTTTGTCACTTTTGTAATGTTATAGAGGACGAAATGCACGTCATTCTGGACTGTTCCCATTATAATGACCTTAGAACTACTTTGATATCCAAAGCTACATCTGTATTAACGATCTAAGTCATGCTGAAAAAATGCAGTTTTTATTCAGCAATACTAATTTGATCCGTTTGTGTGCCAAAACTTGCTTCAAAATTTTACAGAAAAGAAATGCCGCCTTTTATAAGTAGTGTTTATACATGTTTTTAAATCTCATAAGTTGTTCCTCTGTATATCTTAAACTAATATTATAGTATTTTAATCTTTGTTCGCCAAACTTATTTTACGCATTTATATTGTGTAGTACATGTACGCGTAAATTCTTACCGATTCGTTTTATCCAAGTGCTGTAATGGTGCCAAAACCGATTTTACTTTTAATTTATACTTATATATAAGTATATATAGAGACTTTTAAAAGATGTTAATATCAATCAGTATAAAGTTATACAGTTTTGACAGACAATGAACTCAGTTTACCATTATTTCAAGTTTCTAGTGTGCACATCAGTGGACCCCCGCTTGCTCTGGGCACACTCGTTCCTGGAGATGTGGGTGGTGGCTCGTGGAGAAGCTATAATGTGACGCTCCGGTGCCAGGTCTTGGTGAGTAAGTACCTGAAGACTCGCGGACTCGCTCCTTTAGGTCTACTGGTGTGTACATTTTGCAGCATACATTATTTAGGTTAATCAAGATTGGTTTGCTTTCCATATTTTATCTTGCAATCTTGTTGACTTAAAACTTTTAGTGGCTTAACGACACTTTGTTTATATTTTTCTCAGTTTTATTATGTATGAATGCTTCTCTTGTTTCATAATTATGACTCTGTTACATTCTGTTTCTTAGGTTTTATCTGATGTATATTCTGAAATATGTGTGATGCATGTATCTTGTTTTTAAAAGCAGCATATAGTGTCTCGTAAGTCTATATAGACTGGATATCAAATATATTTTAGCTTGTTATAAATATGTATATATATATTGTATGTATTTGATATGTGACACTCTAATAAACTATTAAACTGCTTTAAAATGGGACATTAGACGACCAATAATATTTCTGAATGGGAATGAAAATGAAATGCATCACAGATTTTATATGAATATACATAATTATTCAAATAATATTGCAAATTTATTAGTAAAATTGACTTCCAGTCGTCAATTGGTACGCTCTTAAAACTTTGTCTCCGATTTTTTGTAATCATGGTTTTTTTTTTTTTGTTTTTTGGTTTTTTTTTTTTTTTTTTTTTTTTTTTTTTTTTTTTTTTTTTTTTTTTGTTTTGTTTTTTGTTGTTTTTTTTAATCTGACAATCTGTACTCTACAACTGGTATTTTACTGATAATAACGCTCATGACGTAAGGCAAAAAATAAGAGGTTTTCATTTTATATGAGTGCCTGTAAAATCCCAAAACACGGGCCCATCATATGACATTCTTTGATTTCTGTGTATACAAAATCAGTAAAATAGTTTACTTCAAGCAGTCTGACCCAGTAAAATCCTCCATATTTACACCGATCAAGTATTACATCGTCAAAATTGTCAAATGGTTTATCATTGTGCCCCAGCGGTGTACAAATTAACCATTTCCCAGGCGTTTGGATGATTGAAGCCAGTAATTCATATAACTAAAGAACACGTTTCATGGCATGTTTGTATATTCATTTCGAACATCAATCATGATGATAGCAAACTTGAACAAGGGACCAATGGTCCTGTAAACCTGAGATCTGCTGTATATACCAATAAACATGTTTGAATATTATGGAAAATAGCCCCAGTAAAGGGGCCCTGGGGCCATTTTTTTTTTCAGAATAATCAATATCCTTTCTATTTGCCAATTTCCTGCAAGTTTTTCCCTTCAAATGCATAGGCGATCCATGTTGACCTTGCCCTAAAACAGGTTCAGGTCATCACAGGGTCATGATTTATATATACATTGGAGTTTACTTTACTCGCTACTGCTTCGTGTCATGTTTCGTTGAAATCATTCCACCTTTTCTGGAGAAGATTTTTGAAGGAGTTTTACCATATTTGGACATGGCGGCCGTCTTGGTCAAGTGACCTGGATTATTTATATATATATTGGTCCCCCCTTCTAAAAGATGGTTCACATAAAATTTGGCTTTGATTGGCAAGCGTTTTCAGAGAAGATGTTTGAATATAATGGTAATATTATACAATTATTGACTTCAATGAGCTAGATATAAGGGTTTATCTACCTGAAAAAGTGATATTCACCGAGACCGCAGACTTTTGAGGGTAGATAAATCCTTATATCTACCGAAATTGAAGTCAATAACTGTTTTGTTATATGAATTTTCAACTGTTATAATGTTTATTTTAAAACAAATAACAAAATCAAAACACATGTTAAAGAAGGCTAGATAATGAGGAATGAAAATAATTTTGTTAGTTCTTAATAAAACCTGTATTATGGGTACTCGTTAGAATCACCATGATGAGTCAATTCCAATGAGTACTAACAACATATAGGTTCCTATGAAAAATAAACAAATTTATCCCTTAATTATCACCAAATACACCTCATTATCTAGCGCTTTGTTTACCTGTAATAGTGTGTTACTGCAAAGCATTTCATAGATTTCATAAACTATCACGTCAATTTGAGCAGCCTCATGTGGGGAAACCAACAATGTGGTTTTCGAACAGGTCTGACACAAACCGGCTTGTACAGTCACAGAAGATGGCTATAGAGACTGGAAATTTCGGATTTAGAAAGTAGAGGAATCACTATTTATGTTGCGAAAACAAAGACGCTGATCAGCTTCGCAGTTACCGCGAAGCTGATCTGATCTGCGTCTTTGGTCTCGCATATGCATTGTTGGTTTTCTCATGAGGTGGCTCATTTCATGAAGCCCATGTTAATTTCATGCTGGTGCTAGTAGACATTTCCAACTTAGTCTGAGATACGATATACGGTAGACTCGACTTCTGGGGGGTATCTCAAAGCTGTCCAACTTAGTTGGAGAAAACCCTATACTTCTACTACCTTACATGATCAAAGATGTTTGATAACTTTCGTACCATGTTTTATAAGTTTTTCTGAAGGTATCTGAAGTTTTTCTATTTAAAAAATCGTACACAGATCTTATTTTAATCTTGTGCATCGATCACATGCATGCTAAGGCCATGGTATGTTTTTAATTGTTTCCTGTCACGAATCGAGCAAATCTATGCGGCTTGCAAGAAACAGACGTCAGGAGAAGCAATTACATGTATTGGCTAACCAATGCCTAGTGGTGATGGTGGTCGTGGGGGGGGGGGGGACACTGCAGTTCACGATGTTTGGTCGGAAAATGCCCTGTGAAACCATCGTACCTGGAAGGTGACAATCACACCATTGCAATATGCCTTTGCAGGATTGTACAATTTGATAGGTTTATCAATTATCGACATTTTACTGGCGTCGCCAAAGGGATTCGATCCCTATGTAGGTAATCAGAAGTTTACGACGCTACTGATCGAATGAGCTATCCGGAGACACAAATGTAAACATTTCTTTCTCAGTGCGGCGGTCATATACTAGTCATATATGGCGTAAACAATGATATTCTGACACTGATGGAATTAACATAAATGAGTAAAGTTGCATCCAAACTTTTAGAATTTTAGTGGCAACTTTTATTCGCTCAATCATTCTTGGTTATCCAGTTCGCAGAACAGCCAATGGCGGAGCTCTTCGAGGCAACAAAAACAACAATGGCACTATCAGGGATTTACCGAAAACGACAAAAATTGGAGTCGATTTATTTTTATTTCATCTTGAAATAAGTAAAACAATATATTCCAACACAACTCACCGGAAAAAAAGTCTCAGAAGAAAAGCCAGGGAAATAAAGTCACGAAACAAAATCACTGAAAAAGTTTTTTTTTTCTATGACTTTTTTTCCAGTGACTTGTTCCTACATTCATTTAGTCAATGGCTAAAAATGATTATCGAACAATTTTTTTGACGTTTACCTTATCATCAGACAGTGTAAGGGTTGACTTTCTGAGACTGCGTTATATCGTTGTAATACATAACAAACGGACATGTAAGGATGTATGTAAGTTTTTGAATTGTACAGTCTTTTTGCAAGATTTCCGCGGTGCAATAGCGGAAAGCTTAAAAATATCGACGGTTTCAGCAACTTTTATTCCGTTTATTATGTATTGGAATTGTAATAGATTATCTCAGGGGAGGGGGTTAACTTGAGTAACTCGAGTTATTATTCACTGTATGTCTGTCAGTTGTAAGCATGCACATAGCTCGCACTCCGCGTTCGTGATTTGACCTTTCTTACAACTGACCTCAAAACAGTGAATGGTTACTCAAAAAATACTGCTCTGCAGAGCTGAACTATTTCTTTAACGACCCAAGTAGATCTAAACAACTAAATCCTATAGATATTGAGATAAAAGTAGACTATCTATTTCTCTTTGTCTGGATGGACGCGGTCCGATTTATAGCCGCTCAGCAGAGCCACTCTCGCGAGATCTGACGAGACAAAGTTCTGAAGCGCTACCTGGCGGCAACAATGCACCTGAGTCGTGATACTGAAAGTGTGAGCTTACAGTACAACCATGTTCCATCGTCCGTCGTTCGTGGTTGATGGTGTTTACCGTTGCTGACCACAATGATCAAACACCACTCGGTCGAACAAAGTCAATCTTGATATGAAGTATCCCTAGGAAAGGGGAACCAGTGTTTGTATAAATGGCCTAGGCAACATGATCAAGATGGCAACCGCGACTCTTCTTCTCTGGAACGATTAAACTGATGGTGTGTGGCATCATGGACTCCGGCCCATCGTAGTTTTTGCATGAATTTTGTTTTGTTTGTGTTTTAAGAAGACTACACATAAAAGTTGCTTTAATTGATCAAGCGGTTTCTGAGAAAATGTTGTTTTAACGGAAGTATTTAAAAAAAAAAATCCTTCGTCCAAGGCCAAGAAATGGCAATGGTCTTTATTACACGTACATGGAAAAATGTTGAAGTAATGTTGGTCGTTTATATCTACCACATCATTTATGGTAAAGCCATCTGAACTCTGGTCAGTCTCTTGCGCCTGGTCTTCTTCTTTTGAGCCTAGACGCAATATTTCCATCGGTATTCCGTTATACCTCTGCCAGGGAAGTGGAACAAGGTACCGAAGTGGAGCAGAGTGACTGTTAGCCAGCTGTTCTATGTTAAGCCGTGACAAAACAGTACAATGTAACACGTATGCGTAAGCGAAGCATAATATATCGCGTAATAAATCACTTTATGGTCTTCGTCGTGCGTTAAATATATACAAATTTGTTAACTAAGATAATAATGATAAAAATATGCATGTACATAGGCTTACACGAATCTTTGCTTGTTGTACATACTCTTCCTTGATATTGAGTATAATATAAAGTTTCAAACAATATTGGGACCTAGAACAGTCCTACCTTAGTGCAAGACATATTCCAAAGACCGGCGTTTATGCTTTGTCGGTAAACCATTTGCCTACCAAACACGAATAAGCGATGGCGAAAAAAGCTACTCGCTTTCGTTATTTTTATAGCAAGTGACGCATGCGGAGGTGTGTATCTGTACAAGTTCTCAAACCCGATATATTGCGTCCACCCCCACCCCGGGCGTCCACCATCCAAGGGCCGCTGAAAAGATGTGGGCGAACACATTTGTTATGATCTCACCGACGTATACAAATGCCATAATCTTATTTCTTAAGACAGCACAGCGCATCATAAGCGATTTACCGATAGATCCCGTGTATAGACATGAACATGTTTGTATATATTAGCTTTCATGTAGTCCTTGACAACATCCCTCAAAAACATTATCCGAAATATCATTTCAAACTCCCATATCAATATCGGATTAAGTTGGAAATATAGATTTTGGAAGCTAATATAGACAAGTATAAGCTTTAACAAAAAGCTTGGTCTACGCTTCGCATATAAAAACTAGAATCTGACTGTACTCCCATTTCATCGTGGTTCATGTGACTAAACAGAAATAAAACGCTGCGCGGTCAAAGCATTCATACCTGACAATCGACCGTCACAATACTGTCGTTTCATTTCATTCCATTGTGGCTTGGATAGAATGTAATTGGCTACACGGCAGGTGGGGCGCAGTCAAAGCTTTCTATCTATCTATCTATCTATCTATCTATCTATCTATCTATCTATCTATCTATCTATCTATCTATCTATCTATCTTCCTTTACATCTTAACCTCCGAGGAGGACTTCAGATGGTGTTCCGGTATACCAAGAGCTGAAGGGGGTTAGTTGAAATAAAAGCAATGAAAAGTGGGTGACAAGACTTTGTACAGTGCGATCCAGAGTGTTAGTATAGTTAAAAGATAAAAACAGATGCTGGTATTCAAGGACTTTTGTGGTTTATCTGGCAGACAGCTGTGCTAAACTGAGCCAGAGTGGGTAGTACGGGGATATGCAGTGGTAGGGCATTCCAGTGTATAATTGTCCGGGGGAAAAATGTGAACTTGTAGTAGTCTCTTAGAGCTAGGATCTGCCTGTATGCCATGGGGTGATTTCTGGATGATTGTCGGGTGTTCCGGATCAGGAAGTCTTGAGCAGGGATGGCTACAAGGTCGTATGTGACCTTGTATAGGAGGACCAGTCGACTATCTATGCGTCGTTGGTCGAGGGTGCGCCAGTTGAGATCCTGTAGCATCGCGGTCACACTAGATGTTTGTTGGTAATCTCTCATTACCCATCTAGCGACCCCGTCTTTGCACATCTTCAAGTTTCTTGATGTCTTGGTCGGTGTGAGGGGACCACACAGTAGAGGCATATTCTAGCTGTGGGCGGACAAGGGTTTTATATGCTGTGGACTTCAGGTCCAATACCTGACCATATAGCGTCACAATACCGTCGGTTCATTTCATTCCGTTGTTGCTTAGATAGAATTGCAATCATGCACCAGTTCCACGAATTTAACAATTTGCCTACTGCACCATTTACCCTAGAATCCAGCCAGGGTAATTTTTGAAGGAGGTGACATCTTCTGCTATAGTTGGTTTGAATGCATTTTTGAATAGTTTTAACCTTCCCATAAATGGTTTAGGTGGGCTGCTCTGGAAAATTTTTTGGCAGATAGGTTTACTCACACCATGTTCTGATGTACCATAGGAATATACGCATTCCATACAAAGCAGATTTTTACATCATTTATGGGGTCATTGTGCTTTTTTGATAAATAAAACAATGCACATTTATGCAAATACTTTGAATATGAATAACTTCACACAATTCAAAATGTATTTAAAGATCTTAAAGTGCTATAAATCCTTTATAATGTAGGGTTTTGTCATGCCAAGTTACCCCACCCACTTTCAAGCAATGTGCGTGTTCAAAATTATCTATAGCTTTGCGTTTTAGATACTTTTATTTGAAACATTATCATTTATCGAGATTACACTCTGTCTTTGTGCCTATCTGGGAATTTGTATATACAGCTGACCGTTTTCGGTCTGTTCAAAGTTATTGTACTTCAGCTTCTCAGGTAAAGGCTGGAAATGGTATCGAAAAAAATGTTGAAACAATGTAAAGTCGGTCACTGTCAGATATATAATCATGAGGCTTAAAGTGTCAAGAAAAAGTTATGAAACAAACAAACAAATAAACAAACAAACAAAGAAACACTTACACAAAATAATGGAAAAAATAAAGAGGTATACCTACAAAAGTTCTGGTATCTCTGTCTCTGACAGCTCTAAATAGCTGAAATGGTGTTTTATGATTACTTAGACTTGGTTCTATAGGCTGGTTTTCAGATAAATTAATCTTATGGCTTAAAATGTTAATATTTTTGATGAATGCAGTGAAAATAAAGGAACAATGCGAACAAATAAAAGGTGTATACACAGAAAAGTTCTTGTTTCTAGGCATTCAATGCTCATTTAGAGCTGAAAATATTGTAAAATAATTGCTGAGATAATTATCTTTTTGGTATGAAATCGGATTAATTAATCATTATGATTTAAAAATTTAAATCTAATATTGAAATCATAGATAATTAAAGAAAAAAATGAGGAAAAATAAAAGGGGTATACTTATGAATAGCTGAAAATGGTGTCAAATGATTGCTTTGATTTTGATATATAAGCTTGTATTCATATACACAAATCATATGACTCTTTAGAGCCTCCATTGTCAAAGTGTTTTACATTACCTCATACATGTATTGCCATTTATATGATGGATTGAGTGAAATAAAGTTTGAATTGAAATGAATTGACTCAAAGTTGTAATATTTTTATGAAGGCATAGAAGATATGGGGAAAATGTGGAAAAAGTAAAGGGATATACGCACAAAAAGCTGGTATCTTGATCACTTACGAGCCTGAATAGCTGAAAATGGTAACAAATGATTGCTTTGACGTAGTTCTTTAAGCTTGTATTCATATAATATTATAAAAATCACATGACTCTAAGTGGTGTTAATTTTATGAAGGCATAGAAGATGGATGAAAAATGTCAGAAAAATAAAGGGGTATTCTTACAAAAGTTCCTGTTTCTAGTTAAACAATGATTATAAAGAGCAGAAAATGGCATCAAACAATTGTGTAGACAACTATTTATTGGTTTGTTATCAGATAAGTTAATCATATGATTTCAAGTTTCAAAAATATTATTGAAATCATAAATAGTTAAAGAAAAAATGAGGAAAAAATAAAGGGGTATACTTACTTAAGTTCTTGCATCTCGGCCTCTGGTGGCACAAAATGGCTGAAAATTGTGTTAAATGATTGCTTTGACCATGGGACGTTGTTTGGTATTCAGATATATAAACCATATGATTAAATGTATTAATGATTTTTATGAATACGTAAAAAATATAGAAGAAAAATGTGGAAACGATGGCAGAGTATACATACAAAAGTCCTTGTATCATGGCATCAGATGACCATAAAAAGCTGAAAATGGTGTTAAATAATTGCTATGACAATTATCTTTTGGTATGAAATCGGATGAATTAATAAAATGATTCAAGTTTAAAAATATTATTGAAAACATAGATAATTAAAGAAAAAGTGAGGGAAATAAAATGGGGTATACCTACCAAAAAAGCTTATATCTTGGCCTCTGATGGGCCGGAATAGCTGAAAGTGGTGTCAAAAGATTGCTTTAACTTTGTTCTATAAGTTTGTATTCATATATATAAATCAAAGTGACTCTGAGTGCTAATAATTTTTGTGAAGGCATAGAAGATGGAGGAAAAATGCGGTAAAAATAAAGGGGTATTCTTACACAAGTTCTTGTTTCTAGTCAACCAATGATTATAAAGAGCTGAAAATGGCATCAAATGATTGTTTAGACAATTATCTATTTGAGTGTAATAATATAAATTATTCATATGATTTCAAGTTTCAAAAATATTATTGAAAACATAAATACTTAAACAAAAATTGAGAAAAAAATTGAAGGGGTATACTAACATAAGTTCTAGTATCTCGGCCTCTGGTGGCCCCAAATAGCTGAAAACGGTGTTGAATGAATGCTTTGACCAAGGCTCATTAGCTGGTATTCAGATATATTAACCATACGATTAAATGATTTTATAATTTTATGCATGCGTAAAACTTATTGGGAAAAATGCGAAACCAATAATGGGGTGTACATACAAAAGTCCTTCTATCATGGCCTCAAATGGCCATAAAGAGCTGAAAATGGTATAAAATGATATCCAAGACAACTGTCTTTTTGTATATGTTCAAATAAATTAATTATGTGATTTCAATTTTCAAAAATATTTATGAAAACTTAAATAATTAGAAAAAAAATGAGGAAAAATTGAAGGGGTATACTTACAAAAGTTACTGCGTCTTGGCTTTTTATGGCCCTATAGAGATGTAGATGACATCATATGATTGCTAAGACAATGCTCTATTGGTCCATATTCAGATATATAAATCGTGCGACTTTATCTTTTAATATTTTTAAGAAATAAGAGCAAAATGCAGACAAATAAGACATTGACTCACAAAATTACCTGTACATTGGCTGCTAATTGACCTGTAAGGCTTCAAATGGCATCCAATTACATGTATTGCTAAGGCCGGGCACTGCACAGTTGCCTGTGATATATAATAACATAATATAATTTATAGTTTCATTTAAATGGGAGTAATACTTCGGAATTTTTAGATATGCAGAGTTTTAAAGTTGGTGGGGTAATTCTGTGTGAAATAATGCCATACTTTCAAAAGATCATGAGGTTTTTAGTGTAAAATGAGACTGAACTTTATACTTTTGCTTACAAACAATATACAATGCATTGGTAAGTAACTTATAAATAAGAAACAAGAACCAATTTATATACTTCATTTTAGCAGACTTTTCATAGGATATACAGCTTTTTGTCATAGCACTACCTCCATACATCAATGAATTTGAGCAGTATGCCAAATAAAATTCAAGAGTAGCCCACTTGATCCTTCATCGGGAAGGTGAGGACTACTTAAAAATATTCAAACCAACTATAGCAGATATCACCTCAAACTCAAAATATGAGAGATACAGGTTTTTGTGTTCTAGGATAAGAGACAATATTTGATTTCAGTGTATAGTAAGGTAAGTATCAGAAATATTACAAAATAATGCTTAAGCGTCCATACAATTGGTATATTGTGTTTGTACTGAGCTTGACCATTACCAAATATACCTAAATTGATTTAATATGCATCATTCAGCTCTAAGAAAATGCCACAAACTTCACTTTTAATTATAGTCTGGATTGTTTTAATGCATTACACCCTCGGTAATTAGTTATGGTCTTGTCGGGCTGTCAGTCGCGTAGCAGCCACCGCTCCTGTGCATAGAGGCAAGTTATCAGTTCTTAGTTCACATTTCTTTTGCCATTAACTTGAAACAGTCATTTAAAAGGAAGAATGTCTAATTTAGAAATACTTTCAAACCAAGACTTCGTGAAAATATTCATTAGTACAAATGTGCATGTAGTTGATTTTACGCTGTTTGATACCATTGATGCATTACCACATTTAGGTATAACCTTAAGTATAGGTCCATACAGTTTAGTAAACAGTGTTTATTGCTTTTCAGGCTATTGTTTAAGCATGTTAAAGAGGATAGATTGTTAAAAACAAACTAACCATAAGAAGATTAACATTAAAATCGCATACATGCATATTATTAAGGCGGGTGGGGTAATTTTACATGTTAAGTGGTAAAAATATTAATACAGAAATATGTTTTAGCAATACAGGTGTTTCATTATCAAATCAATAGTTTCTAAAATTGTTTAAAATACAAAAGCAAGTCATACAGACAGGGAAAATGACTGGATAATGGAAAGGTATGTAGTTGTCTGTTTATTAGATTTAAAGCTTATTTCATAGCAGTACCATACAACATCGCCTGATTAGACTATCGTGCCAAAAAAAATTCCAGAGCAGCCCACCCAATCCTTCTTAGGGAAGGTTAGGACTAGCCAAAAATGCATTCAAACCAACTATAGCAGGAGATGTCACCTCCAATGCTAAATATGCGAGATACAGGATTTCGGGTTCTAGGGTAATTGGTACAAATGTTACCAACCAAAGGGAGGGTTGCATGGGTGTTTTGGGTGTTTACACGGTCCTTGGCGAAACGACCCGGAATCCTACTAACACAATGGTCAAGCCACTAGACTCAAACGTGCAGTTGCAGTTGTAGCGAGGTGTAGGAGTTGTCTTGTAAGTAGGTCAATCTCAAACTTTAGAGTAGTCTACGCGCTGGCGCGTAGACAAAAACCTGTCAAAATATTTAACCTCCAGGAACTGGTTTGATCTGGTTTTCATTAGTATGGTCTAGTTTCAGAGAAATATATAGAGGATCTTACACTCGTGGTCATTTCATATGAAATTTATTAAACGAGCCTTCGGCGAGTTTAATAAATTTCATATGAAATGACCACGAGTGTAAGATTCGTTTTATCATATGACTTTTAAAATAGGATTTTAAAGCCTTCGAATTGGACATATTTTCAATGAAAAATTACATTGTTGTTACGGATGTCGTCAATGACGTTGAGTATTCCCGCAAAAGTGTTAATACACGTGTTGTCATACGATTGTTATGACATTACGTTATCCACTGGAAAACAGCGACGTCATATGATAAAAGGGTTTATTTTATACTTAGCAGTGAAAACCAATGTATATCAAACATGGATAAAAGTGATATTTTCACTGCAGAATTGATATTGATATTTTCACTAGTGATTGATATATAGAGGATCTTACACGAGTGGTCATTTCATATGAAATTTATTAAACGGGCCTTTGGCGAGTTTAATGAATTTCATATGAAATGACCACAAGTGTAAGATTCGTTTTATCATATGACTTTTAAAAAAGGATTTTATCGCCTTTGAAGTGGACATATTTTCAATGAAAATTTACATTGTTGTTACGGACGTCGTCAATGACGTTACGTATTCCCGCAAAAGTGTTATTACACGTGTGGTCATACGATTTTTATGACATGACGTTATCCACTGGAAAACAGCGACGTCATATGATAACAGCCGATATTTTCACTGTAGAGTTTGGATTACTTCTGACGTTTCCATTCACTTGACGTCATTAAATGTGCCTCACTTCAGCAATTCAAATGCCTATAACTCCGTTATTTACGAACGAAAGCATAAAGTGTGGGAATTCATTTTCTTAGTTAGAACGTTAGGAACAATGTGGTACCAAAATTATTTGTGTTTTCAAAAAAATTTGGTTTTTGTATTTTCACCGCCTGCTTTGTGAATAGGAAAATGCCCGTGTATTGTATAAAATAAAAAGAAAATTTACTTTTTATCGGTAAATACCAAATATATTTCATCTCGTGACTTGAAAACATCTAAATTTCCACTCGTGCTACGCACTCGTGAAAATTTTGATGTTTTCAACTCACTCGATGAAATATATTTGGTATTCACCACTGTCCTTACTGACTGATACTACTCAATCACATATTCTGCACAAGTCAAAAACCAACAGCACACACATAAACTATCTCACAACATTCCAGATTTGCCTGCCCCTTAAATGTGAAACTTGTCTTTGTATACAACTCACTCTGCAATACTATTCACGTACAAAGCGTCAGCTAAATAAAATAGAAATTTCACTAAAATGATCATTGTTTTTCAAAAATGTAAATCGTTTAAGATATCTTTTTGCAAATCGCAGTTCTTCAATTTTACAGGTAGATCAATTCATACCTAAATAATTTGAAAAATCATATTTACTCTCTTGGTAGTAATGTGGTAGTAACTAATACCGTTTGTTGCACGTGCTTCTAGTAGTTCAGCTTTTTCCTGCCATTGTGGGTGAGGTAACAATCCCTTGAATCAAGAATCAAATATGAACCCACAACACACAATCACACATGTCAAACCTTTTCATCACTTTATGATGTAACATTATTTCAAGTTTATTTTAAGATAGGAAACAAATTAATGAAAACTAGGGGCTGTTGGGGAAGTTACGGTTTAATGCTGTCTTATTGGAAACGTCTTACACTTTCTCAACAGTTACTTGATGTCTTGGGGCAAAGTGTTTGTGGTTCATACATTCCATAATACAATACACCTATCACCCCTTTTTAGGGTTTGGGAATGGACTGAGTAATCAGCTGTTGTATCACAACAGTTTTTAAAATTCTTGTACAAGCTATACAATGTGTATATAAATCATGACCATGTGATGATTTTAACCTATTTTACGGCAAGGTCAACATGATTTATATACACATTGTAGTACATTAGCCATTAATGCTTCATGGCAAGTTTCGTTGAAATCGGTCAACCGCTTCCGGAGAAGATTTTTGAAGGGTTTTACCATATATGGGCATGGCGGCCATCTTTGTCATGTCCTGGATTATTTATAGATACATTGGTTCCCCCTTCCTATGGATGTTTCATACAAAATTTGGCTTTAATTGCCCACGCGGTTTCAGAGATGAAGATCTTTGAAAATGGTGAACGACGACGGACGACGGACGGACGCCGGGTGCCTGCCTATACTATAAGCTCACCTGTGAGCCTTCGGCTCAGGTGAGCCAAAAATCACACCAGCTGCTTTTTGCCGTACAAGATATTGCATTATAATAACAAAATGAACACATGAAATATAAATATTTGTTTCACAACCCAAAAACATTTGCATATCCTCTATCTATGTTTTTAACTTATTCATTTAAAAGGTCGCGGAACTTGTTGTAGCCTACGCGATCTTGTATTGAAGGCGCGGATATTCGTGTTTATGTGGTCAAACGTGGTGGAGGAAACCGGAGATCCCGGAGAGAACCACTGCGCGACCACTATATTGTCACATGCCTTGACGCCGATTTGAATCCGAGCTGCAGAGGTAACAAACGAGTGCGTTATTCACTACGCTATCCAGATCCCCAATTATATGTTAAACAAGTGTATGCGAAAATCTTCAGGCTAGAACCATACGGGTTTATTTTCATAGCATCGGGGACGCAAATGATTCTAAAATACTGTTTACTCATTTATCTCTGTTGTGGAAAATACGTCAAGTTATTTCTCTGCCATCAATTTCTAGCAACTTTCCTGTTTCTCTTTAACTGTCTCGTTTTCAGTGTCGGGAAACAAAGTCCGTCGTTTGTACATACGTCCTGCGATAGAGAGCGCGTTCGAACTGCACTTAATTTCGGAAATCACATTGCCTTGTTCATACGAAAGAAGGCACATAGTCAAACGCAGCCCAATGTGTGTGGTCATTTATTATTTAGCTTTTTTTTTTTTTTTTTTTTTTGTGGGGGGGGGGGGTTAGTGCGAGAACTTTTTCTTTCTCTCAATAGTTAGCCTCCCAAGTCCCCCAAATATTTTTCTGTTGGCATTTTTGAGTACATTTTGGCATCCATGCCCAATGTGTGCCTTAATGTGTTACAATACACGCTAGGGGGGATGCCAAGTGCCAAGTCTGAAAATGCCCCAGAGTCCCCAAAATAGGTCAAAGGTCAACTAAGTGCAAAATTTCAGATGTTTCAACATTATAGCATTATCTTATGAAATATTTTCATTTTTCTTTTTGTAAAAAAAAAAACAAATTACATCTGATACATTTGTATGGTGTAATCAGTTACAATTGTTACAATTGTTACAACAAAGTAATGCAGACTTAGGTCAAAGGTCACTGCTTATTTTTATGCCCTTTTACAATTGTATGTATAAACACCAGTGTCAGTGGTATTCTGATTGGGATAAAGTTCTTTTATGTACTTTTAATTGTGTATAGAATAAGATCGTAGCAATCAGTTGATACCAATTTCGGCTCTCTACAGCTTTTGGTTGCTGAGATATTGCCAATTTTATTGGTATACTCCCCTGCACGTGTCTGTGTTTTTTTCTCTTATATCTTAAGTTTTCTTAAATTTGTGCAACGGGATAGTCAGCTTGATCATATATATTATTACATGTTTATATATTATTGTCATAACAATCATTTGATACCAATTTCAGATCTCTAGAACTTATGGTTGCTGAGATATTAACGTTTCAGTTGGTATACCCCCTCTATTTTTCTGTGATTTTTATCAAATATTTTAAGTTTTCATCAATATTCAAACAACAAGAAAGTCGAACTTTTCATTTATCTGTTCTGATGTTTTCTGATAGAACATTATCATTACAATCATATGATATCAATTTCAGCTCTCCAGGACTTTTGGTTGCTAAGTTATAAAACATTTTGTTGGTATACCCCATCCACTTTTCTGTGGTTTTTCACTAATATTTAATTTTTTTTATTAATATTCGAAAAACAAGAAAGTCAGATTGTTTGTGTGCCTTACAACATGGTTATAGAATATTATCCTAGCAATCATTTGATACCAATTTCAGTTCTCTAGAGCTTTTGGTCACTGAGATATTAGCAGTTTTATTTGTATAACCCCTTCGTTTGCCAAGGATTTTTCTCCTATATCTTAAGCTTCCTTAAATATTTGAGAAACAAGAAAGTAAGCTTGTTTATATTTCTTATCACATGGTTATAGAATATTGTCATAGCAATTTTTTGATACCAATTTTAGCTCTGTATGACTATTGTCTGCTGAGATATGTAAGTTTCCATTGGTAAACCCCCTCTATTTTTCTGAGATTATTATGTAATATTTAGAGTTGTCATCACTATTCCAACAACAAGAAAGTCAGATTATTTATGCGTCTTATCACAGTATTATAGAACATTATTATAGCAATCATTTGATACCTATTTCAGCTCTCTAGAGCTTTTGGACACTGAGATATTAACAATTTTATTGGTATACCCCCTTCGTTTGCCAGTGATTTTTCTCCTATATCTTAAGTTTTCTTAAATATTTGAGAAACAAGAAAGTCAGCTTGTTTATATACCTTATTACATGGTTGTATAATATTGTCATAGCAATCATTTGATACCAATTTTCTGTTCTCTATGGCTTTTGGTTGCTGAGATATAAACGTTTCTGTAGGTATACCCCCTCCAAATACTGTGATTTTTCTCTAATATTATAAGATTTCATCAATATTCGAACAACACGAAAGTCTGATTATTTATGTATCTCATTTCATGGTTTTAGAATGTTGTCATAGCAATTATTTAATACCAATTTCTGCTCTCTATGGCTTTAGGTTGCTGAGCTATAAACATGTCTGTAGGTATACCCCTCCACTGTTCTGTGATTTTTCTCTAATATTGAAAGTTCTCATCAAGATTTGAACCCCAAGAAAGTCGAATTCTTTCTGCATCTTATCATATTCTTATAAACCATTATCATATCAACCATTTGATATAAATTTCAGCACTCTAGAGTTTTTGGTTGCTAAGATATAAGCAATTTTGTTGGTAGACCCCCTTCATTTATCTGTTATTTTTCTATAATATCTGAAGTTCTCTTTAATATTGAGCATTAAGATAGTCAGTTTGTTTATATATCTTATTACATGGTTATAGAACATTGTCATACCAATCATTTGATACCAAATTAAGCTCTTTAAGGCTTTTGGTTGACGACATATAAGCAATTATACTGGGCTTGCTGGCATACTCCATTTTTCTGTGATTTGTTTTCTAATATATAAAGTTCTCGTTAATATTCGAACACCAGGAAGTCAGTTGGATATTTATGTCTTATTACATGGTTATCAAGTATTGCCAAAGTAATCATTTGATACCTATTTATGCTCTCTTGGTCTATCAGTAGCCAAGAAACATGTGGTAATATACTTGTACCACACTACTTCCTCTGCTTATAAGGGGTGGGGGTGAACACTCTGTGATTTTACATGACACAAATGTGCAATAAAGTGATCCTCTGACCAAACTAGCACCCATGGGCATTTGTTCTAAGGGTGCAAGGTACATTCTATAGATATCCCACCCTAAACCCTTCAAATGGCAATAGATTTTCCCTTTGTAAATCTTGATTTTCGTCATTTTCATTAATATTCATGAAAATGCAAATGAGATTATTTTTATTTAAGCCCATGGTATCAACAAATTTGTCAAATAGTATTACTGGTACAATAACAATGAACCACAATGATAGTTTAGGCATGAAATTAGTTTTTATGGGATACTTGATTTTTAATTGTTTCTTTTTATTCATTTTAAAATTTTAATAAAAATTCATCAATATGCCAATTAGATATTTTCAATTATTTATCATTGAAAGAAAGGGCTATGTCTAAGCTTTAAAATAAGACCAAGTTCAATGGTCTAGGATTACAAATAATTGAGATATCTTCAATTTTCTTTGTGTAACCCCATTATAAAAACGCAAAAAAATGAATATTTAGGGTACTTTAATAGAACATAGCGTAAAACGCAAACACTTCCACTTCCAGATGGCAGAAAACAGGGTTTGATAGCTTTTTTAATGTACTTTTAGAAAATCATAGTGTTGAAAATTCCCCCTGGGGGGTATGGATAGCTAGAAGACTATTAGTTATCATATCAGGTTTTGATATTTTTGCACTCATATGACATTTGACCTAATTATGTGACCCAGAGGCAGTTACAGACTTGGAATATACCCAGTATGAGTTTAAACACTTGTCAATGAATAAAATAAGCACATGTTGCCTTTTAGTCAGTTCATGTTTGATTTAAGAAATATTGTTACGGATGTTTGTTATTTTGCACTCATTTGACTTTTGACCTAATTCTGTCATCAAGCTCTTACAGTCTTGGTATCCACCTCTTTGTCTTTGGACACATGTCAAGGAATGACATGAGTACAAGTTATCTATAATCAGTCCATTTTTTCCAAAACAATAATGTTTATTTTCATTTTTACAGATTTTTGCTATTTTGCACCCGTTTGACCTTTGACCTTGTTCTGTGGCCCAGGGCCATTTACAGACTTGGCATTCACCCGTACGAGTTTGGGCACATGCAAAGGAATATTATGAGCATAGGTAGAATAATGTACTCAAAAATGCCAACAAAACCAAAACTAAGCCACTTTTTTTTTTATTTGGACTGCCAAGTACAATTTGAAACTCGCAAGCGTTCTTGCACTAACTTTCTCGACATGTTTCAGCTGATACGCTCATTAAATTGAAAGGCAAATCAAATAGATTCGGGGAAGCATAACATTGACAATTCACATGAACCATTAATCGACGTACTTGAAGATGGGCTATTTTTAGTTTTGTAAATGCATAAGCTGCTTAATAGTGGTCATTGCTTAACCTTGTCATTTTACACGCCCGGTAAAGTGCAAATTGACCACCGCCGATGGTCAACGTAAAAAAGGTTGATATACATCCGGTGGCCGTTTTGAGCGTTTCCTGTTATTAGTTTTCGCGAGTTTGGTGGATGTGGAAGGTAAGATGTTTTTTGACCAAAAACGTATTATGAAAATCAAAGAATGTCAGGCTATCAGTTTTTTGCCGTTGAATGTCTAGCCGAAGTGGTAGTTGAAAAAATACAACAAAGTGAACGCTTTGCTTAGTGTTACTCCTATAATTGTCGAATCTACAAGACTGAGCCTGCTCAACATTAAACAGCAGGTATGTCCTTCAATACTTTTCAAATTGGACAGTAAATCATTTCAAAATTGCTCATTTTAAGGTCAAATTGACCACCTAGTTTGCAAATTAACCACACTGTTAATCTAGTGGTTTTTCTTCGAGTCAAAGGCGCATTATATTTATAAATTCAATGCATCTTGCATGAGGTAGTATTTGTATTGTTGGGGTTACCAAAATTAGTAAAAAATATATCCGATATTGCTAAACTATGTGACTGAGTGGCTAATGGACAAACGAAATTGAATTATGAGGACACCGACGGCATTGATTTGGATTTGGTTGTGTCTAAAATGTATCTCGATTAATGTTGCCGTGCCCCCTAACAGAAAACGACATCAATTTGCATTTTTGCTGGCTTTCTCTCACGATGAAAATTTACATTGTAATCTCCATTGATTAATACGACCACCCAACTTTAAGTTGACCGCCGGTACAAAATCGATCTAAGAAAGGAAAGCTTGAAATATTTTTAAATTATGTCTGAAAAGCTAATTTATTGTTCATTTAACTAACTGCAACGACCATTGGTTACAGAAAGCTTGCTTTAGGCACGATCAGGGCATTTTAATCTGTGTTTGACCAGATTCTACTTTCGTTTTCACTACCGATCAAACGGGCCGGAAAGGATTGCAGTAAAACGGTTTATTTTTTTCAACTACCACTTCGGCTAGACATTCAACGGCAAAAACTGATAACCTGACATTCTTTGATTTTTATAATACGTTTTTGGTCAAAAAACATCTGACCTTCCACATGCACCAGACTCGCGAAAACTAATAACAGGAAACGCTCAAAACGGCCACCGGATGTATATCAAACTTTTTTACGTTGACCACCGGCGAACAGGAAACGCTCAAAACGACCGCCGGATGTTTATCAACTTTTTTTACGTTGACCACCGGTGGTCAATTTGCACTTTACCGGGCGTGTTTTAGTTACATGTACCTGTAATCGGAAAATACAATTCATCTAGGCTGTTCGTGTGTAGTGTTAAGTGCTGTTGAATAATTGTGCTCGAATGGTGAACACTTTCATGTTTTTTGAAATCTGTTAACGTAAAGAAATGTAAAAAATATGTTACTATTTTGAATTTAAGTAACCGTATGAATAAAACGTAAAATCTCACCTTTATTACTGAACGATGTAAACCTGAGACGATCTAAACCTGTCTTCCGTATTTTCATCCCTCCATTTTCTGTATAGAGTATGATGATAAATTATATGGCGAGGTACTATTTAGTTTATTATCGACTTGTTATATATTAGTTGGCTCAGGCATATGCTCAGGTAATGGCGACAGGTAAAATATCAGCAGCTTTCTGATGTCGCAGATAACAGAGTGAAAAACAGATAAATCAATAATCCTGTATTTAACCATATAAGCCTGGTTTCCTTTTTGTGGTGCATAGGCAAGCAGTTTAGTCCCAGATGTGACGCCGCAGTACGCGATTTCTAATCTGAGGCTATTCTGTTAGGAGGAATTTCATCGAAAACAGGAACTTAAAGTCTAAAGTCACTCCTGATTATCCCGAAAACGATAGACGGCAAATGAAAGTACAATCGTCACAACTGGGTTTCGCTGGATAAAAGTCGTTGTACATAGCTCTTCTAAATAATCTCTCCTTGGTATAAATCTCTTCAACAATATTCTGTAAATAGCTCAATGTCCTTGAAGGATCAGCTAACGAATTATCATGTTAAATAAACTATGCAACATTTGCACTTTACACGGATAGTTCCATTAAATGTTAGAAGTTCTAATAACTACATAAACAGTGGATAGTGTAGCAGGTCCAGGAATTGAAACAATTAAATGTAAAATCCCAACACAAAGACACCAGTCGCGAAAGAACAACAACACAACACATCAATCAAATTGTTAAACACCACTCTTGTAGATAACATACTAATTGACTTTAGAAACACATCACTTAACATATGTTATCATTTCCTGTAAACTTCTTTAAAGTTGAAAGTAAACATTGTCGCCATAAACCAGTGTTTTCTCAGACGCCATTGAGACGAAACTTTTTCTGAAACCGCTATAAAACTAAACATTTTGAAAAGGTACAAGTAGGCAATGGTCAGGAAATGGCGCAATCAGAAAGAAAATCCCACTCCAAAAACCAAGCTGGGAAAAAACTAAATTGACTTATACTAAGAAAACATATCGTAAGCCGAATGAGAAGCTATTTCCCAATAGGTGGCCACTTACTTACTCTAACTAGTCATTGAATTATCAAGGACAAACAAATAAATCATGTATTAAACCACCATGGTGAATCAAAAACGAGGACTCACAGCTTCAGAAAGCTGCCAGACGATGTAGATGTCTTTTTATTATTATTATTATTATTATTATTATTATTAGCGCCAAAAGTTTAGTATTTTTACGTAAGATGGGTAGCTTATGTCTCCCAAAACGAAATTTCCGTTAGGTACCTAATTTCGGAAAAATGCATTATTGTTTCCTTTGACAAAGAAATGCTTTGATTTTCATGCAAAATCCAAAGCTAGCGGAGTTGTCTTTTTATCTTTCAAATGAGGGCTTGCTTTAGATGATGACACAGAAGCTTTAGAAATCAATGTCAAAGTTGACTGGTCGCCCTTCCATGTTTCACAAAATTGTCATTTTGTTGGATTTGAGTATCAATTGTCACTGGAGCTTTTTCACACAATAACCATGTCTCCATACACACATTTTCTCATGAACAGCTGAGGTAAGCAGACCTGTTGTAAAGCATTTTCAGCACCAGTACCATTGTTGGTACCAGGAGGACAATGTCACCAGTATTACACAAGATTACACGGAACAACGTTGAGGTCAAGGATTAGGCGACCCACCCACCAAACATAGTCCTCCCTGAATAAGTGTTACACATTCTGGGACAGCATGATATGGTCTGGTGTGGAATACTGGTCCCAAAAACTCCCAAGGCTCTTGCTGCGGTGCTCCAGGAGGAAAGGATGCCTATTTCACAGCACCAAATTCGGCATATTGTTGGTCAGATTTAAGAATTGTCGGTTGGCGGTGGTGCTTTGCAGCCTGATATTGCCATCTAGGAAATGATGCTGATGCTGGAAAAGCATTATGGCATGCCTCAGCATATTGTCTTGTGCACTGATCTGTTGTCATGAGAAAATTTGTCTTCAAAGCCTATGCTTTTAAAGCAAGAGTCTACATTGACACTTTTTACTCAAACCAAACAATATTGCAATTTTGTGAAAACTGGACTGGCGACTAGTCAACTTTGACATTGTTTTTCTCAGCCACTGTCAATGCTACAAGTTCAAATGAGGCCTCATTAGAAAGATAAAAAGACACTTTATAACATACTAAAGTTTGAATTTCTAACTTTTCGCTAGATTTATTGCAGTAAGCACTTGAACATATTTTCCTTAACTTTTTTGTTGAGTATATATATATATGATAAGATGTATATTACCTAAATCTCATGTGCAAGAATAAATCAAACTAAGCGCACTTTCGGCTTTCGCCTTCTTCAGAGTCAATATGTATTTACAGGTATAAACTGGAAAAAAATGAAAGAAAAAAATGAAAATAGGTAAATAAATAAAAATAAAACAAAAACAATGCAAAAATACACAAAAATCACATAAAATGTGACAAAGTTGACACCACTGTATGTTCGGCAGTGGGTAAACGCAGTGTCGGATTTAGAGGGGGTTCGGGTGGTTCGCTTGAACCCCCTTATGGAACCAAATTATTTCATTTTCATGGGGAAATTTATGAAATATCAGGAAAATGTTGAAAACGAACCATTCTTAATGGATTTGAACCCCTCTTCCAGAAATCCTGGATCCGCCCATGAAACGACTTAAGATTAATTCATGAACGCCCTTTGAAAGGGCCCAGTATCTGATTAAAAATGGCGGCATAAATTGCGCGTCACTTTACATAAAGTCGGTTTGTAGCGGTGAGTTTATTTTACTCGGTAATTGTGTATTAGCTATGTAAGTTAAACATTGGGGAACCAAGGCTGGAGGCAACCTGAGAAAAATCAAGGTAATAAGCACAAAAGAGAGTCAAACAGAGTACTTTCCATGAATGCAATCTGTGAGAGCAGTGAACCACATTAGCGAAAAAATGTCATCTGTCTAACTGTAGATGAACCAAAAGCAGGACGATTTTATCTCCTACCCAAAATCCACAAAGCTGGAAACCCTGGCCGTCCCATAGTGCCACACAGAAAAGATATCAGAATTTGTCGACTTAGATCTTCAACCCCACGTACAGGACTTACCATCCTACTTGCAGGATACAACAGGTTTCCTGAGAAAGAAAGACGCAATGGGCCCACTTCCTCCCGAAACACTGCTTGTGTCGATGGATGTCACATCCCTCTATACAAACACATACCACACCAAGACGGTATACAAGCGTGTGAAGACGTTTGGGAAAAGCGAACAGTCAAAGATCCGCCCACGCACATTCTGATAAAACTCACCCTCGTCCTCAAATGCAATAACTTTGAATTTAATGGTAAACACCACCTGCAAATTCAAGGGACGGCCATGGGAACGAAAATGGCACCATCATACGCCAACATTTTTATAGGTAGGCTAGAGAAACAGCTCCTTCAGTCCGTGAGCTTGAAGCCATTTTCGTGGCTCAGGTTCATAGATGATATAGACATGAAGTGGACACACGGCAGAGAGACACTGAAAGAATTCCTCGCGGGTGCAAACAACTTCCACCCAACAATAAAGTTTACTGCAGAGGTACATGTATCCAACGACATGTCTTTCTAGACACCACGTCTCAATTAGAATTGTGGACTTCAATGCAGCAAAAACAGAATCGATGCTTTTAACACGTAAGACGATTCATCTTATTCATCCTGATTTAATTATGAACAATACTATTTTAAAAGAAGTAGAAGTACATAAACATTTGGGTTTGATTTTCTCTCAGAACTGCGGATGGCAAGCTCATATTGACGACATATTAAAAAAAAGCATGGCAGCGTTTGAACATTATAAGACCATTTAAATTTAAACTTGATAGGGCCTCTCTAGAACGGATGTATATATCATTTGTGAGGCCAGTTTTGGAATATGGAGGGCCTGTATGGGATAACTGTTCCAAAGAAAATAAATTGAAAATTGAATCTGTACAGGTTGAGGCAATGAGAATTGTTACAGGAGCCACCAAATTATGCGGCGTTGAAAAATTATATGACGATACGGGGTGGGAAAAGCTTGCGACCAGACGCACCAAGCAGAAACTAAAGATTTTTTATAAAATGATACATGCAATCGGGCCAAACTATTTAAACAATCTTGTTCCTCCATTAGTCCAAGAAAATTCAAGATACTCATTACGAAATGCAAGAAACGTAACAACAATTAAATGTAATTCTAACTTGTATTATGACTCTTTCTTACCCTCAACCATACGTGATTGGAATAATTTATCTGATGAAATAAGAAATCCGCAATCCTTCTCTATTTTCAAATCAAAGCTCAATGCTAATCGAGTCAAACCACCAGCATATTATAATTTTGGATTAAGAACACTACAGATTTACCATGCACGCCTTAGACTAGAGTGTAGCTCACTCAATTTCCATCTTCATAAGAGTAAGATTGTCGATTCTCCTCGTTGTAACTGCGGTGAACCTGAAACTACTACACACTATCTCTTACAGTGTCCCCAATATAACATACCCCGAAATCAAGTGCTCAATGACTTTCTTCACATGCCCATTAAGACCTTGCTAAGAGGCAACCCTACTCTATCTGTAAATGAAAATGAAGCCATTTTTAACGCGGTTCAACTCTTTATAGCGCGTAATGTCAGATTTACTTAATTTAAATATCCCTTGCACACCTCGCTGGTCTTGAGGTATTGGTGGGGACTTGGCGTCCCGATGGGCCACCGGAGTACAGTAACACACAACGCGTCTTTTGTTCATTTATTGTAAAATAGCATATAAGTATGTAATTTAAGTAATTACCTTCATAACACACGTCTCTCTATTAGAAAGGAATTAAGCTTTCACAGGAGAGAATAGCCATAAGCCGAAAGACTTGTTTTCCAATCCTGATACTTTGTTTATATGTAAACTGAAATATCATGTAATTTGATTTGAATAATAAATATTGTTTAAACCAATTAGAAGGAGACAGAGTCGTCGTGGACCTCTACACTAAGCCCACAGACTCACACCAGTATCTCCTGCCATCAAGCTGCCATCCACCCCAATGCAGTAAGAACATCCCTTACAGTCTTGCGCTACGCATCAGACGCATTTGCTCAGACGACGAGACTTTTGAGATGAGAGTGAAAGATCTCTCTGATCAACTCAGTAAACGAGTTTATCAGAAGCAGAACATCGACCAAGCCATAGGAAGGGTTAGACAAATGGACAGACTGTCTGTTATCGTACAGGCCTAAACCCACCGCAGACAAAGCCATTTTGCCATTCGTCATAACTTATCACCCAGACCTACCTAAGGTCAGGAATATCGTTGACAAGCATTGGCCCATCATCGAATCTTCAGACCATCTGAACTTAGTCTTTCCGCAAAAGCCAATTATGGCTTTCAGAATGTCCAAAAGCCCCAGAGACCTTCTTGTGAGAGCTAGACTGAAGCCAGATCCCACAGATGATGAGCCTTATGGCGAATGCAAGCAGACCAAGATGTCGAACTTGCGACATGATAACCCCGTCCCACATAGCCAAGTCGTCGAATGGGGCAAAAGTAAGACTGAAGGGCAGTACTGATTGCAGAACAATGAATGTGGTTTACCTGATATCGTGTGGAGAGTGTGAAAACAGTATGTTGGGCCAACTCAGCCTGAGGATGAATGGTCACATAGATAACTGGAGACCAAGGGCCAACTCGGCCTGAGGATGCATGGTCACAGATATAACTGGAGACACAAGAGATTTGAACGATCTCCGGTTGCAGAGCACTTCCGGTTGCCAGGGCATGACTTCTTGAGTCATGCCTCTGTTTGTTGCTTGGCCCACAATTCGGGTTGGACGGACAAGACCAGAAAACAGCATGATAGCTACTGGATACGCCGTCTCAACACACTGAATCCGAGCGGCATCAACAAAGGAGATTAGTCCCAAATCTCTTCAGTTGACCAGCCATTATGGTTTCCTTCATTATACCAGTTTTTCTGGGTTCCCCCAGTTTGCCAGTTCTCCCCGTTTGTTTCCCCAACAAGCTGGAATTTCACAAACATTCCAATGACATACAGGCCGTCATCTGTTCTCGTTATATAGCAGTGTTTCCTTCATCTAACCAGTTGTCCTGGGTTCTCCCAGTTTACCAGTTTTCCTGGGTTCCCCAAATTTGCCAGTTTTCCTGGGTTCCCCCAGCTCACCAGTTCCTCTGGGTTTCCCCGACAAGTTGCAGTTCCACACACATTTTAGTTTCCTTCATATAACCAGTTTTTCTGGGTTTCCACACTTTTTTCTCCCAATTTACCACTTCTCCTGGGGTTCCCCCGACAAGTTGACATGCAGACCGTCATCTGTTCTCGGTTTGTAGCAATGATTCTTTCATCTAACCAGTTTTCCTGGGTTCTCCCAGTTTACCAGTATTCCTGGGTTCACCCAATATACCAGTTTTCCTGGGTTCCTACAGCTTACCAGTTCTCCTGGGTTCCCTCGACAAGTTACAGTTTCACACACATTTCAATGATATGCAGACCGGCATCTGTTCTCGTTTTGTAGCAGTAATTCCTTTATCTAACCACTTTTTCTGGGTTCCCCAGTTTTCCTGGGTCCCCCAGCTTACCAGTTATTTGTTCTCATTCTGTAGCAGTGTGTCTACCTATGTGCCTTTTTAACTACATACGTAAATCAGTCTCGTCTCTCTGCATAAGATATGGTTTTCGCATTCCCCTTTTCTTGCTTGTAGCGGTGTGTTCGCCTCCTTTTCTAACCACATAAATGTCACTTTCATCTAAATTCATCAAACTTTTATAAATCATCTGTTCGCCAATTGAGCACAAAGGCAATTTTATCTATATTTCTATATTTCAAAAAATCGAGGAGGGCCGTTTTCGCCGTCTCTCCTTCCAAGCACCGTCCATGAGCACAGGCGCTCGACGACAGGACTTTTTTTTTGCATTTTCACCCGTTTGGAGAGAATCCGGGTCGTTTCGCCCGTGGGTCGTTTCGCCGGGTCGTTTCGCCCTGAGTCGTTTCGCCCTGGTTTTATGGGTGGGTCGTTTCGCCCTTATTAGGTGGGTCGTTTCGCCCGTGAGTTGTTTCGCCCGTGAGTTGTTTCGCCCATTTTTATTATTATTATTATTATTATTATTATTATTGTTGTTGTTGTTGCTGTAGTTGTTGTTGTTGATATTGCTATAGTAGATGATGCTGATAGGTAGATAGGTAGGTAGGTTTGGTTAAAATGAGTATCTTGACATATCTTGTTAAAATAACATATATAAACATTTTATCGCTTCCGCTTCTGTGGCTTTTAATGTTGTAGAAAGATCATACAGAAAGAAGGAAGGAAGGAAGGAAGGAAGGAAGGAAGGAAGGGAGGAAGGATGGAAGGAAGGAAGGGATGAAGGAAGGAAGGAAGGAAGGAAGGAAGGAAGGAATGAAGGAAGGAAGGAAGGAAGGAAAGAAAGAAAGAAAGGAAGGAAGGAAGGAAGGAAGGAAGGGACGAAAAATGATAGATAGATAGATAGATAGATAGATAGATAGATAGATAGATAGATAGATAGATAGATAGATAGATAGATAGATAGATAGATATTTGGTTAAAAAGAGTATCTTGACGTATCTTGTTAATAATATATTTATCTAAACATTTTAGCGCTTCCGCTTCTGTGGCTTTTAATGATGTAAAAAGATAACAGAAGGAAGGAAGGAAGGAAGGAAGGAAGGAAGGAAGGAAGGAAGGAAGGAAGGAAGGAAGGAATAGGGATAGATAGATAGATAGATAGATAGATAGATAGATAGATAGATAGATAGATAGATAGATGTGGTAGTTCTGGTATTTCGACAGTCAGCTAAACTAATCAAATAATTAACAGAAGTGTGATATTTGTCCAAGTCAATTGATTAATGCGATAATCCATTAATATGTTTACGCCTTTAATCACACGTAGGTGACAATAATCGTACTTGTCGATTAAGGCGATGTGTGAATGCTTTATCTTTGGCGGTGACCGATGGCCGACATTCTTGAAATGTTAAATGTTAAATTGTAAAAGAAAAAAAAACATGACTCCGATGATAGCGTGCAATCTTAAGCAAAAAAAAAAAAAAAAAAAAAAAAAAAAGTGACTTTCGATTTCATTTCATTTCACACGCAAAAATGAAAGTGTTCTTCATAAACGTTCAAGTGACGTAATTACCACAGTTTTAGTGCAATTGAATGTCAACTAACAGCATTTGCTTGGCTTTTGTGTTTCTTTTCAGAAATCATGTTAATTCGTTTTTGTTGAACTTTTGGTAACGATTGAAATCATACTGTATGATGTAAATCACTGGCGTTGACGTTCCTGTTTTGGTATGCAATTTAAGCAGGCTGGTTGTATTTTCTGTTCGAAATTATTTTTGCCGAAATATCATGTATTCTAAAAGAAATAATCATTATCACAACCAATTTATAGTGAGGCGTTTTCAAAGCCCTTTAGTATATATACCCAAAAGACAGTTGTGCATGCCCAAGACATATCATTAAGTTATAAATAACAAATAATACACCATATTACACATTTGGTCATGGTAGAAAAATAAGGGCGAAACGACTCACCAAATAGGGGCGAAACGACTCACAGGCGAAACGTCCCAGGGCGAAACGACCCAAGGCGAAACGACTCACGGGCGAAACGACTCAGGGGCGAAACAACTCACGGGCGAAACGACCCGGGACCTTTCCAACGCATTACATTTAGTATATTTACAACAGGAATTGTGTTTTAATCAGAGATCACAATCTTTCAAATTATAATTATGGCGGCCATTTTGGTCGCCATCTTTTTTCGTTGTTATGATGTGGGCCATAATTGAAAACCAAACACTTCAGTTTTATGTGTACAACACAAATGGACTTTCAATCACAATACACTGTTTTATGCAGCACTTGAATGCCCTTTTATTACGAAAATATTGCTTTTAGTATGCATGTGGCAGCCATTTTGTCCACCATCTTGCCTCATAATAATTACACGGGGGTCAAAACTTAGAATTATCTTTTTAATATTGTTTACAGCATAAATTGAGCATTTTAAACGCAGAGAAATGAGTATATTAAACTTTTGGGCGCTGTTGTCTTGTTTATGGCGACCATCTTGGACGCCATCTTGATTTTTCCAAAATGCTCAATGATGCCAGGGTGGCATCATGCAGTTTCTGAACTAGCGTGGCCCAGTGAATTGGAAACCACAATAAATTTTCATGCGGCACCATCTTCCAGGTTATGCTGATGGCTACTGGACTATTATTTGGGTGGTTATATTTATGAAGCTCAGTTTGAGTGTCATGACATCCTAATGTTGGGTAAAAGTCCCATAAAATGGAGGCAACGTCCCGACATAACCATTGCTGATGACTGGGACGTAAAGCATCAAATCAAACAAACAAACAAACAAAAACCACTTAGACATGTAGACATCATATTTGCAGACATTACTATGATTTTACTTTAGAGTACACTAAGATGAAACAGTTCAATGCTAAAATGTGTTAAAAGCTTAGAAACTCATGCCTCGATGTCAATTTTTTTCTTTGAATATGAAGAACCGATTAAGTTTGATTTTTGCAGGAAATATTCACTAATGTTCGACCAATTTATAGCAATAATGACATTTTGTGAAGTCATTTTTCTGTACATTTTTGCATCGTTTTCTTTTAGACATGTATCCGTGAGTCACCTCTTTTAGGGCGACATATTTCATTTCATTCACGAAATGCCACACAAACGTTTTATCACAGGTAATAGCATCTTCCCGGTAGCACTGGATCCTAAAAAAGGATTCGAAAAATGATTGAAATAAGTATATAGGGGGATTAAACCATTAACAGTGCAAGAATAAATCAAACTAAGCGCGCTTTCGGCTTACGCCTTCTTCAGAGTCAATATGTATTTACAGGTAAAAACTGGAAAAAATTGAAAGAAAAAAATGAAAATAGGGAAATAAATAAAAATAAAACAAAAACAATGCAAAAATACACAAAAATCACATAAAATGTGACAACGTTGACACCACTGTACACTTGGCAAAAATGCCAACGCATCAGTTTTGAAAATTGAATAACTTTCATTTCATTAAAGATTTTGCTTTTAAATTTTGCATACTATTCCTTGACGAACATGTGCGCATAATGACTAGATAATTTTAAATAAATTTAATCACATGGCCAAGTCATTAGAGGATCATGCAAAAACAGTTTTTCTGCACGTGCTGATCGTGGTTCCTGTCTTTTGGTAATCTTTGAATGGAATTTGACAGCTTGATGTTCGTCAAATGGAAGTCAGAAAAAAGATTTCGCCTCTCTGTCGACAAATTCGCTAAAGCGGCCGGTTAAGTAAAGAGAGTAGCTCGTTTAGCGTAGATACGTTTAAAATACGTTTACAATATTAATGGAACAATGGCGTTTTATTTTCGCCTTTTTACTCTAACAAGTCGCATGATATCATGATACCTCTAGTTTAGGCAACGACCGTTTCTTCTTATGTTGACATTTTCAGTCACCTTTAACTCTGTCTGTCGTTCCAAGACGTTGTAGCACTTAACAATAATCCACATGCAAGTGGTAAACGTTTGGTTCCAAATCTGCGTTGCTAAGTGGGCTAACAGTATTAAAATTGTGACCGGGCCACATTCTATCAATGCGAAATCGCTTTTAGTGCTTGTAAGAGCAAACGGGGTTCGAGAATCCACCAGGTGTTGGCTGTGTAAGGTAAAACGATCTGGATTCTTAAGAAATCAAATGGTTAATTACAAGTCTTTTTGAGACGCTTTTTTCCCCTTACATAACTGACATTTATGTCAATCGGTGTTGTACGTTTTACTCAAAATCAATAAAAATATTAAATAGATCCTGAATTTGGACCTCGTTTCCGATTTTCACCGGCGTATCGATTCTGTTGTTTTTATTTTAGCTGCTTTGGATTTTTTGATTGAAGGGTACGGTTTCCAAAAGTTCGATTATTTTCGACAGACATCACCGATTGCGATAAACTTTCAGCATTCTGTTTGGAAATGGTTATTTTCACCATGTAGAGAATTTGAAGACTAACAGTCGTTTCGTTTTTGAAATATTTAACAAATTATTACTCGTAGGTGCGTTGGGAATTTTGTTAAGTATATGTTCGGCAGTGGGTAAACGCAGTGTCGGATTTAGAGGGGGTTCGGGTGGTTTGCTTGAACCCCCTTATGGAACCAAATTATTTCATTTTCATGGGGAAATTTATGAAATATCAGGAAAATGTTGAAAACGAACCATTCTTAATGGATTTGAACCCCTCTTCCAGAAATCCTGGATCCGCCCATGAAACGACTTAAAATTAATTCATGAACGCCCTTTGAAAGGGCCCAGTATCTGATTAAAAATGGCGGCATAAATTGCGCGTCACTTTACATAAAGTCAGTTTTTAGCGGTGTGTTTATTTTACTCGGTAATTGTGTATTAGTAATGTAAGTTAAACATTGGGGAACCAGGGCTGGAGGCAACCAAAGAAAAATCAAGGTAATAAGCACAAAAGAGATCAAACAGAGTACTTTCCATGAATGCAAATCATCCCAGAACCGCTCATGGACACAGGCGCTCGACTTTTTTTTTTTTAGCATTTTCACCCGTTTGGAGACCCTTACGATATGTTCATGCAATTATTTTACCTTTAAAACCTTTTCTATCAATCCTCAATCAACCCTCGTCTATGGGCTACTATATAGACAAGGTCGGAAACGCGGTGTCCTAGTTTAGTTGGGGTCATGGTATTCCCCGCATCTCAAACTAGTACTTCACCCTTTACCGTTATTTCAATGCTGAGTGTCTACTTATGAGCGACTTTGTAAAAGGTCTCACCTATTGCCTTCGTCAAAAATAAGCATAGTCGCCCGTAAACTTATATTTTATACCACCACCTGTCTACTTGGATGGGATCCCGAATGTTTTTGTATGGTGACCTGTCGTTTCTAGAAATCAGTGGAAGGTCACTGTAAATATCGTATGAAAGAATCAATCCTATTGGATAATTGTATTGCATTGTTGCCATGACACTAGATCACAAAGTGTTTTGACTAGATATTAAATCAAAACCAACGTAACACATATCACGCGCTGGCGTAACACGTCGTGTGACCAGTGTATTTATAGTAATGTCACGGCTAGATTGCCGATTTCATTCGGGATGTCCTCCAATTCTGTAGAATGCTTTAATTGTTAGTTTTTACGGGCGGTTGTGCTTATTTTGAATGAAGGCAATGGGCGAGACCTTTTACAAAGACACTCATGTGTTGACAGCCAGCATTGAAATAACGGTAAAGGGTGAAGTATGAGTTTGAGATGCGGGAAATCCCATGACCCCAATTAAACTAGGACACCGCGTTTCCGACCTTGTCTATATATTAGCCCATAGATGAGGGTTGATTGAGGATTGATAGAAAAGGTTTTAAAGGTAAAATAATTGCATGAACATATCGTTAGGGTCTCCAAAAGGTCCCGGGTCGTTTCGCCCGTGAGTTGTTTCGCCCCTGAGTCGTTTCGCCCGTGAGTCGTTTCGCCTTGGGTCGTTTCGCCCTGGGACGTTTCGCCTGTGAGTCGTTTCGCCCCTATTTGGTGAGTCGTTTCGCCCTTATTTTTCTACCATGACCAAATGTGTAATATGGTGTATTATTTGTTATTTATAACTTAATGATATGTCTTGGGCATGCACAACTGTCTTTTGGGTATATATACTAAAGGGCTTTGAAAACGCCTCACTATAAATTGGTTGTGATAATGATTATTTCTTTTAGAATACATGATATTTCGGCAAAAATAATTTCGAACAGAAAATACAACCAGCCTGCTTAAATTGCATACCAAAACAGGAACGTCAACGCCAGTGATTTACATCATACAGTATGATTTCAATCGTTACCAAAAGTTCAACAAAAACGAATTAACATGATTTCTGAAAAGAAACACAAAAGCCAAGCAAATGCTGTTAGTTGACATTCAATTGCACTAAAACTGTGGTAATTACGTCACTTGAACGTTTATGAAGAACACTTTCATTTTTGCGTGTGAAATGAAATGAAATCGAAAGTCACTTTTTTTTTTTTTTTTTTTTTTTGCTTAAGATTGCACGCTATCATCGGAGTCATGTTTTTTTTTCTTTTACAATTTAACATTTAACATTTCAAGAATGTCGGCCATCGGTCACCGCCAAAGATAAAGCATTCACACATCGCCTTAATCGACAAGTACGATTATTGTCACCTACGTGTGATTAAAGGCGTAAACATATTAATGGATTATCGCATTAATCAATTGACTTGGACAAATATCACACTTCTGTTAATTATTTGATTAGTTTAGCTGACTGTCGAAATACCAGAACTACCACATCTATCTATCTATCTATCTATCTATCTATCTATCTATCTATCTATCTATCTATCCCTATTCCTTCCTTCCTTCCTTCCTTCCTTCCTTCCTTCCTTCCTTCCTTCTGTTATCTTTTTACATCATTAAAAGCCACAGAAGCGGAAGCGCTAAAATGTTTAGATAAATATATTATTAACAAGATACGTCAAGATACTCTTTTTAACCAAATATCTATCTATCTATCTATCTATCTATCTATCTATCTATCTATCTATCTATCTATCTATCTATCATTTTTCATCCCTTCCTTCCTTCCTTCCTTCCTTTCTTTCTTTCTTTCTTTCCTTCCTTCCTTCCTTCCTTCCTTCCTTCCTTCCTTCCTTCATCCCTTCCTTCCTTCCATCCTTCCTCCCTTCCTTCCTTCCTTCCTTCCTTCCTTCCTTCCTTCTTTCTGTATGATCTTTCTACAACATTAAAAGCCACAGAAGCGGAAGCGATAAAATGTTTATATATGTTATTTTAACAAGATATGTCAAGATACTCATTTTAACCAAACCTACCTACCTATCTACCTATCAGCATCATCTACTATAGCAATATCAACAACAACAACTACAGCAACAACAACAACAATAATAATAATAATAATAATAATAATAAAAATGGGCGAAACAACTCACGGGCGAAACAACTCACGGGCGAAACGACCCACCTAATAAGGGCGAAACGACCCACCCATAAAACCAGGGCGAAACGACTCAGGGCGAAACGACCCGGCGAAACGACCCACGGGCGAAACGACCCGGATTCGTTGGAAATGCTCATCTAATGTTGTGAGCAGCATGGTTTATTGTTTATTCCCACATCATAAAAATTAGTCAAGATGGTAGCCTAGATGGCCGCCATAATCATAAGGTATGAGTACATAATTTCTGATTGAATGAGCATTCCAGTGCTGCATTTGCTCAATGTTTTGTTATTCAAACGTTCAAATTATGTTGGCAAATGAAGTGTTGGCAAATGAAGTGTTTTGTATTATATTTGACCCAACATGATAACAATAAAACAAGATGGTGACCTAGAGGACCATCATATTTATACTTTAATGTTCTGTAGCCGCATTCCAGTGGTGCAAATAATAAATGACTTATATTTGAAATGATCATTTTATGTTGTAAACATCGCAATTTAATTTTATTTTATTACAAAATTATAATACGACTGAGGTCTTCTTCACTGATCAAAACATCAGTTTAATGTAAGTGTTACATATTGATTTAGCAGAATAAAGGGAGGGAAGCAAATCAATCTACAGCACGAAATGAAAGTACTCGTAACATTTACAGTTTAAATATAATCTATGGTTATTATAATGGCGGTACGCAACACATAAAAGTAAAACCCACAAACGCATTTGAAGCAAAGAATATTTATTCAAGACACTTCCAGGTAGATTTGTCTTGCCATGGTATACCCTCAGGAATTGGTTCCCAGCATTCTTCAATGTTGGGGGACAGCGTGGACCTTAGAGGATTACGAACACACAATATGTTTGGAAGCAAAATGTACTTGTTGAGAAATCCACAAAAACAAGAGGTTTAACAAAAAGTACTAGCATTCTTTCAACACTATTCGAACTTCTTAGCAGATGACATCTTTAAAAGCACGGTTGAAAAGATACAATGATTTAGATATTTCATGATTGTGCATGCAACTGTGACCATCGCACATTGAAGAAGGACTGCGATATCACATACTGATCAAAAGCACCCTCGCTGATCATGTTCGGACCCAACGCTGACGCTGTTTAGGTGAGACATAGTGTAACAGAGACAAGAGGTGAGATGGTTGCGAACCAATGAGGAAAATGTGTAAGCGTCACATACGAACGTCCATGTATTGCTCAAGATTAAATATCTACGTATTGTTCAAGATTAAATATCTACGATCAATGTAAACCGAAAAGAATACCAAGTAAAACCAAGTCATTTTAACAGCAGATAAAACATTAATGCGAAAGGGGATGGGCCTAAAAGGAACATTTGAAGGACCGTAAATTTTGGGTTAAGTCGAAAAACATCAGACCGTAGTCTGCTTCCTTCTTGCAGTCCAGTTTAAAATCAAGGTCAAAGGGTTTCATACCTGACAAGCTTACACTGAGTAAGCCTTTACCAGATAATCTCAGGGGAATTATCGCATTAGGAGGATGTTATGGCAGCAACGTAGAACTATTTCTGTAAGATATATGGTTTAATGTAAAACTGGTAAGCAAAGGCTAATAAACACTCCCAAGCTTAATGCATATAATCACCATATACACAGTCGTTTACCAAAAACACTGTGAAACCAACACATGTCCAGACATCCATTTCATAATCCACGCTTGGTCAATGGTGACCAGCAACAGATAGTATACTTCAAGTAGAATGGTTTGCTGTGGGTATGCTTCTGAACAACCATGCTCATCATCAAAATATAGGCGCTTCATAAATCAATGTACAGTGCTTTGCAAATGCAATTGAATTGAAGAAACAATTGTTGCAATAGTTGAACAATATAGCTGATGACATTGCTAATTATAACAATGGTAATGGTACAGATGAATACCTAATCTCGGTTTTTGAATAAAATGCCTATTCTCTCTTTCATTATATGATGTAGATTTGCATCCCTCTGTTTATTCCGCTTACTTAAAACTTAACAAATACACATTTTGATGAACTTTTTGAATCAGAAACCATTTTCCCTGAAACTAAGATTAAGGCGGCCATTTTGACCACCATCTTGCACCATTGTTATGATGTTGGGTCAGAACTAAACTCAAACTTGAACTGTTAACAAAATAAAGTAAATTCAAAAACAAGACAATTAAGACAGTTTATTAGAGACCAAGAAGTTCTCTACATCATTATTTCGGCGGCCATCTTGCTTTTTTGTTATGATTGGAGCGTCAAAACATAAACAAAATTAACTTATAATGTTTTTCTAATAAGAACATAAAATGAGCATTTGAAACACAAAACATTGAGTATATGCAACTCTGGGATGCTGGTTTCTTGTTTATGCCAACCATCTTGGACGCCATCTTAATTTTTGATTTTTTTCTAACAATGCAGGATGCAGTTTTTGAACTGGCATGGTCTGAAGACAGTAAGGACAACAAGATAAGTGAGCTTTTTGTTTCACATACATGTATTTTGTTGATTTTGGCAATTTTTTCCGCCATTTGTCGGTCATTTTGAATTTTTCAAAATGCTCAAAGATGCCGAGGTGGCATCACTCGGATTCTTCATCTGAAAGGTATAAAGAAGTGAAATCCCACATTTCCAGGTCACAGGCCAAATCCATGTTTAGCAACTGGACTAATAAGTCAAGCATGCTTATATGTATGGATGGTTTGACTAAACCACATTTCCTGGGCAGGCTCAGGCACAAGCGGTTAACCAGTAATCAAATGATCGGTCAGTAGATTAGAAGCTTTGCCTGGAGGCACAAGCAGCCCATCTATTTCTCCTAGGTCCCAATGGACGGGGCCCATATTGAAAAGTTACAGGGATACATACATTTAAAGGCAAAATGTAGCCCTTTCAAACCGTATATAATACAGCAGCCTATCGTGTCGTGTCTATTAAGCAAAGTGTTACACCTATGACAGAATTTTCTGACCCAGTCAAGAAGACTAACTGTTACTTGATTATTTCCTTAAGCCTTTCATTTGTAAGCTCCTTTTCATCATGGTAGCAATAATAGGCTGGTAGCTTATGACCCCAAAAAATACAGATTTCATCCCTAATTTCGGTAACGTGTTATTTCATTCTTCTTCCCTTCTGACAAGGGAAGGTGTTCTTGTGCTTGCAAAAACAAGGTAGGCGCATTCTTTACATAGACTTACCACGACATGCTTATATTTTTTTAATTATATGCCTACTATGACGTTACATACGTGACATAGGTAAAGGATTCACCGGACATCTATTACATGAGCCGAGTTGGGTGAAATTTGTAGAAGAACAGCCGAAACTGCTGACAGAAGTAGCCGAAACACCAATAACTGCTAGCAAGACTAGCCGAAACTACTTACATGAAATTTGAGTTCTGGCGCGATTTGAAGCCCATCAAAGTATATACACATATGATCAAAATGGAATTTTCTGAATACATTCTAGGTATCCATCTGGCCTGATTGTCATCAAACCGCCTCAAGTTTAGGGAGCAGTTCGAGACCTAGTGGGAACTGGATCCCATCCAGGTACCTTCGCAGAACATAGGGCGGCGATGGAAAGTGAAAATAGAGGGACCAGGAATCGATGCAATTAGATTTAAAGCCCCAACACAGACACCAGGCGGGAAAGAAAACACATAAAACACAACAAAACACTTTTCCGACAACACACACAAAGAGCAGAATGACTAGCTCTTTGCCAACAAGGTATCCATCCGGCTGAGTTTCACCGAAACGAAAGGCAACGAGCACGACAGAGAAGCAGTCACAATAAACAGTTGTATAATGAGGATGAACCACGTTTTTACTTGGGACAACGCCGAAAACTATTTTTCCTGGGGACATCCACGCCGAAAACGTTTTTTCATGGGGACATCCACACCGAAAAACTTTTTCCTGGGGACATCCACACCGAAAACTAGTTTTCCTGGGGACATCCACGCCGAAAACTATTTTTCCTGGGGACATCCACGCTGAAAACTATTTTTCCTGGGGACATCCACGCCGAAAACTATTTTTCCTGGGGACATCCACGCCGAAAACTATTTTTCCTGGGAACATCCACGCCGAAAACTGTTTTCTTGGGAATATCCTCGATTTCATAAAGAAAGAAAATTGAATAAAAACAAACAATGTGTTCAACTGGTGAACACATGTAGCAAAAACTTATAATGTAATTAAGTTAAAATCCCAACCAAAGACAATAGAAATACAGAGATTATCATTATTATTATCATGAATAAAAACATTCTTACCAGGACAGCGAAATTACCATTTCTGTCAGTACAGCGAAAATGTATTAGCGATCATTGAAAACGGATTAGAATAAAGATAAACCAAGATCTCAAATGGCTGACACATGTATTACAAAATGTTGCTGCCAAAACCAAAACTCAAAGATACTAGGCGGGAAGGAGACCATTTCTCCTGAGAGTTCGAGACCCGATGAGGTTGGTAGTTCATACAAGTGTCGGTTACACAAGGAATGCTTTGTTGTGTCAGAAATTCTTGCTCAATTATTAGAAGAAAAAAAAAACATTTATGGGTTGGGGGTGTGAGGAATGTCTGCCATTAACGTGCGCGGAGTTTAGGGAGCTAGCAACTTGGTGGCTTGCCAAGTCTATAGGGTCACTGAAGAGGCTTAAGTAGCCGAAACCATGGTATGGCCCATACCCTTTCTCATTAATATGTTCACTGCTCTTAAAGGATCTCAGTTTAATTTTTATTTACAAAAGATAAAGTGTACTTTCGAACCTCATATGCGGCTATGCCGGGAAAACTCTGGTTTCCGAGAAATGACCATAAATGGACATTTCTGTACAGAAAAGGCAAGGCGCGATTACCAACACAGTACAGTACCCCGCCGAGTTTAGGGAGTTCTAGACATGTAGTCCATGCAAGTGCCTTCAGAACCAATAGGTCGGTTACACCGAAAAAAAAAACAACACTGGTTTGTCGGAAATTTTAACTCAAGCATGAGGAAAATTAATGCAAGTTTATGGGTTGGGGGTCGGGGTATAAGGCATGTCTGCCATTGCCGTGGTTTGTCGGAAATTTTAACTCAAGCATGAGGAAAATTAATGCAAGTTTATGGGTTGGGGGTCGGGGTATAAGGCATGTCTGTCATTGCCATGGGCGGATATAAGGGAACTAGTTACCTGGTGGGTTTTACAATAGAAGGGCGGCACTTTCAAATCACATATGCGGTCATGCCGTGAAAACTCTGGTTTCCGAGGAATAGGGGTACGAAAATGATAAAAAAGGACATTTCTGCATAGAAAATGCAAGGCGCTAGTACCCAATTTGGCTTGTTCTGACACTACCCCGCCGAGGTTAGGGAGTTCGAGACCCAGAGGTTTTTGTAGCCCATTCAAATGTTTTACTGCCCATAGGTCAGTTTCACCGGAAAAGCCCTGGTTTGTGCACGGCAGTGGCAGGGATGCATTACATATCCCCATCCACAACCCATGTTTTAACTTCTTCCATGTTTGAATTAAACTTTCCGACAAACAAGAGTTTTCCCGATATAACGGGCCTATGGGCTATGAAGGCACTTTATGGACGAAAAACCCCACTGGGCCTCGGAAACGTACGTGGTTTGAAAGTGCCACCTTTCTTTTGTAAAAACACTCCTTAAACTTCGCGCACGACAGGTTTGAGTTAAAATTTCCGACAAACCAAGTTTTCCCCGTAAAACCGGCCTAATCGGTGTAAAGACACTTGTACACACTATAGATTCACTGTACAGCGTAGAAACAGTGAAAGAAACTGTACCAGTTATTGAACGCATTTTTGGGCAAAATTTGCAATACAGCGAATTTTGCAAGTCTTCTCGTAATCAGACTTCATTCTGTGCCATTGTTTTCAGTTGATCGCCTTAAACATAATCTTGTGTCATCTTATGGTAAACGAACCGCAAAAGATGTTCGTGGGAGCATAGGAAGGCATTCTTGTTGGAAGACAGTTGTTTAAAAAGTCTAAAGTCGGTTTTTTTCTCCTCTAGTTTGAAAATTAAACAGTTTTGAGAAATTAAAATACACCCAAAAGAAACAGAGAAAGAACTACTTCGGGTCCTTCAATATAAGAAAGCGCATGCTGATCTGCTTCGTCGATTTCGAAATTTCAAACAATAAAGGACTGTACGTTCGAATTTTAGTGAAAGGAACTACTGTCCCAGTCAATGAGAGGTATTGTACGAAGTAAAAGCCACACTTGTTAGAGATACTGTACCCAGTGATAGGTAAAATCGTTCGTATTTTCTTAATTAGGAAGTGAGCAATGCGGACGAGGCACTTGAAAAAACGTGCAAACGTGTATTTTATCCATACCCCATTTTATTGATCAATACATATGCTCTGGCGGCACCGTGTTTTGTCCTTGAGCAAGACACATTAACTCCCCAAAGTACTGGTTTAAACCCAGGAAGCGGTAGCTCCGTACCGGCATAACTGAAAAATTGTTGACTGGGACGTTTAACCTCAAAACAAGCAAACAAACAATACATATGTCAAGGCCCTCCAATTTTCTCAATACTTCTTTGCTTAAGCTCTTGGTGGTCTTCCAATATTCTTTTGAAACTACTGAAAGAACCATAGGCCTATAGATGTGTTCTCATATCTTGGGTAAGATCTTCATTAGTGATAGGGTAACAATCGAAGTGTGATTAGTACTTTTATTAGAAATTTCATGACAACATATATACACATATTATAAAGATTCAGATAAGTAATATTATAACATTTCTAAGCATATATAGGCGTCGATTAGTACTTCACATATTTTCTGGGTAAGAAGAATAACTTTCCCAAGTGGCTGATTGATTCTTTGTGCAGTTTTTACAAACTAATAGGAAAATAATTTTGCAAGTAAAGAAAGAAGTTAGAACCAATGTTGGGCAGCTTACTGAATCTGTGAGTCCTAGTTTTTGATTCATCATGGTGGGCATCATGATTTATTTGTTTGTCCTTGATGATTCATTGACTAGTTAGAGATTCACAACGACGACCGAAAAGCTAGATGTTGTAAACCGCTGCAAAAGCTGTGGGTGAGGTTATGGCCATGTAATATCGATTTAAGCCCGCCAGTAATTTTATATTACTGATCGTTCCAAGGCGATACTTCCGTGGTGGTTCTTGTTGTTTTATGTCTTGGTGTTAAATTGTTGTGCTGTCTGCACCTTATGTACGTTTTCATATTTAAGTTAAGTTTAGATAACTGTGTGGCCACCTATTAGGAAATAGCTGCTTACTCGGCTTACGATATGTTTTCATGATATATGTACCTGGATCCGGTCGTCAAATTCCAACTGGTACGTCAAATTCCAGATGTTTATGTCAGCGCGTGCGTTTTGGCGGGTAAGTTAATTTTTTTTTTTTTTTCTTCTTCTTCTTCTTCTTCTTCTTCTTCTTCTTCTTGTTTTATTATACTTTAGCTAACGGTTTCAGGAGAAAATAATAATCGGCAGTCTTGTGTGGACACCCACGCATCTGTACATACAGGTGTCATGGTCAGCTTATCCGTGCATTGGCGAAAAGATTGCACGAAAGTCTTAAAATGGCACGTTTTCAGAAAACATCCATACTTTTTGCCAAATATTTCTATAACTATAAATATTTGAAAGTCGCATGCTCGAATATACATAGCTTAGTATCTATTTAAAAGCCTGATTTAAGCTTTTATTCAAATTAATTACTACTATTGATAGCGCAACTCATTCTTTTAAACCATGTGTGATTTTACATGATACGAATCACGAACGTCGTTTTATACGTGAAAAACCAGACGGACAATAGATGTTGATACGTCAAATAACAGACGAAGACACGACTTTGGATACGTGTCGCATCAGACGTGTTGAGTGCGATTATTTCAAATACCCATGACACCCTGGCATTGTTTGAAACCTGATTGTCTCAGTTCGGTTAACCGCTCTGGTCTGAGCCTGCCTAAAACGTGGTTACGCATATTCACTTTACTTTACTTTGTAATATATATGTAGGCCCATATTAGTTCCGACCTGCCGTCTTGCCCCCCCCCCCCGCCTCCCAGGTGCCGGCAGGTCGGCAGGTCGGCACTAATAAGACAGATCTAAATATAGATATATATATTTATATGCATAGTCATATACTTAAATTGGTGCCGACCTGCCGACCCGCCGACCTGCCGATCTGCACTCCTACCGGCACATCCCCATGCCAATACGTTGCAATATAATATATTCGGGAGGTCGACAGGTAGGCAGACATGTGTATATCCAGCAGGGTTATTATCAATGCCCGATATGGAGTATCTATTCTGTTTGGGGGGGGGTCTGGGGGCTTGCCCCCCAGGCGTCATCTAATGACAGGGCCACAGATGGCGTCGACTTCCGACCAGTGCCGATAGGTCGGCAGGTCGGCACTAAGACAGTTCTAAATATAGATATATATTTATATGCATAGCCATCCGACCAGTGCCGGTAAGTCGGCAGGTCGGCACTAAGACAGATCTAAATATAAATATATATTTATATGCATAGCCATATACTTAAATAGGTGCCGACCTGCCGACCTGCCCTCCTACCAGCACATCACCATGCCAATACGTTTCAATATGGTATATTAGGCAGGTTGACAGGTAGGCAGGCATGTGTCTATCCAGCAGGGTTATTATCAATGCCCGATATAGAGTATCTATTCTGTTGCAAAGGGTCTGGGGGACTTGCCCCCCCTCCCCCCAGGCGTCGTGTTATGACAGGGCCACTACCCGAAGATGGCGTCGACCCCCGGCCAACATACTGGTGCTGACATGTCGATCTGCCGACCCACCCCATATTCATACTTTATAATGTATATGTAGGCCCATATTAGTGCCGACCTGCCGACTACATCTACTTGGTTTGACGACAGTTAATCTTGTTGACATCACCGAATATTTTATACCCTTACATAGCCACATACTTAAATTGGTGCCGACCTGCCGACCTACAGGCAAATCCCCAATTCCAAGACTTTGTAATATATATTTAGGTCCATATTAGTGCCTCTATCAGCTGTTAGGTCGGCAGGTCGGCAGGTCGGCACTAAGACAGATCTAAATATAGATATATATATATATTTATAAGCATAGCCATATACTTAGATTGGTGCCGACCTGCCGACCTGCCGACCCACCCCTTATTCATACTTTGTAATGTATATGTAGGCCCATATTAGTGCCGACCTGCCGACCTGTCGACCTGCTGATCCCCCTACTATATTGCTCTTGGTCTTTGTTTATGTGAGATGGCGTCGACCCCGGCCAACATACTGGAGCCGACCTGCCGACTGCGGACTAACCCCATATTCATACTTTGTAATGTATATGTAGGCCCATATAAGTGCCGACCTGCCGACCTGCCAACTTGCCCCCAGGCGTCGTGTAATTACAGGGCCCTTATTGAAAGATGGCGTCGAACCCAAACCAACAAACTAGTGCCGACCTGCCGACCCACCCCTTATTCAGTACTGTGTAATTTATATGTTGGCCAATATAAGTGCCGACCTGCCGACTACATCTACTTGGTAAAATGGCCATTGAGTTATTATGGATAATATTTTTATTTAAGTGCCGACCTGCCGACCTGCCTACTATATTGTTCAGGTTCTTTGTATATGAGAGGGAATATATCTCAAAATGGCCATTGAGTTATTATGAGATATATATATATATATTTAAGTGCCTACCTGCCGACCTAACAACTCATAGTTACTGTATTATAGTTATGAACACTATGTCAGGTATATTTATATACTGATGAGATCAAGACTTGAAGTAAATACGTGGCAAGTTGTCGAGCTGCCGAGCTGCGTTGTGTTATATGTTTACAATGTTGCATTTTATTAGCCAGTGTCGATCTGTAAGTCACATATGTGTTGTTTATTTTTAGCTTGATGTATGTTCTTTCAATATTCTTAGTCATTTATTTAGAAGATCTTCTGAGGACTCAGTCTCTTTTTGAAATGGAGTATATGTTTGTATGTATATGGAGTATACTGTAGTATATTGGAGTAATATTGTATTTAGTTGATGTACATTGTTATATAGTCTGAGTGTTTCCGCATTGTATGTGTGTGTATTATATAATAGATAATATGTAGAAGGTATGGCCTACATATATATAGCACATATAGTAGATATGGTATATAGTAGATAGATAGGTATAGCCTCTAGGCTAGTATGCTAATATCCATTATATCTGTATGTTGTCATATTGTCTTGGGTCCCCAATACTGTACTTGAGCCAAATGTTCGGGGTAATTTGGACCACCCAGTGGGTGTGTTTATCGTAATACGCAACAAAAACTAGCATACGAAATGAAGTATTTTTTATATTAAAATGGTTTACAGATGCCTGCCTCAAAATGGACACGGTATACAATAATATCGTAATTAGCCTGTGGTTGAACTGATTCGTTTTGTGCTTAAGCGGTCCATATTCCCCCAAATTACTCTATATATTACTTGATGTAACGAGTGTTTGATAAACAGACAAATTTGACATCTATTTTTTGAAATTGTATAAACTATAAAAGTTTGATATTTGGAAGTAGCAAAAACGTTCAAATGGAGGTAGTATTGGCCGTATTGCGCAATTTTGGATACTGAATCCTCATCAGTGGCCCTTTATAAAGTCTGCAGACTCTCAGGCTGTATTGGAATTGCTGTGTTGCTCTGTGTTATACAATGAAACTTACTGTATAAAATCAAAGCATATAAGAAATAAATATCCTTTCCTTGAAATATTGTCCCGGATGTAACGATTTCTGTCCTTGATGTAACACTTTTCACTGTTACATCACGGACTGTTACATCAGGGACGTATTTTAGATAAATCACCTGTAAATGGCTTCCAATATACTTAGTGCCTTCATAGTTATTGTGAAATGGTTACACAACCGCTAAACACGTTTTATGAATAGTACCTACATATTGTCGCTTGAAAAAAATAACCAGTAGAGGCTTAAACATCAGGGAACTATTACAAATATACTCACTCACCTGAAAATTGTAATTCTTATTTTTTCATATCTACTCTATAGTTGTGTCATCATGGCAGTCAGCCATATTTAATTTCAATGTAGCTCTTCAAAATGCAGATAGATGTTCCACCTTTACCAAGAAGAGTCACCTTGTACTTGGTATTTTTAGATAAATTGTTACACCAGGGACAAAATGCTAGGTACAAAGTTTGAACACGTAAATTTAGTATTAAAACCATGGATATTTGCTATCAAAATGTATTATGTCGTGCATGATTGATTGAATAAAGATGGAGTAGCATTTAGAACAACCACCTTAGCAAAAAATCATTGAATCAGAGACAGATATCAAAAAAATCATTTTGCAGACAGCGAAAATATGCCATTTTAGACACCTTGAGTAACATTTTTTTATATTTACTAGCACTTTAACGATTTTGTTTTGGATGACTCATAGTCACCTCGATTCACACCACATTCCAAGCATAAAAGATTTACCAGAAGTAAACGGTTTTCATAAAAAAAACTTAACCGGACAGGATTTGATTACGAAAAAATATATTGACTCATATACTGAATATTGCACAACAAAGAAGTGGTTTAATAGGTCTGTAGCAGACCCGTATCATAAAATGTTGATCTAATGTTTTTCTAATAAGAACATAAAATGAGCATTTGAAACACAAAACATTGAGTATATGCAAATCTGGGATGTTGGTTTCTTGTTTATGCCAACCATCTTGGACGCCATCTTAATTTTTGATTTTTTTCTAACAATGAAGGGTGCAGTTTTTGAACTGGCATGGTCTGATGAACCAGAGGAAGACAGTAAGGACAACAAGATAAGTGAGCTTTTTGCTTCACATACATGTATTTTGTTGATTTTGGCAATATTTTCCGCCATTTGTCGGCCATTTTGAATTTTTCAAAATGCTCAAAGATGCCGAGGTGGCATCACTCGGATTCTTCATCTGAAAGGTATGAAGAAGTGAAATCCCACATTTCCAGGTCACAGGCCAAATCCATGTTTAGCAACTGGACTACTAAGTCAAGCATGCTTATATGTATGGATGGTTTGACTAAACCACATTTCCTGGGCAGGCTCAGACACAAGCGGTTAACCAGTTATCAGATGATCGGCCAGTAGATTAGAAGCTTTGCCTTGAGGCACAAGCAGTCCATCTATTTCTCCTAGGTCCCAATGGACGGGGCCCATATTGAAAAGTTACAGGGGTACATACATTTAAATGCAAAATGTTGCCCTTTCAAACCGTATATAATACAGCAGCCTATCGTGTCTATTAAACAAAGTGTTACACCTATGACAGAATTTTCTGACCCAGTCAAGAAGACTTACTGTTACTTGATTATTTCCTTAAGCCTTTCATTTGTAAGCTCCTTTTCATTATGATAGCAATAATAGGCTGGTAGCTTATGACCCCAAAAAATACAGATTTCATCCCTAATTTCGGTAACGTGTTATTTCATTCTTCTTCCCTTCTGACAAGGGAAGGTGTTCTTGTGCATGCAAAAACAAGGTAGGCGCATTCTTTACATAGACTTCCCACGACATGCTTATATTTTTTTTAATTATATGCCTACTATGACGTTACATACGTGACATAGGTAAAGGATTCACCGGACATCTATTACATGAGCCGAGTTGGGTGAAATTTGTTGAAGAACAGCCGAAACTGCTGACAGAAGTAGCCGAAACACCAATAACTGCTAGCAAGACTAGCCGAAACTGCTTACATGAAATTTGAGTTCTGGCGCGAATTGAAGCCCATCAAAGTATATACACATATGATCAAAATGGAATTTTCTGAATACATTCTATGTATCCATCTGGCCTGATTGACATCAAACCGCCTCAAGTTTAGGGAGCAGTTCGAGACCTAGTGGGAATTGAATCCCATCCAGGTACCTTCGCAGAACATAGGGCGGCGATGGAAAGTGAAAATAGAGGGACCAGGAATCGATGCAATTAGATTTAAAGCCCCAACACAGACACCAGGCGGGAAAGAAAACACATAAAACACAACAAAACACTTTTCCGACAACACACACAAAGAGCAGAATGACTAGCTCTTTTCCAACAAGGTAGCCGTCCGGCTTAGTTTCAACCGAAACGAAAGGCAACGAGCACGAAAGAGAAGCAGTCACAATAAACAGTTGTATAATGAAGATGAACCACGTTTACACCGATTATCGTTTTTACTTGGGACAACGCCGAAAACTATTTTTCCTGGGGACATCCACGCCGAAAACGTTTTTTCCTGGGGACATCCACGCCGAAAAACTTTTTCCTGGGGACATCCACGCCGAAAACTATTTTTCCTGGTGACATCCACGCCGAAAACTATTTTTCCTGGGGACATCCACGCCGAAAACTATTTTTCCTGGGGACATCCACGCCGAAAACTATTTTTCCTGGGGACATCCACGCCGAAAACTGTTTTCTTGGGAATATCCTCGATTTCATAAAGAAAGAAAATTGAATAAAAACAAACAATATGTTCAACTGGTGAACACATGTAGCAAAAACGTTTGATGTAATTAAGTTAAAATCCTAACCAAAGACAATAGAAATACAGAGATTATCATTATTATTATCATGAATAAAAACATTCTTACCAGGACAGCGAAATTACCATTTCTGTCAGTACAGCGAAAATGTATTAGCGATCATTGAAAACGGATTAGAATAAAGATTAACCAAGATCTCAACTGGCTGACACATGTATTACAAAATGTTGCTGCCAAAACCAAAACCCAAAGATACTAGGCGGGAAGACCATTTCTACTGGGAGTTCGAGACCCGATGAGGTTGGTAGTTCATACAAGTGTCGGTTACACAAGGAATGCTTTGTTGTGTCAGAAATTCTTGCTCAAACATTAGAAAAAAAAAATTATGGGTTGGGGGTGTGAGGAATGTCTGCCATTAACGTGCGCGGAGTTTATGGAGCTAGCAACTTTGTGGCTTTACAAAAGATAAATTGTACAATTGTACTTTCGAACCTCATATGCGGCTATGCCGGGAAAACTCTGCTTTCCGAGAAATGACCATAAATGGACATTTCTGTACAGAAAAGGCAAGGCGCGGTTACCAACACACTACAGTACCCCGCCGAGTTTAGGGAGTTCTAGACATAGTGGACTTTGTAGTCCATGCAAGTGCTTTCAGAACCAATAGGTCGGTTACACCGAAAAAAAAACAAACAACACTGATTTGTCGGAAATTTTAACTCAAGCATGAGGAAAATTAATGCAAGTTAATGGGTTGGGGGTCGGGGTATAAGGCATGTCTGCCATTGCCGTGGGCGGATATAAGGGAACTAGTTACCTGGTGGGTTTTACAATAGAAGGGCGGCACTTTCAAATCACATATGCGGTCATGCCGTGAAAACTCTGGTTTCCGAGGAATAGGGGTACGAAAATGATAAAAAAGGACATTTCTGCTATAGAAAATGCAAGGCGCTAGTACCCAATTTGGCTTGTTCTGACACTACCCCGCCGAAGTTAGGGAGTTCGAGACCCAGAGGTTTTTGTAGCCCATTCAAATGTTTTACTGCCCATAGGTCAGTTTCACCGGAAAAGCCCTGGTTTGTGCACGGCAGTGGCAGGAATGCATTATATATACCCCATCCACAACCCATGTTTTAACTTCTTCCATGTTTGAATTAAACTTTCCGACAAACCAGAGTTTTCCCGATATAACGTGCCTATGGGCTATGAAGGCACTTTATGGACGAAAAACCCCACTGGGCCTCGGAAACGAGAGTTTTCCCAGAATAGTTGCGTATGTGGTTTGAAAGTGCCACCTTTCTTTTGTTATTTGTCTTTTCTGGTTACAGTACCAGTTATTGAACGCATTTTTGGGCAAAATTTGCAACACAGTGATAAGTATTTTGCAATTCTTCTCGTAATCAGACTTCATTCTGTGCCATTGTTTTCAGTTGATCGCCTTAAACATAATCTTGTGTCATCTTATGGTAAACGAACCGCAAAAGATGTTCGTGGGAACATAGGAAGGCATTCTTGTTGGATGACAGTTGTTTAAAAAGTCTAAAGTCGTTTTTTTTTTCTCCTCTAGTTTGAAAATTAAACAGTTTTGAGAAATTAAAATACACCCAAAAGAAAGAACTACTTCGGGTCCTTCAATATAAGAAAGCGCATGCTGACAATAAAGGACTGTACGTTCGAATTTTAGTGAAAGGAACTACTGTCCCAGTCAATGAGAGGTATTGTACGAAGTAAAAGCCACACTTTTTAGAGATACTGTACCCAGTGATAGGTAAAATCGTTCGTATTTTCTTAATTAGGAAGTGAGCAATGCGGACGAGGCACTTGAAAAAACGTGCAAACGTGTATTTTATCCATACCCCATTTTTATTGATCAATACATATGCTCTGGCGGCACCGTGTTTTGTCCTTGACATTAACTCCCCAAAGTACTGGTTTAAACCCAGGAAGCGGTAGCTCCGTACCGGCATAACTGAAAAATTGTTGACTGGGACGTTTAACCTCAAAACAAGCAAACAAACAATACATATGTCAAGGCCCTCCAATTTTCTCAATACTTCTTTGCTTAAGCTCTTGGTGATCTTCCAATATTCTTTTGAAACTACTGAAAGAACCATAGGCCTATAGATGTGTTCTCATATCTTGGGTAAGATCTTCATTAGTGATAGGGTAACAATCGAAGTGTGATTAGTACTTTTATTAGAAATTTCATGACAACATATATACACATATTATAAAGATTCAGATAAGTAATATTATAACATTTCTAAGCATATATAGGCGTCGATTAGTACTTCACATATTTTCTGGGTAAGAAGAATAACTTTCCCAGGTGGCTGATTGATTCTTTGTGCAGTTTTTACAAACTAATAGGAAATTAATTTTGCAAGTAAAGAAAGGAGTTAGAACCAATGTTGGGCAGCTTACTGAATCTGTGAGTCCTAGTTTTTGATACATCATGGTGGACATCATGATTTATTTGTTTGTCCTTGATGATTCATTGACTAGTTAGAGATTCACAACGACGACCGAAAAGCTAGATGTTGTGAACCGCTGCAGAAGCTGTGGGTGAGGTTATGGCCATGTAAAATCGATTTAAGCCCGCCAGTAATTTTATATTACTGATCGTTCCAAGGCGATACTTCCGTGGTGGTTCTTGTTGTTTTATGTCTTGGTGTTAAATTGTTGTGCTGTCTGCACCTTATGTACGTTTTCATATTTAAGTTAAGTTTAGATAACTGTGTGGCCACCTATTAGGAAATAGCTGCTTACTCGGCTTACGATATGTTATCATGATATATGTACCTAAGTTGAATAAACCACACATTTTATTTTCACTTCTATAATTTGCTATGATGTTTTAACCAAACTATACGAATTTTAGAAATACACTTTTGCATGAAAATATTAACACACACACACACACACACACACACACACACACACGTCCTTATATGCTACATGTTCATATACATACACAGATACAAGCTCACAAACCACTTTTCCTGGGCAGCCTCAGACGGCGAGCGGTTAACCAGTAATCCGATGGTCAGTAGCTATCAGGCAAAGCTTCGAATTGGAGGGAAGCAGATTTAGCATCAGAATAACATGTCTGTGTAATGTTTGCCCTCTAAGGTCCCACTTTTGTGTATAATACGATAGGCGATACAAGGCGATACTTCCGTGGTGGTTCTTGTTGTTTTATGTCTTGGTGTTAAATTGTTGTGCTGTCTGCACCTTATGTACGTTTTCATATTTAAGTTAAGTTTAGATAACTGTGTGGCCACCTATTAGGAAATAGCTGCTTACTCGGCTTACGATATGTTATCATGATATATGTACCTAAGTTGAATAAACCACACATTTTATTTTCACTTCTATAATTTGCTATGATGTTTTAACCAAACTATACGAATTTTAGAAATACACTTTTGCATGAAAATATTAACACACACACACACACACACACACACACACACACACACGTCCTTATATGCTACATGTTCATATACATACACAGATACAAGCTCACAAACCACTTTTCCTGGGCAGCCTCAGACGGCGAGCGGTTAACCAGTAATCCGATGGTCAGTAGCTATCAGGCAAAGCTTCGAATTGGAGGGAAGCAGATTTAGCATCAGAATAACATGTCTGTGTAATGTTTGCCCTCTAAGGTCCCACTTTTGTGTATAATAAAAATGGGATATACAGGTGTATACGAATTTTCCTTATTTTTGATCCAAAACATAGATTGGGAATACTTGATAGAGAATCGCCACGGCGAAGCGGTTCTTACGTGTTTCCACAATCAAAGTTTGGAGCAAAAATATTAAAAATATCATTTTCCCGTGAAAATTTCAATTTAAAAACGTTGGAAAAAATGTATGAACGTGTTGGGTTAGCCTACTTTGGTTACCTGTCTGTTCACAATTCTGCCCGCTTGCCCGCCTGCCAGCCATCTTTTGTCAGTCTGCCTGCCTGATTAAACCAGTAAAGTTCAGGAAAATCAACGCAAGTGTTATTTTGTCTTGTCCATCTCTTGAAAAAATAAGGACGAGTTAAGGAAATGTGGCCCTTCTGAACCCAAGCACATGAACACATACGTGCACAGGCGTGTCAAAAATATTTATTTTAACATTGATTATCAAAGCTCTTGTGGTTTTGCCATTAGATCCATCATGAATTATTCTAATCATTATGAAATATTTGTTTTGGTAAGCAAAAGGGATACAACATAGCCGGTTACCATAATGACGGGTTGGGGCAGTATGCATACATAAGCCACGTACCCCCATCCCCCCCCCACACCCCAACGCGCCCCTTCACCGTTATTGTTGATAAAAAAAATAAAACTACAAATATAAAAACAGAAGTTTCTAAAAGCCCCTTTTTATACAGAATTCGCTAGATTTCCTTTTTTTCGATGCCCAATTTAAAATGACGCTTTTGTAAAAATATCGAGGTTACATGTATACCGTTTTTTTAACCGTCCTTGTATAATTAGGTCCCTAGTTTCACAAACGACAATCATCAGTCACTGCTCCTAGCAATACTATTTCCTTTATCGAAAAGGGGGTGGCATGTACTTTTCATCACTTGAATATCATTTTCTATGCAAGTAAGTTTTTTACCCACGCCTGGAAGCCCAAATGTAAGGGCCCTATGCGTCCCTAAACCAGTCCCAAGTTCCTCAAACGCGATCAGATCAGTGAAATTCACAAAGAAGTGAAGCAAAGTCTTTTTGTGTATAAAGTGGTTGTAGAGAAATATGATTAGGTGCATCTTAGTATAATGTACTCCCGTTCTGCCTAAGACCTAAACGAATCAATGGGTCATGTTCGACGAACGACGTTATTAGTCCCAGAAAAACGAAAATAATCGAAAATGGTTTAAATGAGGCGACCAAAGAATATGATCTATTTCTTAAAATGTTACCTCCTGTGTGCAGCTTTAACAAAAGCTGTACATTATTGTCGATTTGACTTTTTTCACAAGCCTTGGGCGCACGTACTTATTACAGACATTTCAAGTGCTAAAAGTGTGCAGTGATGGCTTTCGTCTAACGGGCATCCAAGACACATTTTCGAAAATCTTTATCGCTAATCGAAAGATAAATAAAAATGGATAATAATCAACCAGAAACGTATTTTTTTCTGGAAGGTAGTAGGGCTTGTTGACTTGCGATTGAAAGTGGGCGTTTGCGCATCTGGAGACTAGCGTAACTGGAGACGGCGCTGTACATTCAAAAAAGCATATTCAAGATAATTTTGGACATAAAAATCTATCAGTGAGCCGATTTGCAGCACTTTTTAAAACTTTGCTACATTTGTCTCGATCGTTGTACGATCTCCCTACAATTTTAAGACATCGTACGTGATCATGGGCTACGACGAATATGTATTTAAAATTTATACGGGCATTGTGCGATTTCCTGCACTGACTTTCGTCGACGATCTGGGTCAAAACCGTACGGAGATCGTAGGGAGCTCGTACAGAAATCGTAGGGATTCCATAGATTTTAAGTGGAGGCCCGTGCGATGTTCGTGAGTTTTCCCTTACGATTTCTGACTGGGCTCTTGCGGTCTCCCTACGATCGCCTCATGTACGATTTTTAGTCCCCAAACTATCATAAAAAATCGTGCAATAACCGCACGATCTTCGCAAGATCTCCCGACGATGTATCCTACGACGTATCTACGGGCTACGGTCCCCGGGGTGCACTAATGTAAAATGGGTATGTACCCCCCCCCCCCCGGTTAAAAAGAATAGTGCTTACTGAGCTGATAAACGTGGGTGCTTTCAGAGTTGATAGAACGGTAGTAGTCCCTACAACATGTGCCTTTAGAGCTAAATGAACTGAAAAAAGGGTTGCATTCCTAAAATGTGACACCCTATGGGTTGTTTGCCTTTATTGCGTTGTCACCAACATGACAGACAGGCATATGTATGTTTCGAACGAAAAGTGGCTGCTTTAAGAGATGATCGAACTGAATGAAGGTGCTTTCAGAGCTAAAAAAAGGGGGGGGGGCTTTAGGGTGGCATATACCCGTACTGCCTTAATATGGGAGTACCCCCGCCTCCCGCGGGCTATGGTCATTCGTTAAAAATATGTACAAGTAGTCCTACAGACTAAATTGCAGAGGCCATGGAGATGATGCCCCCCACCCCACCCCGAGATCTTTGGAAGGCGTAGAATCGTATGGACAGTAACACCGAAGGGTCACCCTGCGATCCCCTGCGGAGACTGCACGAAAATGCAAAGATTGGAATTGTACGATCATTGCAAGCTAATCGTATGCAAATAGGGGTAAAAAAGCATGAGTGGGTCATAGTTTCCTTGGGGTGTACCAGAAAAGGGTGACTTTGAAAAAGGCGGTTTCTAAAAGATGGTGTTAGAACAGTAATAGATGCGTGACGTCATATGTCAAATTACGTCAAACATAACTGCCAAATACTGACAGAAAAGATGTTTTTCAACATTATTTCTAAGCTATTTCTTCGATATGCTGGGTGATGAGAATGTCGAAATGGGAGGCCCACGTGTTGGTGAGTGTATTGTGGTTCCATACATAAATCATGTAAATCTACACATTGACTGGGCATGTGATTTTCTGTCGTCGTCGAAGTTATGTCCACGTCGATTATCGCTCCTTCCTAGACAACAAATGACACAAACATGGCGATTTTGTGAAAATATCGAGGTCGATGCCGAATTTCGTACGCCATTTTGATGAGTTAAAACTACCCCCCGACCAACATTAAAGTTAATTTCAAATTAGGCGATTTAATGACGAACATTCGTCATTAAAAGTTTTGTACAACCCGACTTAATTGAGAGATATTTAATTTTAAATTAACTGCCATTTAATTTAAAATTAAAGTTTGATACAACCGGGTCCTGATTGTTAGTTTATTTTTCACCACCTCGGTTTTTGGAGTGGGAATCTCTTTCTGATTGCGCATATTCCTGATCATTGCCTACTTTTACCTTTTAATTATTCAATTCATTTCATGAAGTTTCAAATCTTATCTTCCAAATGATCTGCATCACAATAGAAAACAATCTCGAATCTTTTTGTAAACATATTAATAAGCTACCACCAAACATCTCGTATATGGCGAACAGTAATGGATTTTAGGATATTATTAGAACAGTTCCTCATAAAACTTTATTCTGTGGCTGAAGATTGGCATTTCCTCAACATATCAATCTAGTTTCACACAGTTTGTTCATCTTCAATTAAAGACTGTCTCTGAATCTCTGCGACAGCCCTAAAATAGTCCCGTAGCCTATTCAAAATCAATTGTCATGTCAACACCCTTTGAGAACTTCTTTAAGAAGTTGTTTTGGAAGTTATGAAACTATTCCATTGTTAACCTATCGCCAATGAAGGTATCACCCAAGATATGGGAATACATCTATATGATCCTTCAATAGTTTGGAAAGAACATTCTAAGACCATCAAGAGCTTAGCAAAGAAGTATTGAGAAAGTTTGGGGGACTTGGTAAACGGATGGGATGTAATTTTGGCAGATTATATAAAGCAAAACATATAACTTTCAATTACACACTTAATAATGAAAAATAATCGGATTTCACACATGGACACATTTTTCCTAAATTCCACCCGAGATTTTTTTCTTTGAAACTGACATTGTCTACGTTACACGTTATTCATTTAGTCAGAGGTAGCTCGAAAATGGTATTTTCCACGACGTAATATAATGTCGTTGCGCGGACAAATACAATACAATACAAAAATACAATTAACTTATTGTTCCATCTCAAAACATACATGAGACATTAACAATATCAAACAATATGTCGACACAGAGAGAGAGAGAGAGAGAGAGAGAGAGAGAGAGAGAGAAGAAAAGGAAAAAGATAGAGAGCATAGAACATATTGTTGTGGCCCAAGTCTCGAGTCCGAACCAGTGTTCATCACGAACTGCATGTTTGTTGTTTATCTCCTGGGACATTTTTATCGTGAATCGATGTCTTTGCTTGTCATGCGACCCTATGTACATAAATTGTAAATGAGAATGTTCTTACCTTGTTCCGCATGACTAATCCATTTTTGTTGCTGTTTATATGTGAATTTTTGGTAAAATGTCCCATATTTGCACTTTCACTTGCTGGCATAAATTTCGTGTTGACTATTCGTGTAAGCGTGACGTGTGATGTGAGAATGAGGCTGTCAGTCTGTTGCTAAGCAAAAGTTACGATTGTCAAAAGCGAAAGTTCATTTTCAACACCCAGATTTTCACATAAATCATTCAAATACATTTATCCCATGGTAATGGTCATTTAGATCATTCTTTTACCTTTCATCTCAAGGTCCATTTATTGTACATTTTATTCATGGTCGTCGAGTAATTCCCGCTTTTCTGCGACGACCTGTGTTTTTCCATTTAAAGATGGCGGCGTGTTTACAATTTTTTTCGTCATCCTACAGCATCTTACATAACGTTACGTTGTAAGGTCTCGTGAAGTATCGCATCCGACGTCGCTTTACACTGTAGTGCGCGTGAACTTACACTGTAGATCCCTGTAAACTACAGAGATCTACGGCGTAGGCCTTCATGGGTATATAAGGAAACGCGTAGGATGCTGTAGGGACTCCATCTTTCGATCTCGTTGAAAGCAGCTGCGTTTCTCGGTCTGTGCTGCTTGAATTTTGGTTTTTTGGCTTTATTTAACGTTTTCTTCGGTTGGAAAGGGCAAAAATAGATAGGAAATAAATAAATTAACACAGTTTCGGCTTTTGAAACATTTTATTTATTGATTTTGACACTTAATTGGAATTTAATAAAAAAAAAACAAGACAAAATACTAATACAAGTTACAACTTTTATCAAGAGTTACCATTTTTAAACATTGTTAAAGCTGACATAGCCTAGTGTGCAAGTGATCGTTCATTATTTTTGCAATAAATCAGCTCATTAAACCCCATGCTACCAATTTTCATCTCGTATTTCATGTTCTAGTCATATTTATTGCTCATAGCCATTTATTTTAATTGTTGAAAGAAGTTGACATGATCTAAGGATTATTATTCATTAAAAATTGTTGAACATTTAATCATCTTTCTTCTCATTCCATACCCATTGAGTTTAGAAATAAGTCATGCATTCTCATATCCAAATCATCCTTTTGTTGGAGTCCACGCCTTTGTTAAGTTTATTATTTTATTGAACGCCCAGCAAGATAACAAAAGCTATACTGGTCTAGGCCTCTTCATAGGCAGTTACTGGGGCAGCGGTCCGCACGAGCCGGCGCGCAACATCATATTAAATGCTGTTGTCATTCAGATTTGTAGTATTTGCCTTATAAAAGAACCTAGCAACTGCCTTCACAATTGGGCCATCGGAATTCAAAAGATAGTTGAATTTCTCAAAACCGTTCCATTCTTTGAATCTCGGGCATAACCCATCCACGTAGGCAAATAATTAATTCCTGTATACATCATACCGAGGACAGCGTAATAAGATATGTTTTTCATCTTCTATGTCTGATTTTGAATGATGTTTACAATATAAACACAATCTGTCATTCCTCTGAGTTTTATTAAACCTTCCGGTCTCAATAGCGAGCCTGTGATTACTTATCCGTGTCTTCGTGTATTGAACTCTATGTTCTCTATTCGAAATCGTATCGAGATAATCTTCCATATCAAATCTGCATTTAAAGGAAGTATATGTATCCAATTTACTAAAACTCGATACAGTGTTAAACCAGTATATCCTAAATTTATCGCACATAAAATTAAGTAAATTAACCACACATGACGGGTCATCTGTTGTCGTATTTATTAACTTACACATACGATTATAAAAAGTAAACCAGCATGGAATTCCACTATTAAAAAGACCTTTATTTACAAAAGCCGCTTCTCGAAGAAGCGAATTAGAAGTTTCCTGAAGATGGTATCTATATTTAAAAGCTTGTATAATGCATGAAAAACGTATAGGGAAACGACCCAGTTCACCTTTAACAGCCAGAGTAACTGCTCTTTTATTCACTTCTAATATAGATTTACAGAATTTCACATGAACTTTCTCAATAGCTACAGAATCTAAATATTTCGCAAGCCCGTCATCTGTACGGAATTTTCGTTTGCCCAAATCACAAGCACTCCAGACGCATAACATAAAATTGGTTTTATCAGTTGGTCAAACATTTTCAAACCTAAGCGAACTTTAATATTACCCGTGCAAATATATCGTTTTAAAGAAAATAGGGCTTTCATTCCCCTTGTTGATAGATTCCCCATTGCATTTGACCAGGTGCCAGATGCATTAAATACTAGACCTAAATATTTGTAATTTATAACATTTTCAATCATTTTCTCTCGATTTAAGAAATTTGTTTTACATTTATAACCATTACCACTGAATTTTATAACTTTCGTTTTATTAATATTAACTTCCATTTTCCATCTCTTACAATATTGACTTAGTTTGTCGATTAAACCTTGCAAACCTATTTCAGATCGAGATATTAGAACAAGGTCATCAGCATACATTAGACAGTTTACAGAAGATGTGTCCAAAAGTGGTGCCTCAAAATCGGACCCGAGGAATTTTTTTCAAATCAGATACATATAAGTTAAAAAGAATCGGGCTAACTGCATCTCCCTGACGAACACCAACATTACTTGTAAAGAAATGTGAACGATGTGATTTATCAACTCTAACGCACATTTTGTTATTTCCATACATAGAATTAATAATATTGAAAAACATCCCGTTTATATCCATTCTTGAAAGTTTATATAAAAGGGCTTGTCTCCATACACTGTCATATGCTTTCCTAAAATCAACGAAACATAATACAATGGTGATTTAAGCTTCTTAACATACTTCTCTATCAAAGTAGTCAATATAAACATATGATCAACTGTTCTACTACCTTTTTTAAAACCCATTTGTGTATCGTCAATTAAATTATTTTCTTGAGCAAACGATTCAAGCCTGTTAGTTAAAATCATACTTTAAATGATATATAACACAAGGCTTATAAGGTTTAATGAATATGGATGCATATATTCAGCATAACTACAACAACAACTTATATACGTCATTTCAAACATACATACTCAATAATCATTTGGCAATATAGAGGCAATGATCACCCTTCATTCGCCGCAACAAAACCTTATATGCAACATACTTTCTGTTCTATATAAAATACACGCCAATAACGAGCTTACGCTTTCAGTGAGGGTGGAGCCCTGTATGAGGACAGAGGCACCCTGTGTGACTGAAAACTGGGGTTTCAGTGAGGGTGTGGCCAGCACCCTGTGTGACTGAAACGAGGATTCAGTGAGGATGGAGCCCTCTGCAAAGAGGACAGAACACCCTGTGAGACTGAATGTTTGCATGTAACCCCAGTGAGGATGGAGCTCATGGCATGATTGAGCAGAAGCATCCTGTGTGACTGGGGTTGCCAGTGAGGATGGAGCCCAAATGGCAGGCAGATGCATCCTGTGTGACTGGCGTGTGGCGTGGATGTAGCCCAAACGACAGGCATGTACATCCGGCACCGAGGATGGAGCCCTGATGGCGGGCTGAAGTTGGAGTATGGTAAGTGCGGATGGAGCCTGAATGAAGGCAGAAGCATCCTGCACCGAGGATGGAGCCCTAATGACGGGCAGATGCATCCTGCAAATAGTATAGTGCGGATGGAGCCTGAATGGAAGGCTGATACATCCTGCACCGTGGATGGAGCCCAAATGATGAGCAGAAGCATCCATGGAATTGATTACCGGCGTTTATTCCACATAGATGTATGTAATGATTATACACGCCAATAACGAGCTTACGCTTTCAGTGAGGGTGGAGCCCTGTATGAGGACAGAGGCACCCTGTGTGACTGAAAACTGGGGTTTCAGTGAGGGTGTGGCCAGCACCCTGTGTGACTGAAACGAGGATTCAGTGAGGATGGAGCCCTCTGCAAAGAGGACAGAACACCCTGTGAGACTGAATGTTTGCATGTAACCCCAGTGAGGATGGAGCTCATGGCATGATTGAGCAGAAGCATCCTGTGTGACTGGGGTTGCCAGTGAGGATGGAGCCCAAATGGCAGGCAGATGCATCCTGTGTGACTGGCGTGTGGCGTGGATGTAGCCCAAACGACAGGCATGTACATCCGGCACCGAGGATGGAGCCCTGATGGCGGGCTGAAGTTGGAGTATGGTAAGTGCGGATGGAGCCTGAATGAAGGCAGAAGCATCCTGCACCGAGGATGGAGCCCTAATGACGGGCAGATGCATCCTGCAAATAGTATAGTGCGGATGGAGCCTGAATGGAAGGCTGATACATCCTGCACCGTGGATGGAGCCCAAATGATGAGCAGAAGCATCCATGGAATTGATTACCGGCGTTTATTCCACATAGATGTATGTAATGTGATTTTGGGTATAAGATTCTCTAATGAAGGGTAAGCATCCCCGGAAAGAGTGCAAAGGAAAAAACAGACACAAAGACGATTGGAGGCGGATGGGGAAGGTGGTGGTTAGCGTTAAAATTAGCTCCGCTCTGACTGAAAATTGCTACAACACTAGGCTGGCCAAAACTCTGCATATCATTAAATGAACAATTGCAATGATTGGCTGAAAAAAATAAAACAAGCATATACTGTTGCTAGAGGCGCTGTGAGGAATTAAACATACACCATTTAAAATTCATGTCTAAACGACATCCACTTTAAATGATATATAACACAAGGCTTATAAGGTTTAATGAATATGGATGCATATATTCAGCATAACTACAACAACAACTTATATACGTCATTTCAAACATACATACTCAATAATCATTTGGCAATATAGAGGCAATGATCACCCTTCATTCGCCGCAACAAAACCTTATATGCAACATACTTTCTGTTCTATATAAAATACACGCCAATAACGAGCTTACGCTTTCAGTGAGGGTGGAGCCCTGTATGAGGACAGAGGCACCCTGTGTGACTGAAAACTGGGGTTTCAGTGAGGGTGTGGCCAGCACCCTGTGTGACTGAAACGAGGATTCAGTGAGGATGGAGCCCTCTGCAAAGAGGACAGAACACCCTGTGAGACTGAATGTTTGCATGTAACCCCAGTGAGGATGGAGCTCATGGCATGATTGAGCAGAAGCATCCTGTGTGACTGGGGTTGCCAGTGAGGATGGAGCCCAAATGGCAGGCAGATGCATCCTGTGTGACTGGCGTGTGGCGTGGATGTAGCCCAAACGACAGGCATGTACATCCGGCACCGAGGATGGAGCCCTGATGGCGGGCTGAAGTTGGAGTATGGTAAGTGCGGATGGAGCCTGAATGAAGGCAGAAGCATCCTGCACCGAGGATGGAGCCCTAATGACGGGCAGATGCATCCTGCAAATAGTATAGTGCGGATGGAGCCTGAATGGAAGGCTGATACATCCTGCACCGTGGATGGAGCCCAAATGATGAGCAGAAGCATCCATGGAATTGATTACCGGCGTTTATTCCACATAGATGTATGTAATGATTATACACGCCAATAACGAGCTTACGCTTTCAGTGAGGGTGGAGCCCTGTATGAGGACAGAGGCACCCTGTGTGACTGAAAACTGGGGTTTCAGTGAGGGTGTGGCCAGCACCCTGTGTGACTGAAACGAGGATTCAGTGAGGATGGAGCCCTCTGCAAAGAGGACAGAACACCCTGTGAGACTGAATGTTTGCATGTAACCCCAGTGAGGATGGAGCTCATGGCATGATTGAGCAGAAGCATCCTGTGTGACTGGGGTTGCCAGTGAGGATGGAGCCCAAATGGCAGGCAGATGCATCCTGTGTGACTGGCGTGTGGCGTGGATGTAGCCCAAACGACAGGCATGTACATCCGGCACCGAGGATGGAGCCCTGATGGCGGGCTGAAGTTGGAGTATGGTAAGTGCGGATGGAGCCTGAATGAAGGCAGAAGCATCCTGCACCGAGGATGGAGCCCTAATGACGGGCAGATGCATCCTGCAAATAGTATAGTGCGGATGGAGCCTGAATGGAAGGCTGATACATCCTGCACCGTGGATGGAGCCCAAATGATGAGCAGAAGCATCCATGGAATTGATTACCGGCGTTTATTCCACATAGATGTATGTAATGTGATTTTGGGTATAAGATTCTCTAATGAAGGGTAAGCATCCCCGGAAAGAGTGCAAAGGAAAAAACAGACACAAAGACGATTGGAGGCGGATGGGGAAGGTGGTGGTTAGCGTTAAAATTAGCTCCGCTCTGACTGAAAATTGCTACAACACTAGGCTGGCCAAAACTCTGCATATCATTAAATGAACAATTGCAATGATTGGCTGAAAAAAATAAAACAAGCATATACTGTTGCTAGAGGCGCTGTGAGGAATTAAACATACACCATTTAAAATTCATGTCTAAACGACATCCACTTTAAATGATATATAACACAAGGCTTATAAGGTTTAATGAATATGGATGCATATATTCAGCATAACTACAACAACAACTTATATACGTCATTTCAAACATACATACTCAATAATCATTTGGCAATATAGAGGCAATGATCACCCTTCATTCGCCGCAACAAAACCTTATATGCAACATACTTTCTGTTCTATATAAAATACACGCCAATAACGAGCTTACGCTTTCAGTGAGGGTGGAGCCCTGTATGAGGACAGAGGCACCCTGTGTGACTGAAAACTGGGGTTTCAGTGAGGGTGTGGCCAGCACCCTGTGTGACTGAAACGAGGATTCAGTGAGGATGGAGCCCTCTGCAAAGAGGACAGAACACCCTGTGAGACTGAATGTTTGCATGTAACCCCAGTGAGGATGGAGCTCATGGCATGATTGAGCAGAAGCATCCTGTGTGACTGGGGTTGCCAGTGAGGATGGAGCCCAAATGGCAGGCAGATGCATCCTGTGTGACTGGCGTGTGGCGTGGATGTAGCCCAAACGACAGGCATGTACATCCGGCACCGAGGATGGAGCCCTGATGGCGGGCTGAAGTTGGAGTATGGTAAGTGCGGATGGAGCCTGAATGAAGGCAGAAGCATCCTGCACCGAGGATGGAGCCCTAATGACGGGCAGATGCATCCTGCAAATAGTATAGTGCGGATGGAGCCTGAATGGAAGGCTGATACATCCTGCACCGTGGATGGAGCCCAAATGATGAGCAGAAGCATCCATGGAATTGATTACCGGCGTTTATTCCACATAGATGTATGTAATGATTTTGGGTATAAGATTCTCCAAACATAAACCTGATTTAATGAACAGTAATCAAGGCCTCCACATCATAATATACTCAAAAGTGAAATTTAATCAGGTGATTGTCCCAAAATCAATGTAGGAAAGTATTTGAAGGAAATATAGATTGATATACAATATATACAAAACATTAAACAAAGGGAAAGCAATCGAAAATACAGGAACACAAAGCAATAATCAATGTCATCGTTCTTAAACTGCAGCTAAGGCTAATTGTGCATTGCGAAGAGCAGACTCATTTACAGCAACATACACTTTCCAAGCATCAGATGACCACCTGCCTAACTTTTGCAGAACACTAATGGACAGCTTAGCTGAATGGCCTGCACAGGCAGCTCCTCGTCGCAGGCTGTGTCCGTTAAAGTCGACATCATTGTAATGTAATAAACGGAGTACCGTGCGCATTTCTTCAATGAAATATTGTCTACTCAACACATCACCATTTGCAAGTAAAAATAACGGATCATTGGCTTTGGCTCCAGATTTTAAACGTAAACTGTAGAATCGTCTCATCAACATGACAGGACAAATGTCTGTATCATTAGCAAAAATCGGAATATTTACACCCGCAGAGCTTGTGTCTGACTTTAAATGCTTAAGATGAAGTGAGAAATTGGTGTTATCAGATGCGAACTGAATATCAGCCATGCATAGATTGTACTCCCTATCGAATATTTTAGTGCGACTTGTAAATTCTCCACATCGCAGAAACCCAAAAAATGCCATTGTACAAGCTACAGACATTAAAAGATTGTTTCCTACGATATATTGTACCATCGATTGCAAAATTGTGTAAGTGACAGGCAATTGTGTTCGTTTAACATGTTTTTGCAACCTTTTGACTCCCCGTAAAACTAATCTTAACTTCCCTGAATTGCTATATCAGGAAAATTGGCAACCATATCCCTGACAACATAACAGTGTTTAATGCCTGACAAATATTCAAACATTGGCCCGTAAATGCACTATCTTCACTGTATACAAAAGCCATCAAGAACTATAACGGGAAGTAACTCAAAAGGGACTGGCCCCTAGCCCTTAATTTTTGCATGTGCATATTTGCCCCATTTATATCCAGATGCCTGTAAAGTTTCATGAAATTCCATCTATGGGTCTACAAGATATTAAAGAAACAAATCGTTACGGACGGACGCACGGACGGACACACGGACGCACAGACGGACGCACGGATGAACTCCCGGTCCTGAGTGTAAGCTGGGCAAAATTCCTGTACCATTATCATCGGAATATTTACACCCGAACAGCTCTGTCCGATTTTGAATGCTTGAGTGGAAGTGAGCATTTGATGTAAACAGATGCGAACTTAATATCAGCCATACATAGATTGTACTTCCTTTCGAATTAATATTGCGATTGTAAAATGGCAAAATAAATAATAAAATAAAATGACATGGTACAAGCAACAGACAGCAAAACATTGGTGCTAACAGTTGTAAGCTTCACTAAGAGATATTACATCATTGATTGCAAAATTGTGTAAGTGAACTTTTAACATGTTTTTGCAACCTTTAAAATTTTCCGCTCCCAGTAAGACTAATCTAAACTTGGCAACCACAACCTTGACTACATAAAGGATTATTTAATTGAGATATATGTCAAGCCCGTATCAAAGCAAAATGGTACGAAATGAAAGACAAAATAAACAAACATGTGTTAGTGCGTATACATTTGTAAAAAAAAAACTAATGCAGACGGATACTAGTGGTGTGTTCCTTCCGAAAGACCATTGTAAAGAATTCTTTGTACAGTGTTCATTATATGAGAACTCAGGCTTCTTCGGAGGGACTAGTTGGACAGGGTTCTGCCGATGGCACAATATGTCTAAAGGTCGCATGTCTGATTGGTTTGTGTAAAGCATGTAGAAAGGAGTTATGGATGCTGAACTAGCTATTATGATGTAATTGGTTTGCCGAGTGGTGGCCTGGAGAATGCCGAAGTTGGCTTCACTAGAAATGTCAATAGCTTATCATTAGGAACTCGTGCCATTTCATGCAATTGCTGTAACAGCTATGTTGTGGTCGCACAAATGGGTCAGAAAGCGTATCTGATTTCATGTGTTAGATATCGTTGCAGTTTGTGCGAGTAATTATTTTCAAGGGAAGAAGTAGGTCAGCACTAGACTGGCTACAGCCGAAACATGCTTATGTTTGAAAATGTGCATAATTATTAAGATACATGTTCATCTATAGTTAAATTATTTCTTTCTTTTGACAAATTCCATCTCTGCTCCGATCCACTGTTTCATGTTTGAAACAGAGCCATCAGAACAAGACTAGAATAAAACTAATTGATGAAAGACATGTTTTATGGACTGGAGCTAGTCTAAGTCAGCACTTATTTAAATACGAATCTAATGCTACAGTAATAATAGTGTCTAGCAGTTACCGCCTCTACACTGCTGCACATTGATGATACAGTAGTTTTTTATCCGACGCAGCGAGGCTTAGCTGCCGAATAATTCATGTGATTAAACAAGCTAGGCTATTCCTGTCTTGTTGTTCGTTGTTGTACATTCCCTTTTTAAAAAGTTCATGTTTATAGCAATTATCTTGAATACATATCAGCTGTCATATTAACGAAATCCCAGGCACGCCCCTAAATTTCCCAACGCGGTTACAAGTCCGCTACACTTTTGTGTCATAGCAGGTTGTAATTCGAGTTTCGTTGTTGATTAATAATTGTCTTTCACAACACAAGATCGAAAGCCTGAAAACGTTGATAGATGTCCACATGGCCCAACATGACAGTGTGTGTGTACATGTAACTCATAGCCAACGGCAGACACATGAAGAAACTTTCATGATAATATTGACACTATGCGGCTGTATAATTTAGGAAGACATCACAGTAGGGTAGCCCTTGCTTTAAGTGTCAAACAGGTTTGTTCCATCCGTTATCCCTGTCTTGAAAAATACATAGCTCATAGCCAACCGCATACACATGAAGGAACTGCCATGATAATATTGACATCATGTGGCTGTATGAACAGTAGAATAACTGTGCGTTAAGTATCATAAAGTTTGATTCCCTTCGGTACCCCTGTCCTTTGAATACACAGAGCATCGCCAACGGCATAATGAAGGAAATCTGAAACTAGACCAAACACTATACAGTTATATCCGACATCACCGATACCTTAAAGTACATTATGTGAGTCATAATAAAAGTGTCGTGGGGTATGAAGTTGCATAAGCCCAGAAAAGAAGAACTACTGCAATTATATAACTCAGAGAGAGAGATTGGAGAACATAATGTTTAATGAAGAGATGGATGCCTTAAGTAAATGTCTCATATATATGTTGTATGTTATAGAAATATACTTATCTTAGTCTAAATCGCTGTATTGCAGCATAAGCATAACTGCGCTGTATCTATTCGGTCTTTCCGTCTCTGATTTGTGGATTCATTCAGGACGACTTCTTCAACCTAACCATCGTGTAGTGTTAGTCCCTTCTGATTCTCAACATTGATCGGGGATCGCAAGCAATGTTAATGTAGAGGTTCAATCTGGCCATTGCAGACTGCGGCTCCATTAATGACTAGCACACGCTGCATATCTATGAATCACCCGCTTGTGTCCATTGTGAGCCTGATCCCGTCTGAATCTCGCCAGTAGCCGTGGTATCGGTCGAGTTGAGGCGGTGATTTATACTTGCAACGGCTGATTGTAACTCGATTAATTGTCGGCACACCTCAGCTGATGACTCATTCGTTGAATTCCCGGGTGACCCATTTCCAGCTGCGTTTGTCTCCCGGCAGAAATGTTTTCGTTAGGTGCAACGTTTTGAATTTGATTTTGGGTCCCTGTTGTCCCCGTTAATCTATCGTACACTTGACGTATACATCTAACCCCAAGGGTTGATGGTAATTCCACACCCAGTGACTTAAGTCCCAACAACAATTGTTCTTAGACATGGTGTCTGAACCCAATCCTGCATCACTGAGCGGTGAACGGCTTCTTTCGACGGTTCGTCCACGGTTACGTCTCCTCAGATTATTTGTACGTTCCTTGCTACGTCCAGTACGTTCCGACATGATTGTTTGTAATCCGTAAACGAATTATGGAAGAAATAAAATATTAGCGTTAAAATTAGCTCCGCTCTGACTGAAAATTGCTACAACACTAGGCTGGCCAAAACTCTGCATATCATTAAATGAACAATTGCAATGATTGGCTGAAAAAAAATAAAACAAGCATATACTGTTGCTAGAGGCGCTGTGAGGAATTAAACATACACCATTTAAAATTCATGTCTAAACGACATCCACTAAATACCTTACTAAGTGCACTATTAATGGCAATACCTCTATAATTAGAGGGGTCTTTATGTGAACCTGACTTAAATAAAGGTACAATAAAACTCTCTTTCCAATGCTGTGGATAAATTCCTTGTCTGAATATTGAATTAAATAATTTTTCATACACGGGAAGAAGTTGATTAGTCGATGCCTTGATCATTTCTGTTGAAATTCGGTCCATACCAACTGCTTTGCCATTTTTAAGTTTTGAAATACAGTATTTTATTTCCTTTTGTGTGATACGGTAGTCAAGTTTTGAAAATGTGTTAGTTTCTAACATTTTGCTAATACAAGATTCCAAGTTTGTACAATGTTCCATGTTACTATTATATAGAAGATTACTGAAATAATCGACCCATTCTTTTGCTGACAGACACTCACTTTCACATGTTTTATTTGATTCTAGTTCTTTTAATTCCGAGACTAATTTCCAATGTTGTTTTGGGTTATTTTCTTCTAAATTGTTTAACTGGCTCAAAATGTTTTGTCGAAATTCTTTTTTCTTAAATTTTAACAGTTTTCGCAATTCCCTTTTCTTACTAAAAAATACAGTTCTATGTTCATGTGTTACTTTTGATTTACACATTTTTCTTCCTAACCTTATAACCTCTTTCCTTAACCCATAACAGTCTCTGTCAAACCATTTCATTTTCTTAATTTTAGACTTTGAATATATTGTTTTTCTTTCTTTCAGAGCTCCATGAGCAGCTGACTCCAAAATATTTTCAACCTTTGATAACATTCCATCTATGCATAAATATGACTCCTGATTCTATTTGATTGCATATGCCATCTGATTTTAGTGCAGATTTATATATAAAGCTCGACTGATCATCCCATTTAAAATTTGGTCTCATTGGATATATATCAGTCTCAAAATTTGCAATTTTATAAGAACACTTTAAACCGCATGAAATCGGGCAATGGTCGGAGATGTTTCCAAAAAGTTCCCAAACTTTGAAAAAATCTATTCTGTTCCACAAACCTCTATGTACAATGCCATAATCAACTACAGAGCAGCCATTCCACTTAAAACAAGTTAGTTTACCATTCAGGTCTCCCAAAATTCTACCATTCAGTATTCTGAGTGGGTGTTCTTGACATAACGACAATAAATATTTTGCATATTCATTCATATTTACATCTTCATTATGCCTGACTGATAAATCCTCGCATTCGTCGCTTATATATGTACATGTATCTGGAATTGGAGTATGCTTATCATCATCATTTATGATATAATCAGACATCTTAGCTACCCTACTGTTAAAATCCCCTGAAAGCATTACATCTCCCTTTAAACTAAACTTTGAAATATCTTTTTCTAGAGATCCATAAGCTGTACAGTCGCGGTCATTTACATTTGAGTTCGCAGGAGCGATATATACAAATCCGATGTAGACGTTTTCCTGTAAATTAAAGAACTGTTTTTTTCAATTCTACCCATATAAAATCCGGCGTTTCTCCATCACCCAGGATTACCTGTTACAGGGAACTCGGAGGTTCGGGGAACTCGGAGGTAAACAATTGCAGGCAAATCCGACTAGGGGCAGTATTTATCCTATTTTATTTTCAACTTACGTCCACTTTAGAAATTTTAACATATCGCACATACAAAGTTTAGAAGAGGAAGCCCCTGCATGCACCATCAGTTTAAGCTGGCACGTCAATTTTCAATCAAAAATAAATAATATAAACTGGAAATTGCATGATTGTAAAGCACTTTCAATTCGGACCACTAAATTTTGAGTATTTACGATATTTTCACATTAAACAGCGGCTGGTTTCTAAAAATACAGTGTCTTAATGAGCATCATGCAAAATTTTAGTCTCATATATGCAAAATATCCAGTGTTTTTACCCAGGTAAATGTAGGAGGTATCACAATTTTGGGTACGGTAATTATCGGAGGTGTGATCTGGATAACTCGGAGTAACGTCAAATTTAGGATACAGGGAAATCGGAGGGTCAGTTCATTGAAAATGACTCATGATTTTGCTTCTGGAGCAAACTAGACTTTCATTTTATGACATACAGTCCAGTTAATATGTAAAGTAGTACCAAGTATACATTAATATGTCACTCTAACCTTCATGTATGTTACTTTAACCTAAATGTATGGCATGAACTTATTTTTAACATATTTAAGAGTATAATTATTTGGCATGATTATTATGTTGTCGATTTCATTTAAGCACTCTTATTCATTCAATCACTAACCGCATGTGTTCAATCCACTCTCAGGGTAACAAGTGGAGCAAGCCAAGTTCTGCTTGCGCGTGTGTCAGGAATTTATTCTGGGGTTCTCCCGTGTTCGCCCAACCTATTGATGGAGTCGTCTCGATATGTCTGAAACAAGGTGAAAGGAACATCAGACAATAATAATAAAAATTGAGCGACCGCATCAGAAAACCGTCCCACAATAGCTTAACTCGTCTGAAACAGTTTGCCAAAATCTGTTATAATCTCATAATTCAAAGTGTCAAAAAGGGAGATCTTGATATAAAAAGGTACAAGTTGGCAATGATCAGGAAAAGGAGCAATCAGAAAGAAATTCCGACCCCAACGAAACCGAGGCAGGAAAAAACCAAATTGACAATTAGGTACTTATACTGCATGAGAGAACATATCGTAAGCCGAGTGAGCAGCTATTGCCCAATAGGCGGCCACTCAGTTACCATAACTTAAACTAAAACTATGAAAACGTACATAAAGTATCATCAGCTCTTGAAAGAAAACCCGTATTCTGTATGTTCAAGTAAAAACGTGTGCACAAGATTTTTCAGGTCGATCGAGTTCAAACGCAGACGAGGGCACTGACAAAAATATCATCCCTCTCCGTATTTCTCCCAATCGAAAGTTGGCCAAGAAAATTTAGCATCATGACAGCCGTTTTATAAGCTGTAAAATGACATTTTTTTCATGTGCATCATTGAAAGATTCTACCGAGTACCCACAGTCGATAATGTGAATAAAAATAAATAATGCACACAAGATGGGGTGTAAGGGGTTTAGATTGCATAGACGGTAGCTTGCTTGTTGGTCATCTCCTTTCCTGGTATACATCAAACACCCCCTCCCCAATACGCATGTGCGCATACTTACCGTGTCACAACAATCAGAATAAACGTTTTGTGCTTACCTTTCCTTAATTCGTAGGCAAATGGAAGTGATTCAAACAAATATACTCTCAGATAAGCATTATCAAGACAAAAAGAGAGGAAAAACAGCTCTTTAAATGTTGAAATACCTCCGAATCTCCAAAACCGTCCCTCCGAGTTCCCAATATTACATTTCAAAATTACTCCGAGAATTCCCGTATCAAAAGATGTGACAGCATCTTAATGTTTTTAAGCCTGTGGAGTTTATCCTTTTGTAATCATGTGTAAGGATGCTTAAAATCTCGAGGAGAAAGTCTAAATTTTGAAATGTAGCTGCCAGTTTGTTGACAAATGTTATTGGTCGTCCACTATTTACCTGATAATACAAATTTTCTTGCTGCGTAAGACTGAATAATTCTGAGTTCGAAGATTAGATTAAACATATTTTATTGCAATCAACTAACAATGGGATAAGACACAAGTTATATCAACATTATGAAGTCCTCTCCCTCAGCTCAACTGGCTAGTGCTGATGGTACAGTGATGAAACAGTTCATTTTATATTACATACATAGTACATACAGGTTGTGGTCATGAGCGGTGGCGGCTACTTATAGCAAAGTATAAGTTTGTATTTTCTTGGAAACACAATTCTAAAACCTAATACTTAATATATTTTGGTATCCAATACACGGTCTGTTTAGTCAAATAAACTGTCTTTGATAAAAAGCAATACTGCATTTATGATTTGAGAATTACGTTGTTCATCAAAGGTCGAACAACCATACAATAAAGTATCTAGTGTTACAATAGGAATAAAGCTTAAGTCCCTGAGAAGGTTGTTACGTTGGTTAATATAGTTACTACATTCGAAAAAGAAATGGTGCGAACTTTCATGGAGAGCACCACAGCTACAAGTGGGAGATGGCACTATCTTTACTCTATGGAGATCAGCGTTTAAGCTACTACAGTTGTGGCGAATTCCTGTTAGGAGGATCGTTAATTTCCTGTCGCCGTTACTGAGAAAATCACGAGCTCGGTCCTTGTGGCTTTGCGTTTTTAATTTGCTTTTAAATTCTGCTATGGTTAAGGAATTAGATCGTTCCATAATCTAAGTGTTGCTGGGAAGAAGGATGTATCAAAGGAGCATAATCGTGAAAAGGGTATCTGATAGTTATGACTATTTCTTAGATTGTAATTTCCAACTTCATTTACTCGATTTGGCAGTAGGTCAGATAAATACGAAGGGGCTTCATTGTTTGTTATTTTGTACATTAAATTCAGCTTCTTATTTTTGCGTCTGTCAGCAAGTGTATCCCATCCCGTTTCGTAATATAATGAGTTTTGTGAGGCAAAGATAGGTAAGCCTGTCACGATCCTAGCGGCATTTAACTGAACTTGTTCTAACCTTGTACAATCAGCTTGAGTGCATCCATCCCATACTTCGCTCGCATATTCTAATAACGGTCTAATGTAGGTACAGTAAACTTTATTTAGGGTGGTTTTTGAGAATCTATATTTTATTTTCCTTAGGAAAGATACTTGTTTTGCAGCAGACTGAATAATAGCGTTAATATGAACCGTCCATTTATTGCTTGACGATAGAGTTACACCCAGATGCCTGTGTGCTTCTACAATTTTAAGAATGGTATTATCCATGACAAGCTTAATATCATAATCAAAGAAAATATTGGAGGTTATCATTACTTCGGTTTTTGTTGCATTGAATATCACAAGCCAAATTTTAGCCCAGGTACTAAGTTTATTCAAATCTTGATTTAAAATGCTCTACGGGAGTTCTACGGGATCAGCGGAGGAATAACTAAGGGATGTGTCATCTGCAAATAATCGGGCTATTCCTGTTAATGCTTCGGAAATATCATTTATGTATATTAAAAATAGCATCGGTCCAAGAACTGACCCTTGAGTTCGAAATACTTTAGCATGTTAATGTGAGGACACTGTTCATAAATTGTTTGCTTATTATAATAACTCTTAGCCCAAAACACCAATAAGTTCTGATTTTACCGTTATGTGATATTAAAAATGATATTATACTGACCCTAGTCTAAGGCGCCTTCCATTGTTTACCTCCGAGTTCCCCGAACCTCCGAGTTCGCTGTAACAGGTAATCCTGGGTGTCCATGCTTTACCGAGACCCCATCCAGTATCTCATCCTTAATATATACAGACAATCCCCCACTATTATAATTCTTTCGTTTTCCTTGTTTTCGAAACGAATGAAAATCTTTATATCCGACAAGTTGTTTCCCATTAGATGGTAATAAATGTGTCTCAGTTATGCCGAATATATGACAACTACTGATTACTTTTAAGACATCCTTATTTTCTAATTTAAGACCTAACTGTTTTGACATTAATCCATTCAAATTCCAATGACCCAACGGCAGACGACGTTTAATAGTAAATTGAACATTAGTCTTATTCATATTACCACCTGTCATCATGAAATAGGATTGAAGTCACCAAATAAAAGGCATTATATACAAAATCTAAACAGCATGTATGCGAGACCATTTTATCATGCGAACAACAAAGGTTCCGATCAGTATGTCTGAGACCATACACACCAAGTAATTAGGCACCATACAGGGTGTTAAGAAAGTTCGAAGACATTGAAATATTCCTTATAACTTCATAATGGCATGGGCACCGTAAACCACAACAATACACACGCCTGTAACAAATATTACCACACAATTCTGAATAAACTACTGTATGTGTATGTTATATTCAAAATAATGACGTTTTTAATGCAAAATTTCATGTTGACGAAAGTGAGGGACAGGCTAAGGTATAATATGTTTTTCATGGAGTTTTGTTCAAATATAAGGAAGCAGCGTCATCAAAAATGATTTTCCGTTATGCAACAACATATCTAATAACATTATATTAGAAAAGGAAATGACAATAACCACGCAGTTTCAAATGTTCATAAAATATTTACCTATACCCCCTACTATTTGTGGCCTAATTCAAGAATGGGGGTACCCTAAGACTTTGCTAAGCAAATTCCATACAGTTTACTAGACAACAGAAAATGATGACTCAGATTAGCATAAAACATTCTTGACAATATTTGTAATCAATGTATTCGATGTGAATCCACTGGTATTCGAAATTAAAACTGTTTCTTGGACAAGCACTGGTTAAACCCACTTTTTTCATTTTATGACACTCAATTCAGAAGAGGGGTCACTTATTTCCACTTGTATTTTTCTTATCAGTTTGCTATACAACAAAGTTTTGTCCATAATATCTTGTATGCCATATTTTCAAGATTAAAATAAGAGTATATAATTAGATCTAAATGCTTTATCTAACACTCAGTGTCCTTTTGAATGATGTCTTCGAACTTTCTTAACACCCTGTAAGTACCTGTTCTATAATAAGTTGTATAGTAAAATGCGTTTTCCATGTGCAGGACCGCCCAGCTGACCCTGACTTTTGTGTTCTCTCCTCAGCAATTGATCAGTTCATCGGATTCTTACATTTAAACAAGCTATTTAAGCAGGCTTGTGACGTTCCTGTAGACTGGCTCCCATCGTCAAACTTATGTTTTATCAGAAAAACATGCACAAAATCTTCTGATGGCTGAGTTTGACTATGTTCTGAGCCTAAGAAGAGGGGTAACTCATACAAGAAAATATTTATGGAGGTTATAGAACATGGTATGATAGGATGATAGTGAACATAGGACGGGGGCCAGTCTAAGTCGAATATTAATGTGCCCCACCTCGAGAAAACATGCTTTATGATAATGCGAACACAAATGCGCCGATCAGCTGTGCAGTAAGTACACACCTTATTAGCGCGTTTGTTACCGCTGCACAGATAATACAATCCCTCTCGCAATTAAATCCGTAATTTACAGCTTCTAGCCTTCTTCTGTGCCCGTACAGACTGTTTTGTGTCGAAACAGGTCAAAAAGTCTCAAAGCCCATTTCCCCGTTATGCGGCAACACACAACGTTGTTCATAATTCACGTCAATTTTATGAACCGATACCGTTAAAGGGAAAGTACTATATTAGTAAAAACACTCGGATCTGTATTGCAGTTACATTCCTTATAATTGAGCCGCGTCATGAGAAAACCGGAATTTTGCCTATGCTAACACAAAGGCGCAGATCAGCTTTGCAGTAACTGCAAAGCTGATCATCGCCTTTGTTTTCGCACCACGGATAGTACAATCAATTCATCATCTTCTTAAATCTAGAATGACAAGCTTCTTACCATCTTCTGTGGCAGCACAAACCATCTCGTGACGGACCTGTCGGAAACCCCGAAGACCGGTTGTCTCGCGTTGCGGCTAAAAAAAAAAAAAAAAAAAAAAAAGGTCCAAGTTGACATCAAGTATTTTATTTAAGTAATTTAACCAGTGATTAAATGACTCTTGTGGCAGATATTTTAATTTTCTGTTTTTGGTGAAAATTTGCCACAGTCTTGAATGGATAAAAAAGTTTTTTTTAACTAAACGACGTAGAATGTAAACTTTCTCTGCTTCAAAAAGGCGCGACGAAAAAGAGCATCAGCTCGCGTTCCGCAGGCGTCGTAAAGCAACGTCGCACGTAACGCTACATAAAACATTTACAATACCCTGACCTTACATCTGCAGTGGATCGATCCATTAATCATATTGATCTGTAGTTCTAATTATATCATCATACCTTCGATATGATTGAACATGAACACTTTTTTTCGTTTTTAGTGTTTATCATGATTTATTTGTTTGTCCATGATGATTCATTGACTAGTTAGAGATTCACCGCGAGGACCGAACAACTAACTTAATGTTGTGAACCACTGCAGCAGCTGAGGGTGAGGTTAGGTACTTGTAAAATCGATTTAAACCCGCCAGTAATTCTATATTACTGATCGTTCCAAGGCGATACTTCTTACGGTCGCCACACGGAAGGAATGTAGTATGGGCCATATTGCGCTATTTCGGGTACTGAACCCTTATCAGCGACCCTGCATAAACCGGTGACGATAGCCAGATAAATATACTTCAATTTCAAACATTTACGGGGACCTCTAAATCAAAGACACATGCCTAAACGGGGTCAAATTAATAATAAATAAATAAAATTAAATAAAAAAAAAATAAATAAAAAAAAAAACATTGTTTAGAAGATGTATATAAACGTAGAAGTTTTAATACTCTGAATAGTCTTACTGATCTCAAAGGACCGAAAGAAATAATATAATCTGCACTATGGATGATGTACGGGGAGACTTTTTACGGCCGCCACACAGCACAACGCCAGCTGCAGTAATAGGAAATCCTTTGGAAGCAGTAAAAACGTTCAAAGGAATGTAGTATGGGCCATATTGCGCAATTTCGGGTACTGAACCCTCATTAGTGACCCTGCATAAACCGGCGACGATAGCCAGATAAATATACTTCAATTTCAAACATTTACGGGGACCTCTAAATCAAAGACACCTGCTTTACAGGGGTCAAATTAATAAAAATAACATTGTTTAGAAGATGTATCTAAACGTAGAAGTTTTAATACTCTGAATATTCTTACTGATCTCAAAGGACCGAAAGAAAGATATAGTCTCACCCTATAGATTCACTGTTCGACAGAAAAAGAGAGAGGTAGCTGTCACCAGTGGAGTAGCGCATTTTTCGGACAAAATTTGCGCGATAGTGGTAAGTATTTTGCGTGTTTTCTGGTAATCGGATTTGTTTATGTGCCACTTTTTACCTTTGATTGCTTGTACACATGCATGCGTGCCGTGCTATGGCAAAATTATCACAAAAGATGTTTGTAGGAGCATGTGGAAGGCATTTGTTGTTGATGACTGTCGAATAAAAGTCGAAAATCGCAGCATTGTCTCTTCTAGTTTGACAATCGAACATTTTTGAAAAACAAAAATTTGAAACCAGAAGTATGCGCTTCCTTGGATCTTTCAACATGCTAAATCGCAGTCTGGTGTGATTTGTCTATTTCGAGATTTTCAGCAATTAGTGACTGTACAGAAGATGAAGAAGGCGCAGTTGTGTAGAGCCATTGTACGAAGTAAGTCATATCTACTAAGTTGTTTTGTACCCAGTGATATTAGAAATCGTTCGTGTATTCCATTAATTCTGAAGTGATAAATGCTCACGCGGCGAAAGAAATATGCGCAAATGGTATTTCAAGTCAAGTCAAAGTCAAATAGTTTATTGGACACAAACAGCAAAGTGTTTCTCGTCCTAATAGACACTGTGGTGGTACGAGAAGAGCACGGCAATTCATAAACATAAATACAACAGAACAGATATCAATACATACATACATACATATAATATAATAAACATACAATATTTAATGTTGACATATATTCTTAATTTGCAGATAGACTTCGTTTTTCGTTGGCTAAATAAATGTATTTCCCTAACTTTTTCAAAATACCTGTCTGACTAGAACTCAATAATTTCATAAACTTTTGTTTAGTCGGCCAGTTACAAAAATATTTAGGCAGAATAGAGGTTCTGATATCTCTATACGCTGGACACGCAAGCAGAAAGTGAAACTCATCTTCTATAATATTCATATTACAATATTGACACAATCTATTAATTCTTTCTATGTTTCTATATCTACCTTCCTCAATCATTAATTTATGCGCAGAGCATCTAAATCTGCTTAAGGCATTTCTATGAGCATCAACGCTAATACATGAAATATATTTTTCAAAAGTGAATATTTTATTAATATCTTTCAACGTATCCAATTTATCAGACTGTTCTAATTCACTATACCATGATTGGTAATACTGGTCATAAATTGATTGTGTTACCATATTTAATTGTAATTTTGATAAACATTGAAAATCCCAAATATATGAAAACCCTAGTTCATTTAAAAGATTTCTCATACAAGAAGCCCAGCACTCAAAATTTGCATTTACATTCAACTGATTAACCTGCTGTAAATAAACTTTATGCAGTAATGAATTGGGACTATTCAGTATCTTAAACCAGTAATTTAATATTCTAATTCTTCTTAAAACCACGAGTGGAAATCTACCAAGTTCACCGTACACAGCTATATTGCTTGTCTGCTTACGTACACCTAAAATTTGCTTAAGGAATCTAATGTGAACTTTTTCAATGTCATTACTTTTATAAAATCCCCATATTTCACTACCATACATGAGAATGGGTAAAACAATAGAATCAAATAACTTCATCTTATCCTGGACTAACAGTACATTATTATTGAAAACATTACTTAGGGCGTATAATGCCTTAGAAGCTTGCTCAGACAAATGCTTTTGAGCATTAAAGAATTTCCCATTACATGAAACATTCCTACCTAGGTAAATGAAATTCCGAACTGTTTCAATGATGGACCCATCATAAAATAATTCAAACTGTTCTGGTCTATTAGAGGCTTTAAATAACATCACCTTAGTCTTATTGATATTGACAGTTATATTCCATTTCTTACAATATGTTGATAACTTATTGAGTAATATTTGTAGTTCATCAACTGTGCTTGCAAGAAGTAGAGTATCATCAGCAAATAATAAAATAAATTTCTGAAATTCAGCGATAACATTATTGTCAAAAGTAGAGGCATCAACTTGAACATTTAACTCTTCAGATATATCATTTAGAAACAAAATAAAAAGTAATGGCGACAATGGTTCACCCTGTTTTACTCCAACATAACTGTCAAAACAGTCAGACAATTTACCCAAAGAACGTACACATAGCTTGACAGAATTGTATATAGCTTTTACTGATTTAACAAAATTTAAAGACGCACCAATTTCACATAATTTATACCAAATGCCATTTCTGTATACAAGGTCAAATGCCTTTTGAAAATCAATAAAGACACAATAAAGCTTCCGTTTATGGTATAATTGATTATTTACAATAGACTGTAATATAAAGAGGCAATCAACTGTACTTTTATTTTGCATAAATCCAAATTGACAATCATTAAAAATATTAATATCCTCAACCCAATTGCGCAATCGGTTGTCCAATACATGCGAATAAATTTTAGAGAAAATGCTTGTTAACGTTATGCCTCTATAATTTTTAACATCTGATAAATCACCTTTTTTCGGCACCGGAACCACTGTACCCCTCGTCCATATTTCAGGATACATATTATTTACAAAAATATAGTTAAAAATTTTGCTCAATGGATCGGCTAGTAAATCTGCTGTTTCGATAAAAAGCTCAGGCGGTAGTAAATCTAATCCGGGACTTTTATTTCGTTTAAGCTTTGATATGGCTTTAAGGACCTCGTCGCTTGTAATATTAGCATCAAGCAGCGATGTGTCGTAGTGCTGTTCATTACCATTGTTACCTACATTTGAATTAAGATTTTGATTAATGAATTGCTCGACAAATTCTGATGAAAACGGTTCATCATTTGAAAAAATATCTTTAAAATGTTCGAAAAATTCGGACAGCCCAATTTTACTTCCGCTCGATCCGCCCCCTTTCATTCGTTTTATTTCACGCCAAAATTCTTTGGGATTATCTCTTGCCATTTTATGTAAGCGCTGCCTTTCCGCATGTTTATATACTGCCCTTGCCCGCCTTTTAGCTTTACGATAATGTTTACGTCTATTTACTACAAGCTCGTGATACTCGGGTGTCTTAAATTTACGAAATAGTTTATTCGCCCGTTTAAGTTCTGCTCTAGCGATCACACAGTCATTGTTGAACCATTTACTACAATGCTTACGCTGGACAGTCGATTCACCGTTATGTACTACTTTCTTATGACCAAATATCTTGAAAGCTTTATTATACAGTAAAGCGCCAAAACTGGAGACCCCATCGTCAATGCTCAGATTATCATTCAAAATTCTGTCAACAAGTAAATCAATGTCTATCAAATCATCAGAAATTAATTCTCTAAATTGGTCAATATCACTGCTATTCCATATCAGTTTTTCAATTTCAGTTTTTTCAGCAATACTAGACGCCTGATAATTAGCCTTAAATGAAATTTCAACTGGCGTATGGTCTGAAAAAGATATAATATCATAAAAAACAAAATCGGAAATGCTGCTCATAAAATCTGGGGTGAGCAAAACATAATCAATTAGACTAGTGCCCTGTGCACCCTGAAAAGTGAACTGTCCTATACCATCATCTTGCCCCGTACGCCCATTCAAAATGCACAAATCAGAGTCCTTACACAGCTGTATAAGCCTTAAACCAGAAGCATTCGTTTTTGTATCTAAAGAAAAACGACGACTAATATTACTTTTCTCGCCACTATCCGTGATATCAGAGCCATTCATACAGTGTATATAATTACCAAGACCATCGCATGAAATTACTCTATCATCATGAAGTCCCGTACGTGCATTAAGGTCACCAGTTACTGCAACTTTGCCCGAATCCGCATATTGCCTAATGCCATTTTCTAGCACATCATAAAAGTCAATGTCAACATTTTTATAATAAACTGACTCTCTAGGGGGTATATAACAAAAACAAGTATAAAGGTCTGAAGAAAAACCAAAGTAGTGCTTATCAAGCTTGGCCCAAATAAAGCCCATATCATTTTTTTCAACAATCTCTATGCCCTCTGCTATTAAATTCTTAATGAACAAATATATACCACCATGCCCTCTACGACCCCTGCCTTTAATTCGTAAGCTCTCTGGTCTTGGTAACGATATGCATTTGTAACCGTGAATACTAAAGTTATCATTATGTTTTTGCCATGTTTCACAACAAAACACCAACTCAAATTGTGTAATAAAATTCAAAAACTCCTCATCCGCTAAACAAGATCGCAGTCCTTCAACATTCCAGTTTAATATACTGACATCATGCCCTTCTCTACGGTCCTATTCGGTGAACTTATTGTTAACGTATAACTTGTCCCGAACTAGCGTTGCCTTGTTGCCCTTTTTCCGTTCACTAATCAGCCTGGGAATCAGTTCTCGTCGTCGCTGGATAACCTCGGGAGGAAACTGGTCGTTTACCTTGAAAACGCCATTGTATGCTGTTTTCAAGTCAATATTACGGAGAGCTGTTTTAATTGCGGTCTTGTGTTCTGTCATTAGAAATTTCGCTACGAAAGGCCTGGTCTTGCCCGCGGATCTACCACCGACACGATGAGCACGATCTATTTTGATATTCGCACGAACATTTGGCATATTTAGCACTTTTTCACAAAAATCATAGACTTTCTCAGCACAATCTTCCTCTTTCTGAACCATACCCGCATACGATAACGCTGTAGCACCATCCTGGAATATCGCGCCGACATCAGCCTGGCTCCCTCGATCTGCTCGCCCTGCTCATCCGAATGTTCCATGGAAGTTGTCGCTTGCCCGTCTCCGTGATGCACAGGGGCGATAGCTTCCGGTATCCCAAAAAATAACAGATTATCCCTCATTGAGCGGCACTTCAAATCTATTTAATAGCATACACTATGGTGCTACAGTGTTTAGCAAGGTAATAAATGCAGTTTGTATTATTTCTCATTTCTTCATATATTTGGATGCCATTCATATAATTTGACATTTAAATTCCATATTCCATATAATCCTACTTTGCTTTCAGTTTAGCTCTCCTTAGCCGGCATCTGTCCGTCTGTGCGTCCGTCCGTCCGTGGGATTTTCAGAGATCGTATTCTGTTAAACCGTTGGGCAAGGAAGAAATATAGGAAATGGGAATAAAATGAGTAGGCCTATAAAAAACAGGTCACATGACTACAGGAATATACAGTCAATAGACATAATTGTTCGTCACCTTCGGAAAACTCCATAGACTTCAATGTATTATCATGTTTGCAAGAAAAAGTATCCTGCTTCTCTTGGTCAACATATTTTATTGTTTTTGGTGTCATTTGAAAAGTAAATGAATAACGCAATAAACAAAAGTCTATTCATTAAATTCCGTGCATGCGTTTTCAAGTTACAATTTTTTAAAAAGTCGCGAGAATTTTTTTGGCAATTTTTGGGCAACGTCACCATTGACGTCAATGGGAAAGTGTCTTTTTTCAAAATTTCGCTAAACTTTAAACTTTTGTATTTCAAAAGCAAAAAGTCGAAACTTCACCAAATGACCTTTGTTTATTGGATTATTTATTTAACTTTCCTATGACACCAAAATCATAAAAATATGTCTACCAGAAGAGGCAGGATAATTTTTATTGTAAATGTGAAAATACATTGAAGTCTATGGAGTTTTCGAAAGTGACGAACAATTATGTCCATTGACTGTATATATATATACGAGGGACGATTGGAAAATACGTAGCGTGGTCCATTATTTCAGTAACGGATCGGCAAACCAATACATGTTTGGTATCATTTTAATCAACTATCTTTCCCCCACGTTCTCACACTAGTTTCACGAAGGTGACATGATGCAGTCAGAAAAAATATTATTGTAAACATGGGTACTGTTTGTATACTGGAAAAAGTGAAATTTCAATAAAATAGACAATTTATAATCATTTTCAAATTTAGCAGTGCATGAACACTATTTGATGGAATAAGATTATTTTGCACCATTTTGTAGCCCATCATAAAGGCAATTTATTATGCAAGTCTTGAATGAATTTGCAAATTCTTATAACTTATAAACGAGACGGCAATATCTGCGTCTCTTGGAATTCTCTGCATTTTGTTCATTTTCTATGTCAAAACGCGCCCTTCACAATGATTTTAATTTGAAAATATAAAATCAGCATTTGTTTGAATTTATTTTAAGTTTAGTTTCATACCAAGCACTGTTTCCCTGCTTCGTAACAAGACAACCAAAAAAATATTTAGAGCACAACAAATGGTTGATAACTGTCTAAAACTGGTCATGGGTATGGGTGATTTTAGCTAGGAGGAATAGTTTTGTTTGTATAAATTGAGAACTGTGGCAAACAGAATGGTAAAAAAGAATTGTGAGTTAAAACCAATTACTAGAGTGATGACTGACAAGTTATCTTGAAGAAACTTCCTATAGTTTATAAGATATGAGGAGGTTAGTTACCCCACCCACTTCTTGAAAATAGGGGGTAGTGTCATTAAGATTCATTTTTATAGGAACCGAGTAAGATGAGACGACATATTTGCATGACGAAATTCCCTTTGTGCAATGATCACAACGAATAACGCAGAAAATGTCACAAATCTTGCTGCAGTATAAGCCTTAATCTCAAAACAAATATGAAGAAAACGCGCAAAAATGTTATGTTTTGAAACGGTACAGCTTTTATAGTAATCAATATTTTTCACATCTAATTATACTAGCCGTGCAAGCAATAACCGCAGAAGACATCTACAGGAATAGAATTCCAAGAGATATCGCTTATTTGTTATAATGTGATATCGAATTAGGTCACTGATTTTCTGTTGATTTTTCTCAATATTTTTTTTCGAAAATATCCGCCAGTATATAAACATGCCTTCATTTTGAGCGTGCGAGGCACGTGCATGACTAGTCGCTCTACAAAAATCAATGCATCATCTTGAAGAAGAGAAATTCTACTTTATATACATGTATTACTTTGATATATTTAGCAACGCATTAAGAAATTACGATACGAACTTTCCAATCGTCTATACTACGAACTTTCCAATCGTCCCTCGTATACATTAAACATACTGCAGTTATGCTTATAGCATTTATAGGAAACAGTGCAGTTGTAGTTATAACACTTTATTGCAGTTGTGAACTGCAACAGATAACTACTACAAATATTCATTTTTCCCTTTAGCAATCGTGCAGTGGAACAACCTCCCGACCTCTACTGCCCTTTCAGAAGACCTGACTAAGTTCAGGTCTGTCATTAGTCAGGTCTGCCATTTGCAGCCTTAACCACATTATGCTATAAATCTAGGATGTGTTGTTTTTATCAGCTTTTAACTTTTTACTTCTTCTCCATACTAACACTATCATACTTTTTAGCCTTACTAAACTCATTTTAACTTTCTTCTATCAAGCTTTTCTTTGACGCGCGCACCTGCACATAATCCTCGCGAGAGGGTGCTGCAGTATATATAGAAAGAAAATGAAAGTTTTTATTTTGTGATTCGCATTATTTATATACAGATGTCCGTTAATAAATAATTTTCAAGCCACATTCATATTTTGCGCAGTCTGGAGAGCCAAACCTTAAATATTGTAGCTTGCATTGATGAAGGGTTTCATAACTTGAAACTGTTCATCTTTTCATTAGAATGGGTACTGAATTTTTATGAAATCTTGTACTTGTTATTTTTTTGGTCATGACAGATTTGTTTCCCTTGACCAGGGACAGTTTTCCGGTTCTTTGGAAATAACTGTCATTTCATTGCATTTTTATCATTTTGGTTTCTCTAGACACTTAAAATATGTTCATTGAATAAAGAATGTGTCGTTTTGTATTATACTGTGGAGATTTCACTAATTTTGAAACCATGATGAAGAGACAGAGACAACTTTCTTTGGCAGCTTATAAACTTTAAATGCGTTCTGTATAAAAAGTCATCATTTGTATTGTAGAGTTAAGTCACTCGCCTTGTAAACCAGGGGTTTATGGGGCGGGCTGTAATTAATGTTGTAAGAACTTGTAGCCCAATCCCATTGCTTAAAAATTGGCAATAAAATATGTTTAAACTAAACCAGGGGTCGCAGGTTCGATCCCGGGCTTCTCCAAAAACAACAACAACAAAAATCAACCTCCCGGTTGAGCCTTCGGGTGCTCCCGGGACAACAAACCCACAAAAAGAACCTCCTATAGTACTGGTCTCGCCCAGGGAAAAAAGGCATCTGGTTTAAGGGTAACTGCTATGTGTACTCTGATGTAACGTCAGACGCATACAGCAGTCTGATTAAGGTTAAAGGATAAAAGTTGCATAGCAGTCTGATCAAGGTTTACGTTGATTTCTCATTAAATACTTTTGTATTTCTAAAGACTTAGAATTTTGTAGCAATTTTCATTGAAAAATATAGCTGCATTTCATTTTCATAGAAGGATCTTTGACAGTGGTAATGGGAGTCACAATGTATAACAGCCCTGTATTTCGAAAAATGTAAAGGTTGGTAAAATGCTTCAACCAGCACACATTAGTTCACTGTCAGTCCATATTTTAGCATATTGGACTTTGATCCCCATTTCGATACATGTATAGCTTTATTTTTGGGCTAAAACAGCTATTTTTGTATTGAACATATAGGAAAACAGAAAACTATTTTTTGAACATTGTCCCCCCCCCCCCCGATTACCAACAAATCCTTTTGCATGGTGATAGGTCATCATAAAATATACATATTATATTTGAATGGCTTGTTGGTAATCTGGGGGGAACAATGTTGCCCAGTCAAAAATGTAACCCTAAAATTATGTACATGTATATAAAATAGTTATAAGTACTTAATACAGTCAGAATGGTAGAATTTAGGTTCTTTCTTATCAAGTGCAATTAAGCGAGACATACATGTACTAGTTTTGTCATCTGATACAAGAAAATAATTGATTTTTAACCATTTTTCTTTTTTGATTCATTCACAAAATAGAGAAATAACATTTCATGGATATAACTTTTGCACCAGTCTACAAGTTAAAACATACACGCCCCCCAATCTTTCAAAGCACATGACTGAATTCAACATGTGGAGAGATCGGTCTTGATTAAAGGACAAATAACGGGGCATTTGTCCCTCAATGCACTTAGACTATACATTGGAAAGTTGTCAGTATTAAAATTGTGTAATGGATGATCTCTAAGTACATGTTATTTGATGTCAACATCATGACATGAAGATTTTGACTACTTCAGGCATTCGCTTTATTAAACTTCTTAATCCATGATTACAGGGAATTAAGGTCTGTGCATCTAGCCAAACACTTCATTAGATGCATCATCTTGGTTTACTCTTGACAGTATGTCTTGACTCATTTAGACTAACAATATTTCACTGAAGTACATGTACTTCTTTCTCTATACATTTCATTGATGTGTATTATGAAAGAGGTAGCAGGGCGTGTTATAGCTATACAGGTGCATATATACCAGGTGTATATGCCATAGTTTAACATTGAAAAATATTTGATCACTGTAGGAACGTTTTAACAACCGAAATCATTTAGATTTCATATGTATCTAATTTGAACGGCGGCATGCATGCAGTCATTCTTTACGGACTTGCAAATAAATTCTTCTGTGTCGTTTCATGTTTATGAAAATCATACAGTAATTGAGGCATCCATGAGAAAATGTGTAGATACATGTACCAAGCTTAAAGTACAGATCAGCAGTGTGGTAGTCGCCAATGGCATGGACATTTTGCTTCCTCTGTATTTTAAACCCCGATTTGTGAAGTGTTTTTTTCATCTTCTTTGGCTACATAACTTTGATTTATGTTCTACCTGTTTAGAAACTAATGACATATTTTCTCATGACTTTGCTCAATACTTATGATATACAGGTAACTCCCAAAATAATTTATGAAAATAATGTCGCTTATTAATCATCAAATATTTGAGATGAATTTTAAGGTGTCTACGACCCTTATCACTGACCTACATGATTAAAAATCACAACAATGGAGGAAGTGAATACAGACATGCATCAAAAAATGATTTTTATTCCAATTTATATTTTCAAATTTTTGACCCCTACCCATGCTTCCCTAGCCATTTCTACAGTATGTGGAGGAATGCTTCATACATTATAGCATTTATCCGTTCTTAAGACATCATACTACCTTTCTAATTGCAAAGTTGTAGTAGAAATTGCTTTAAAACGTAGTTTTGGGGTCAATGGTTCTTTTGTCATTATTTTAAAAATAAATTTCACTTTTATTAAAATCATTTTAATTTCCACTCGTCTTTTATTTACTGACTAGTCTGCGTCTGCACAGTACCCAGTGTACGAACCTGGGTAGACTGTAACCGCTACTCACTCACTCTGTGCTTGGCTTCTTGCTCGGTTGACCCGAAAGAGTCAACCGCCCAACTGGTTAAGCACAGCTATACGTCTCATAGGCGATTCGGGCAGTCAGGTAGCAGGTACGGGTTCAGGCCAGCCACAATAGACCTGGTTCGAATCCCTGCCTCATATAACGAGTGACCAGGCAGATTAGTGTCTAAGCACTCGGCCAAGCAGCAACATAATTTGACTAAGGTTTGATCTGTTCTGGACGTCAGTCCGTTACGTCACATGTGAAACAACAAGATAACTAGACATGGTATAGCCACTGCTCTGGTTGTCCATCCGTCAGTCCGTTCCGTCACTTGCCAGCATAACCATCTGGTATAGACTGTTCTGGACGTCTGTCGTTCTGTCCGTCACGTAACGAGCGTTGACCCTCCCCCCCCCCCCACACACACACACTACGGTTACACAGTTACATCTGTAACCTAAGCAGTAGGAGTTATCTGATTGTTATTTGAACTAAGGTAGAAAACGTGGCCATGATAGAATTGAATTATTATGCAGATTATAATAACATAATCCAAGTCACAAAGCTGTCTAGTGAACATAATCATGTAATTCGATGTATGTTATCATAATCACGCTGTATTGGTTTATAAGTAACGACCGCAAACTAAAAAGAGCCACCTCCTGGCTGTAGTGTAAACAATGTGATCAGGGGCAGATCCAGGATTTGTGAAGAGTGAGGTCTAATGTACAAAAAGGGAGGGGGGGGGGTTCGTACCTGATTTTAAACAAAATTTAGTGAAATTCTCCATGGAATAGAAATAATTTGTTTCCGGTGTGTGTGTGGGGGGTGATCCTGTTAACATGAGTGTTCCAGCTCAGGTTACTAAAGATATCAACCCCAAAGTACCTGGCGCGGCTGCTGACAGCCTCTAGGACCTAAATATGCATGTCAGTTTCCAACAGATTCTGCATTCTTTGGCTTCTTGTGTCCACAATAAACCAAAAATAAAAACACCGTCTGTGCAGTAAATGCAGATATTTTTTTTTTTTTTTCATTTGCAAATATTGAAAAAATTTATTAAAAACATTTTATATATTTTTATCCAAAGTCTTGATTGTGGGTATACATTAGAAACGCCTCTTTGGCAAGGTGGTTCTAACAAGATCCCACAATCTATGTTTTGATTTAAAAATAAAAAAATAATAAAAACAGTTAAGCACCAGTTTTACTTTAGAAAAGGTACATTCTACTAGGGATGAACATTACACGGAATTATTAGCATGATGCATTATTTTAATAATCACTTTAGTAAGTATTAGCAAGTTACATTTAAATATGAGACTTGTAAATATGCAATATGTTTATAAATTAAAGCAAGTATCTCACGGGCATGCAAATTTCTCGTGAGTGTTTTGCAAATTTAGTCGTGGACTTTCGCACGACATTTGTACTAGTGTTAAGTGAATTTTCCTTTGTCGCGAAGTGGATCTAACCCAGGACCTTTCCGTCCCAGTCCGATGCTATACCACCAAGGCGCCCAACATTTTTACGCAAATAGCTCAATAGATTATCGAGCAAGAACTAAATAATTACCAAGCGAATAACTGACACATTCAGTTTTGACATAAATGGATTGCAGTTACTATATATATATTGAAAAGCCTCAAGGCGGTAGTATTTTTAAATTAGTGAAATATCGAAACTTCCACCACGTATGTACGAGGTACACTGTAAACAATGTATATGTAACAATTAAAATAAAGCACGGACTTATGCACGTTTAGTAGAGCGTGTCTCTGGTCATAAAAACATGTACGGTGAATCGGAAATATCGATTGATTTGTCGCAAAATGAAGTTCAGGTTATTATATTAACCGTATAACAACTTATCCTTGTTATTTTATATTAATTATATCGACTCAAGTATGTCACAGTTGGTAGCATTAATTAATGTTGTCTAATGCACAGACAAACTTTGAAGAATAAAAAATGTTATTTTGGCTGACATAATGAATTCTTGTCCGAAATTTAGGCAGATTTCTGCTGGTACTGCGCAAATTTCCTTACCAACGATCTCAATATTTCACACAGTCTGTAGTCACTACTGGGTACAAAAAATAAAACACCATCTACTCCACTGCGCCAGTCGCGCACCTCTTCTTAATCTTCTGTACAGTCACTAACTGCTGAAAAATCTCGAAATAGACAAATCACACCAGACTGCGATTTAGCATGTTGAAAGATCCAAGGAAGCGCATACTTCTGGTTTCATTCATGTTTTTCAAAAATGTTCGATTGTCAAACTAGAAGAGACAATGCTGCGATTTTCGACTTTTTTTCGACTGCCATCAACAACGAATGCCTTCCACATGCTCCTACAAACATCTTTTGTGATAATTTTGCCATAGCACGGCACGCATGCATGTGTACAAGCAATCAAAGGTAAAAAGTGGCACATAAACAAATCCGATTACCAGAAAACACGCAAAATACTTACCACTATCGCGCAAATTTTGTCCGAAAAATGCGCTACTCCACTGGTGACAGCTACCTCTCTCTTTTTCTGTCGTACAGTGAATCTATAGGGTGAGTGTGCACTAATATAATCTGTACGGCCGCCACAACGCACAACGCCAGCTGCAGTAATAGCAAATAAAATATAAAAGTTTGATCCTTTCGAAGCAGTAAAAACGTTAAAAGGAATGTAGTATGGGCCATATTGCGCAATTTCGGGTACTGACCCTGCATAAACCGGCGACGATAGCGAGATAAATGTACAGGGTGTCCCCAAAAAACGCAGCCGCTACTTAACAGCGCATAACTTTTTAAATAATACAGATATAAGTAAAATATTTAACACAATATGACTTCTATTATATTTGATCCTTAATCTGACACCGTTTTACTACTACACGGTTCTTCAACGGGAAGTGACGTCATAGCAAATCTGTGATGTCACTTCCTATTGTCTGCTGGCTGCAACTTACATTCATAGAAATACAAAGCAGTTAATAAAATACAATTTCGAACCATTTTCAAGCCTTTATTCTCTCTTAAAAGTAGTAAAACCTTACAAAAATCGCCATAATGAGAGCTAGTTTAAAAATAGGCAACATTTGCTAAAGTTCGATGAAAATTGTATTCCAAAATAGGAAGTGGGCAACCATCATACATGTCCTGTAAAAATTCCAATACTCCGAAAGCTGTCATTTGCAATTAAGAAGGTCGTTAAGAAGGATGTAGGTGTAGTACATAATAACAATTCTTATACATCTGAAGTCATTGTTTTGAAGCATACTTTTGCTAAGTTTGATTTAGTTATTTGTAAAAAAAAATGGAGCAAATAGAAAAAAAGCATTGTAGCGGGTACATTCTTATGGGAAATTTCACATGACAATTTTGATCTTTGATGGTCATGGAATAAATTTTGCATTTTCAGCAAATACTGTCCATTTTTGAACAAGCTCCCTTAATTTTCAGATAATTATGACAACGTCATCCAAATTTTATCCATTTTAAGAGATAATTAAGGCTTTAGAAGGCTTGAAAATTACATTTCCAGGATTGCTTGTTGCAGCAGACAACAGATTTGTTGTGACAACAACTCCCGTTGAAAAACCGCCTAGCGAAACGGATGTCAGATTAAGGATCAAATATAATAGAAGTATTATTGTATTAAATATCTTACTTATATCTGTATTATTAGAAAAAAAGTTATTAACTGTATAGAAGCGGTTGTGTTTTTTTTGGGACACCCTGTACTTCAATTTCAAACATTTGCGGGGACCTCTAAATCAAAGACACATGCCTAAACGGGATCAAATTAATAAAAAAAAAAAAACAACAACATTGTTTAGAAGATGTATCTAAACGTAGAAGTTTTAATACTCCGAATATTCTTACTGATCTCAAAGGACCGAAAGAAATAATATAATCTGCACTATAGGTGATGTACGGGGAGACTTTTTACGGCAGGAATGTGAGTCAGGAATGAAAATTCCCATACTTGACTGATTTTGACTGAGTCTAGAAATAGTGTATAAGTATGCTGGGCTGGGGGCCAGACCCTTCGTGTGTCTTGCTTAGTCCACCGAGGTTCATCTGTTTTGTTTTTTTTTATTATTATTATTTGTTGTTGTTGTTTTCGCCTAAGCGTCTTTGTTTGTTTGCATTGATGTGTTCCGGTCAACAGCTATGGTCATGATGTCGGTATTTTTTTTTTTTTTTTTTTTTTTTTTTTTTTTTAACTGCAAAGGTTTAGTATGAAATTACTTGTATTTTAGTCTGTAACATGGGATTTGCAAGAGGGAGAATTCAAAAGCATGAAACAGACTGGATTTAGATCTGATACTACATACTACATAGGACATAGGATAGTTTCTGATAGCTGTTTATTGACACTAGAATGGCCCCCGTCCTATGTTCACTATCATCCTATCATACCATCTCCATAAATATTTTCTTGTATGAGTTACCCCTCTTCTTAGGCTCAGAACTCAGCCATCAGAAGATTTTGTGCATGTTTTTCTGATAAAACATAAGTTTGACGATGGGAGCCAGTCTAAATTGACACCATAGATTTGGGAATTAGGTTGAACAGATACACATATGTTACTCGATAAAACATAAATCACCTGATCATGTAACTATAGCAGCAGCTTCTTCACTTGAGTCTAGCCTTGAACTATTTTTTAGTTATATTGGCCACAGCGTTGGAAAATGTCCCTTAAGGCAAAAACTCTGACAGTCATCCCCATTTGAAAGAAAAAAAAATGTTCTTGAATCTTAAAGTTCTATTTGACTGGATTATTTACGTTGTTTCACGAAATAAGACAAATTTACTCATCACGACAATATCTGAAGGGATTTGATGTGCTGAGGTACATGATGCATAAGTAACTTTTGTAGTTGTAATGTAAATGGTATTTTTCGGACTATAAATGGTATTCGCATATAAATGGTATTTTTCGGAATATCAATGGTATTCGCACCTGCAAATTAGATAATCCTCTATTCTGCCAAAAACTCAATTCAGATATTATAATTTTAACAGAAACTCATGCTTGTTCTAATGATGTTTTGAATTTTAGTGGGTATTTTGTGTCTCAAATTGTAGGTCAGCAACCCCAAGTAGACTTAGGGGTGGATTACCAATAACTCTCATCATGATATTATATGGATAAAACTCAATAAAGGCTTTTTCAGTTTTGAGCAAGATTTGTATCTATGTGGCATTTACATTTCTCCGTTATCTTCTAGTTATACTAGAAGAGTTGACGCTGATAAAATAATCTTTGACAAGCTTGAATCTGACATAGCAAAATGTATACAGGGCGGCCCCGGATATTAGCTCGATGGGTCAATTATTTAAAAGGTCAAGGTCATCGAGGTCAAAGGTCAAATTTTTGTATCTCAGCAGTCCTTGGTCCGATTTGCATGAAACTTGCTGAGTGTATACAGGTTGATCCCTAATTAAGATTTATGGGTCCAATTGGGTCAAAGGTCATCGAAGTCAAAGGTCAAATTTATGGGGGGGGGGGGGGTTCTGTTGGTCATGTTTTTTTTTCTGTTTGTTCCCCTACTTCTCCCAGGTCCTTGGGCCGATCTTCACCGAACTTCCGGATATTAGCTCGAGGGATTCATTTATTGAAGGTCAAAGTCATCGAGGTCAAAGGTCAAATTTCTATATCTCAGCAGTCTTTGGTACGATTTACATAAAACTTGGTGAGTGTATACAGGTTGATCCCTGATTAAGATTAATGGGTCCAATTGGGTCAAAGGTCATCGAGGTCAGAGGTCAAATTTATTTTTTTTTTCTGTTTGTTCCTCCCAGGTCCTTGGGCCAATCTTCACCAAACTTGGTGGGAAGGTTGAGGGAGGCCCTGGATTTTAGCTCGAGGGGTTCATTTTTTAAAGGTCAAGGTCATCGAGGTCAAAGGTCAAATTTCTGTAACACGGCAGTCCTTGGTCTGATTTGCATGAAACTTGGTGAGTGTATACGGGTTGATCCCTGATTAAGATTATGGGTCCAATTGGGTCAAAGGTCAAATTTATGTTGTTTTTCTGTTTGTTCCTCCCAGGTCCTTGGGCCGATCTTCACCAAACTTGGAGGGAAGGTGGACGGCGGCCCCGGATATTAGGTTGAGGGGTTCATTTTTTGAAAGGTCAAGGTCATCGAGGTCAAAGGTCAAATTTGTCATTTTTTCTCTTTTCCTCTGTGTATGTCTTATTTGAGATTGTGTGTGTGTGTGTGTGTGTGTGTGTGTGTGTGTGTGTGTGTGTTCATCGCCGCAATCATCTTACTGCTACGTCGAGACGGGTAAAATTTACTAGTAATGTTAAAAACCCTTCAAAAGTCTTCTTCTCAGGAACTACTTAACCTATTGCAATGAAATTTGACATGTAGCATTATTACCCCTATGCCGAGGGTGGGTGGTTGATTAAGACTAGAGTATTAAATTATTAAAAATGTGTGTATAAATCATGATCTTCTCAGGAACTACTTAACCTATTGCAATGAAACTTGACATGTGGCATTATTACCCCTATGCCGAGGGTGGGTGGTTGATTAAGACTAGAGTACTAAATTATTGAAAATGTGTGTATAAATCATGACCCTTTGATGACCTTGACAGATTTTATGGCTTACATATACATATATGGTCAAACAAGTGTATTGGTATATATCTCGGATCTCAGCTGAGCGTTTACAGGACCATTGGTCCTTTACAGGACTATTGGTCCTCTGGTTTAAGATTGCATGCATCTTCTAGATAATGGCACATAACTGTCAGAGATGATTGGAACTATTTTTATGGTTCTAAAAATGGTACACTTCAACCTTATTACTATATTCAACCTCGCTATAATACCATTTTCAATATAAGACAGTCACACCATGGCTCCCAAGATTTTTATTTTGCTATATGCATGTAGATTGTTTAAGTAATGCCATTATAACACAGCACTTATATCACTCGGCTTCTATGGACTCCAAAGATAGCCTCATTTGGTACGAGATTGGCAAATAGGTAGATGGCCGACGCCTTCATAGACAGCACAATAATTATAACGAACAACATAGTAACGTGAACGATGCCGTAATAAACTTAAACCTAGACTGTTGGAATATTGAAGGGTTGTCAAAATATGAGAGTTCAGTTGATCTGATAAATTTTGTAAAATGTTTCGATATTTTTGGATTTTGTGAAACATGGGGGCAAAATGCTAATCAGTTTGATAGTTTTGTGACTGGTTTTCAAGCATATTCATCGATCCGTAAAAAGCGTTTTAGAAGGGGTCGCCCATCTGGTGGTGTCTCAGTATTTGTGAAATATAACTTAATTGAAAAGGGATTTGTCAAACGAATTTTCAACGATTTTGATGAATGTGTTGTATTATTGTTAGATGGAAAGGTACTAGGTACACATAGAGAAATGATTGTTTGCTTTCTGTATATATCACCAGAGGGATCTACCATTTATAATGAAGAAACAGGCTATAATGGCATTGAAATATTTGACAATAAACTATTTCAAATGGTGCAGCAATACCCAGATGCTGATATCATGTTAGCTGGAGATTTTAATGCACGCTGTGGTGATTATCAAGATATTTTACTTTATGATGAATCAGACTTTGTTTTTCAGAATGAAGCCATGTATGAGTCAGATTTGTTTGAACAGCCGAAAACATCTAAGGATCTCAATCACAATTCATTTGGTTTGTCATTAATAGAACTCTGTAAAACCTACGGTATCCACATTCTAAATGGTAGGTCGCCTGGGGATAGAGATGGTGAGATTACATGCGTTGCTAACGATGGGTGTAGTATTGTGGATTATTTTATAGTGTCAAGTAGCCTGTTTCCATTAGTTTCTAAGTTTGAGATTGTAAACCGCAGTGAATCAGTTCATTTCCACTAAGTTGTTGCTTGAGCTTTAATATATCTGAACAATCAGACAGATATGAGGTGGGCGATGAGGAAACATCGAAATATTTTAAGAAGTTCAAATGGAATGAAAATCTAAAAACTACTTTTGTTAACAACTTTAATACATTATTTGAAAGGATGAAAGAAACCATAATTATTAATTTAGAGGCTAGTATTGATGACTGTGTTCAGTCAATTGTTGAGATATACCATAAAGCTGCCGAATGTATGAAAGCTAAATCACAAAAACATAAAGCTGCTAAACAAGAACCCTGGTGGGATAATGAATGCGAAAAATTAAAGAAAGGGAAGTATAAAGCCTTAAGAATTTTCAGAAATGATAGCAATTATCAAAACTTAATTAATTATAAGACATTAAGAAATCGTTTTAAAGATATTTTAGGCAGAAAAAGTTAGATTTTCAAAAACGCAATAGAGATGAATTAATTGCTTCTCGATCTAACATGAACTTGTTCTGGAGGACCGTCAAAAAGTTTAGGTTTAAGAAACCGAACATCTCTAATATCATTAAGCCAGAAAGATGGATAAACCATTTTACTGAATTATTATATGTACCGAATTTAGGGAATTTAACTGATAATGTTAATAACTTTGAAGAAGGGGGGCGGTACAACGATGTTTTCAATGTACCATTTACGATGTCGGAATTAAGAAACAGTATCAAGAACTTGAAATTGGGTAAATCAGGTGGCCCAGACGGTTTACTCGCAGAGATGATAATAAATACAATTAACGATATTTCAACTGTACTACTGCCATTATTTAACGCAATATTAATGAAAGGGGAATATCCAGAAAACTGGTCGCTAAGCATACTTTGTCCGATACATAAATCTGGGTCAGTGAGTGATCCGAATAATTTCAGGGGTGTATCATTAATTGATATTTTAAACAAGATATTGACAGGCATGATGTATGATCGAATATATAAATGGGCAGAAGATAATTCTAAATTGAATGAATCCCAGTCAGGCTTTAGAAAAGGCTATTCAACTATTGATAATTTATTTACTTTAATGTCCTTAGGTCAGAAATATTTAAGTAAAGAAGGGGGAAGATTTTATTGCCTTTTTGTTGATTTTTCTAAGGCTTTTGATAGGATAGATCACGAAACGCTCATCAACAGTCTTATAAGAAAGGGTATGCATGGGAAAATGTTAAAAATATTGATAGCTATGTATAAAAATCTTTGTTCATGTGTGAAGGTAGATAACCAGAAATGTACTTCTCATTTTTCATGTAATATTGGAACCAGACAAGGATGTAAATTGTCAACAATATTGTTTATACTTTTTATTAACGATTTAATAGATGAGCTGAATAATTCCGGTATTAACGGTATACAGATTTCTGCCAATGAACCCGATGTTCTTACTATTTTATATGCAGATGATATGGCAAATGTAGGAGATACTGTTAGGTTTTTGCAAATGCAAATTGATATAATATTACGATTTTGTGAAAGAACGAATATGAAAATAAATCTACAAAAAACCAAAGTGATGGTGTTCCGAAATGGGGGAATTCTGAGGTATTATGAGAAATGGTACTATGATGGAATCGAAATAGAGACTGTGTCTGCTTATAAATATATGGGTTTGTTCATAACACCGAGACTTGTTTGGTCTTATGCTAAGAAAAATTTGGCTATACAGGCAGGAAGGTCGATAATGTCAATGTTAAAAATGCAGCATTCTGTTGGATATTTTGAGTTTTCATAATTATTTAAGCTTTTTGATACTATGATCAAGCCTATACTACTTTACGGGTCGGAAATATGGGGGTTTGAGGTTTCGGATACAATTGAAAATGTTCAAAATACTTTTTGTAAACGGTTCTTAAAATTGCCAAGAAATACTTTTCACGAAGTAGCACGAGGAGAATGTGGCAGATATCCGTTGTATGTTGACTATTACTGTAGGTGCATTAGATATTGGATCAAATTAATTAGGATGAGTTCTACAAGATATCCAAAGAAATGTTATAAAATGTTGCGCAATTTGGATGAAACCGGACGGATAACATGGGCGTCAAAAGTTAGGGAACTACTCTTTCGTAATGGATTTGGTTATGTATGGGTTGTCGAAGATGTGGGCGATCTGAATTTATTTATGAAAGCTTTTAAACAGAGGCTAATTGATTGTTGTAAACAAGACTGGTGTGCAGTAATTATGGAATCTGGTAAAACTCGACATTATAGATATATTATGCCTGTATTGAAAGTTGCTAATTATATAAATTTTAATATCCCATTGAAATATAGGATTGCTTTAAGTAAACTGAGATGTTCAGTACATAAATTGAATGTGGAAACAGGTCGGCATAGTGATATAGCATATGAACAGCGTTTATGTATTTTGTGTAACATGCGAGAAATCGAAGATGTGCTTCATTTTGTCATGAAGTGCCCTGTATATGATCAAATTAGACGTGACTGGTTGCCAAACATTGACTTTGATATTGCTACTGCTGATACGTTTTATTCTCTTTTCAATAGCTCAGAGCAGCAGGTGCTAAGTCTTGCAAAATATGTTTACAATGCTTTCATCATGAGAGAAAAAATACTTAAAGAAATAAATGTCTGACATACACAAACTGGTTATAATCTAATTTATCGTATCGTTCGTAAAGTTTGTATTGTTTTATTTATTGTTTTATTTGGGGTCATATTTCTGGAACGGAGAGTATAGCTATTGTCTTATATGATTTCTCATATCATTTTTGAACAATTTGTGCGCTCGATATTGTTATGTAATGTTGTATGCCATTTGTATTATGGGCCGGAGGCCAGAGTTACTGAATAAACTTATTGTCATTGTCATATTGTCATTTTATAATGAGGTTGACCTGTAACTGAAATACCATTATCATTCAGCCTGGCAGAAAGAAAGACCAAAGCTTCATTCTGTATGCATATAAGCTTTAGGGTGTGAAACCCTCAATGGGTAGTGTGGCAGATTCAAAACGAACCATATCTGCAGATGATCCTTGCATCCAGCACATTTCTGTCATGAGGAGTTTGTCTTAAAACATAGACAAGGCCGGAAACTCACTGGGGAGAAGGGGTTCCCCGGCGCTGGAACTCATACATGAACATGTATCATTATTTCAGCGCTGCAAGCCTACACACGAGAGTCCTAGGAAACTATCAGACTTGCTAGTTTGCTGTCCTTTAAAGGTAAAGAACCATAAAAATGCTGATCCATAGAATTTTTTTTATTTTTTGATATTTGCTAGAAAACATTTATATATAATAAAAAAAAAACAACATGGTTACCAGGTTGGTTTTCCTGCAAATCGTTCCCTTAAAATACGTGACGTAATGGGAAAGTAATAAAAACGCGTCACTTTTTGCACATGAGCGCCGTTTACAAGAGAACTAATCCATAGATTTTTTTAAAAAACTAAATATTGTCTCGTTTTTATATTGTGAGTCAAAAAGTAAAATAAAATTCCTTGACTACCAGGTTGGTTTGGACGCTATTTGTCAACGAATGAAGACAGGTAAGCTAAAAATCTTAATTTTCCGTATACTGAAGGATGGCGCATTTTGACATTTCGGGCGTGTTTCATAAACGTTCGGCATTTGGTTTATTAGAATGAGCTTTAAGATAATTAACATGTTTTTGTATCTCAATGAGTAATTTTTAACTTGAATAACCTTTCAACAGTCATATCACGTATGGTGAATGGTTCAAATCCGGCCAAAGTTTAGTTTAATACATTGCAAAAATATAAGCAATGGGTTTTGGCTACAAGTTCTCACAACATCCGGCCAAAGTTCATCAGTATGTATAGAAGTACTGTTAAAAATCTTTGACCCTAAATTTCAATCAAACGCGTTTGTTTGTTTGAATTGATGCTTAACATCCCAATCATCAGCAATGATCATGCCAGGACGTTGCCTACATTTTATGGGACTTTTACCCAAAATTAGGATGTCAAATTTAGGGCTTGAAATATAACCACCCAACTAAGCCAAACGCGCAATGCATGCCGTATGCAATGTCTGTCTTTCTGTACAAACCTTCGCTTGTGAAGTATAGAATGTGTCTTATATATAGTTTTATTATCTCCCTTGCGTCACTAATTACAAACGAATGTGTGGCAAAAAATAATAAAAAAAAATAAAATAAAACAAAACAAAACAAAAAAAAAACAAAAAAAAAAAAAACGGGAGATTCTCGAGAAAATCCATCCGGCAAACCCGCAAGCAGAATTTGGCTAGTATCACATGACTAATGTGGGGCTCGAACCAACACCAGACACAGCGGTGAGAAGATCGAATGGTTAAGCGCGTAAATGGTTAACCACTCGATCATCCACCATGGGTCGCTGGATACAGTTTTGTCAGATGATTATTATGTTTGATATAATACATTAGGTCTGTTTTTCCTACATGTATTTCGTTTAAATTATAGAAGCCGTTAAAATACTCTTTTCTGTATTTTTAAACTAATATGAGAGCCCCTGTATCAGAAAACCAACAATATGATTATGCGAAACCAAAGGCGCAGATTAGCTATGAAGTAACTGCACAGCTGATCAGCACCGTTGTTTTTGTTACTCGGATATTACAATTTCTCTCCTACTAAAAAAAACATTTTTTTTTTTTTTTAAATTCAGTTTTACGTCCCTTTCAAGATTATTTCAGCTCATATGAGACGGGCCAATCAGTAGGTGGGGGGAAAACGGGAAAGCGCTTAGTACCCCGAGAAAAACCACCTGACACAACCGCAAGCAGAACTTGGCTTGTCTCACATGTGGCCAGAGCGGGGCTCGAACCCACACCAGACACAGCGGTGAGATGATCGAGTGATAAAAAACCGCTCAGCCACGGGGGCCGCAATCCTGCTTATGTGGCTGTACAATCTGGATTGTGTCAGACCTGGTCAGAAACCCCGATTGTTGGTTTTCTCATGCAGACTCAAGTTCCTTCCACGAGGCTTTAAAGCTCGATCGGATAAGTCATCAAAACACCACGAATAAATAAATAAATAAATAAATAAATAAATAAATAAATAAATAAATAAATAAATAAATGAAATTTGATAATTTGATAAATAAAATAATTATCAGGCGAATGAATAGAATGAATAAATTCCACACAATAAAGCCGTCGGAAATGAATGGGTGTACGTAATATAAACTTACATCAGATTTCTGGAAATTCTTTAAATTCATTTTTGTCGTTTTATAGGCCTACTGTAATCCGAAAGCACACGCTCGTAATCTTTAATTAAGAAATATGCATAAAATTGGAAACGGCATTCGACTATCGCCGTTTCTACTATCGCCGTTACTTTTTTCTTGACCTTTATTTTTTCTCTCTCATTATAATGCGTATGTTCGTAAATTCAAAATAAAGGCGATCCGTTTCTTTGCTTCTGTCGATATTTACCTTGTGTTTGGACCGCACATCTAAAGCCGACGCCATCTTGAAAACGACGTCATTGGCACGACGTTGTGGCATTTAGTCCTTCGCGACGCACGGACCTTTAAGCGCCACGGTTTTTATGGTTCTTTACCTTAACTTTCTATTCCTGAATAAGGAAGAATACTCAATATGTCGAAAATTTGACGGGATCCCGAATGTTTTTGGGTAAACATGCCCTGCTCTTACTATAAATACACATGTAAGAGACAGAACACGTCAGTCGCGTGATTCATGTTACGTTGGTTTTCATTGGTTTCGTGAATATAACTCACAGCCATTGCATATCGTTACGCCTATTAAATTTAGACCCCTAGAACCATAATGTTAACAAGTAAAAATAGACTTGGCGAGGCTATATGATTCATTCTGATTTTAGATATAAAAATTGTTACATAGTTGTGGCTTGGATTAGTATGGCTCAAGGGATTTCGGGTAGTCGATGGACACGTTTTAGGCTTGGTTTCCACGGACAATTTTTCTTTGTCAAACAAGGTTTGCCGCAGAAAAATATGCTCGTGTAAACTCAATTTTGTGGCAAAGTTTCATTGTCAAATATCTGTGACATAGGTGAGCGAGCTAAGTAATATAAGTAATCTTTGCTGTGTGTGAACGCAAACTCATTGCCAAAGTTTCTGTGACAAATAATCATCGTCAAAGATAAATTGTCTATGGAAACCAGGCTTTATGCTTTTAGCGCAAAAATGGTTATATTTAAAATAGATGTCGCTTTAATACAGCCTGAAAACATTTGCATATTAGTGTATGAATGTAATTTTTGCTAGCCCCGTTATATCAAAAGTTACAAGTAGACAATGATCAGGAAATGGCGCAATCAGAAAGAAATTTCCACTCTATAAACCGTGGGGTGGGAAAAACTAAAATGACACTTAGGTACTTATTACAAAGAAAACATATCGTAAGCCGAGTGAGCAGATATTCCCCAATACCCGAACTGAACTAAAAAAAATGAAAACGTACATAAGGCTCACATAAATTCGACTCCAAAACACAAAACAATTAGAACCAATTAGAACCGCCTTGGAACGATCTGTAATATAAAATCACTGGGGTGCTTAAACCGGTTTAACCTCACCCTCATCTTCTGCAGTGGTTCACAACATTTAGTTAGTTGTTCGGTCCTCGTGGTGAATCTCTATCTAGTCAATGAATCATCAAGGACAACCGAATAAGTTGTGATAATGACCCTGATGAATAAAAATTGAGAACAGATTCAGTAAGATTCTAGCGCCACTGCAACATTTTGTAATGTTACCTGTTTGGATGACATCCCGAAGGTTTTTAAAGTGTATTACTTCGAGAACATAATCGAATGTCATCAATATGCGTTTGTTAGACTAACATGGATTGGATGATAAAAGTCAGGAAGGTTTACGAGCATGGGTGCTCAGTTCGGATCAATGCAATGGGTGAGACCTTTTACAAAGGCATTCATGAGCATGTTGAGATATAATATACCGTTTCCCCAGTTAATATAGGTCAGCGCGTTTCCGGTCTTGTCTATATTATTACCCCAATGCCGAGGGTGGGTGGTTGATAAATGGGATTGTAAGTTAAACGGGTGAAAATGCCAAAAAAAAGAAGAAGAAGAAGAAAAGAAAAGAAAAGAAAAACGGTACAGTCGTCGAGCGCCTGTGGCTTGGCCGCGAAAAAATATATGCTCGTGTTTAGTGTTAACTGTGAACAGTAAGGGCCAATAATATTTCATGCTTGATAAACTGAACGTAGACGTAGACGAACGCTCACGTTGTCTGCCGTTAGTCCACCATTTACAAAAAGATTGACTCATCTGGTACCCATTCACCAACAGAAGTCACATTTCATGTGGATTAGTGCTAGGCAGTGGGGATGAAAATTCATAAAAGTGATAGGATAATTGTAATAATAGCCCCAAACAACGGGGCAGAGACCTATAATTACCGTTCCCATAGACTCCTATGTTAAATTGCCCCAAAACAAGACTCATTCATATGCTTCACAACTCATAGTGGACCCCAACACATTCAGCAGACAAGAAATTGCCCCAGGCCGTGTAAAAGGGCAGCAAAAAATAAGGTGTTAGCCAGCATCTAAGGACAGTAATTTTCGCTGTTTAGGGACACCCCAAAATCGCTTAACAATGAAAAAAAATGATTATTCAAAAATCGCTACATCCGCAATTTGGCCATTGAATGGCAAAACAGCAGCTGATTAAGAGCAATTCTCTGTAACCACTTAAAATGTTGTGCCACGCATAGTCACCGATTTTGCTGAAACTTTCCTATCTTGGTCATTTGAACACAAAACTAATTAATCAACATTCATTTGGTCCAATTTCACACCCGTTGCCATGGAAACGGCAAATGAATATTTTTGCAAAAAGTGTACCCAATAATCACCTAAAATTGGGTATTTTCCAGTTGAAACTATTACTTTATACAAACTCAAATCCAACTTATGGTCCACATATATGAATATATAACACATTTTGATTAGAAATACAAAAACAAAAAATCATTTGGAAAGCCTCTGACTTTATCATGGCTCTGCAAAGTGGGTGGGGTTTCGAAGATTTGAAAAAAGTGATTTTTCAGCATTTTCAGGGACAATTCTCATAGTGAGTGCGGTCGGTTACAGATATATGCGCATATTCACGATATACAACAATGTTTTGTTTTTACCAATTTCTGAAAAGACATGTTTGGGAAGTTAGGTCCGAATATGCGTAACCATAGCAACAATGAGGGTACTGTCGCAAAACGCAAATTTATGAGTGTCTGTCCTTTTGGTCTCATAGAATTCTACTGTGACGACATAATTGACTGTCAATTATGTAATATGTTGCAGTTGAAACTAGTCTTCAGAAAATATGGCATTTAATATTCAGTGACCTTCTAAAGTTCAAGGTCAAGGTCACAGAACAGAGAAAAATGACACAAAATTGGCTTTTTTGCCTATGTTTAAGTTGATTTTGCCATAACTGAGGATCAAATTTCTTTCTTTATTGAATATTTATTGAATATTTATGCAAATCACTACAAAGTCTTTCACGCTGAGATATTTTTGTCCACCAGGTGACTTCATCACGGGGTCTATTCTCTAAGCCTCTATAATCTGGTGTCGTCCAGGTATAAGCAGGTTCCGGTAGTGGTTGTGAAAAATGTGAATGTAAACAAAGAAATGGAGTAGACAGGTGAACAGGTAAGTTGCATGATTACTGTTTTATCTTTTGATTTTGAATAAAATCTTGATGTGCAGTCTCAAGAGAATTTACAAACGCTAGTAGAAATCAAAACTAGAGAGGCGAAGATGCAATAGCAAACTAGTTTTTGATGTTCAAAGTCTCGATACGTAGCTGCTTTGATATATCAGTTTCGGCCAGATTCACAAGTTTGCCCTACATTTTGAATATTTATGCACCGGACATTGTCCGATTCGACCCACAAATATATATAACAAGTACGTACATTCCTGGAAATCGAAATCGCTTCATGAAAGCGAGTCCAAAATAAAAAAATCTTGGTATAAGCACATTTTTCAGGTGGCCGTGAATGTTAAGACGCTTTAGTACGGTGAACGTGCAATCTGACAGACACTGTAACATGTTCTTATATTGTTTATGTAGTCGCAACCACTCTCAAAGCTGAAATAATTGAGCTTGTTTATAGTGGCTGAGAGACATATTCGCTCAAAAGCTTAACTAGGATCTCATCCCATCCCAAAACATAAAATGGTTCCTCCTAATTCTGGCGTGAGTTGCATAACGCGAACCCTCGGGGGGGGGGGGGAGGGGGGTAACTACCTATATATGACGTAGTTGGGATGTGCCGCCCGAATAGCCCCCTTTTTCAGCCTCGCCAGATATATGAATGGGTTACCTTTTTCAAGTCAAAATATATGAATGGCCCCATTTTTCCATATTTAGTCTATGAATGACCAAATCCATGTTTAAGAGCACATTTTTGGTGACATACACAGCTCAGAAAGTCGAAATATTTGTATATAATTGTGTATAGGTCAAAATTTTGTACAATCAAATATATGAATGGGTCACTTTTTTCAAAGGCATGATATATCAATGGGTCCCTTTTTTCGATTACCAGGTATATGAATGGGGTATGTTTTAAAGTATCGGGCGGCACGTCCGTACCAAAATTACCTCCGAGTTACCCCCACCCCCCCCCCCCCCCACCGAGCGAGAACCCTTAAGATGTTGATGACGCCATTGTTGTTGTTGCTTCGTAGGGTTCCGCCGTTGACTTATTGGCGCACCCGGTAAAACCGGTAAAAAAGGGGGGGGGGGGGGGTTGGATAAAAAAATTTCACTATCTTGGTGAAGTCTATCTAAAATGTAAATAAAATAATTGTGTTCCAGTGAATAAAAGTCTGTGATGTCTTCTAAAACAAGGTGCTCCTGTGAATAAAAGTCTGTAAATTAAACATTTATCTACAGGCAGTCTTCGACACGGGGCAGTGTTCTGATAGCTTTACACAGCTTTTTGTGAGATGACCAATCTTCTGCTTGACACTTCTTCGAACAGTATCTCACATATTTGCATGCAGAACACTTTTGGAAGTTTCCTTCTGCTAAACAGTTTGCACAGCTATTTTGCGATTTAATGTCTTGTTCACTGTCAGGTATCCGATTGAACAAACACTTTTTGAACTGAGAATCGTCACTATCAGGATTCACTGATTTGTCTGTTTCTGCCTCCTCGGCAGCCAGTTCGTTTATTAGATCCGACTGAATGTTGGATTGTCTTTCAATGGTTAAACGACTGTGGAACTCTGAAACTTGATCTTCCTTGTTCCTTAGCAATGGCGGGTTGCTTTCAGAGAGTCAGCTCCTGGGAACGTTACGTAGCGCTGGCGAAAACTTTTTTGTAACACACTGTTGCATAGAAAATAGTTAAAGCAGTTTTTCAATCACGTCTGGACGGAGCCACTGCTTCCTGTGTTTTGACCAGTACTCTAGGGAGTAAATGTGTCGTGCTCAAGGACGCAGCACGGTTACCCTAGTTGAAATTGAATCCAAAACCTCTATTCGGAGTCTAACGCTCTACCACCAGGTCAATGCGCTCGGTTTATATCATTATTTCTGTTTTTGTCATTGCCGAAACATTTTTAAAATGTTTAATTGTTATGTGTTATTGTACAATTTTTATTCAAGAGACAATTAAAAAAATGATTGTACCAAAACACAGTATGTAGAAATTTTATGAAGACCGGGCAAAATATCTCGAGCGATAACGAGTCCGATTCTTATTGACATCGACTTACAGTTAGAGGTTTCCAACCATGTATGTTGCAAACATGTTGATACGACCACAAGGAAAGTAAATCTGTGGACCAGAATGTCAAGGAATATACATAATTGAATATATAATCTACACACAGGCACCTGGCGGGCAAATGACATTACAAGACATCTCTAAAATATACTGAATGAGTTGCATCATGAGAAACCCAACATTTCGCATATGCCAAAACAAAAGCGCAGATCGTCTAGAATCGTAGGGAAAATCGCAGACCGAAAAATCGTAGGATGATCGGGCAAATGTAACCTTGGCATAAACACTATAATACTTTCACTGTTAATCGTACAAAATAGTTTAATGCTTATAAGGCCCATTACTATTCGATCTACAGTAACATTTTAACGAAAGTCTTAATGTGTGCAATTGTCTGTTAAAAGAGTACATATCACGAACGAATCTCAATAATAACGAAAACTTAACAGTTTCATGTTTTTTGAAAATATCTCACAACCCATGATTTTGTGCTTTGCATTCACACCACCCCTACATTTTATACTTATTCGTTACATGTTTGCATGCTGTTCTTCCTCCAAAGCAAAATGACATGTTATTTCTTGAATGTAAAAATCATTGAAGACCAACAAGTGTACTCACCTTTAGCAGTCTGCTCAAAATCACAAGTGTGTCGACAAATCAACCAAAATGTACCGCTAGTTTATCTTCTCGCGGATGAGGCACGTGCTTTTACGGGCTTTGAACATTGTCGCTGAACGCTTCTCAAACTTTTGCAAAGATTTGTTAATGCTTATTTGATGTTTAATGTGTATCTAGAGACTGCACTTCAAAAAATGTACATTGCTGACCTAAGTTCTTATATTTTTCTCATTTTTTGCAGAAAACAATAAAACACCCGACTAAATTTACCTTAACCAGCACAAATCCCGAGCATATTGGCTTGAAGAATAGACCCCGTGTTCATGGTCGATGTCAGGGTCACCAAAAGTTTAATTTTTTAGGGGGTAAAATGGAGTTTTTGTCGAAGTTGTAAACAAATTAAAGTAATATTTTTATCATATTATGCTTTTTCATTTATACATATGTTGCAAAGTCCAATATCATTTAGACGATCCACCTGCTGACCTTAAATAACTTTTTAAGGGTCAAGGGCAAGGTCAAAAATGCAAAAAAACGGCATAAATTGGCATTTTCTTACCAGTATTTTGTACTTTTTCCCAGAGTTTGGTGCAAAATTGCTTTAATATTTGCTTTAAAAGCTTGAGATATGTGGTATAGGAAACAAAGATTAAGAAAATATGGCATTGAATCTGCAGTGACCTTCGGAAAGTCAAGGTCAAGGTAACATGTTAGTAAAAATGACACAAAATTGGCTTTTTTGCCCATGTTTAAGTTGATTTTTGTCATAATTGAGGCTCAAATTTCTTTCTTTATTGAATATTTATGCAAATCATCACAAAGTCTTTTACGCTGAAACATTTTTGTCCACCAGGTGACTTCAAGGTCAAGGTCAAGGTCACCGAAAATTTATATTTTAGGAAGTAAAATGGAGGTTTTTTTTGAAGAAGTAAACAAATTAAAGTGATAATTTTTATCGTATTACATGTATGCTTTTTCAATTATATATGTGTTGCAAAGTCCAATATCATTCAGACGATCCACCTGTTGACCTTAAATAACCTTTTAAGGATCAAGTTCAAGGTCAAAAATGCAAGAAAATGGCTTAAATTTGCATTTTCTTACCAGTATTTTGTACTTTTTCCCAGAGTTTGGTGCAAAATTGCTTTAATATTTGTTTTAAAAACTTGAGATATGTTGTATAGGAAACAAAGGTTAAGAAAATATGGCATTGAATCTGCAGTGACCTTCGGAAAGTCAATGTCACATGTTAGTAAAAAAATGACACAAAATTTGCTTTTTTGCTCATGTTTAAGTTGATTTTGCCATAACTTAGACTCAAATTTCTTTTTTTTTTTTATTGAATATTATGCATATCACCACAAAGTCTTTCACGCTGAGATTTTTTTGTCCACCAGGTGACTTCAATGTCAAGGTCAAGGCCACCAAATGTTTAATTTATTAGGGAGTAAAATGGAGTTTTTGTTGAAGAAGTAAACAAATTAAAGTATTATTTTTATCGTATCATGCTTTTTCATTTATATATATGTTGCAAAGTCCGATATTATTCAGGCAATCCACCTGCTGGCCTTGATTAACCTTACGAATTCAAAATATCCAGCTCGGCAGATCGGCTCGGAAGCTCGGCTTGGCTGGGGCTTTCATACCCGACCCACTTTGGGACAATCGCGTACAATTACAGGTGTCTGTCCGACGTTAAAACATTCAACTAAATGAACTCAATTATATAAGCCATAATGTTTCAAAGTGATATGCTACTGCAGCTGGTGTTGTGCCTTGTGGCAGCCATAAAAAGTTTCCCCGAGTGCAGATTATATTTTCCTTTTTGGTTCTTTGAGATCAGCGAGGGTATTCTAAGATGTCACAAGTTCATTTTCGGTTAAGATTCATTTTGTGACTAACATCTTTTGCTCTGTTTGGATAATATAGTAGTCTTTGTATCGACTATCCTATTGAAAGTTGCAAAATTACAGTAAGTAAGTAAGTAATTTCTTTATTTAAAGAGGGTAGCTCGGTTGGCATAGCCAATCTTCCCCGAGGCCCTCTAAACATGTACAAACAAGATACAAAAAAAATTATACATGTAGCAAAGCAAAATGTGATCGTCGTCATGGGAAAATATATTGTCTGGTGTTCTGTTGAAATGCAAAGAACTACAGACGCAAGTCAGACACTTCAATTAATTAGACTATATACTCATAAAAACCATCAAGTTTTCCCTCGACGCGATCCAGGTAACATTTAAAACATGGCGTATGATAAATAATAACTAGAAATGCGTGTTTGTAAAACACTATGCCCCCAACTGTATGCTTGTCCCTAAACTGGCAGTTTGTATGGTTCATTTATTTCATTCGAATGCAGTCAAATTTAATTTCCTGAAGAAGCTGTTCGGTTGCGTCTGTTTTGACCTCGATCCAGAAACAGAATGTAAGCTTTTTTGCAGGCAAGTTAGAAATGAAGTAAAAATTTAAAAATGGAGTAATTTTGTCAAAATTTGACAGAGAGTCGTCAAATGTTAATCAGGTGATCTTCTTCTCAGCCCCAACCAGCATACCAAATATGAAGGCTCTAGCTAGCTAGCTCAAATACGTTTTGAGATATCTTGCACACAAGATTTTCAAATTTTGTTTTCAAAGGGACATTATTCCAACAAGGGGCATAACACGTACATGAAAAAAATACAGGCCAACTATTTTTTCATGAGAAATCTGTATATGAAATTTCAAAACCCTTTAATTCACCGTTCAAAGGTTTCAAATTTCACCGAAAAGTGGAAAAATCAATCAAAATTTCAAAATTCTGTATTTTTGTAAAAATTTGACGGAAAGTTCTCAAAAGTTAATCAGGACATCTACTTTTCAGCCCCAAACAAGTGTACTAAACATGAAGGCTCTAGCTTTAATACTTTTTGAGATATCTTGCACACAAGATTTTCAAATTTTGTTTTCAAAGGGAAATAACTCAAAAAAGGGGCATAACTTGGCCATACAAAAAAATACGGGTCAATTATTTTATCATGAGGAATGTGAATATGAAATTTCAAAACCCTAGCATTCACCGTTCAAAAGTTTCAAATTTCACCGAAAAGTGGAAAAATCAATCAAAATTTCAAAATTCTGTATTTTTGTTAAAAATTTGACAGAAAGTTCTCAAAAGTTAATCAGGTCATCTACTTCTCAGCCCCAACAAGTGTACCAAATATGAAGGCTCTAGCTTCAATACTTTTTGAGATATCTTGCACACAAGATTTTCAAATTTTGTTTTCAAAGGGAAATAACTAAAAAAAGGGGCATAACTTGGCCATACAAAAAAATACGGGTCAACTATTTTATCATGAGGAATGTGTATATGAAATTTCAAAACCCTAGCATTCACCGTTCAAAAGTTTCAAATTTCACCGAACAGTGGAAAAATCAATCAAAATTTCAAAATTCCGTATTTTTGTAAAAAATTTACGGAAAGTTCTCATAAGTTAATCAGGTCATCTACTCCTCAGCCCCAACAAATGTACTAAATATGAAGGCTCTAGCTTAAATACTTTTTGAGATATCTTGCACACAAGATTTTCAAATTTTGTTTTCAAAGGGACATAACTCAGAAAAGGGGCGTAACTCGGACATGAAAAAAAATACGGGTCAATTATTTTTTCATGAGGAATGTGCATATGAAATTTCAAAACCCTAGCATTCACCATTCAAAAGTTAACACACACACACAGACAGACACACAGACAGACAAGCCGAAAGCAATATGCCCTTCCAACTTTTTCAAAGTTGGGGGCATAAAAAAGGTTATTGAAAAGGTAATGGAATATGTATCAGTATTAACATCAAGTGTGACAGTACAGGCACTGTTGCTGAGTTTGACGATTTTGGTTTGAGTCATGCAAATGCGGACTACTATGGTATTGATGATAGTACTAAAGTTCGCTTGGTCCGGGATAGACTGTACGTAAATGACGAGGAAGTGAAACCAAATAAGCCTGACAATATGAACAGAAATCAAAGTGCACCATGGAAAAGTGGGCCAAAAAGAACTGAACACTATAAAAATAATCAGGGACTTGAAATACGTAGTCGAACAGTGTATGCAAAACGAAAGCCTAGACCCCAACAAACTTATCAGCGCCCATCGACAGTTACGGAAAGTTCGTATAAACCCCCATTAATAGATTGGCAAAATAAATACAGCGCCCTGTCAGACATGAGATTGGACGGCTCAGACACAGGCTCAATTAGGAAATCGACCAAAAACAAAGCATCATCTACAGTTGACAGGGACCTAAATACCAAGAAACATAAAGAAGGTGAATCAGAACACGTCGACACAGAAAACGAATACGGGGAACAAATGATCACAGACGATTTAAATGAAAATCAAAATGGTGATCAGAGCGACATTTCGGACATTAACCCAGGAAACAACTCGGAAGGAAATCCTGGCGATAATTCGGACGGAAATTCTGGCAACGTTTCGGACAGTGGCTCATATGTTCAAAACCCAAGTAAGACCAGCAGCGCCGAGCCAAACACGCCCAAACCAGAAACTGAACCGATTCAAACCCCTGGCGTGGCACCCAAAGACAAAACGCAACAGACACCAGACACGATTCCTAACAGGACGGTGAGGATGCCAGCATATCATGAAATTTCAAACGACTTATATTACGGCCCAACAGTGGTAACTCAGCCGGTGGCATCCCCGCCACTGGGAAGTACGGGTGGCCTTCACATAAATCCACAAGCTGTGTTGTCGCAGCATAGCGACCCACTGAACCGTGACGCAGATAGTAACATAATTTAGGATTACGCGGGAGGTCCACAGAACAGCCCTTCTAGTGTCAAGGTTACAACAAAAGATCAATACAGTGAAATCGATAATCAATTGAAAATACTATCACTAAATGTGTGCGGTTTACAGTAAAAGATCATGAGGGCCTGCGTAGACGTTTTTAAAAACAAAATTCACGTGCGTTTATTCTCGGGGACTACTTTAATTTTGAGGCTAGCAACCACGGCTGGCTTTTTCAGCAGCTAATTGCACGAAAATACCGGGATATTTGCCTATAAAAACCTCAGAAATCGATTGTCCGTGGATGATCTTATTTGTCAATGCCAACGGACACATTTGCCGTCCTTCAGCCTGGCCACACGGACGCCGTGAAAATGGACGTTTTTTGACGGCAACCACCACCGTCAGGAAATCGCAAATTTAACGTACAGTCAGTGGACATAATAATTCGCCACCTAGACTTACATGTATTTTCATGTTTGCAAGAAAAAATATTCTGCCTCTTCTGGTCAACATATATTCACGTTTTTGGTGTCATTTGAAAGTTAAATGATTAAGGCAATAAACAAAGGTTAGTTGGTGAAGTTTCAACATTGCATTTTGTATATACAGCAGTTTAAAATTTTGGGAAATTTTGAAAAAGCCACTTTCCCATTGACGTCAATGGTGACGTTGCCCAAAAAGTGTCCGAAAAAAAATAGCAAGTTTTTTAAAAATTGTAGCTTTAAAACTCAGACATGGAATTAAATGGAAAATATCTTGTTTATTGCTTTATTCATTTACCTTTCAAATTACACCAAAAACATAAAAATATGTTGACCAGGAGAAACAGAATATTTTTTCTTGCAAACATGAAAATACATGTAAGTCTATGGAATTTTCCAAAGGTGGCGAATAATTATGTCCACTGACTGTATTTAACGTTTAACGCACGGATGCCCGTCTAAATCAGCACCTGCTTCGATAATTCTTCTTTTTATTGAGGTATCGTATGAAAAAAATGATTCTGGAACATTTTTTTAACCCAAAATTAAAGATCGACTTCCGTTTTCAAGAGTCGCCTTTCTCTGACAAAATGGTGGAATTTTAACACTGCATGACAACAGACCTGAACATTGAAAAACAGCTCAAACAACAAAAGCGCTTACCCTACACATGAAGTCTAATCCGAGTCAGCGTGTAGACATATCCTAGTCCTTCCTGTCATGCGATCCGCGCATATTATTGACAGAAACCTTGAAATATTTTACAAAAAATCCAAGAGTTCAACAATTGAACACAAACGACATTTTGACATGCTGGTGTAAACAATGACCACGTCACTGGAATCACTCAGTTACAATGACGTCATAATCGAAATAATCCAATATGCGGATCTAGCTGTTCAATAAATGGGCTGCAGTTTATTGAAAAGATGCGTTTGAATCGAATAATTTGTGAAAGGAGACCAAAGAATCTGTCTAATTAACCGTAAAGATAACAGCACGTGAACGAGTTCGAAATCTTAATTGTTGTGTGAGAGCACCTGTCATGTTTAATTGGTAGAACATTGTTCTATACCAAAACATATAAAAATCACCTTAGATCGCTGTGTACAGCCCAAAGTGATGGTAGAGCAAATCCTAAACTCTTGAACAAGATAGGTTGGAGCAAACAGCATCCGTCTACTTTATACCCACACAATTCTCTACATTGAAAACAAAGAGATGTAAAGCGGTGCCTATGAATTAGACAAGCTTCGCCCCCTCCCCCCCCCCCCCCCCGCCCGTCTCTCTCTAGACCAGGACGGCCACTTTGATATATAGTGAATATATATGAATTAGACAAACTATGAATGCCTATGAATTAGACAAGCTCCCCCCCCCGCCTCCGCCCGTCTCTCTCTAGACCAGGACGGCCACTTTGATATATAGTGAATATATCTATCTCTCTCTCTCTCTCTCTCTCTCTCTCTCTCTCTCTCTCTCTCAGTTTATTTATCATTTATTGTTTACTCGGCGAGTTTCCGATTGTTCAGGGAGCGTATTTAATTTTCCCTTTCGAGATTATTTCAGCTCATATGAGACCGGCCAATCAGTAGGTGGGGCGAAAACGGGAGAACCACGAGGAAAACCACCAGACACACCCGCAAGCAGAACTTGGCTTGTCTCACATGTGGCCAGATGGGGCTCGAACCCACACCAGACACAGCGGTGAGATGATCAAGTGATTAAGAAACAGCGCACTTAACCGCTCGGCCACGGGGGGCGCCGAGCGTATTTAAAAGGTGATGGCAATTTTGGTATGGTTTAATGTACTCGCATGTTTCCTCTGATCTCCTCAGCGACTATGATGCTGCTTATACACAAGAATAAAAACCATCTTACGTTTGCTCCAAAACATAGATTGTGGGTACTCGTTAGATAGAACAGCCTCGGAGAGGCGGTTCTAACGTGAACAGCCTCGGAGAGGCGGTTCTAGCGTGTAACCACAATCTATATTTTGAGCCAAAAAAAAAAAAAAAAAAAAAAAATCATTTTCTTTTCATAGAATTTTTTTGTTTACTCTTATCTGAAAAAAAAAATCTCTGTATGTGCACGGGCAAGTTTTCGTAATGGTTTGTAAATTGAACATCGCAAAGCATGTCGATTAAGCGGGAATGGCATGAAAGTTGAGTAATTCGTGTATTTAGTAATTCGGGGTGGGTAGGGGGCACGTCAGCAATTAATGAGCCGCCTCGTGGGAAAACCAACAATGTGGTTTCCGACCAGGTCTGACACAAATCAGGCTGTACAGTCACAGCAGGCTGGAAGCTTGAAATTTCGGATTTAAAAAGAAGAGGAAGTGTACTATCCGTGTAGCGAAAACAAAGGCGCTGATTTGCGCCTTTGTTTTCGCCTAGGCAGATTGTTGTTTTTCTCATGTGACGGCTCCAATTTATATGCCCCTCCCCCCCCCCCCCCACACACACACGTGCGTTCGCCATTATTCGAAGCTTTCTGGGGAAAAACTGGACTTCAATGCAACTTCAGTACGATATCCGTGTAGCGTCCCGATTCACCCAGGTGGCGTCCGGGTTCACCCCAGTCCCGCTACGGCTATGACCCGGTGTTTGCCAGTATTGAAAATGTTAGCAACCGGGGTGAATCGGGACGCCACCTGGGCAAACCGGGGTTAACCGTGACCAAATTCTTAAAAGCCGGTTTGCCCCGATGGCGTCTCGGTTCACCCCGGTCCCGCTACGCTATTCCTATTTCCTCCTCTTTTTTCCTTTTTTTTTTTAAGCCGCCACAAGAGACTCATAATGTTAATGGGTGAATGCAGTCTGACGAAACAGATACAGGCTGTCACTTCGCTCCACTTCAGTACTTCGTTCCACTTCTTGACGAGGTTTACCGATGGAAATACATGTATTCCGTCTAGTAATTTTCATGACAGTCCTTCGGGTGAGACAGTAAATTTGTCTGAATGTGACCTTAGATGTTAAGAGGGACGTAAGACGCCGATACAACATGGTATTTATAAAGGAATATTGACAAGACTTGCCAAGAGCGCTATGCAATATTATGGCAAGTGCAATCAATGCCCTGTGTACTAATTACTGGTAAAGCCCCTATCTCACTGGAATGCGACAACTGGAGACTAGTTCGCAAATAGTTCGCGACTATTTCGCGACAAAGATTAACGATATAAACACAAATTTTATGTTGCAGTCTCATTGAATAGACATTTATGCGACAAATTCGCGAATTTCGGTCTAATTTTTCAAAATATATCTCGCGACTGTCGCGCGACAGTCTCCGACGACATTCGTGAGAGTGTCTCACGACTTTCCCGCGAATGTAGCTTATTTTCATTGTAATTCGTACGACAGTCGCGCGACATTTGTGCGAGTGACGCACGACATTCGTACGAATGTTGCTTAGTTTTATTTTCTCGCCAGATAGTCGCGAGGTTTTCGCATGTTGTCTCAAGACTGTCGCGCGACCTTCGTGCGACACTCGCACGACATTCCTACGAGTGTCGCGAAAATTTCGCATTGTAAATTCGCCCAAATTTCGCGGCGACAGGTTCGCGACATTCGCACGAACGTCGCACGTCAGTCGCGCGACAGTCTTGCGAAATATTTTGGCGAAAAAAATCGCATAAAATTTTTAAACATGTTTAAAACCTTCGTGACCAGTTCGCGTTCGCGACTAGTTCGCGACACATGATAATTCAAACGACATTCGCGCGACACTCGCACGAATGTCGTGCAAAAGTCCGCGACAAAATTCGCAAAACAGTCGCGAGAAATTCGCATGCCAGTGAGATACTAGCTCAGGTCTGAGTCGGCCCTGAAAAAGTCACTTAGGTGGTACATGGGTTATATTTTTGGGTGGCACGATATCCTCATGGTGGGTTAGAAGTCCCATAAAATGGAAGCAATGTCCCAACAGTACCCTAGCTGTTGACTGGGGTGTAAAGTATCTATTCAAACAACAAAATAATGTGGCCAGTAATTTGGCGTAAGGCCTGGAGAAAATCATCTGGTCTTGGCGGTGCCAACTTAAGTTTGGAGGTTTATTCAGATGGGAGCATGTCAGTTTATCCAGCGAAGTTTATATTACACTTCCCTGGTTTATCATCATTGGCAAATAATTTTTGTCTAGAATCAGCATAAATCCAAAGACAAGATTTTGATTTTAAAATACTGACAAATCAGATTTGTGATATGCATTTGCTGCATTCACTTTATACTTGGAAGTCTAGGAATGTTTTCCTGTAAACTTGATGAAAAATAGAATCAATTATTTGGCACTGTTTTCAAAATAGTACTAAAAGTTCAATGTCAGAGGACATCATTTGAAATTAAAATTTTATCTGATACCCAAAATATCATTGTCATTAATATAGATTTAACCTTCTATATAAATTATCGCATTCAAACAACTAGGAAGAACAGAAATACGAGTAAGAAGCACATACAGATTGAATTGAATTTTTTATTACATATCACAACTTATATCAAATATTTCTATATTCAGAAAGGAATATCAAATGAGCCGCGTAGTGAGAAAACCGGATTTTTGCCTATGCGAAAACAAAGGCGCAGATAAGCTTCGCAATAACTGCGAAGTTGATCAGCGCCTTTGTTTTCGCTACATGGATAGAACAATTTCTCTTCTTCCTAAGTCAGAAATTTCAAGCATCTAGCCCTCTTCTGTAGCTGCAGAGACCAGTTTTTGTCAGACCTGGTCGGAAACCCTTAAAAATTGATGGTCATAGTATTGCAAATGTTTCTAAACAAAAACTTCTTGGTTTGCTAATAGATAATACACTCTCGTGGTCAGCGCATATTGATAATTTATGTTCCTCTCTTTCTTCTAAGATATCACTTTTGCGCCAATTAGCCTATTATGTCTCAGTAGATGTTTTAAAGAAATTTTATCAGGGCTACATACTACCCCTAATAGACTATGGGTCCATCACATGGTCAGGAACAACTGGGGCAAATCTGGAAAGAATATTAAAATTACAAAAGCGTGCCGCTCGAATCATTTTGCAAACAGATTATAGTACCCCATCCTCTAGCATGTTTGCTGAACTTGGTTGGCAACCAATAAATAAACGACTAGCATATAATAAGGCTGTGTTTACGTACAAAGCCCTTAACGGCCAAACGCCTCAGTATATTACTGATTTATTAAAACCAGTAGCTGAAACTCGTGATCGTCACTTGAGATCATCGACCAATGGCACTCTTGCGGTTCCGAGATCAACAACTACAGTATACGACCGTTCCTTCTCTGTCTCAGCTCCGAGATTATGGAATTCACTTCCCGTTGATCTTAGAAACTCACAATCTCTTGGTGGTTTTAAAAATAGTCTTAGAAATGTGCTAGATGACAATATTGTGCAATTTCATTTATAATCACTTTTTAACAAATTGCATTATTTATCAGCGTATATCTCTTAACTCGCTTACACTTTTATCCTTTATCTAGGACTTTTATGCGCCTTTTAAAACTAATGACCTGGTATCAAGTTTTGTTTTGGAGCTCTACTCTAAGAAATACTACCAATGAGCTCGCGGGGTGGCGCATGCTGTCTGGACATTGGTTTCCGCCACATGTTAGCCACTCCCGTGGGCTCTAAGGCATAATGTACCAACAAAACAGGATGCATTCTTTCCTAAACTATAGCAATAAAAACTGTGATAAAGATTATTTTAGTCTAACAGCAGCTCCTTTAACAAAACTATCGAACATTTTAATACTTTGTATATATTGTAAATATGTTGTTGTAATTTATTTGTCGTTTAAGAGGGCCACATGGTAGAATAGCCGTAAGGTTAAATGTGCTTACCCTCTTTAAATATTGTTAATAAATAAATAAATAAATAGACCGGTTTTCTCGCATTGCGGCCCAAATATGAGCACATGCGTGAGAAAACAAACAATATGGGTTCCGATTTGGTACCTGCAAGAATGAAGAATATCCACTGAAAAACAAAGATGCTAGAGTGGCCACAACACAAAATACTGATTTTTCAAACACTCAAGGGCAGATAACTCCGCAGTCAGAGGTTGGATCTGGTCGAAATTCAAACTCATCTGAGATGTAAGGGATGTCCTTGTTACTTCCAAGAATAAAGAAGAACTGAATAAAAATGAAGGCGCTAGCGTGGCCAAAACACTAAATATTGATTTTTCAAACACTCAAGGGCAGATAACTCCACGGTCAGAGGTCGGATCTAGCTGAAATTCGAACCCATGCGACATATTATAGTTGTTCTTGTTACCTGCAAGAATGAAGAAGATCCACTGAAAAATAATGGTGCTAGAGTGGCCACAACATTTTTCCCATTATAAGTCTATGGGGATTTTTCCAGACGCTCCATGGCAGCTAACTCCGCAATCTGAGATCGAACCTAGCCGAAATTCAAACTCATCCAAGATGTTATGGTTGTCCTTGTTATTCACAAGAATGAAGAAGATCCAATCAATAAGAGCTGTCGCAGGACAGCGTAGCTCGCCTGCCTCGTGCTTTGCCATTAAATCTATTAAATCTATGACCAAAGACATTGACCTCAATGTCACTCAGGTGGGTCGTGATGGTACAGCATAAAACTTTAGACCAATATCTACCAAGATGCAAAGTATCAACTTGATCCATCCACAACTTCAAGAGATATAGACTTATAAAAACTTTAACCAAAAAACTTTAACACAAAATTTCTAAGTCCATGACCTTGACCTCTGGGTCACCCAGGTGGGTCATGAAGGTACAGCATAAAACTTCAGACCAATATCTACCAACATACAAAGTATCAACTTGATCCATCAACAACTTCAAGAGATATAAACTTATAAAAACTTTAACCAAAAAACTTTAACACAAAATTTCTAAGTCCGTGACCTTGACCTCAAGTTCACCCAGGTAGGTCATGATGGTACAGCATAAAACTTCAGACCAATATCTACCAGCATGCAAAGTATCAACTTGATCCATCCACAACTTCAAGAGATATAGACTCATAAAACTTTAACCAAAAACTTTAACATTCTGAGCAACGCCGACGCCGACGCTAACACCGACGCTAACACCGACGCTAACGCCGACGCTGGGGTGACTGCAATAGCTCTTCCTGTACTTTCGTACAGGCGAGCTAAAAATGAAGTTGTTAGAGTGGCCACAACATTTTCCCCATTAATACATGTAACTGAATGGGAGCTATCTGTTGCCATGGAAACCAGAGTTCTGATCCGACCTGGCCCAAAACCTAATGCAACCTTTCCCCCTGCTCAATGATGCTTTAGGTAAAATTTGTTCATGCTTGGCCTAGTTGTCTTAGGAGATATTCAAGATTCAAAGTGTGAACGCACGGCTCGGACGACGGACACACACAAGGACGACGGCTCGACTACCTGCTATAAGCTCACCTTGTGAGCCTTAGGCTCAGGTGAGCTAACCAGAGGACCAATGGTCCTTTAAACGCTCACCTGAGACCTGAGATATATACCAATAAACTTGTTTGACTAGAATGGTAATATAGATGTATAAAACCCCAGGGCAGGGTCAGAGCAGCCTCTGGAGTCAATTTCTTTAATAAATCATAAAGATTCAGTCATTAGCAAATTTACTGCAAGTTTTGCCCTTCAAATGACATTATAACAATTTTTCCCATTCAAATGCTTAGACAACATAAGTTGACCTTGCCATAAAAAAGGTGAAGGTCATCCCAGGGTCATGATTTATACAAACTTTAAAGAGCTCCATTGCTTGACGCTTCATGCCAAGTTTCAAAATCATAGGCCTTCTAGTACTGGAGAAGAAGATTTTTAAAGGTTTTTGCTATTTATAGCCATGGCGGCCATCTTGGTCATGTGACCTTGACCATTTATACAAACTTTCATTCACTCTTCCTAAGAATGTTCCACACAAAGTTTGGCTTTTATGGTCATACACATGTACATGTATATAGCCCCGGGGCAGGGGCAGACAACCCTCTGGGCCCAAAATATTTTTATAAACATAAATCTTCTGTCCATTTGCTCATTCCTAGCAAGTTTTTTGCCATTAAATGACATTTTCCTATTTTTTCCCATTCAAATGCATGGGCGGCCTAAGTTGACCTTGCCGTAAAAAAGGTCAAGGTCATCCCAGGGTCATGATTTATATAAACTTTGTAGAGCTCCATTGCCTGATGCTTCGTGCCAAGTTTCAAAATCATAGGCCTTCTGGTTCTGAAGAAGAAGATTTTTAAAGGTTTTTGCTATTTATAGCCATGGCGGCCATCTTGGTCATGTGACCTTGACCATTTACAGTTATACAAACTTTCATTCACTCTTCCTAAGAATGCTCCACATAAAGTTTGGCTTTGATTGGCCATGCGGTTTCAGAGAAGATCTTTGAATATCACTGTAATATACATGTATATTGCCCCTGGGTGGGGGCAGACAGACCCCTGGGGTCCAATTTTTTTTTCAGAATCATCAATCTTAAGTCCATTTGCCCATTTCCTGCAAGTTTTCCCCTACAAATGACATTTCAACACTTTTCCCCATTCAAATGCATGAGCGACCTATGTTGACCTTGCCGTAGAATAGGTCAAGGTCATCTCAGGGTCATGATTTATATAAACTTTGTAGAGCTACAGTCACTGATGCTTCATACTTAGTTTCAAAATCATTGGCCTTCTGGTTCTGGAGAAGAAAATTTTGAAAGTTTTTTTTTTCTATTTATAGCCATGGCAGCCATCTTGGTCATGTGACCTTGACCATTTATATAAACTTTCTTTCCCCATTCCCAACGATGCTCAATATGAAGTTTGGCTTTGATTGGCCAAGCTGTTTCAGGGGAGAAGATGTTTCATTATTATGGAAATATACATGTATACAGCCCCGGGGCAGGGGCAGACAACCCCCCAGGGGCTAAAATTTTCCATTAACATTAATCTTCTGTCCATTTGCCTATTCCCAGTAAGTTTTACCCATTAAATAGCATTTTACCATTTTTTCCCATTCAAATGCATTGGCGACCTAAGTTGACCTTGCCGTAAAATAGGTCAAGGTCATCCTAGGGTCATGATTTATATAAACTATGATGGGCCCGCGTCCCCGATGCTACATACCATGTTTCGTGGAAATCGGCCCACTGGTTCTGGAGAGAAGAAGATTTTTAAAGGTTACTTACAAAATCACATTACCCGGAATTTATAGATTTGATAAGACAATACGATATTATCGGAATTCAAGAAAGCAGAACGGACGACTGTGACATTATAAGCATACCAGGATATAATGCTTATTCAAATAACAGAGAGAGATTGTCAAGACGGAAATCAGGCGGCATAGTACTTCTTGTTAAAAAACAATTGCAGAAATTTGTCAAAGTTGAAACCAGATCATATTCAAAACTAGTTCTTTGGTGTACGATCTCGAAAGAGCTCATGCTTACTAACAATGATCTCCATTGCGGCGCTGTGTATATTCCGCCCATTAGTTCGAAATATGCAAATGACGACCCGTTTTCAGAATTACAAAGAGAAATAATAAGATATTGTATGCAAAGCTCCCAAATAATCTTAATGGGTGATTTTAATTCCAGGACCGGAAATAAAGATGACTTATTATTTTCAGATGACTTCTTAGCTGAGATGCATGGGTTAGAATTTCTCGAAAACGAAAACAGAGAAATCCGTGATATTTTACGTTATTCAATTCCAGTACAGAGAGAAAACTGTGACAAAACCGTAAACGCATACGGAACGCAAATGACTGAATTCTGCAGATTAAGCAACTTGAGTATAGTAAATGGGCGCATTGGGCGGAATACACAGAATGCCAAATATACTTGTAAGAACAAAAGTGTTATTGATTACTTTATATGTTCTCCAACGCTTTTCAAGCTAATGCGTGATTTTAGTATACTAGAATTCAGCAATCTCTACTCTGATGTTCACTGTCCTATTTCTTTAAATTTACAAATACGACATTTAAACTATGATAAAGAAAGTTTATCGAATGCCGGTCTTAATACAAAACTCTGGAATCCTGACAAAGGCAGAAAATTTTACAGAAAATTTTGATATCGACAAAATTTCAGAAATAGAGAGTAAAATTTCTATGTTGATAGAAAGAGGCAACCCGCAACAGAGCGATTTAGACGACATAGTTATACAAATCGGACAAACGTTCGAAAAATGTGCACAAAAGTCATTTGGGTATATAAAACATGGACCAAAAAATCATGTAACCAGTACAAATAACATCGGAAGACCGTGGTTTAAAGATAATTGTTTGCGAGCAAGAAATCAATATCACAAAGCACGTCGGAGATACAATGTCAATAAAACAGAGCAAAATAAACAGATGTTGAAACATTATAGCAAATACTACAAAAACACTATGAACCTCAGCATCAAGCAGTTTAGAACTTTACGCATACAGAAGTTAAAAAATCTTAGAACTACCAACCCAAGAGAATACTGGAAAATATTAAATTCTTCAAACCCCAAAAGCGAGTGTCAGGCACCTTTACAAAATTTATATGAATTTTTTAAAAATGTAAATAGCAGTCAAGAAAATACATTTCACAGTAATATGGCTGATAGCCAAATACGATCTAATGTACATGAATTTGAATACACTGAAAACAAATATCTAAACAGGCAAATAAGCGAGTCAGAAGTTGGCCAGGCAATAAAACAGTTAAATAATAATAAAAGTGCAGGGGTAGACAATATTAAAAATGAACACATCAAATGCACATCTAGTATAATGATACCACTGTATACAAAACTTTTTAACCTAATATTCTATTATTCCCGAATGCTGGTCCGTTGGCATTATTAAACCAATATTTAAAAAGGGTGACCCAGAACTACCACAAAACTATAGGCCAATCACGATATTAAGTTGCCTGGGAAAATTGTTCACATCTGTAATAAACAATCGTCTTAAAGAATATGCAGAAAAGACCGATTTAATCGAATCTTGTCAAGCAGGGTTCCGAAAAAAACATTCTACCGCTGATAACATTTTCATTATAAAATCACTAATAGACATAGCGAAAGCGAGCAAGACTAAACTTTTCGGATGTTTCATAGACTTTAAACAAGCCTTTGACACGGTGTGGCGCCCAGGACTTTGGCAGAAACTACAAAATTATAATATCAACGGTAAATGCCTACGCGTCATCCAAAATATTTATAAAAATGTAAAATCAAAGGTAGTAACACAAGAAGGAGCGACAGCGTATTTCCCCTGCCTTACTGGCGTTAGACAAGGTGAAAACCTGTCCCCATTTTTATTTTCGACTTTTGTTAACGACTTAAATCATTTTATGATGTCAAAGAATTTGCATGGGTCACCTTGCGAGTTCGAAAGTGAGGAAATTTACATTTATCTAAAAGTAATGCTGCTTCTCTATGCAGACGACACTGTTCTTTTTAGTAACACGGAGAACGATATGCAGCTCGCTCTTGATAACTTTCACCTGTATTGCACAAAATGGCGACTAACAGTCAACACTGACAAAACAAAAATAGTAGTATTTTCCGGCGGGAAGCATAAAACATACTCATTTACACTGAACGGATCCAACTTAGAAGTGACAAATGAATATAAATATCTAGGAAGTGTTTTCACAAGAGGGGGGTCATTCACTACAGCCAAACACCACATTGCTGAACAGGCAAACAAAGCATTATTTTTACTCCTGAAAAAAATTCGGACATTCAGTTTACCCTTTGATATCCAGATAGAATTATTCGATAAAACGATTAGGCCAATATTGTTATACGAAGCCGAAGTATGGGGGTTCGGAAACTGTGACGTCATAGACAGAGTGCAACTTAAATTTTTGAAATACATTTTTAAATTAAAAAAATCAACACCGTCATACATGATTTACGGTGAGCTAGGATTGTTCCCAATATCAGTAGAAATTCGACACCGAGCGTTATCCTTTTGGAGTAAACTGATCACAAACAGTATGATAAACGCACTTGGTACACAAAAACTATCAACCTACATGTATTCATTAACATTCAATATGCATAAACATAAAAAACTGAAATCGGAATGGCTTGATAATATCAAAAATCTACTATGCAACTTAGGATTCTCTGGAATGTGGGAATCACAAATCGTAGTAAATCACAAATGGCTAAACGCATCACTAAAACAGAAACTACAGGATCAATATGTACAAGAATGGTTATTAAAATCGCGCACGGCTAGTAGCAATACAAACTGCCGTCTGTTCAAAACAAATTCCACATGAAGCAGAGTTTACTCCCAGACAACTTGTCCCAAAAATCACGAGATCACGAGATCACGAGACTGCGTCGCGCACGGACCGCGGAAACACCCTCACGCATGCTCCCAATCGTCCAATCAAAGATGATCTTTTGAATGAACTCGCCAGAAAAGCGGGCTAATCTTTCGACTGCGCAATGCGCATTGGCATGCTCCGCCCACTGACAGAGGTCGTCTGTCAGCTGTTTACCGCCGCCATTTTTGAAGCTTTAAAAGCCACAGACAGAGCACTTTTTCAGGTGTTTACTTGATAACTGAACGGACTTGTCACTCAAAACGATTTGTCATAGGTAACGTGAGAGAGGGGGTCGCGCGTTAGCGCGACACCCGACCAGCGTAATCTTTAGTCTTGCCAACAAAACCCGATTTGAGCGATCCCAAACAGAGTATACATAATACTCATACAACAAGGGCTTTTGGCTACAGTTTTAGATGTTGGCTATGGTCAATTAAAGCGGACATGTGTGGCGTCGTTTATGTAATAATCATTTTTTTTCCTGTTACTCCCATCAATCAATTTCTGATTATTCTTGGGAGGTGTACATTGTACACTCCGGTGTGTTTTGCAGGATGACTGAGCCTACATGCATGAGGATAGAACCTGTGTAGGGATCTTTAACCTGCACAGGGGATGACTGTCCCTGCACAGGGGGCCTCCAGTTAACGTCCCGATCCGAAGGACGGCACACTGTATCATGTCATCCCTGCAAATGACACGAAGGGAAGCAAGTTCGGACCAACAAATTTTCTTCGCCGCCGGCGGGGATCGAACCCGGGACCTCTAGCACAAGAAACACTGCATGATGAAATTGCCCTCTCTTTCCTTCTTTCTATATATACTGCAGCACCCTCTCGCGAGGATTATGTTTCGTTTCATTATAGACTTATTTCTTTCTTTTCTTTCTTCAGATACTGAGTCGATCAATTTCTGATCATCACCTCAGAATATTGAATTGCATAACATAAGACAAAACTCTCTAGCAGACAGCTAAATATTGCATTGATTTCGCTGAGTACTAGCTATTCCCATCTCATAAACTTGTGCATTGCAGTCCGATATAAAGAATGTCAATGGAATGACAGAAGAACAAAAAATAAAGTATAATCTGTTAATCGCATTGTCGCCCTTGGCTCTGCGTGCGCAGATGTCAATTATAGACTGACTTCGATCGGAGACTATAGACTTTATGCTTCGATACACATCAATTTGTCTGATGTCATTTCCCTGATATCACAGTTCTGAATGGTTTCGCCGGACCATGTATGACCAGGGACTGTTAACCTGGCAGTTCCCTGGTATGACCAACAGTGTTGAAAATATTTCCTGGTCCTTTATAATAATACATTTGATTAATCGAAAAACGATGATCGGTGGAGGGGGGGGGATTTTGTTACTTTTTCTTGTTTCTTTGATGCATTTTCTCATGTTTTTCAATCCTCTGAAATATTCTCTCTTCTTTTTTATTTTGAAATTTAACAAATACAAGACGGTTGACCATGGGCGCCGCCATATTTGCTTCCATATATACCAACCAAACATTGTTCGACCTTCCGGGACTAGTCTATGGCCTGAAATCGAAGTCCCTCATTTTGTCAGCTAAATAATAATTTGAGGGGTTGAGAAGTTTTCCATACGCTATATTAACATTGGTAATCTTTAACCAATAGATCTAGCCCTACTGTTCTCTTCTCGACGTTGGCTTTGGTCAATTAAAGTGGCCGCATGCAGACTTATAAGGGGGGCGTCTTCTCAAGTCAACGTAACAGTTGAGTATATCAATGTATTCCACCTTAATTTCTGCTGTATATACCCTGCATACTCTTTCCTTCGTTTCAAAAATTTCAATACTGATTGCATAACATTTAAGACAAAACTATCAGATATTTAAAGCTAGTATCTCACTGGCATGCGAAATTTCTGGCGACTGTTTTGCGAATTTTGTCGCGAACTTTCGTACCAGTGTTGCACGAGTGTCACAAGTATTTCATGTGTCGCGAACTGGTCACGAAATTTTTAAACTTGTTTATGCGAGTTTTTTCACCAAAATATTTTGCAAGACTGTCACGCTACTCCTGGGATGTTCGTGGGAGTGTCGCGAACTTGTCGCCGCAAAACTTTGGCAAATTTACAATGCAAAATTTTTGTGACGCTCGTATGAATGTCGTGCGAGTGTGGTATGAAGTTCGCGCAACAGTCTTGAGAAAAAAAAAATGCGAACACCTCGCGACTATCTGGCGAGAAAATAAAACTAAGCAACATTCATTCCAATGTCACGCAACTGTTATACGAATGAAAATGAAAATAAGCTACATTTGTGGGAAAGTCGGGAGACACTCTCATGAATGTCTCGTGACTGTCGTGCGACAGTCGCGAGATATATTTTCAAAATTAGATTGAAATTCCGGAATTTGTTTCATAAACGTCCATTCAGTGAGACTGCAACGTGAATGTTGTGTTTGTATCTTTAAATTTTGTCGAAAAATAGTGGCAAACTATTCACGAACTAGTCTCCAGTTGTCGCATTCCAGTGAGATAGGGGCTTAAGCAGATATATCTTTTTTACGGTTTACCAAGTCGATCAATTTCTGACCATTACCTCAGGAGGCTGTGGAATACCAGCTGTTTGACTGCTGAATGCTGATCACTCTTGGATCAGCTCTAGCAGTGAATTGTTGAGTAATAGTTTACTGTTTGGAGATCAGTAAAGAGGATCAAATCACGAGCGCATATTCTTACAACTGACAAAAAAACTGAATAATTACTCAACAATTCACATGTACTTAAGCTGATCTATTATGATTCTAACACACAATAAACGGAATAAGTCACTGAAAACGTCAATATCGTTCAGCTTTCCGCAATTGCATTGTAGATATCTCCGCCAAATATTTGACTGTCAAGTAGGTATTTACACATTTATTGCGTTTTTTATGCTCTAAAACCATGTTACCCCGTCTAACGCTGCTTGATGGAATAGCTGATATCACAGAAGGCGCTAAGTAATTACGCAGTGAAATTATTGCACAATATTATAACACGTGTAATATAGGTGAGGTGTGTTAGAATTATCATATGATGTTGTTATTTTCCAGTGTAAGATTCTCTATTTGTTATACCCCCGGCATTTATGCCGACGGGTATATAGTTTTCGCTTTTCCGTTTGTCCGTTCGTTAGTTCGTTTGTTCGTTCGTTCGTTCGTTAGTTCGTTAGTTCAGTAGAATTTGCGTCAAAGTTTTGGTTAAAGTTTCTCTAGTGGTGTATATCTCATGCAGTTATAGTCAGAAACCATTCATATTTGGACCATAGGTACCCTATAGGGTTTGCCTTGTTTCCATGAGTTTGGACCCCAGGGTCCATGCCCGGGGGTGGGGCTAGAGATCAAAATCTAGGTCACCTCTAATTTGCGACAAAGTTTTGGTTGAAGTTTCTCTAGTGGTGTATATCTCAAGAACCATTTATCAGAAATCATTCATATTTGGACTTTAGGTACCCTATAGGGTTAGCTTTGATTCCAAGAGTTCGAACCCCAGGGTCCTTGCCTGGGGGTGGGGCTAGAGGTCAAAATCTAGGTCACCTTTAATTTTCGTCAAAGTTTTGGTTAAAGTTTCTCTAATGGTGTATATCTCATGAGCCAATTTTCAGAAATCATTCATATTTGGACTTTAGGTGCCCTATAAGGTTTGCTTTGTTTCCGTGAGTTCAGACCTGAGGGTCCATGCTCGGGGGGTGGGGCTAGAGTTCAAAATCTAGGTCACCTTGAAAATGTGCTATTTACATAGTGTTTTTTTCTTCTCTAAGTTCATATATTAACAAAGACTTATAGGAATGTATTCCTATTTGGATCATAGATACCCTTTAGGGTTGAATTAAATTCCATGGCACCAAACTCTAGGGGTGGGGCTGGAGGTCAAAATCTAGGACACATTTATAAAAATACAGAATATTTACCAAGATTAATATTCTTTAGGTCTATATCTTGACAACCATTTGTCAGAAAGCATTCATACTTACAACATAGGTATCACATAAGGGTTAGACCCAAGGGTCCATGCATGGGGGTGGGGGTGGGATGGACCCAAGAGTCCATGCATGGGGTGGGGGTGGGACTTGAGGTCAAGGTCTGGGGCCTTTTTTTTTTTTTTTTTTTTTTTTTTTTTTTTTTTTTTTTTTAAGAATGACACTCTATTTTCATTCCAATCTAGGACTGAGGACCTGACCCATAATGTCCGTGGATTATGTCCTAGATTGAGTATACACGTCAGCTCTGTATACTGCTCTAAAATAGATCTGTCATTCTAAAACACCACTCCCCCATGTTTGTATGCAATGTGCTTTACAGTGCTTATTTCTAAAGTGTACTTGATAAGGGTACTGTCTTTCATTGGGGGGTTGAGGTTCAATGTCAGGGGTGAGCATGTGCAGGGTTGTATAGGTAGGGGGTAGGGAGGGGGCTTTGTGGCTACCAGCCGGGGGTATACGTGCCTCTCAAGGCACTTTTTCTAGTTTTTCTATTTTGTAGTGATTCACAGAGGTTAAAAGTACTGTAGTTAGACTGGTGAAACAGAACAGAGTAATTTGGGTAAGTTTTGTTTACTATCCTTTTAACCTTGGAATGAAACATTGAAACATACAGCTATGGTCTTTAGCCATCATTATGAAAACTTTACCATGGATACAATACTTTTCAGCCGTAAAAATTGAAAATTTCATTGGAAAAATATTGATATTTTTTCTCAAAACATAGGTTGTGGGTACATGTTAGAACCGCCTTGGCGCATAGATTAGAACCCACAATCTATGTTTTGTATCAAAAATAAGAAAAATAGGTATACCGCCTGCAAACTCCAATTTCTCTATATATAGAAGTGGGGTTTATGGGGGTATACATATCATTGATATGTTATTTCTGATTTTATGCAAGATATTTAAGTTTTTCAGTGATAGTAATGTTACATTGATCACGAAGCATTAATCCCACCCCAGCATCTTGCATTAATTTAATAAATTTTATAGGGAGTACAATCATGACAATGGTGTAGTGGTAGAGTGTGGAACTCCGAATAGAGAGGTCCTGGTTTCAATCCCCACATGCGTCACCTTGTTGTGTCCTTGAGCAAGACACATTAACTCCCTACAGTACTGGTTAAACCCAGGAAGAGTTGGGTCCATCCTGACATGACTGAAAAATTGTACGCCTCTATACAAAGCAACAATAAGTTTCATACGGATATATATGGAAATAACCATGAGTGTAATATTCATATTTTCAATGAAAATTTACATTGTTTTTACATACGTCATCAATTACGTCTCATATTCCCATAAAAGTGATAATACATGTCATGAGTGTTCATAACACTTTTTATGACAGGAAATTATCCACTAGCATGTGTGAGACAAGCCTAGTTCTGCTTGCGGGTGTGCCAGGTGGTTTTTCTCGGGGTTCTCTTGTTTCTGCCTACATAAAGTACTGATTGGTCATAGATCTATACTAGGGTACACGCTAGAACCGCCAAATATAAGGAAAAATAGATATACGGTCCAAGATGTAACAGCGGTTTTATAAGCTGTAACAATTTAAAATTTCAGTTAACACCTTTTGATAAAACGAAAATCTTTGATATTTATATTTTTGTTTTAGCGATGCCACTGCTGCTGAAACGGGTGCTGAAACCGCCACATCCCGATTTGTGCCGACAGTATCCGATTATGAGATACGTCAGCTCATAGAGAACCATAAGAACAGAAACACAAAGAAAAACACAAACTGGGCTGCAGGGGTCTTTTCCTCTTGCAGAAATGCTGCTGGACCTGAATTCGTGCCGGAAATACAGTTAATGACAGTGGAGCAGATGAACCATTATTTGAGCAGATTTGTGGTGGAAGCGCGGAAGAAAGAAGGCGAACCCTATCGCCCATGGAAAGTATATCGAGTTCAGTAGACAAAGCTCCAAAACATACAAAGGGGGCTAAAAGGACTTGGAACTCTCTAACAAACGGATAAGACATTACAGCCTAAATGGTATGTATCTTTTTGTTATATTTTGTCATTGAATGTCATGCCAACATGGCTCGTATTTCAGAAACTGCGTTTGTAAATTCACCCTTTTGTGGAGCACCTGAAGGAAAATTTGTCATTCTGTTACGTTCAAAAAGTTGTCACATAAATAGAATGAAAACCTGTATTGAAATAAAAAAAAGAATCCAAGAATTTCCCGTGGAGAAAATAAATTTGAGAAAATGTTAGCAAGGGAAGTAATTATTTTGAAAAAAAAAAAAGATTCTGAAAGGTCGTGTTTGGCATGCGCTGATCCAGAAAATTTTCCCAGGGGGGGGGGGGTCCAAATTCCCAGAAGGGGTCTGACGGAAAATTTCAACATGGCAAAAACAAATAATCTGGCAATTCCTGAATTCCAGGGGTGGGGGGGGGTCCCCCCCTCTGGATCCGCCCATGTTTGGACAGTAAATATTATAGAAATAATTTGTGTAAACAAGTGGAACTGATGTCTGAATTAAATTGTACCAAATAGTCCGATTCTTAGCATTTATACGAAAAATTGAAATTGAGATCATTGCAGCTCTGTAAAAATTGAAATCTCATTAGAAAAATTATGATATGTTTATTTTATGTGCTCAAAACATTAATTGTAGGCACACGTGAGGTGAGAACCGCCTCGCTGAGGCGGTTTTAACGAGTACCCACAATCTATGCTTTAGATAGGCACATCCCTGTAAACTCCTGTTTTACTGTATAAAATAGGGGTTCAAGGGGGTATTTATTTCACGGACATGTCTTCTTGATGGTGTGGGTTTTTTTTTTTTCAGATGAGAACCAATTGCAGATCTTTTAAGAAATATTTGGTGGCGTTAAATAGAGGCGCTTTCTACCGAAGACCACTAGCTGGACTCCCTATACGCTATGGCAATCAAGTCACTGGAGTAAGTAAATAAACATAAAAACATGATAAAAGTAATATGGGCACATGCTGAACTTTCTGGGAATTATACCAATCATAGCGATAAAAGAACGTGTGACACAACTCTTTGAACTCTACATGGCAGGGGTGGATGAGCAAGAAATAATGCAAAGGACTGGACATAGATCTGAGAAAAGTGTACAGAAGTATAAGGTTGCTTCAAGTGAAATTCAGAAGCGAGTAGCTGCTGGCAGCTGTATTAGATCCTCCAAAGGAAAATCTAGTGCCCTATGAAACCTAAGCTGGAACTAGCTGAACACAATTGCTGCACTCCGCCTGAGCAGTCTGATACAGAGTCTGGTAGGGCAGTGCTTGGCGAGAGAAGGCCTTATTTTTCGTCAACTGTAATGTTTATTTGATATATTAAATATTTACTGAAGCCCACAGTTGTTGATATAGGCGATTCTTAAGTTTATGATATTTTTTATGAAAAATCAAGGCACACAAATTTGATTGGATATAAACAAAATTATCAATTTTGACCAAAAAATCGATGTTTGTTATCATAATTGTTGGTTGATTTTATTTTGGTGACTTTGTTTAGCTTTAGACTTTAATGACGGTGACAAGAGACTTTAATGAGGGTTACAAAATGTTGCCTATTTCTGAAACGTAGTCACACATTTGATTGTATTGAGGGTTGATGAATAAATTGTTTAAATTCATGATTTTAATGAATACCCACAAAGTATGTTCTATTTGCCTTTTTTTTAGCTCACCTGAGCCGAAGGCTCACATGGTGAGCTTATAGGATAGCCATGCTCGTCCGTCCACAATTTCAAAGATCTTCTCTGAAACCACTTGGCCAATCAAAGCAAAATTTTACATGAAGCATCTATAGGAAGGGGGAACCAATGTGTATATAAGAAATCCAGGTCACATGACCAAGATGGCCACTATAGTATAGTAAAAACCCTTCAAAAATCTTCTCCAGAACCGGTGGACCGATTTCAAAGAAACTTGGCATGAAGCATTGATGGTCTTGACCTATTTTACGGCAAGGTCAACACAGGTCGCCAATGCATTTGAATGAGGAAAACTTTTAAAATGTCATTTAAAGTGAACTGACTGAATATTAATGATTCTGAAAAAAAATGGACCACAGAGGCTCATGTGCCCCACCCCGTGGCAATATACATGTATATCTCCATAATATTCAAACATCTCCTCTGAAACCGCTTGGCCAAACAAAGCCAAATGTTATGTGAAGCATCAACAGGAAGGGGTAACCAATGTGTATATAAATATAATCCAGGTCACATGACCAAGATGGCGGCCATGCCCATGTATGGTAAAAACCCTTCAAAAATCTTCTTCTTCAGAACCAGTAAAACGATTTCAATGAAACCTGGCCTAAAGCATCGATGGCTCAAGTACTACAAAGTGTATATGAATCATGACCCTGGGATGACCTTGGCCTATTTTACGGCAAGGTCAACATAGGTCCCCGATGCATTTTAATGGAGAAAACTTTTAAAAAGTCATTTAAAGTGAAAGTCTTGCAGGAAATGGGCAGTAGGACTGAATATTAATGATTCTGAAAACAAAATTGGACATGAAGCATTGATGGTCTTGACCTATTTTACGGCAAGGTCAACACAGGTCGCCAATGCATTTGAATGAGGAAAACTTTTAAAATGTCATTTAAAGTGAACTGACTGAATATTAATGATTCTGAAAAAAAATGGACCACAGAGGCTCATGTGCCCCACCCCGTGGCAATATACATGTATATCTCCATAATATTCAAACATCTCCTCTGAAACCGCTTGGCCAAACAAAGCCAAATGTTATGTGAAGCATCAACAGGAAGGGGTAACCAATGTGTATATAAATATAATCCAGGTCACATGACCAAGATGGCGGCCATGCCCATGTATGGTAAAAACCCTTCAAAAATCTTCTTCTTCAGAACCAGTAAAACGATTTCAATGAAACCTGGCCTAAAGCATCGATGGCTCAAGTACTACAAAGTGTATATGAATCATGACCCTGGGATGACCTTGGCCTATTTTACGGCAAGGTCAACATAGGTCCCCGATGCATTTTAATGGAGAAAACTTTTAAAAAGTCATTTAAAGTGAAAGTCTTGCAGGAAATGGGCAGTAGGACTGAATATTAATGATTCTGAAAACAAAATTGGACCCAAGGGCCTCATCTGCCCCCACCCCGGGGTATTGTATATGTATATTACCATAATATTCACACATCTTCTCCTGTGAAAATGCTTGACCAATCAAAGCCAAATTTTATGTGAAACATCTATAGAATAGGGGAATCAATGTGCATATAAATAATCTACATGTAGGTCACATTACCAAGATGACCGCCATGCCCATATACGGTAAAAACTCTTCAAAAATCTTCTCCAGAACTGGTGGACCGATTTCAAAGTTTGCTTTGGTCATAGTTTGATGTCTTTTTTTTTCTCTTTATTTATTTTTTTTTTTTAAATTTTATGACTACCCAATATAAATGAGAATTGTTACGTTACCATCTAGTTTATCACACTGTACATGTAAATGCATCATGAGCAGTACATTGTTCTTAGAAAGTATAAATGTATGAGCTGTGTTATGAGAAAATTGGTATTTGGTTGTTCTGACCAGGTCCTGGGTGTTTTGACCAGATCCGAAAGCTATTATACAACCACAGAAAATAGCTCTAGATTTGGAAATTCGGGTTAACAAACGTTATAGGGATTGAACAGCTATGCAAAAATCCAGTTTTTCAGATGACGCAGGTCAGTCTCTCACTCACACATACATGTACTATCAGGGCCTTTGATTTGATTTAATTATGCAATGAAAAGTAATCAGGCTGATTTGTTTTGTATGTGATTAAGCTGATCTGTGATTGTGTTTGATAGTTGGATGTTTGTATCAAATAATCAGGGTGTCAGGTGTCGTATATGAGCCTTCGCACGAGAAAACCAACAATCTGGGTTTCTTACCAGGCCTGACAAAGATCTGTCTGTACAGTCCTAGATTTAAGAAGCTTGAAAATTTGATTTAACAGGAAGAGGGATTTTACTATTCCTGTACTGAAAAGAAAGGCGCTGATCAGCTGTACAGTTACTGCACACCTAACCTGTGCCTTTGGTTTCGCATATGCAGATTGTTGGTTTTCTGATGCGGCGGCTCATATATGAAAATTAATTGTTCTTTAATGTTTATCACGTGATTATTTTAATAAAGAATGAAACTTTCATTTTTGTTTGACTAAATCGAAAATGCAAAAGTGGGGAATGGCAGAAACTTACCAGGCTAACTACACCCTTGAGGGCACTGTACTGGAAAACGTTGAAAGCATAAAATACCTGGGTGTAACTATCACAAATGATTTGAAATGGAATACTCATATTTCCAATGTCTGTACAAAGGCTAACAGAACTCTCGGATTCTTAAGGAGAAATTTGTATTCTTGTCCCCCAGATGTGAAAGAAGCAGCTTATAAAGGACTGGTGCGGCCGGTCTTGGAATATGGAAGCTCAGTTTGGGACCCTCACACTCATGGCCTCCAGGAAGAACTGGAAAAGGTACAAAATCGTGCGGCAAGGTTTGTGACGGGAAATTATGTTTTTGAAACTGGGAGCATGACTGGCACTTTAGGTCAACTGAAATGGGAATCTCTTAAGAAAAGGAGGAAGGATAGTAGACTTATATTGCTATACAAAGGTCTAAAGGGTAAAGCCAGAATACCCACAGATGACCTTATCCCAAAGAATAGGCGTTGTAGAAATCAACACTCTTTGGCTTTTCAGATACCTTCAGCTAGCAAAGAAGCGTACAAAAGTAGTTTCTTTCCACAGACTATCAGGGACTGGAATGACCTCCCTGATTCACTTATCTCCTCTGCTGAAATGTCTGATGACTGTGTGTCCAAGTTCGCTACACTCGTGCGTTCAAGGGACTAATTTCTCCCCCATCCGAACCCCCTGGTGAAATAATGTCATTTGGCGTGTCACCAGTAACCTATTCAGATTCAGATTCAGATTCAGGGAGTAATTAGTCAAATTATCCCTTGTATAGTTTCACAATAGACAGTATTTATTTTGCATTTTCTGTTCCAAAATTCAACGATTTTAGCTGACCTGAGCCGAATGCTCATGGATAGCTTATAGGATGGTACTCGAGTCGGCGTGCGTCCGTACAGTCACATTTTCAAAAATCTTCTTCTCTGAAATCCCTTGGCCAACCAAAGCCATTTTTTTATCTACACAAGCTCTAAGGGAGTGGACGAACCATATAATAAGTTGCTTATTGCACTTTTAGCACCCTGCACCTTGTGCATCTCCGGGTTTCTGACGTTGAACACTTAAAGGATGCAATATTTTTCTACATTTTTATGGTAAGGTATTTCGGTATTTCAGATATCTAACACTCATGGTCATATCATATGAAACTTATTTAAGAATACTTTGGTGAGATGTGAAATAAGTACTCGTGTAAGATCATTTATTGCATAGGGCTGTGGCAAGATAAAATGGACAAAAGGGTGTCAATTTTTCAACTTGTTTAAATCATCATCTCTTTAGCACTTTGTTATAGCCTAATCACTGCCATAACCAGAAATGGTAATGAGAAGATAACTTTTTGCCATATTTGCTGACAGTGTCTTTTTTTCGAGATAAACCCCTGAAAACTCTTCGGACGCTACAACCACTTTTTAAAGCCAATAACTGAAAGAATGAAACCTATGTTGTTTTTCTTTTCATGTTTTATTATAAGTTTAGTCCTTCATCCAAAAAACAAACATGGACCAAAGTTGCTTTGAATTTGCTTATGTATTTAATTTCCACATCTTTTGAAGTACTGTATCAAAGACTCAAAGTAACATTTTTTTATAGGGTTTTTTAAGTTATTTCTGAGAGAAGTGAATGCAAACATCTGTTACTCAAGGATGTGTTGTTGGTATTGTTTTCTCTGACATACAACCCAAACACTTTTCTCTGACATACAACCCAAACCTTTCCTTTGGGCAATTTTTTTTGTAAAGCATTACAGTCAGCTCATCGGATGATACAAATGCTCTTCGGACGATACACAATGCACTTCGGATGATACACAATGATCTTCGTATGATACACAATGATCTTCGGATGATACAGCTTTTGAATCAATTTCATGATTTTTTTATAATTTACACCATAAAGCTGCTTGATAGATATCTTGCATTATTATAAAAGCTTCTTTTTTCCATTTTAATCTCTTTTAAAATTGTAAGTGAACTCTTCGGACGATACATAAAACTCTTCGGATGATACAATTCAAGAGCTGTATCGTCCGAAGAGTACTATGTATCGTCCGAAGAGCTCTTCGGATGATACAAACCCAAGAATAATATAGATTTTAATACATGCATCTATTATTTAAATAAAATCAAAGCATAACAATGATCACTCATATGTTTCCTAATTCATCACTACATTTTAATTTTAAATGACTTTTATATGTGTGTCCTAAGAATGAGCTTAGGAAGCCGAATTTCTAAAAATCATTTTTTCAAAGTTCAGCATACTATGATAGAAGATTTTTGGCTTACAAATCATCACATCTTAATTTGTGAAAAGCTTAGGTAAAAAAACAAAATAGAGAAACAGAGAACAATATCACAGACCAACATTTTGTGAAAAGCACTCTTCGGATGATACAAAAAATTGTTTCGGACACATATCGGCAACAATGTTTTCCGAAGGTTTACACAGAGCAAAAAAATTTCCTTGTGTTCTTATACTGTTTTTCAATGAACTGTTTGTAACTTTGTGCGTAAGAGAAAATAGCCACTCTTCGGATGATACAGGCCGTTTCGCACACCCTAAAAATAGCATATAAAAAGTGATATCAATTTTCCTCTTAGTAGTCAGCTTTCCAAAGCCTGAAGTATAAAAAAAAGACATGTCATGACTATTACATACCACACTTTCAATTACACAATATTTGGTATTTTTATAATGGTTTATAAAAAGCTATCAAATTTGGAAAATCTTTTCGTAACATCCGACCACAAATGTTCAAACGTTTGTCATACGAGCATCAGTTGCCATAAAATTATGAACAAATTATGAACAATATATCAAAACAAACATCAATATTTACATTTTTATTGCAATCGCCCTAGATGAAAGTATCTTTCTTGATGTTCTTCATTTCCCAATGAAAAACATTAAGTCACGTGATCTAGAGGCCACGCCTATAGGCGGGGCGACGTCAAAACCAGCCGGTGACGTTGTTTGTTTACGCTTGCTGTCGTGACGTTGGTCGCGTATCGCCATGACGTTAGGCGCGAAAATGACGTTTTGAATGTTCCAAAATTACGTTAAGTCGGATTTAATGTCAAGTAACCCGAAAATGAGCGATGATATGCGCAATTAAAAATCTGATACTTGATTGATAATATAAAATGTAAATATAAGTATTGAAATTCAGATTTTAGCTTTCACTGGATGATGAAAAACATTAGCTGTTTTAATGTCTCAGAGAAAACGGCCTAATGTTTTTCATCATCCAGTGAAAGCTAAAATCTGAATTTCAATCCTTAAGTAATATCTCCAGTTTATAAAGCTATATATATGCTGCTTTGGAGCTAGATAAGGGTTAAAAATGCAAATGAAATTTGTTGAAAATATACAGGAAACATTGGACACTCAAAAATTAGCCATTTTAAGGCATTTATTTCGATATTTCATCGCAGTCACTAAATCAAAATTATTGGATTTGTCTTTCCAGTTTGCTACCGCCATGTACCACTATCTGAGGCATAAACTGTCTCTATATCTCAAAGCATTGTTTTTGTACATATGAAAAGGTTGAAATGACCATTTTATCTTGCCACAACCCATAGCATTTATATTATTTTATTTTAAAGTTTTCATTGTTGTGTGTTTAGGATGCACGGCAATAGGTAAAACCTATTTATTTCATATTAGAAAATCAGAGCGGCTTTAGAAAAGATTACTCAAGGCTTGACAACATTTTTTCTCTTTACTTTCTTCTCGAATATCACAAAAGTAAAAAAAGGAAATTATACTGCTGCTTCATCGACTTTACAAAAGCGTTCGACAATGTTTGGCGAATCGGTCTTTGGCAAAAACTTCTTAAAGAAGGCATACAAGGCAAAATTTTAAATGTTATCAAAAATATGTACGCTGAAATTAAATCATGTATTATGTTAAACGGAAACAAATCAGAATTTTTCAACTGTGAAATAGGTGTAAGACAGGGTGAAAACTTATCTCCCTTACTTTTCTCACTTTACCTTAATGATTTAGAAGATTTCTTAACATCAAAAAACGGTAGCGGTATTGAAATTGACATAAATGAAGACCAAATTGAACTTTATATTAAACTTTTTGCAATCCTCTATGCTGATGACACTATATTGATGAGTGATGATGAAAATCATTTTCAGAATTTACTAAACTATTTTGCAGAATACTGTAAGCGATGGCACTTGAAGATTAATATAAGTAAAACGAAGATATCGATATTTGGAGGAAACTTTCAATCAAATAATGAAATATTCACCTTAAACGGAAGTGTAGTAGAAATTGTGAAAGAATTCAAATATCTTGGCATACTGTTTACACAAAATGGTAGATTTGTGCAAAATACCAAAAAGTTAGCAGATATAGCATGTAAATCCATGCACCTATTACGTAGACGAATTGTTAATCTTAATCTACCAATCGATTGTCAACTTAAATTGTTTGATCAAACCGTTGTACCCATTTTACTATATGGTTGTGAAATCTTTGGATTTGAAAATATATACGCAATAGAAAAAATCCACTTACAATTTTTAAAAAGCATATTCAAATTGAAAAAGAGTACACCTAATGTAATGGTATATGGTGAATTTGGAAGATACCCTCTCGAAATATTGGTTAAAATACGCATGGTTAAGTTTTGGTTCAAATTACTATCAGGAAAGAACACCAAAATAGCTTGTACAATGTACAAACTATAATACTATCTTTTTATAGACGATATATACAAAAGTAAATGGATTTTGAAAATACAAAGTATACTCCAAGAAGTAGGACTTAATTATATTTGGTTAGACAACGATGTTCAAAACATAGATCATCTATGTAATACGATAAAAACCAGATTGCAAAGTTCAAAACTGGAATCAGAAAATATTTGAGACCTCAAAATGCTTAAATAACAGGATTTTTAAAACTACTTTTACATTGGAAAAATATGTTACAGAAATGCCATTGAAATCAGCAATTACATTAGCTAAATTTAGAACTACAAATAATAAGCTCCCAATAGAAAAGGGAAGATGGGATGATACAAACCGAAATCTGCGTATTTGTAACTTATGCAACAAGAATGCACTAGGAGACGAATATCACGTACTGTTAGAATGTGACTTTTTTGCAACTCAAAGACGATTGTTTATACCTAGATATTATTGGAATCATTGTAACTCTTTAAAATTTTCAAGCCTACTGTCAACTAATAACACTAAACTTTTGAAGAAATTAAGTGATTTTGTAGCTATTGTTTTACGCATGTTTAAATAGGTTCATGTATCTATTTAGTATCAAATGCGGTGTCCCCGCTAAACTGTGCACGTATCTTAAATTATATTATTGTCTTTTTGTCCATGATCAGTGTATATTATCTCATATGCTGTATTGTACAATCTGAGAGTTAATAAAGGTATGTTCTGTTCTGTTCTGTTCTGACAGTATCTGGCGTGGGACATAAAATATGGAGAGAGGATTTTACACTATGATAATTTTTCACTCTTGTTCGAATTTTCGTCCCTTGGCTTTCATCAGGAAAACAAAAATTTAATTCTCCAACTAAATTTAATTTAATTCTCCAACCACATTCAATTTCATAGGTCAGGGGTGACATCACGTCATTTCCTCAAGTTGGCGTAACTAACACCAAATGACATGACGTCATCACCCGCCAAAATCACACTGCCTATCAAGACTACAAGAACAACTCTAACATCTTAATAAAAAGATATATAAAATAAAATAAATAAATAAATAAATGAATAAATAAATAAATAAATAAAAACATATACAGATAAAACAAAATAAAAATTGGATAAAATAAATAAATAAATAAGAAATTAAATAATAATAATGATAAATTATATAAAAAAAATATAATAGTGATAATAAAATAAAATAAAAAAAAATATACAAAAAATATATAAATAACTAATAAGAAACAAACACACAATGTACAATAAAAACATGAAACATAATTGAAAATAAATTACAATAAAGACATGAAATATAATTAAATAAATTATCAGTGTTTATCTTGTATTCCCTCCGAAATTTTCATTTGAGAACATTTATGTGAATTACACTCCTAAAGGTGGAAAAAGAGACATTTCTTCTGATGAGATGATTAAAGGAGAAGAGAGCAAGGTACAACTCACACGCAGAATTCCTTGGTAAGTGCCTGAACAATTCAATAATATCTGAAGGTTTCAAGATCCACTGGGAAGCTGAAATAGATTTAGATGAGACATTCCAGGAAAATTGCAAAGCTGTTAAAATGACACCTCTTTGAGACTGATAGCTTCAACTAAACAGGCATGTGAGGCAAAACTTAGCAATCTTTCAGATGTTATTCATAAACAGGAGGAGTCCCTAGATGCATCTTTTGCTGATTCAACAGACAGACTTGAGGAGCATGAATGGGAACGTGTGCAGAGAGCGAAGGACAAGAAATGGCAAAAATTACTAGAATGCGACAATACCAGGTTCAGAGAGGTCACTGTGAAACCAGACGGAAACTGTTTCTGTTTGAGTATATATTTATACAAGGATGAGAACCGACATGAGCAGGTCAGGAATGAGATCGTTAAATACATGATAGACAACAAAAACCATTTCCAGTGTTTCGTGGATGGACGGTATGATTTGCACATGACATGAGAGACCAGACACATTCGGATGGGAGAAGGGAATCATGGGCAACTGAAGCTGTGATACATGCGGCGTCAGCACTGTATGAGATGAATATCAGTGACCACCAACATGCATTGGTTAAGCCATATCTTCAGAGTTGATGGAAAACATGGAAACAAGATAACTATACCATATGCCCAATCAGTTCACAACATACTGAAGAATTGCCATTTTAACCTACTTCACAATTGCTCAGTAAGAGGGAAGAGTGAAACACTGGAGATCCATAATACCAGCAAGGGTGATAAAGCCGAGGTGATGGACTGGTTATCGCTTAAGAGTACAACCAATTATGGAAATTCCAGCCAGAAACCTGCCGAAGAGAAGATAGCGTGTAAAAAGCGACAGAACCTAAAATCCGATTGAGCCTAAATCACAGAATCTAGTATATTATCAAAGGAAGAGACTGGCGTTAAGGTCGATTCACAGACCAAAGCCAAGATTATAACAAATGAAGTGGCAGTGACAAACCTCTCTCAGTATCCCTTCACAGAATGTCAAATAGCACTGCTATCTAGAGGGCTTAAGTTTGTACCAGACAGACTTAGGGTTGATAAACTGAAACTACTGGCAGACTTGGCAGAGTGGCAGCGTAGAATGCGACTAAAAGAATTCTTCTATGCAGAAGGGACAGAGGAACAGACCAGAGAAGATAAGAAGTCCAAGGACCCCCTTGAGAGATTCAAGGTTCGTAAGAAAAGCAATTTGACTCCAAACAAAGGACGTGATATGTGGCTGGATATGTACATTGACAGATATTATCAATAGCCTGAAGAAGCTGGGGAAATAAAACATCTCACCGGGAGAAAATGATGCCCTCCTATCACTCTTGCATAATGACAACATTGTGATAAGACCAGCAAGGGTTCGGGTATAGTGGTGCTCGACAAAGTGAAGTACAGTGAAGTAGAGAGAGAGAGATGGAGGAGAGTGATTCTTATATACTATGACTGATGATGACCTGACCATTAATATTTGAAAGAGGTTAAGAAACTTGTCAACAGAATGTACAAGAATGGAGCCATCTCAGAAGACATGAAACAGTTCTTAACACCCCGGTACTCAAAAGCAGGCTCTGAAAGGAAATCCAAAATTACACAAAACTAATGCACCTATGAGAACAATTGTAAATGAGATCAACACACCTACAGAGAAACTTGCAGAGCTGGCGGAATACGAGCTAAATGAGTATGTTATCACTTCTCCAAGCTATATTCGGGATACAACAGACCAGCAAGGGTTCGGGTATAGTGTTGCTCGACAAAGTGATGTACATTGGAAGCCTAGAGAGAGATGGAGGAGAGTGAATCTTATATATTATGACTGATGATGACCTGACCATTAATCTTTGAAAGAGGTTAAGAAACTTGTCAACAAAATGTACAAGAATGGAGCCATCTCAGAAGACATGAAGCAGTTCTTAACACCCCGGTACTCAAAAGCAGGACAAAAAGGAAATCCAAAATTACACAAAACTAATGCACCTATGAGAACAATTGTAAATGAGATCAACACACCTACAGAGAAACTTGCAGAGCTGGCGGAATACGAGCTAAATGAGTACTTCTCCAAGCTATGATAGTTCGTCTCTCACTAATGAGAAAGACCATCATTATTTGATGCAAGTGCTTGTGTGTTGAGAAATAAGATGACATGCGCTATGAAATTGGATTATAGTGAGGAAGAGGTGCGCAACGTCAACCTCACTCTCTAGTCCTCGCCCAGCTGCGCCCAGAGGCAAGACACAGGTCAAGACGTCTGGAGTTGGGTTTGGATGCAGTGGATGACCGTAACATCTTTAGTGCCTTGTCACGCTCTGCATGTTCCACAACATGTTGCTGTATCGCTTTCTGAACCGTTGAATCAAATGATTTCTTCCGCTCCATCTACCGAAACAGTCTTTGCATATCTGGACTAGGCATATCCAGACACACAGGTTTGATTTTGGAGTTTCCTTCTCCTAGATGAATTGCTGGCCATAGCTGAAGAGCTCCATCTACCCTTTCTTAGGTTTTGTTTAGAGACCTGTAAACTCCTAGGAGGGCTGTCAACCAAGACTAATGAGTTCCCCCTGCCCAGCTAGATTTTGTGTAGAGAACTAGCTTAACTCCTAGATGAGTTGCCTTCCAAGGCTAACGAGCCCCATCTGCACCGCATGACAACAGGTAGTACTGATTACATGTTACAGTAGCAGTTAAACTGACCTGACCTGTATCTCCAAGCTATATTCGGGATACAACAGACTTTATCAGCACATTGAAGAAAATAGAATCCACAATAATGTTCTACTTTGATGTCTGTAAGCTCTACCCATCTGTGCCAAAACAAAAAGGTATTGAAGCATGCAGAGAAGGTCGTGACTGTATATTCCAAGCCAATCGTTCCAACAGAAGAGGTCTTGAAGATGTTAGGTGTTGGACAACAACAACTTCAGCCTTGGTAACAAGCATTATAAACAGACCAACGGGGTTGCCATTGGCTCTAGACTTGGCAAGAACTTTGCATGCAGTTACATGAGGAAGTGGGACGAAAAGCTAATGCAATACCGTGAACAGCCACACTTCTATAAACGCTTCATAGATGATGGATTTGGTCTATGGACAGGTACCTTGGACGCCCTTCAGAAATTTGCAGTATATACTAACAGCATTCACAAGAGCATTAAGATAGAGTTGAGATATAGCAGGCAGAAAATAGAGTTTCTTGACACATAGGTTCACCTCGAGAAAGGAAGAATCTCCACTAGTATCTATAGAAAGCCTACACACAAGGAGCTGTATTTGTACAGAACATCAAATCATCCATCCAGCACAAAGTCGGGTCTGGCATATGGACTAGGACTAAGGCTAAAGAGAATTTGTGAGAAAAAGGAGGATTACCAAGTCCATAGAAAAGAACTGAAGGTCCAACTACGAAAAAGGGGATACAGTGGGAAAGACATTGAGAAACAACTTAAGAAAGTAGACACACTAAAACGAGATGACCTCCTGACTGTGAAAAGAAAAGACAAGAAAGAAGAAAGAGTACCCTTAGTGCTTACCTTTTCAAAGCACCTGCCCGACATCCATAAGATTGTTCGAAAACACCTACCTGTGCTACATAGGCCTGAAAGGATGGCGAAAGCATTCCAGACCCCTCCAATTATAGCATATAGAAGAGACAAGAATCTGGCTGATACCCTGGTACATGGAAAGACAAATAGGGCATTGAAACATTCAGACAATGCATGCTCCTGTAAGGTATACCATGCCTTGCATATGGAAGAGATATGGAGTTCTTCTAGGGATGTAAAAAGTATAGGACAGCTGAGAATCCAAGATGCAGTGACACAGTCTTTTCGCTCATCTGCAACAAATGTGATAAGACTGTCTATGTTAGTGACACCGAGAGGACGCTGAAGGAAAGAATAGATGAGCAACTACGGGAGGTCCGCCAACAAAATGAGAAACCAATGATGAGGCACTTTGAAGGCCATAGAGAGGAAGATGGAAAAGTCGCCATCTTACAAAGAAGTGTCGTGTCGTATATATAGACAGTTAGTCGAGGAACAGTGGATCATGAAGCTAAAGACTAAATTACCCCAAGGATGCAATATCAAATTAGATACAGTGACTATACATTCCAAGGAGAGTGTTTCGGAACACTTTATAATTTTGACTTTACCAAGTGAATACCCTACATCATGATTTTTTTCCCTGTTTTAGTTTTATTTATTTATCAAATGTATACATTTACTTATTCATTTAATTTCATTTTATTATCTTTTATTTAATTATATTTCATGTCTTTATTGTACATTGTATGTTTGTTTCTTATTAGTTATTTATCATATGAAGTCGCTGTTTTCAAGTGGATAACGTCGTGTAATAAAAGTGCTATGACCACACGTGTATTAACACTTTTGCAGGAATACGTAACGTCATTGACGACGTCCGTTACAACGATGTTAATTTTCATTGGAAATATGTCCACTTTAAAGGCGATAAAATCGTATTTAAGAAGTCATATGATAAAACGAATCTTACACTCGTGGTCATTTCATATGAAATTTGATATGAAATAAGGCATCACCCTGCTCCAATAGCTTCCTCACCCTGGGACCCTAACGGGACAGAAAGCAGAAACCTGAGGAAAACCATTTACGGGAGCGGAGCTGGGGAGAAAAGTTTTTCTTTTTGGAAACAGGGACCCGACCGAGCACCCACAGGTAGGGCCTTACCCTGATGGATCCTGATGATCAGGGGCTCGCAATGAAATAAGCCGTACAATTCTTCACTTTGTTTCACAATTTACAATTTACTGTTTTCCGTATAAAATTTAAGACCGGAGAGGAGAATTTTTTTTCACACAAGGACCTTCGCCGCTCGCTGTTACGACGACGGCGTAAACAAGTATAGCCATGTGACGTCATACTCGTGACGTCATGTTATCTATTAATGACAGAGGAATGAAGGAGAACTGAAATAAGAATTCTTGAGAAAGTGTCTTTTGTGTTATCCGTTTAATTAGGGCAAGCCTAGTCGGCGATATTTTGTCAACACAATATTTCGAATGTTTCAACGTGAATAACTGTTGCTAGCCGCTACCGCGAATTCCGGTTCCGCTTGACGATTTTTTTTCTATCAATGTTCAGAAGAGCAGAATACTCTAGTGCCAAGCTCATATAGGCTGCTGCGAATTAGTATGCAAATTTATGTCCAATGATTCATAAGCTGTAAGCGTCTGTTTATAGAATATAGTCTGTTTTCACAGTTGCTAAAAAGAGGTACTGCCCTATCAATATTAAGCCAAGACACATTGTATTATAAAGCGGTGCAAAATCACAGGGACAGATCGGGGTGTGCTGGAGCTGATTCCTCGCTTTTGCTGCCACGATAGTATTATTATACTCTTATATTTCTCAATCAGACTCAGTGCTATGGTAGCTTTTAAGCTGTACAGCATGCCTTGTAACTATCCGGTCTGGACCAAAAAGAAAGGTTTTCTCACATTAGAACTTATTTTGACAGAAAACAAATGTTTTCATAAATCAAAGCCAATTATACAGGGGGTGTAACCTAATAAATAATAGTAGTCAGTTTTGTGTATTTAATAAATCTTGTATACTAGGTATACAGAGAAAGCAATGCCCCGGAACCCACACAATCAGAGAAAGGTCCTATCCTGAAAAACAAGATAAGAAACACCCAAAAATCTAATTCATTACTGATGAGCAGTTATTTCCGAAAATGACTATTCAAATTGGATTAAACAGAAACCAAAGTAAGATGCATAGAAAATAAGATACAGCATGGATCGCTTTAAACATGTGTAAGAGCCACCCATGTAGACCTTCTACATGTAATGACAGTGTTCAATTACCCCACTCACTGGAACTCTACATTGATTTCAGCCAGAATCAGCTGTCAAGCTTCAGGACTCTTACAACTGATTTGTCCTGGTTAAGCTAGGCTATTGTGGACTATCATGGACAGCCTCTAGGAACACAGAAGACAAATTTGCGCAGAAATGTTCTCCCTGAAACTCAATTCAAATTACCTGTTTTGCCGAAGTCGTTACGGGACTGTAAATTCCGAAGTGAAATATCCATTTAATCTTGACTGACAATCTATCTTCTACACACAAACTTGAAGTACTGAACCAGGAATGTTTGTGGAAATCAAGAACTTTCCAATCACATGGATAGAAGTCATTTTAATTCTCAATTTATAAACTTTCATTCATGCCATTTCACAAGTTGATTTTACCGCCAAATGTAAACAAACCGATTAACCTCCCTTGAAGGCTTGATAAATTTCTGTACCTGCTAAATATTTAAGGTTGCTATCGAAGAAAACGTTGATTGCCTATTACTAAGTAGATGTTTCTGCATCGAAGGACTTCGTGAATAATGAAGAGGACCTCCTTGAGACGTGATCTCAGTTACGATTTTTGTGAGTTTTTGCTACGCGGAACGTCATTTCCGCGCGAGCGTCTGCTCGACGTCTTGTATCGTTGCGCACCCCTTGGAAATATTTGGAGGTTGTCCTTGTCATTATTACGAGGTCCGAAGAGTTGCAATTTATTTCATTTAATTCAGGATCACATTATTTGCAAAAGGATCGCTACGTTTCTATTTCGGACTTCTCCGGAGTTTGAAATCATTCGCACTTGTTCGCGAGAGGTTCGAAGTAGTCCATTGTTGTTGTTATTTTGCGGTGATCTGATTGGCTGACTGATGGCGTAGTACTACACAACTTTACTATATATACGATTCAAATCTGACGTTGGGCATCCAATCTCAAGTTCTTTGAGCGCGGGAATTCAAAACAAAAACTCAAATCAGCTAGATAGCTAATTCAATGCCATTACCAGCAAAGATACAACAATGAAAGCAATGCAAAGTCCAATTAGAGTAACTCTGAGCCTGTAAAGAAATGCAATTGAACTGTTTATTCTGGTTTTCGAGAATAATTAAAGTTTGTTAGTAAACAAGTACAACTATTTACCGAAGTTCAAGCGGAGACATTTTACACACATTTTTTCTCATATTTTACCAGGCTTTTACTTAAATCTATTTGAACTGAAGGCTCTTTACACCTGTTTACATTGTTCTTTAACTTGCACGATTGGATCCCACCACATATTGAAATACAACGTGAATATCGCGAGTGTATCGCCGATATACGAGACAATTCACCGACGATGAACGCGATTTACCCGATGCAGTCTTATACAGGAGTTCGTGTCGTTAATTTATCGTTGATCGACGCGACAGTTCGCCGAACGTGAGAGTACCATGTCATCAGTCAGCCAGTGCCGTTCTTGCGCTTTATTTGCATGTTGTGTCAACGTGGTTTTGGGGCTTTGTTGTTGATGAGCAGTATTGAAGAATGCCCCTATATGGTTCGCCTGTCTTATTTATAAGGCACAACGTTTATGTGCGCAGAATGATTGCTGTTATTGATGAATGAATGATTTTATGACTTTAACGACTTGATTAAATGACTGTGTAAATGAGCCCAAGTTGTTACTAGCTGATTTTCACCCAACGGTACTGGAGTATTTCATGAAGATTTGGAAGTCATGCTAGGTCGCCTCCGACGCCATCCTACCTGGAGGTGCCTTACATTTGGTGTCAGAAGTGGGATGTCTTTTTCCTTGAGGCACCCAGTGGTACGAATCAACGCCAGAAGATGAAGAAGAATTATATGTGGTGGTTAAAATGATAACATCAACTTCAGATTTTTGTACGTATATTTATTTTTAAACTTTTAAGAAGTGAAGAGACATAATCATTTTTATTTAAGACTATAATGGCTGATACCGACAGTGATAGTGAAATTCGGTTCAACGTCCGTCATGACGCAGATGAGGGAGGGCACGGAGATACGATCCAACTTAGTCCAGTGCCGAGGCTGAACCTTGATGAACCTGAGGATGATGTTCCCAGAAGAGAGTCCCCGGTACCTACTCCAACTCCCGTTTATGTACCAGCGCCACATGCAACCCGTGACCAGAGGGTTAGAAGTAGATCTAATGAAGTGTTTGGTTACTCGCATTCCAACCGAAGTCCTGACAGACGTCATGATGCTGGTGACCATGTTAGACAGATGTCCCCTGAAGCCAGAAGCTTTTACCAACGCTACTTTGAGCCAAGACCTTCAGCTCAACATCACCATATGCATGTGAAGCCAGAGTTTTTCAATGGTGAAGATGACTGGGACCAGTATATCTCTCATTTCCAGAACTGTGCAGACCTTGAGCGCTGGTCAGAAACAGATAAAGCATTGACCCTGTCAGCTTGCCTGAGGGGTCCTGCCAGAGCTTTCTTCTTAGGACTAAGTCCACAGGACCGTTTTCCTAACCACAGACTGATCCAGAAATTCAGCGAACGGTTTGGCAGTGTTCGTCAACAGAGCCGCTACCTCACCAAATTTGAGACCAGAACGCGTGGACCTGCAGAGACGGTTGCATCCCTAGGAGATGACCTGCGACTTCTTGCCCAGCGTGCTTATCCAGATTTAGGGGCGGATGCACAGGAGTCCCTTGCCTTACACCAGTTTTATAAAGCTATCACACTGGAGATGAAGTGCCGATGTATTGACCGAGACTGTCGAACTATCGATTCTGCAGTTCAGATTGTGGAGAGATATGAAGCTATACTTGGTGGAAGCACAGAGAAGAAGAAGAACACAGTTCGAGCAATTAATGATGCCGCAGATTCAGGTCCCTCTGGCTCTAGAAGGTCTCAGCAGTACTGGTATAATAATGATGTTATTTTGAAGCAAATACTAGACCGCCTGGAGAAGATTGAGGGCCACCCACAATCAAATGGTGCCACAGATGGTCCCCGTCCTAAGCGAAATTACCAACGAGGCGCATGTTACATTTGCCAATCTCATGGGCATTTTCTAAAAGACTGTCCCATTTACAAGCAATGCCAGGATGAGATGCAGGATTCCAATGGACAAGATGGTTCCCGTCTTAAGCGGAAGACCCGACGAAATGCATGTTTCATTTGCCAATCTCTGGAGCATTTTCTACAAGACTGTCCTATTTATAAGCAATGCCAGGATGTGATGCAGGCTTCTAATGGACAAGTGTCGGGAAACGAGAATCCGTCTGCTCTTTAGGCCAACGGTCGACGGATTTGGTGTGGCCTACCATAGCTGCCTGGATTGGACACCTAGGTGATACTACCACCAGATGGGACAATGGTTTCTATGTTGACTGCAGCCTGTATGATGTCAATGCTGCCTTCTTAGTAGACAGTGGATCTACAGCAACCCTGGTCTCTAAAAGGCTTTTCCAGTCCATAGCAGAACAAAAGCGACCGCAGCTGGTTCCAATGAAAGATAAGGTTCGTGGAGCAAATGGTGGTGATATTGAAGTCCTAGGCATAGCTGACCTTCCATTGGAGCTCGGTGGTGTCTGCTTTTTCCAGACAGCAATAGTTTGTAGCATCCTACCAGATGGTATTTTGGGACAAGACTTTATGCTGAAGTTTGCAAGTCGTATCGACTACAGAAAGATGCTCATTGAGACCAGTGTCAACTCTATACCGTGCTGGGTTGGCGGAGAGACAGAGTCAGTATGTAGCATCCTTGTACAAGACACAGTAACAATCCCAGCATGGTCATGTCATTGTGTAACTGTCAACATACCCAAGGCTAATACACTGGCGGATTCAGGGATTGTTATGCCATCAAGGTCCATACTTAAGAGCAAGAATGTCTGCTTAGTTGAAGGTATAATTGACACCTCGAACAGACACGCCACTATTCAGCTTATAAACATTGGTGAAACCGATTCTACACTTCCCTCAGGCACGCCTGTTGGAATGTGTGAATCATTCTATGACGCACCATCAGTAGTTTCCATACACCATGCCACCTTAGATACAGAGACCTCTAATCAGCAGCCATCACAGAGGCTCCCAGGGCATCTACAAGACTTATGGGAGAGAAGCAAAGCCCATTTAACCAATGATGAAAGCGAACATTTGGCAAGTCTGTTAAACAGATACAGTCATATTTTCGCTGAGTCATCAGATGATCTTGGCCGCTGTGACAGAGCTCACCACAAGATCAACACTGGTACTGCAGCTCCTTGTCGTCAACCACCAAGAAGACAACCCATTGGGAAGCGTGACATTGAGAAGCAAGAAGTCTTGAAGATGCAAGGTCATAGAACCATCATCGAGTGCCTGGTCATCCCCCATAGTTTTAGTGACCAAGAAAGACGGGTCTACACGGTTTTGCGTCGATTATCGCCGCCTTAATGACCTAACAGTCAAAGACGCTTACCCTATACCACGTGTGGATGAATGCCTTGATTCTCTTTCTGGGTCTAAGTGGTTCAACTGCCTTGATCTTAACTCAGGTTTCTGGCAGATTGGATTAGATCCTGATGACAAAGAGAAGACAGCATTCGCAACAAGTCTCGGTCTGTACCAGTTTACAGTTATGCCCTTCGGTTTAGCTAACGCCCCTTCGACGTTTGAGCGTTTGATGGAGGACGTCCTGAGAGGCTACCAGTGGGAAATCTGCCTGATCTATATGGATGATGTTATTGTCCCGAGCGCCACTTTTGATGACAGTATTACCCGGCTTGAGCTTGTGTTTCAAAGATTATCTGAAGCCTCTCTGAAACTCAAACCCTCGAAGTGTGTACTCTTTCAGCGGCGTGTTAAGTTCCTTGGGCACATAGTCTCTGAAGAGGGGGTCAGCACTGATGTGGACAAGATAAAAGCAGTAAAGGAGTGGCCTATCCCTAAAAGCGCTAAGCAAGTGCAAAGCTTCCTCGGACTCTGTTCGTACTATCGAAGATTTGTACAAGGCTTTGCTCAGACAGCTAGACCTCTACATAAACTCTGTGAGAAAAGTAACAAATTTGTTTGGTCTGACGAAGCTGATGATTCATTCAACTCTCTCAAGTTGGCCCTGACTACAGCACCTGTTTTGGCATATCCCATCTTAGGTCAGCAGTTTATTCTTGATACAGATGCTAGTGAACATTCAGTAGGAGCAGTTCTTTTTCAGGTCCAGAATGAACAAGAAAGGGTCATTGCTTATATGAGCAAGACCATGAATGTTCATGAGCGTGCATACTGTGTTACACGCAAGGAATTGTTAGCAGTGGTACTGAGCCTCAAGAACTTCCATACCTATCTTTATGGCCAGAAAGTCCTTCTACGCACAGATAATGCTGCTGTGAGCTGGATGAGAAGCCTGAAGAGACCTACCGGTCAAGTTGCTAGATGGCTGCAGGAACTGGGTACTTACGATTTAACAGTTATTCACAGACCTGGGAAGAAGCATGAAAACGCAGACGCCTTATCGAGAATGCCATGCAAGGCCTGCAAGCGTCAACAGGATCCTTTGAACGCCAGTCATGATGAACCAGATGCCACAGCTGATGATTCACAGAGTTGTGAAGACATGGACCAATCTAGAGAACTTCAGCTTGCTGCTATAACCAGACAACAAGATCAAGGCAATTCTGTCCAAAGCCCTGTTCTACTTGATGGTTGGAACCATGCTGATATTCGCCTCAGCCAGATAGAAGACAGTGATATTGGTCCAATTCTAGTTCTTGTGGAGGAGAAGAAGCTTCGCCCAGAATGGCCTGCTATAGCTGGAGAGTCATCAGCCTTCAAAACTCTTTGGAGAAGGAGAAACTGGGACAGACTGGAAGTCCACAATGCCATTCTGTACAGAAGATTGTCTCATGGCGATACATCTGACATTTTACAGTTGATAGTCCCTAAAAGTAGACGTGCAGAGGTTATGGACATGCACCATTCAATTCCTACAGCAGCACATCTGGATGCAAAGCGCACCAATGAACGTATCAAGACTGGATTCTACTGGCCAGGGATGAAGGTCGAGGTTACCGAGCATTGCCGCCGCTGTGATGCATGCGCTGCCAGGAAGCCCTCTCCAAAGCAGAACAAAGCTCCTATGGGACATATCTCCAGTGGTGCACCTATGGAAAAAGTGTGTTTGGATATTCTAGGTCCACTGCCTCTGACACAACAACAGAATAAATACATACTTGTTATGACCGACGTGTTCACCAAGTGGACAGAAGCCATTGCTTTACCTGAACAAGAAGCAGGTACCATCACAAAAGCATTTGTTGATACTTTTGTGAGCCGATGGGGTACTCCACTGCAGGTTCATTCTGACCAAGGTCGCAACTTTGAAGCCAAGATCTTCCAGGATATGTGTACATACTTACATATTGAGAAAACCAGAACAACTAGCCTCAGACCTCAAGCTAATGGTTCAGTCGAGCGCTTCAACAAAACCTTGATCAATATGCTCTCTATGTACTGCCAAAGTGACCAGACTAAGTGGGACCAATACCTCCAGCAAGTGATGATGGCTTACCGTTCATCCGTGAACTCTAGCACAGGGAAGACACCGAATATGATGGCTTTGGGGAGAGAAATCGTCTTACCTATGCAGGCTGTAATTGGTGGAACACCCTTGGATAGTGTTGACAATGCTGATAAAGATGACTATGTTTCAAGGCTCCAGGCTAACATGGTGAAGGTTCATGATACTGCAAGGGTTAATCTAGGGAAATCAGCAGCTTATCGCAAAAGGAATTATGACACACACAGCAGGAAGGCTCAGATGAGATACCTGGAAGTTGGACAGTTAGTTTGGCTCCATGATCCTTCTCGCAAGAGGGGTGTCTGTCATAAATTGCTGAATAAATGGAAGGGTCCCTACCTTGTAACGAGGAAACTGGATGACCTTATCTACTTGCTGAAGAGATCTCCGAGTCAACCTGTCAAGGCTTACCACCTTGATCGCCTCCTACCATATCATGGACAGAACATACCGCAGTGGATTCTGAAGATGAAGATGAAGAGAGATCCAGAGGGAAGTGGGAAATCTGGATCTGAGGCTAGACTGGATAACAAAATTTTTTTATGACAATGGAGGTACCACATTGTCTGTTACTTAGTGTCCTGAACTGATCACTCAGGATACTTCTTTGATGACATCGGCAGAGAAGCGTACAGAGAGTTATCACTTCTTTTTGACCCATCTAGAGACAGACAGAAGTGAGCGGACTGGATCTTGGGGCTAGACTGCATGTCGAGTTAGTAGAGTTTACGAGTAAGAGTACTCAACCCTTTGTTATCGCAGAGAAGCGTACAGACAGTTATCACTTCTTTTTTTGACCAAGAAGCGAGCGGACTGGATCTGGGGGGCTAGACTGCATGTAGAGTTATTAGAGTTTACGAGTAGAAGTACTCAACCATTTTGTTATCGCAGAGAAGCGGGCAGCGAGTTACCTCTTCCCTACTGAATCAGAAGACAACAACAACACATTGCGGTTTTTGAAATTTATTGATGTGATATCCTCTACGATATGGTACTCTATCGCGAGCAACGTGTCCTACTTACCGTGAGATGTTTCTTTTCCGCTGCGGGGATCCATTCGTGCATCCACCTTGTGACAACATAAGCAAGGTATCCGAACGAATATTTTCAGATGAGCAACTACTTCTGTTGGTTATGCGACGTGAAGGAAGAGAGGAAGTTTGAGCTGAAAAACCACATGTCTTCTGTTCATGACCGGCTGAAAGTTGTATGTGTATGGTGCGAGGGAAAGGAGTTATCCTTCCGTAAAGCAGTGGACATGAAGAAACATATAAAGTTGAACCACAGGTCCGTGCTGAGGGAAGCTCCTGAAGACTGTTTTGGGGAACCCAATTGTTTCTGGCTATCACGCTACCCGAGGGACTATTTGCGACTGGTGAAACCTACACCACGGGACAGCACTGAAGCAAAATTTCTGAGAAGAGCAGTCGAACGATGGTGGCCAACGGTTTGCGGAAAATCAACAAGATCAATGAGTGACTGGAGAGATGGCTGGAATGCGATGCCACTCATATCCCCTTCGCCCAGTCCGTTGTTGAATTACGATGAGCGTCCTCCTGTATCAAGACTCTTGATTCATGAGCTTACAATCAGCAGCCACGAGATCATGGCTTTACTATACGAGGAGGTCCAGAGTATGCTCATTTGGCACAAGGTGGTATTGAAGTCAAACATCATGTCTGTCCAGAAAGAGCGAGAGAGTCTACTTCGCAGATTGGATCAAATTACACCCTACCATGGAGTCGTTCCTGCATCCTTTGACAATCATTTGAAGGGCGACAGGTGGGTGTTTGCAAGGAATCGCCTCGTCAAGAAGTTGCAAGTCAGTGCCGAATATGTTGTCAAGATTTCCAAGGTAGAGGCAGCCGGATACTCTAGTGAAGATCCATGTGGCACCCAGGAACCAGCAGAGAAGAAGCGGAAGACTGGGCATGGTCACCCACTTGATGTAATACTGCCGTTAATGAGCAGTACCGATGTTTCTAGGCCCACGGTGAACAGATGCTTGACTAACTCTGCCTCCAGTGACAGTGCTGCTGTGAAGTGTCCAAAGGATCAGGTCACCTCTACGGGAACAACATGCTCCAAGTCCACTGTCCCTGATTCAACACCAGCTCCTTCCTCCGATGGCCATGCAACTGAAAAGAGCCCCAAGGACCTGGAAGTCTCTATGGAAACAACTTGTTCTCCGTCCACCGACCATGATTCAAAACCAGCTCCTTCCTCCATTGACCGTGCTGCTGAAAAAATGCCCGAAGGATCTGGAAGCCTCCGTGAAAACAACCTGCTCTAAGTCCACTGACCCTGATTCAAAACCAGCTCCATCCTCCAGTGACTATTCTGCTGTAAAGTGCCTGAAGTACCTGAAAGCCTCTGCAAAATCTATGTCCACTGACCGTGCCTCAACATCTGATCCGATCTCCACTGACAATACCACGACATCTGATCCTAGCTCCCTTGACAATCATTCAACACCTCCACCTACAGCCAAGAGCCTAGCTTCAACGCCCAAGGACAGTCAGGCGGCTACACCACAGGCTACCCCACAGGCTACCCCTTGGAGATTTACAGGACCTATGTTAATTCCAGTGAGCCCTGAAGTGCCAAAGATGATGGACACTGATGCCGGACGTTCCATTGATGAGGCTGGTGATCGGCATATTCCCCAATATGTTCCTTCCGAAACTGTACCTAAGGCATCCTACCCAACATACTCACCTACACCAAGAACCCAGCCAATGCAACAGGTGTCCTCTGGAGCCTTAGAGATGAAAGCTGAAGCATTGATGAAGACAGGCTGCATGCCGCTTTTGGCCCCAGCAAGGAGAAGTTGGGAGCAGGAAGAGGCCATTGTACTTCCAGCTTCTTCGCCAGTACCAGAGTGGTCCCCAAAGGGGTGGGCATCATACTCGGCGGATTCTAAGCTCCTGGTGTGGGAGACCGTGGCAACGGCATTAGCTATCAAAGACGGGCTGCAGCTAGACAGGGGAGAGATTCTCGATACCTTTAACTTCCTGGCCCTTCCCGGATCGAAGGATCCGGTTCTGAAGACCAAGTTACAGAATTGTCGTTACCACAACTACAAGGCCCTGAGGGACGTTCTCCTGTCCAGATCTTCCTCCACCGACTTAGTCGATATGTTCGAAGCAGCCAAGGCCTGCCACAAGCCATCCATTTCTGCCGCCGTACTTCTAGAACAGATTGACAGAGAAAACATAAGGATTAGAATTTAAAAACAAACAAACAACATAAAGAAAAAAAAAGGCAACAGAACTTCCATATCAGAATGTCACTACTCACCATATATCAGCCTTAAATAGATAAATAAATGTTAGGAAGAAGGAACACTACACATGTGAAATGAAACTGTAGCAGTACTAGATTCTATGTCATTTCAGGCCATAATGGAATCAGCAGAAAACACAACTAATCCACCTGTCACTGAAACAGCCTTGAGCTCTCAGGAATCTGCCGATTCATCCACAACAGACCCTGATTATATCCACAGCATAAAATATATGGACGATGTATTGTTGGTTAGCAATGACAAATCGAACTTCCCAACTCAAGAAGAAATGGACCTAAATAATAAGTGTTAAGAAAGAAACATTTAATATCAACATTAAGTATTTTCCTTGTATGCTCGTGGTTTCCTAGTGCCGTTGTACTGGCAAGATCCTGATGTTACCCCAGGATCTTTTGGGTCATATTGTGCAACTCACGACGAATGGTGGAGCCGTACTGGCAGGATCCTGATGTTACCCCAGGATCTTTTGGGTCGTATCGTGCAACCTACGACGAATGGTGGAGCCGTACTGGCAAGATCCTGATGTTACCCCAGGATCTTTTGGGTCGTATCGTTAAACTCACGACGAATGGCGGAGCCATACTGGCAAGATCCTGATGTTACCCCAGGATCTTTTGGGTCATACGGTACAAATCATGGAGAATGGTGGAGTCCTATTAACAGTATCCTGATGTTATCCCAGGATCTCTGTTAATACCCCGAGCAACAAAGGCAAAACCTTGTCAATGCAGTTTATTGGTCCAGAAGTCATCCCGGGAACACTTATCTTCTCTGGTGCATATCTACAAATATAAAAGAAGTCAAAATAAATTTCAACAAGTTGAAATAATTCTAGAGCCTGTTAATAAAAGTGTTAATGTTTAGTCTTTAACTGTTCTGCATTGGACCTGGGTGTAATAAAGGTGTCATCAATGCAATATTAGCGCTATTAAGGAGGTGCATTGGTGAGGCATTATTATTGTTTGGTTGTATGCAGGGCAGTTTAAAGAAATCATACATGTGTTTATTCATACCAGTGAAACAAGTGAATTATTCTTGAAAGTGAAAAAAATGAAGTTTCAAGTGGAAGTGTTGTGTCATTTCCTGTATGGTGACAATCACTGACAAGGCGTTAAGACCACATGAAGACACGATGTGCGCTATTTTAAGGGTGTCTTTGTGCGGTATTAAAGCGAGTTCCTTGATTGTCTACCACGCAGATCAATAAGTAGCGTATAATAAATAAGTAATTCAAGTTGAAGTCTATTGATCAGTGTTAAGGCAGTCAATAATAATATTCAGGAGAATATTCGTTCTTGAAGGTAGGGAGAGTGTAAGAGCCACCCATGTAGACCTTCTACATGTAATGAGTGTTCAATTACCCCACCCACTGGAACTCTACATTGATTTCAGCCAGAATCAGCTGTCAAGCTTCAGGGCTCTTACAACTGATTTGCCCTGGTTAAGCTAGGCTATTGTGGACTATCATGGACAGCCTCTAGGTACACAGAAGACAAATTTGCGCAGAAATGTTCTCCCTGAAACTCAATTCAAATTACCTGTTTTGCCGAAGTCGTTACGGGACTGTAAATTCCGAAGTGAAATATCCATTTAATCTTGACTGACAATCTATCTTCTACACACAAACTTGAAGTACTGAACCAGAAATGTTTGTGGAAATCAAGAACTTTCCAATCACATGGATAGAAGTCATTTTAATTCTCAATTTATAAACTTTCATTCATGCCATTTCACAAGTTGATTTTACCGGCAAATGTAAACAAACCGATTAACCTCCCTTGAAGGCTTGATAAATTTCTGTACCTGCTAAATATTTAAGGTTGCTATCGAAGAAAACGTTGATTGCCTATTACTAAGTAGATGTTTCTGCATCGAAGGACTCCGTGAATAATGAAGAGGACCTCCTTGAGACGTGATCTCAGTTACGATTTTTGTGAGTTTTTGCTACGCGGAACGTCATTTCCGCGCGAGCGTCTGCTCGACGTCTTGTATCGTTGCGCACCCCTTGGAAATATTTGGAGGTTATCCTTGTCATTATTACGAGGTCCGAAGAGTTGCAATTTATTTCATTTAATTCAGGATCACATTATTTGCAAAAGGATCGCTACGTTTCTATTTCGGACTTCTCCGGAGTTTGAAATCATTCGCACTTGTTCGCGAGAGGTTCGAAGTAGTCCATTGTTGTTGTTATTTTGCGGTGATCTGATTGGCTAACTGATGGCGTAGTACTACACAACTTTACTATATATACGATTCAAATCTGACGTTGGGCATCCAATCTCAAGTTCTTTGAGCGCGGGAATTCAAAACAAAAACTCAAATCAGCTAGATAGCTAATTCAATGCCATTACCAGCAAAGGTACAACAATGAAAGCAATGCAAAGTCCAATTAGAGTAACTCTGAGCCTGTATAGAAATGCAATTGAACTGTTTATTCTGGTTTTCGAGAATAATTAAAGTTTGTTAGTAAACAAGTACAACTATTTACCGAAGTTCAAGCGGAGACATTTTACACACATTTTTTCTCATATTTTACCAGGCTTTTACTTAAATCTATTTGAACTGAAGGCTCTTTACACCTGTTTACATTGTTCTTTAACTTGCACGATTGGATCCCACCACATATTGAAATACAACGTGAATATCGCGAGTTTATCGCCGATAGACGAGACAATTCACCGACGATGAACGCGATTTACCCGATGCAGTCTTATACAGCTCGTGTCGTTATCGCTGATCGACGCGACAGTTCGCCGAACGTGAGAGTACCATGTCATCAGTCAGCCAGTGCCGTTCTTGCGCTTTATTTGCATGTTGTGTCAACGTAGTTTTGGGGCTTTGTTGTTGATGAGCAGTATTGATGAATGCCCCTATATGGTTCGCCTGTCTTATTTATAAGGCACAACGTTTATGTGCGCAGAATGATTACTGTTATTGATGAATGAATGAATTTATGACTTTAACGACTTGATTAAATGGCTGTGTAAATGAGCCCAAGTTGTTACTAGCTGATTTTCACCCAACGGTACTGGAGTATTTCATGAAGATTTGGAAGTCATGCTAGGTCGCCTCCGACGCCATCCTACCTGGAGGTGCCTTACACATGCTTTGAAAAACTGACGATTCTATGGTGAACCAGTGCCCGACCTAATGCGTAATAATCAGGTTTTATATGGTACATGTGCACTGATGGTATAAAGAGATGCCTCAGGTCATACCCATTTCAGTTCCATAGGCAACACTCAACTTCCTTCCAGTAGTTTTAAAAGGGTTCCGATAAGCCTGTTCACAAAAATGAAATATGGTCTTCTCTATATCAAAACTGCAGTTTAGGACTTCATAACGGCAACCATCGAAAGAATGAAAAAAGTGACCACTAAATGCATACTGTTGTACCCCCTGTAACAAAGTCAGGTGGCAAAAAAAAAATCTTTCTGTTCAGCCACTGTTATATTTTAGTTCAGTCATTTGTTTTTGCTCTTGGGTGCATCTGTGTGAAGACAGTTTATTTACTAGGCTTGATTGTATGCACTTTTGTATTCAAAGGGACTCATTATGCGTTATTGTACCTTTTGATTATTTGTTTTAATAGGCACTGTGTATTTTTATGGATTGGAGTCATGGATTGGAGTCTTGGATAGGAGTATTGGATTGGAGTTTTGGAACAAAACTTTGGAGTGGAACAGAAAATTTAATTCCAGGGATACAATTTATCTCTTTGCCAATGGTAGCCATTTCAAAACGTAACAAATGCATAAACTTTATTAATGATCATCATTAATCATAAAATACCACCGCCATTAATACGCTGTTCTGGTCTTTATAGAACCTTTTATACTGTCACAGGTTCTTTCATCACCGGAATATTGCGTTTTCTGTTCCACTCCCAAAGTTCCCTCCAAGATTCCGCTCCAAGAACCCGTGTGGGGGCTGAAAGATTTTTTTGATTAAAAAATTTCAGGACCGAATTTTGCCCGAAAAAATATCTAGGACAGGGTAAATTCTATTGTACATATTGTATTATATACAAATAAAAAGACAGGGCCGAATCGCGAGTGAAAAAAAATATCCAGGCCCGAAAACATCTTCAAGCCCCGCCCCCCATAAAAATCAATTGGTCGCTCCCTAACTTATAAAATAATCTTTCTGTTCTTGAAAATTGATTTATGCAAATGTGTATTTTCATATTAACTAAGCAGTCAACTTTGCGATCTTAGAGGCTGCAACATATAGCCATCCCAAAATTTCGATTTATTACTTTTTTACATATGATGTGACTAAGTAACAGATCATTAATAGACATTTCTTGCCTAACCTGAGATGTATTTTGAGATGTAAATACACCATACATTGACAAAAAGCCAGGGATTATCTCAAGATATTAAGAATAGAACAGAACATTTTTACCACCTTCCTACCATCAGGGCGACGCATGAGCGTCGCTGTTAAACTCACCGAAGGCTCGTTTAATAAAATTCCATATGAAACGACCACTCGTGTAAGATCCTCTATTTATATATATTTTATATATTTTTTTATTTAAGAAATAGATCAGCTCTAGCAGTGAGTTGTTGAGTAATGGAAGTCAGTTGTTAAGCAGAGCAAATCACGAGCGCGCAGCGCGAGTGATTTATCTGCGTACAACTGTCCAACAAACAGTGATATATCACTCAACAATTCACGCACCAGAGCTGATCTATTTCGATTCTTTAACTTTTCCACCATTGCACTGAAGTAATCCCGCCAAACTTTTGACTGCACCACAAATGTTTACATATGTTTGCATACTGAACTTCTGTGCACCTAACTGCCATGGGAAATAACACAGAATTTCCGTCAGATTAAAGAAGTTATGTCCCTGTAGACCGTCGAAACGATATACCTGAGTTTCACCGATAATGGGTTACCTGTAGCTAGTGTAAGAGTTTTGTCTGATAATTAATTTACCTGTATTTTCCTTACCTGCGCCGAGAGGACGAGAATCTCGCACAGAGCGAGAATCTCGCTTAATGGGTGAGATTTAGTAAGCCCGCTTTCCATGCTGACAGGATCTGGATTTCGTTTCTTCATACATTCAAAACGTGTTATTTTGTTTTAAGTAGCATCTTATCTAGTAAATGGGCTTTAGATGCGTTTGTGGTTGATAATCTTTGTCTCAGTCGTTGTCACAGCATTTGCGAGGCATGATACAGAGACTATACACAACCATGGTGAAAATTATGCCTGCATGGCACAAGATAAAAAGATGAAAAATAAGACAATTTTACTTGTTAATCTATAAGTACAAGAACACACTTCCCTATCATTTAACTGAATCGGTATGATACCGAAAAGGATTGGTAGAGGCAATTTTATGTGTCATTGATGCCCAGGCCTCAGAGTACATGTACATCTAGAGATAAAACATCATAGAAAATGTATTTGAGCTGCTAACGCGGACATCCTCTGATAATTCGTATATGCTGTGTAACGACTTAGATGAAGAAAATAAGGTTATATTTTGTACGCACAACATCGAATTCTAATTAAATGCACTTTGGTAGTTTCCATCTATTGGTAAATGCAATTGTATTTCCCGTCAATGTGTTTGTGAAAATGAACATTTAAAGTCATCATTACAAAAACTTGCTGAATATATTTTTTCAGCTGTAAAAATGAAAATTTCATAAGAAAAAGAATGACATTTTTAATCATTCAGCTCCAAATATTGATTGTTGGACATGTTAGAACCGCCTCGGCAAGGTGGTTCTAACGAGTACCCACAATCTATGATTTGGAAAAAAATAACACAAATAGGTATACCCCTATAAACCCCAGTTTTTCTGTATAAAAGTGGTGTTCAAGTGGATTATGTTTTCCTGATAATTAATTTCTCAAGGTGCAGTCTTCATGGTTAAATGGTCATTTTAAGCTCCTATTATTCATAAAACACCCGATGTGTTTTTCTAAATGATTATTTTTGTTATGTCCAAATCAAAATCCTCTGTCCGACAAAAGCCACTGTCTGGCAAAACTGCCCTTTGTTTCCATAGGAAACAGTTACTCGGATCAGCCTAGGCTTCTGGTTCTGCGGTCAAGAATATGCAATTATTTGATAAATCCGCCCATGTATTTGATTTTTACTCTCTTTTGTTGAAAATATTATCAAAGTTATCAAATATTGATATTATTATTAATTTTAGCCCGGCATTTAGGTTTTTTGTCGAATATGTCCGTACTTCAATTTTCCCTTTTAGGTCACGCGTGCCACCTGGCCGCTGTCCCCTCTTCTCACTTTGCCTTGGGGTGCGAAGTTTGTCTACTATAAAAACAATGTTTTATAAACATCTGTATATATTCGGCTCAGCGCAAGAAAGCCTGTTTTCGGGCCTGGGAACATGTCTGATATAAGCAAACATGTACAACCAGAGTAGGGAGTTTCCATTTTGTTTCAAACGACAAACATAACGATGAAGAGATGTGTAGTTAATGCTGGTCGGCGGTTGGACATATGCAAGAATAAGTGTAGTTGCTCAGAGAGACAACACCGAATATATGATATTTATCAGAATGCGCGAAAGCTACACAGCTATGCGTTTGTTGTACACATTTGGTAAAACTAGATTTTTTCAGGATGTTGCAAACTTGCCTACTGCAAACTTGATGTAATACCACGCACTTGTTTAAAACAGTAAGCTACTTCGAGATTTTTTAAGAGTGATCGATGATCAGTTTGTGCAGATGCATGATCTTGTTTTCCTCTTTTTTAAATTTTAGAATAGGTTTAATTCCCCAGATAATTATTTTTTTAATTATGACCTTTTTTATTAGAATATCTCAAATGATTTGTGCTTTATCAAGGACTTCATATACCGCATATAAGAAGAAAGAGAAAGAAAGAAAGAAAGAAAGAAAGAAAGTACATGCGACTCGGGTCTACTCATAATTAGAATTGATAAATGCAGAAGTCTTCACGCAGTATATAATTATGATTTAATTTTTGAAATGCTTTGAAGTTAAATGAAGAAGAACCATTACCTTTGATTTTTCTCAGTTAAGGCACAGTGTCATCATGACTCGAGTTATTATATTAGGTCGGTTTGTTCAATGATGACTTCAATATGTGTGAAATACTTGTAAAACGTTAAATGGATAATATGTTTTCTTAAATTGGTTGCGGGATTTAAATTTTGTGTTTGATCGTGTACTTTTCTAGTTGGGGATTACAGCATCTCGATAAAATATGCGATAAAAATTATTTTCATAATAGTAAAATGATAATGATTAATATAACAAGTCAAGTCAAGTCAAACCTTTATTTCTCTCAGTCCATTATTACAATGGCAATATGAGGTAAACATATAAAGACAACATCTTACATAATATCATACAGAGGTTCAGAGTAAATAGCCATGTAATACTTTCTTACTACAAAACATTACTGTTTACATTACAAAAGATGCTAAACATAAACTTACATAAGAAATTCTGTTACCATGGATAGTTATTGATTTTTTACAATTGTAAATATATCGCTTATAAATGCACACAAATTTCTTAATGTGGTGGTATTCTTACAATTGAATAGTTCAGAAAATTTTAGCGTATTCGGTCGAACATAAAAATACCTTCGTAAATATTGTTTTCTAATATTTTCTAATTCCCGACAAACAAGTACATAATGAAACTCATCTCCAATTTCAGTTTTGCATAAATTGCATAATCTCCTCTGATGAGCTATTTTTTTCCACCCTCCTGTTTCTATCGGTAATCGATGATTACGTGTTCTTATTTGTATAAATAATTTCCGCTGCTTTAGTGGGAGAGATACCAAATATTGCTCAAAACAAAAGTTATTTTTGAAAATTCTATAATTGAACCCACTACTGCTGTCTGAAATCGAGAAAAACCAATTTGTTATAAAAATATCTCTTAACTTTTGTCGTACTGCGTTTACTAACCATTTTTTATTTGGAAATGTGTGGTTATCCCATGCTCCACTAAAACCACAACTGCAGAGTATATCTTTAACTTTGTGAAACCATTTAAATTTAGTGTTATCATTGTTTTCACATGTATATATACTGTATGTTGCATTGTAAACACCATACGATAATTTATTAGGTGGTCCAGAAACGATTGTAGCCCAGAAAGAAATCATGCGACAATAAATTTCAATATAAATTGGGAAAACCCCTGTTTCTCCATACACCATAAAATTTGGTGTGCTTGTTTTCATATTCAAAATAATCTTCAGAAATTTTAAAACAACTCGCTCTAATACATCAAGATTTGCGAAACCCCATACCTCGCTTCCGTATAAAAGAATAGGCTGAACCATTTTATTAAAAAGATCTATTTGTAAATCAATAGGAAGCATTAACGTTCTTGATTTTCTTACCAAATTAAACATTGCCTTTTCAGCTTGCCCTGCCAATAATTTCGTTGCAGAAAAGAAAGACCCACTCCTACTAAATAACACACCTAGATACTTATAGTCCTTTTCAACATCCAGTGTTTGGTCATTTAAAGAAAAAGAATATTGTGCTTGCCTACCTTTAGCAAAAACAACAACTTTTGACATGAATGTACATGATTTTTTTAATTATCCATTTTTGACTAAGAAGTACACGTAAGTGTTTTGGACATAATGTTCAAAATCAATATTTCATTTCAGAGATAAAGCTTTGACCATTTTGTTACAGAAAAGTATTTTTTGAACCATCGGTTAAACTAAAGCATTTCTTGAACTTCTCGGGTCTTTCATTATCCTTATGCAGCCAATGACGCTTCGATATTACGGCATCAAAATAAAATTATTATAAACTTCAAATGCCTGATCAAATATTAATAATAATAATAACAACAAATATAACCATAATAATTAACATGATAATGATATATGATATCGTATATACATGTAATTCTATACTCCGTTATTGACCGCACATGAATTCTTGAAATATTCAGTTTTTGTAAAATAAGTGTATAGGACATAATGTCAGCTTTTGAAAGTGCAGACATACAATATTTAATCTCAAAGAGAAAATTTTTCGCATTTTTATAGTAAAGTATTTTGGCCCCTTCGGGTATTAAACTAAAGTACTTTCTTGAATCTCTCACATATTTCCATTACCTGTGGCAACCAATTGCGCATCGATATAACACAGTTACCTGTAATATTCATGGTGCGGACTTAGTCAAATTCCAAACAAAAATAATTTCCAGAAAGAGTTGAAACTGGTATTATCCTGTATTAGGGAAGCAAAAAGGACTATTACTAGAGTAATTAAATTCATACGTATGTAAAGTATGGAATGTGCAGATTACAAATATAACAGCATCCTAAATTTCCATAAAATATTTTTTTGTTTAATTAGACGTAAAAACGGTGAAACACGCGTTTTGACCCTTTCTCAATAGTTTGATATATGGTAACAATATGCCACCTTCCGACGACTCGGGAAGCAAAAAGATCAAACTCAAATCAAATAAAATTTATATCATCAGAAAGCTGATAAATTGTATAATATGGATATAACAGCATCCTGTTTCTAACTTTTTAAATAAAAATAATATAATTGTATAAAAACTGCTTTCCATAGCAATCTAATGTTAATTGGTAACCAAATTGGACAGGTAAGGTCTACCTATCATTGCCTACGGAAATCCAATAATTCATCGGTATTTTCCGGTAAAAATGCAGGTAAGTTTCACATGTTACGTTTTGAACGCGTTGAAATGACGTTACACCGTCTAACGTCAAGGTAATGTGACTTCTGGGATAGCTGACGTCACAATTTAATAAAAATGGCGTCAAAACGGCCTAAAGTAACGTAACGCTAACCCGCCCAGTGATATATCACTGGACTTTACCATTGGCTTCTATAGGCAGCGTGTGTTAGAATTAGAGATTATCAAATGGGTATTTTGGTTATCGCCCGCAGTATCAACCAGAGACTCCATTATCAAGCCCGAGAGCTTTAGCTCGAGGGCTGATAATGGTCGAGGGTTGATAATAAGGGCGATGACCAAAATACCCATGTTATAATCTGTTTATCACATCTTAAAAATCTTCTAGTCAAAGAATTTTATATAAAAATGCGAAAAATTGTCGATTTTTCTGTAGAAAAAAAAATACGCCGTTAAAATGACGTAACGTCATTTCGCTTGACGTCACGTATTCCGTGGCGCGACAACTTCACATGCGGGCATGATAACCTCTCTCTATTCAAAATGCATGATTTTCGGTTATCAGCCCGCCCATGCTGATAACCAGAGGGCGGGAAACATATTATTATTTATGCAAACTTGAGGTTATCGCTGGAAATATAAGTCTAAGTATGTGATAATAATAATAATAATAATAATTATTATTATTATTATTATTATTATTATTATTATTATTATTATTATTTAATTAATTAATTTATCCAATTTTCATTTTGTTTTATCGATATATGTTTTTATTTATTTATTTATTTATTTATTCATTCATTTTTTTATTTTTATTTTTTTTTATTAAGATGTATGAGTTGTTCTTGTGGTCTTGATAGGCAGTTTGATTTTGGCTGGAGATGATGTCGCTTCATTTACGCCAACTTGACGTTGCCTTAACAGGAAATGATGCGATGTCACCCCTGACTACATATACAGTGCCTATGAAATTCAATATGGATGCCACATAGTTGGAGAATTAAATTTTTGTTTTCCGGATGAAGGCCAAGGGCCGAAAATTCGAACAAGAGTGAAAAATTTACATAGTGTTTATCTTCTATTCCCTTCGGAATTTTCATTTGAGAATATTGCAGTATTTTACTTTGACTCCATTTTGCCAGATATAAAGGGTCACTAAAGAGGCTTTAATAACCGAAACCTCGGTATGGCCCATCCCTTATCTCATTAATATGCTCACTGCTCTTAAAGGATCTTGGTTTTTATTTTTATTTACTCTACTTAAAAACTATTTTCTAGGACTTGTATTTGTTAATACAATGGTGGATATATAGAGGATATTCAAGTTTTTGGAGTGAATATGAGTTTTATTTCATTGAGTGAAGTGAAAAATTTTTATATTTCATGAGTGCCGAAGGCACGAATGAAATATATAATTTTTCACTTCACGAGATGAAATAAAAGTCATATTCACGACAAAAACTTGAATTTCCTTTTTATTATATTGCATGTAGTCATTGTAACGTTGCGCGCTAAAGCATATGACGTCAAAATCTTAAATGACGTCATTACGTCACGTCATTACGTCGCTATTGTGTGTGAACGTTCATTGCGTCAACAATAGCATAGATTATAAAATTTAGTTATGTATAAATTAGAAATGAAACGGTGGAATCGTAATTTGCGTATTCCCAAATCTTATATTTTCACATGTGAAAATATAACTTTTTTTATATTTTCACATGTGAAAATATAATTTTTTCAAATATTGGTTATATTTAATACATATTTCTCTATATTTCATCAATTGCCATATAATAAAAAAAACCTTAGTTAAATCGATGGTATAGAATATTTAATACCTGCGTGTTGCTATTCTCGGAGCACTCTGACGTCACGTCCGTTACAATTTTAAAGAACATTTCTGACAAACTGATACCTTTTTGGAGGCTTTCTATCTAATTTGATACTTATATTTCATAGTAATATGTTATATTTAATCAATCTGAAAACAAAATTTTATTCCAATTTAAGGAACAAATGTAACCAGCTTCTATGTAACCCGTTCTAATGTAACCAGCTTCTATTTGCTTTACACCGATTTCAAGATTGCGACTTTTTCCCTCACACATTGGACTGTCTCTGGCCCTTCGTCTAATTATCCATATCTTTGCTAAAAACTTTGCAGTAGCGAACAAAATAATGATAATAATAATATCCTAAATTTGATTTAGCCATCAACAATAGATTTTGTTTATCTTTTGGACTCATTTTGGCATGCATACAGTGTTTGATAGTAAAGCGCTGCTCCAAGCGTTGCGTCAACGTCGTATTTCTATCCGATATTTTGATTGACATGAACACTTCTGTTTGCTATTGCAAAGAGTTTATTGATCAGAACACCTGGCAATTTTGTGATTTGAACAGATGATGTCTTGACTCTATGCAAGTTATTGCTTCTTTGAAAAGCATGTTTTCAATTGGTGCTAATCTGTTTATTTGTTATCATTATTTTGAAAATGTCGAATTCAAAGTGCTCCGAGAAGCACTATCTTAGTTGCCTTGGAGACTGATATCTACAACGGTATACATTTTTGACTCGCATTTCATGAATCCTTTATCTGTTTATCTATATCTGTTATTGTAAAGCATATACATGATCTTGGGCCACAGACACAGTCCTAAAACTTTCCGGACATCCCTCGTATTAGTTGTTTAAGTCTCGTCATGGTTAACACATATTACAACCAATTCCTAAATCTAATGATTTTTCCTGCTGCGGTCATTCACAATTAGATAACGTTCAAATTGTCAAAGTTTGACAAGGGCTTTAATTTCAAAAGAAACAGATGTGAAAAATTATCTTTTGATGACTACACTTCTCAAAATTACATTACAACAATTTAGGGTCATGAGATCAAATGTACTTGAATTAGAAGGGGTTTTTTTTACCCTAAGATATCTATTTTGGTACTATCAACATCCAGGTGCACTAAATTGCTATGTCCAGAGAAAAGGAAGAATATGTCATAATGAATATTTTGATGTTTTATCTTTATAAACATCATTATCATAAGCTTTTGAGGCAATCATTTAGAAGAGGACATATCATAATGTAGATTTATTATAGAACATTGCAGCTGAATAAAATAAACTGTCCAGTCAAAAATGGTTATTGGCTATTTCAATGTCTTTTCACGTGACATAGCTCTGTACTGTTCATAGGAAAGTGACCTTTTATTAAAAGTATAAGTGCTGTCTTCTTTGAGTTAACTCAGGTCATTTTATACTACATCTATTTTACAGATTTTGCCGTTGGAAACAGGATGAAAGTTTGAGAAGGGAGAACTTAAAAAGTCATTAGATTTAGGAATGGCTTGTACATATTAAAACACGCCAATTAAATTAACCATGTAATTCTATATAGAATTATAAGAGACTATACATGTTAAAATGTCAACATGTTAAAACTGGTTATTTATAGATCAGATACCGACGTCTGTCTAAACTATCGGAGCAGATTTTGGTAGAACATCTTATCACATTTACATTGAAGCTTCCTAAGTTATCAGGATTTGTAAGAGAATCATATTCAGCATATTCTGACTTGTTAACATTTTCCATAGTCAGCCTTAAATCGTCACGACAGCACTACATGTTCTTCAGATTCTATGCAATCAGTACAATAAAAACAAGTCTTGTTCTGGTAATAATCTTTCGTAACGTCCCGTTTTAAGCCTAAGCGGCGCAACGCCACACCTAAATTTAGCAAACTGTTTATATGTTCTTAAATTATTACAACCCTTTTCTCTCCACATTCGTGGACCATTTGCTCAAGAATTTATGATGTTGCGAGTCTCGAATTGATTATTTAGTTTATTTACAGCGGAAAAATCTACCCCTGAAAATAAATATTTCTTTCTTAAAGCATTCCTTAAGCGGCCCTTAAGCACCAGTTCCTATTAGATAGTGTAGCGAGCTCGTGCTTTTCACGTTCCGATTGATGCTGTTTTCTTTGAGTGATTTACCGTCAAAGTTATTAATGACCTGTTATTTTGGATATTTTGTCCGATTCGCGTCGAGTTAGCCATTGACTGCAAGGTGTACGACTTAATGATTTTATATGATGCAGTAATGTACCATTTCCTGCAGTTAATGCATCCGTTCTTGCAGTAAATGCATCCTTTTATTGCAGTTATGTACCCGTTATTTCGGTCACTATGTCTGATACTACTTACTGAACTACTAATAATAACCTTGGTAGCCACTACAACTTTTACGCACTCTTTCGTTACCTTTCTTCATACATGCACGAGTTTCGTTGACCATTAAAATAAGATTTTCATTTTATGTTAAACCAAACCTGAGTAAAGGTATGATTTGGAAAATATTATATAATATGACCTATTTATGAACTCTTTCTAAGAAGACCATCTGATTACTGTTAAACTATTTTGGTTTGAGCCTGCCCAGGAAAAGTGGTTAAAGTCAAACCATCCATGCATATTATAAGCCTTTGTGGCTAACTTGGGTGGTTATATTTTAAGTACGTGTTGGATGTCATCACATCCTCATTTTGGGTTAAAGTCTCATAAAATGGAGGCAACGTCCCAACATGACTTTTGCTGTTGACTGACATCAATTCCAACAAACAAAAGCATTCTATGAAACAATGAGATAATACAATAGAGTTATTGCACTCATATCGGTGAATATTGTCCCGAGTTGGGATATCGAAGGACGCAAGCTTGCGATATAAATATCTGCTTCTCATATTTGATATTTTGTTGAGAGTTAGCGTAAAAAAAATTAAATATCTACACGAAGGTCGCGATAATATCCATAAGTGATATCATTTTTGCACATTTTGCAATTGAATCAATATTGCTGACATTTTCTTTTTTTCGGCTTAAATTGTTTAAAATTGAATCTGAAAGTGACAAATTTCATCTGACGTTTTGGCCCGGTATGACGTCATTTTCCACGCGACGTTAGATGAAGATGACGTCATTAGAGTTGACGTCCCAACTTTACAGTTTTGCACGATGACCCTCAAGTCAAGAATTTGGCAATGTTTCATAAAAATAATTTTTCGTGTGCAATATCAAGTAAGTGTGCAGATATCGCCCAGGATGGGGAGCTTGGAGATTTCCCCCCCCCCCCCACCCACCTCGTTTTTTTTTTCTTCGGTGTTAATCTAGATTATGTAGATTTTGCCGGTGGCATCTTCCACCTCTGTAATGTGCGACGAATTGCCTGAAGAAAGTGAACACAACCGTTTGTTTTCGCCTAAGTATTAAAAAGCAATTGGTACAGAACAGATACACCGCAGATAGGAATGGAACGTAGTACATACGTCGGAGATACGTCACGCGTACATTTTATACGCCATATATACGGCATACTTAAGTAGAACATTCGCCTTGTTGCGCCGTACATACGAAAGTGAAATTTCATAGGAATACTGATACGTCACTGATACGACGCGGGAACGTAGTAAGAACGTCAGACGTACGTGCAACATACGTCGCTCGAACAAAATACGGCTCAGACCTCGTCGTATCGAAAATCTCATAGATACGCGATCGATAGGCCGCTGATACGTGAATGTGTGACAGAGCTATTAAAGACAGTTTGCACCAGTTCCGCCGATGGTGTTCCGGTGAAACCCCGGTTCCGGTGAAACCCCGGATTTTGCCTGAATAACCCGTAGTTGTTGCGATTACTGAAGGTTTATGCCGGTCGAGCCCTGGGTATCACGGTTTGTTCCGGTGTATCCCCGCTGTTGTCCGTTTTTTGACATCCCTCCTAGTTCGCCCCGGTTGCATTAAATATTTAATAAAATCGTGAAGGCTCCCCGGTAAGCCCGGTTTACACATTCACGATTTTCTGTACGATTCACCGCGATTCACCCCGATTTCTTTTGGTGAGAAAAATCGGGATGGATCTGGATGAATCGTGGCGAAAAGTGGAAATATTCAGTGTCACTATGATTCCAGTAAGAATGTCCACGATATTAGTACGGTGTCTGTAAGGTATCGCTACGAATCAATGACGATTCATGACGGCAACGCTACGGTGAATGAGGATTAACCACGGTGGCACGAATAATCACAGTGCTTGTACGGTTCGATACGGTATAACTACGATTCACGGCGGTAGCCGTCATGGCCAATCGTGGAGTTTTGTAGCGAAACCGTGGATGCCGTACACAATTCGTGGTGAAGTCAAAGATTCCACGGTTTTTGCTTCGGAGCTCCACGATTGGCTACGATCTCTCACGATTAGCCGCGAATATAGCTACGGTGTCAGTACGGATAAGCACGATTCCGCTACGGTTGCGCTACGAATTAGGCAACGCCCAATAACCACCACGATTCGCCACGATACGCCACGAATGTTTTAAACAGTTTAAAACTTCCGTAGCGCCACGATTTACCACGGTTCTACTACAAACCACCACGGTACACAACGATTTTACAAATCGTGGCGACTCGTATTGCCACCGTAGCTAAAAATCGTGAATGTGTAAACAGGCCTTTACCCCAGTTTGCCACGGTAGCGCTACGGTTCTGTCACGGTTCATCCCGGCTTATCGAAAGTGAACCGAAGGTTCACAAGGTGAGCTTATAGGGGGTTCCCGTCCGTGCGCTAGGGAATCCGTGCGCCAGGGAATCCGTGCGGCTGTCAACAGTTTTACAAATGGGTATTCTTGAGACATGTTAGCCAAAGGCAATAAACTTTTATATGAGACATGATTAGGATGGTGGGTTGCCTGCGTGAAAACGTAACATTGTCATTATTTGGTTACAAAATATAATTGATTTTTGATTTTGCATTTTCACCGTCTATCCGTGTTATAGGTATTGTACAGGCCATTATTGTTTCAAATATACAAAAGTACTTTTATTTCAGCAAATAGCAAAACTATTTCATCTTGTGTGTTGACAACCTCGATCGTTTTTCAATTGTGCTGCGCAATCGTGAAAATTCTACTCGATGAAACATATTTAGTATTCACCTCAAACAAATAATTTTTATATATAATTGTATAGAAAGGATATTGTGCATGTATAATGCGGTGCTAACTGCAGATTATGAGAAACGTCGAATGATTTTTACAGCACATTTAATTATATACTAAGTTGCCAGCACAAATATATTTGCTTTGCTTGAGAAACCCTGCAGGGGCTTTCCATTCGAAGATCACACAGAGCAGACTACACATGATATGCTGACAAAAACACGTTGGTCAATGTTATTTTAATAGTAGTATTGTCCACCAATTTTAATCGCATATCATTGCCCCGGTTACGCATTCTCATAGTCAGTACAGACGACTTACTTACATATACAGTTCTTCGCTTAGAACTGCAATTTTATAAGCGGCACCACGGCCGTGACTGAACTACCTTTGACACTGCTACATTGTATAAGCCGAAAATAAACAGGTTATTTCAACAAGCGTGAAAAATGTGTTTATCCATGTTTGAAAATGTTGACACCTGGACGGACGAGCGCACTTGGGGATGCCGAAAAGAGTCTGATTCTTTAACCTAGCGTTTTATCTTTCACCTCAAGTGAGCTAAAACAGCAATTTAGTGATTTTTTTTCTGTATATTAATTCCGTGAATCAATAAACTGATATCTGTGGCCAGCATAAAGTTTTGAAAACTGCACGGTAGAGACCAAAGACAAGTTTATTTATTGTAAAATACTTTGATCTAAACGCATCTACTGCAGCTAAAAGAATTTTTCATCACTGAAAATGGTACATCGACTCATCATGTAATGGTACACTCTTTCCATTAGTAATAACGGAAAATGGGACACTCGAAAATACAGCAGGCCGTCTATTTGTCGGAAGTTTTCCCTATTTAATATGTAAGATACCACAACCGTATCAATTAAACATTGATGAAATAGGGTATTTATGGATTACATTTAAACCATACATCTTTGGAAAAACACACTGTTCTCACAAAGCGGGTCTGTTTTAGCGCAAGTTCTGTCTGTTAAACAATGTCTTTGGAACGAGTTTTACAATTTTATGCTGTTTTAAGATTCAAAAATGTGAAAGAGACGTCAACTTTACCTGGGCTGATTCTCCAGACGCCAATCAAGTATAATTTTTAATTTCCGGGTGCGAAACGCTTTGACAAACGTGTAACAAACGACAACTAGATATACACGAATATGTGTAATCATTGTTTACACAAGATCGACATCCGATTGTTGTACATTGATTACGTAATAAGTTAACATACTGTGAATTGTCCCTTCGTCGATTTGTTTCGTTTGCCTTTTATTTTCGCTGGACATCGCGGTTGAATTTGCTCGCGTAACTGACAGATTGTTTTACTTTCGGTTTCGACTGCGCATCGACTTACGCGACCTCTGCGCAGACCCTGTATACGACTCCTTCCGGGTCAATGCGACCTGGTCAACTCGACCACGCGACTCGATAGACTGCGTCGCCTGCGACCTTCCGGTGAGTCGCGAGCAGGCGACTCGCCCGCCCCTTTAGCGCGAGGGCGACCTGTTTTGCTGGGTTGTGTGTCTGTGGCGGTCATTCATTCTTAGTTTCGTGCTATAGAAATTACTTAAAAATCACTAATGTTGGTCAATATTTGAGGAAATTTATAGCGAAATGCATACTGCACACTTTACATTCAAAATCATCACATTTCGTGGATTTTGTGAATTAAATCTCGATCGTCGTGACATTTACTTAGCGAGGTTACCCCACCCACTTAGCAAAGCCACACTACTGTACCCTGAGGATCCATCGAACTGTGTTTGGGACCTATAGCCACGGATTTGCTGTAGTTTATTTAATTCATAACAACAAGAAACCTAATTCTAGTTTTCTGATTAAACCATGATTTATTTGAAATCATTCTCAGTGTTTATTTATGTACCAGAAAACATAGAGAACCTTTAACCCCATATCCCTAAAGGTTGTTACAATACTATGAGAGCCCAATTCTAAACCTTCTTGTTAAGACGTCCGTCGTCCATAACGTTGATTCTGTACCAGTGGTTTACCACACTTTTCCATTGTTTAGTAAAAGGCCGTAGCCAATATCCCCATTAACAGTGGCGTTTGGGGTATACCGACCAATGCCGAGGTGTAATCGCTCCGCTCTGTTTTGTACTGCCGTTATACAGCTATACTGTCTATCTCACCGCACGGCTCCACCGTAGCTGATGGTACTCCAGACGATCGAATCGAAGAGTTTTCCATATGTATTGAACGAGAGACCGCAAGATTCTTTATATTTGGCTATTACTAGACCCAGTGCACGATTTGCTGACTTTGTCGCTTGTTAGCCTTAATCGTACAATCCAAATGCTCAGTGAGCAACGGACCCAGAAAAACTATTGACTGGTTAAGGTTAACTTAGTTTCTCCAACAGAAAATTGCGTTTCCCTTATATATTCCGAATAACGTCGAAAATGGACGATGCTTGATTTATTAGCGTTGATTACCATTTTGTTACTATCGCACCAGGATTTTAACACGTTTAACAAATTTTGAAGATCGCTCTCCAACTCTGCTAAAATCACAACGTCATCTGCACAGGCCAGTATTGCTATCACTGAGCCGTCATCTAGCTTTACTCCAATTCCTATACTGGATAATAAGTTCTAATAAGATCGTCGATAAACAGATTAAAGAGCACAGGGGACAGGGGACATGGGGACAACCTTGTTTGAGTCCACACTTCACGTCAGTCAGTATGCACATTGTTAAGTCTTACACAGCACTTTACATCCTTATGCAACGAATTTAGAGCCTTCTACATTTAACCATTAATATCCAAGTTTAACAATTTATCGATAACACCGTACGCTTTTCTAAAGTCTATGAAAGCTGCAAAAAGGTACAAGTAGGCAAAGATCAGGAAAAGGCGCAATCAGAAAAAGATTCCCACTCCAAAAACCGAGGTGGGAAAAAACCAAACTAACAATCAGGTACTTATACCATGAAACATATCGTAAGCCGAATGAGCAGCTATTTTCCCAATAGGTGGCCACTCAGTTACCTTAACTTAACTAAAAATATGAAAACATACATAAGGCGCCAACAGCACAAAAAATTTTAAACACCAAGACATAAAACAAAAAGAACCACTACAGAAGTATCGACTTGGAACGATCAGTAACACAAAGTTACTGGCGGGCTTAAACCGGTTTTACAGGTACCTAACCTCACCCTCAGCTTCTGCAGTGGTTCACAACATTTAGTTAGTTCTTCGGTCCTCGTGGTGAATCTCTAACTAGTCAATGAATCATCAAGAACAAACAAATAAATAATGATAAACATCCTGATGAATCAAAAACCAGGACTCACAGATTGAGTAAGCTGCCCGACGATGGAGATCCCTGGTAGCTTTACGTTTTATTTTTCGTGTTTCAACAATCGAAGTTAGCGTTGATAGGTGATCAGTCATACTCCTTCCCTTTCTAAAGCCATTTTGAACGTCGTGCAGAATGCCATTTTCCTCTCCCTATTCTGAGAGTCTACCATTTAAAATGTAACCATACATTTCATACATAGCAGGTGCTAAGGATATTCCTCTTATTGTAAAGGGTCTCTTGGGTCTGATGTTGACGACTTATGTACTAGACTAATGATGCTTTGTTACTTTTACACTCAAACTTCTTCTGACCACCTTTTAGCAGTTTTTGAAAAATAAATTGGCCCTATGGCCATAGGTTGTCTAACCCTGTCTGGGGTAAATAAATGTAAATACACTAGTATATGGATGACCACAAAACACTTCATATTGCAGCCTAGTGCAAAGCTTAAGCTTTTCCTCGACTTTTGACTTGTAGCAACGTCTGTATAACAGGTAAAATTTCTTGTTAGATTTCCTGATCATTGCCTACTTGTACTTTTCAGAAATATAAAATTCAATTTTGTTTAAATTTTGGGACACGTTTCATATGAATGAAGAAATGAAATCAAACTCTCGATGGTGTTTATTTGTTTAGTTTCATTGCGTATTTTTGCGTCCCTATTTTAACCATTGACATGGTTTGAAGTCATGTACAGACGTTGTTTTCTGATTCCATGCGTATGTATGATGAAACGTTATCCTTGAATCGTGAGAGACCAAATATGCTGATTCCTTATGTCTTCACATGACCTACCTGTCATTTCGGATTAATTTTAAGAACATTTTTACCTTTTTATGGTATTATTTTTGTCAGAACATTGATTTAGCACAAAAGAAAGATACTTAATTTCCTTCGCAGGGAGATTGGGATTTTCTACGGATTCTATTCAGCAGTTAGGGTGTGGAGAAAATAAATATGTAGAGCCTTATAATTTCAATTTAGAGATGAAACGTGTGCTGACACCTGAGCGTCTATATTTTTCTTCGTTTAATGTTCGATGCAAATATTTTTATTCTCCAGATATATTTTCAGGACGAAAGTGTGCCACATGAAAAGACAACTTAATGAAAACACTGAAAACATTTCAAGTGTGTGATTTACTTGTTTTGCCAAATTTGCATGCAGCAACATAGGAACTTTGCAATATGACCCCCAACAAAGATTCAGGATGCCCATTTTTCATCACCTTGGGTAGTTATCAATTCCTATGGGAAATTTGTTCGGAGAAGTCACTTTTCAGTCCAAAGATTTTTTAATAAGCTCTCTGTAACCTTTTTCATCATTGTGTAGTAACTCGACTTTAGGAAGTTTGGTACTAAATTGTAAAATCGATCTCTCCCACCTACCCACCCCCCCCCCCCCCAAAAAAAAAAATAAGTCCAAAAGCTTTTTTTTTTTTCAAATTGACGTAAAAACATGGCCGTCTCAGGAGCTTGTTAAATTTTAGAATATATATATATATAAACAAACAGAATTAGCGTACAAAAGTCGGTCGTGCCGCGACCGGGAATCGAACCACGGACTTCCTGCATTCCGGACAGACGTGCTAACCATTACACCACCGCGGTCTTCCGATTCTGTACGCCAATTTTAGCATCTATAAACCTTTGACGTCATTGACGCTATTTAGCGGCCTTTCATTTACCGCCATAGGCGACCCTATCATTTTCGGTTCTTTTTATAACCTACGGACGGCGGCCATTTTAATTTATTTTATTTATTTGGTTAGATTTACAGACGCTCTACTGCATCGGGAATCAGTATTTAAGAAACAGAGAACAGCACGATACAGGAAATTATATAAACAAACGGAATTAGCGTACAAAAATCGCGTAAATGGCCGCCGTCCGTAGGTTATAAAAAGAAAAAAACATAGGCGGCGCACGCGAATTTTCGGTCATGAAATGTGTTTTAAACGACTCGTGTCATGAAATGTGTTTTAATCGACTCGATAAAATGCACATTACACAGTCGAATCGCGCCAAACTAAGTTCCGTAGAAGCATAATGTTAAGAAAATATCGTATTCAAGTTTAAGCTAATTTGAACTATGCGTTCTTGAAATAATATCAACTGAGCCTTTTTCTTAGTACTTTTAAAAGTCGCCGGTATCTCCTCTATTCTATTTCAAAAAAACTGCCGGGATCTTTCAAAACGCCAACAGTTACTCAGAAAGTTATCGGTATAGATCCATTTCTCACCAACGTTTTATATATTTGGACCCATTTTGGATTTTATTATATGGCAAGTGATGAAATATAGAGAAATATGTATTAAATATAACAAATATTTGAAAAAGTTATATTTTCACATGTGAAAATATAAAAAAGTTATATTTTCACATGTGAAAATATAAGATTTGGGAATATGCAAATTACAATTCCACCGTTTGATTTCTAATTTATACATAACTGAATTTTATAATCTATGCTATTGTTCACGCAATGAACGTTCACACATTAGCGACGTAATGACGTGACGCGCGCAACGTTACAATGACTACATCAATATAAAGAAAATTCAAGTTTTTGTCGTGAATATGACTTTTATTTCATCTCGTGAAGTGAAAAATTATTTTTTTTATACTTAGCAGTGAAATTAATGTATATCAAAAATGGATAAAAGTGATATTTTCACTGCAGAATTGATATTGATATTTTCACTAGTGATTGATATCAGCCGATATTTTCACTGTAGAGTTTGGATTACTTCTGACGTTTCCATTCACTTGGCGTCATTGAATGTGCCTCACTTCAGAAATTCAAATGCCTATAACTCCGTTATTTTACGAACGAAAACATAAAGTGTGGGTGTTCATTTTCTTAGTTAGAACGTTAGGAACAATGTGGTACCAAAATTATTTGTGTTTTCAAATTTTTTTGGTTTTTGCATTTTCACCGCCTGCTTTGTGAATAGGAAAATGCCCGTGTATTGTATAAAATAAAAAGAAAATTTACTTTTTATCGGTAAATACCAAATATATTTCATTTCGTGACTTGAAAACATCTAAATTTTCACTCGTGCTACGCACTCGTGAAAATTTGTAGTTTTCAACTCACTCGATGAAATATATTTGGTATTCACCTCAAAAAAAGTAAATATCCTCTATATATACTAATGTCCAATGAAAACGTACCACCTACAAAAGTGTAAAAAAATATGTTTTTGACTGAACATTTCAGTTTGTCTATTTGATATTTCAGTACTGTGATAACCTGTCCAAATCATGGCACGATCACAAATCTGTCTGATAAGTGATGCTCCGAGGATAAAGCAACCAAGACGTTAACCGTCAAAAAGAAAATCACAAAATCTGTATTCGAATGCGCCAGATGTGAAGAAATTTTCAATCACGCATCGACTCGCGCCTAGAAGATGCATAACGTCGACACATGAAGAATTCGACAGTCAGTGTGCTTCGAAAACGTCAACGTGGAACAAAGATTGAAAAAGAAACAGAAAAGAACGCGCGACGCTTGTGACGCTAATGCGTTATACACTGAACGCAAGCAGATGGCTGATGATTAGCAATCATGGCGGAAAAAAGCGTGGGCCCAAGCAGAAATCAACAAACAAATTCAGACAATTTATGTTCCCGCCTTTATTGTTAAGTTACACAAACATAATCTGAGAATAACGTATACTCAGTACATAAAGAAACGCAAAACATATATTTTCTGTCATAACTTGCTCAATTTTAAAGACACCCATTTCAAATTTACAGATAACATGTCTGCTACCAGCAGATTGAATTCCACAGTTTTGCGAACACAGAAACATTATGTTTTTCCGTGTCAATAAAGAGTACCTACAGTGGTGTTATGGCTAAAAACCCAAATAAGCCGTTTTAACGGCTAATTTGTTAACGGCTAATTGCAAAATTTCGCGGCGAAATTTCGCGGCGGAACACGGCGAAAAAAGTATACCTGTCATTACGCATAAAATTCAATTGACCTGCGTTTCGCGGTGTTTCGCTGCGAAAAAGACGACAGTCACATTTTTTTTTTGTTGTTTAAATATAATTTTAAATTGGATGTTTTTATTTCAGTTCTAGTTGTATCAATTTTTTGTTTGCGTCGCAATTTTGTATAATTATCGTTTTAGTCCCGACAGTCACAACAGTTTTATTGTTTAAATTTCATTTTAATTTGTATGCATCTATTACTTTTCAAGTCGTATAAATATTTTGGTTTCTTTTCAATTTGTATAATTATCGTATTTTATTCGTGTCTTAACTAGTTTGAAGTTTCTAAGAAGCTGATTATCGGCTTTGTGTTTTTTATGCTTCTTTTTCAGATTAATCAGACTTACTCGATAATATTAGATCCTGTTATCTAGCTTAATTAACAGAAAAAAGCTCATAGCGACATAAGCAATTTTCATGGTATGATTGCCCACAGATTTGTTTATTTGTATTGAGGCTGAACGTCCCAGTCACCAATTTTTAGTCATGTCTGGACGGAGCTACCGTTTCCTGGGTATTAAGTAGTACTGTGGGTAGTCAATGTGCCTTGCTCAAGGACACAACACAGTGTTGCCAGTGCGGATCGAACTCAGGACCTCTCGATTCGGAGTCTGATGCACTACAACTATGCCACCGCGATCCTACCCCACATATTAATACAAGTCTTTGGATTCAACTTGATGAAGCAATCGGCTTCAACTGTGTTTTGGACAATTAATCGCCTGTTGCTAATGACACTGCTCAAAGCATCAATGATTTTCGATTACGTCAAGTGGATTCCGTTTCGTTGAAATCAATTTAGTCTAAACGACATTCACTGGGACCATACGATATTTGGTCGAACACGAGCAATACAGCAACATACATTTACAAAATTGTGTCAAAACTGTGTGTTGTGTTCCTTCCAAAACCCACACGTACATGCATATCAAATGACAAAATCTCATTGTATACATGGCACAATACACTAGAAAAGGGAGGATACTGTGTTTAAAACAAAGTATTGACGTCAGTATATAAAGTTTGCAGTTTATCTTGGAACACATATATACAGTAAGGGTCGTGTACGCACCAGGGCAATATGAGCGCATGCCGCATTAGATTAATTAGAACAAAGTTGAGCGCAGAAGCCTAGTGGTGGATTAAAGGAATTGACCGGAATCAAAATGTCCTGTGTTCGATTCCTATATTCGTTGGGTTTCGTACTTGAGCAAAACCGGTATACATATATTACCCTGAAAGTGTTGTCACCATGGGACTGTTGACTGTTAAACTGATCTTTGCTAGTTGTACTTCTACAAGGCAAGTATAATGTATATAAATCGATATGATTGCGATTAGTCTTGTGCTGGCATTCATAGACGGTGATCAGAGTGGTAACAAGCAAGCCCAAACGTCAATATGCCTCTTTTTGTTTTGTCGTTTTACATGGTTGAGCTCAAATTAAGTTATCGTAGTTCACATCTTAAACGCTATAAAGTGAAGCAATTGAGGAAAATTTACAAAAAAGAAAGCAAGGAATCTAACTGTTTATTTAGCATTTATTTAGCATTAAGACAATGTTTGTGCTACAACACAAGGCACAAAGATAGATGGCCCCTGCCCATTGGGACCTTAAGAAATATATAGGCTGCTTGTGCCTCCAGGCAAAACTTATACGCTATTGACAGATCATCTGATTACTGGTTTACGGCCGCTCAATTATGTGCCTGCCTAGGAAAAATGGTTTCAAGTAAACCCATCCATACATATAAACAGTATTGGCTTAGAGGGATCGTTATATTTCAAACACTTGTTAGATATCATGACGTCCCATAAAATGGAGGCAGCGTCCCGACATGACCATTGCTGTTGATTACGACGTGAAGCATCTATTAAAAAAAAAAAAAAAAAAGTTAGATTCAACGAGCTTGCGCATTACGTTATAAATATTTTCGTCTTTCCGTGATTTTGCTATCGTACCACCTACGTAATACCAATGGAAAAGTCGCGTTATGCACGTTTTTCATTTCTATACATGCATAATCGTACATATTATTATGTGCACGTAAATAACGATCTATATATGGAACAGATGAATCATAGTGTGGTCATCAAATTAAAAATAAATAATTTTATGTTAACATTTACAGGAATTTCGCCGTGTTTCGCGGCGAAATAGGAAATTTTAACTTACCTGTTGTAAACGTTAAAAACGAATTTCGCCGCGAAACACCGCGAAATTTCACCGCGAAAATCGGATTTTCGCGGCGAAAAAATTAACCTATTAAACGTTTAAATTTTCCCTTGGCCGGTGAAATTTCGCGGTGGTTTCGCCGCGAAAAATCGCAAGTGATCAGCGCGAACTGTGCAAAAGTGGGTTTTTAGCCATAACACCACTGTATAAACAAAATGTCGCAAGAATTTTTGTGGCGATGAATATTTAATACCTCTCATGTTCACTTTTTTTTTCTTAAAACGATAATTCATTATTTTCTGATCGCTTTTCGTATATCAGAATTGAGTTTGTGAGTCACTCAGACTAACTTTGGCTGCTATAGTCAACAACATGAATCAGTGTCTAAAATGCTCAAAACGATGGTCAAAGTGGTACTCTTTAAAAAGTAGTCGGGCTTGTATGCAAATGATGTGAGTAAAACTTCTTTCAGAAGAACAATACTGTCTAAAACACAGCTGTATACTGTTCATAAAATGTTATGCACCTTACAGTTTGACAAAAATTGGCAAAATTTTAAGAACGTCTAAAAATTGAATTCGGGGGAGTAGCAAATAAATTGACGTCGTATAGTACAGTCTCATGCTGTCAAATTCTAAATCATTATTTTAACCTTGATTTTATCAACAAGAGAAACGTTTATCAACAAAGTTCTAATAAACGATCAGAAATTTTATCTGAGGGTAAGCACATTTATGTTACCTAACAATATTTAATCGAAAAAGGGACATTATTTACACGAAAGGAGATCAAAAAGTCGATTTTCGAAAGAGCTTGTTATTTCTCATAAAACGCATTTTTGAAAATCCCAGTAAAATTTTCTTTTTCATGAAATTAAATTAATTTTGTGTTTTTATGATTTGCTTGAACACAATGATCATGCTCAAAGCAAAATTTTATTTAATTATTCTCTCGATTGATTTCACAAGCATTCGCCATAAAACTACATGTATCCCCGCCTTCAAATCGCAACCAAACTCAATTGAGAAACTCTCAAATGGATGGCGAGTCATTAGAATAACTTATACGTATAATATATTTTCAAAATCTAAGTTATTCTAATGACTCGCCATCCATTTGTACTCAGTACAAAAAGCAGTTTTTATTTTTATTTTTTCGCGTAAGTATAATATATTTTCAAAATCTCAGTTATTTAAGAAAGAATTTTACTTTACGGTGAATTATCCTGATTAACGCGGGATGTTGGAGGGTAGATTGCGATGTATTAATTCACGACGGCGCAGCCGGAGTCAGTTAAATATTAGCGCATCTGCATTATTTCGATTCTAACACGACTAATAAATAAATGCTTACATTTCAACTCGTGTAACATTGAATGTTGTAGACACGAGTTAAGTGAGAGTTACAGTTATACGCAAGCACATGACGTAGATGCGCATGCGCATTACTGTAACTTGCTGTTCGGCCTTGTTACTCGAGATACTTTTTTGCGATCTCGCCACGGCGAGAGCGCATATACAATTGAACAGGGCTGGAATCTTGTTGTTAATCGACCACACTTCCGGTCGTACTGCAGCTTGGATTGGGTCACACTAAATAGCGCATGCCTGCTCACGTTGAACCGAGTTGTCAGTAGATTTGTACGCCGTGGATTTGTACGTGGTCATACAGTGAAATTAGTGCTGAGAGATCGCAAGCGTTTTGGAAACGCTTATACTTGTGTTACTCGGATAGTCTTGTCGAAAATCCTCATTTTTCCCATGAGAAAATAAATTTCCAGTCGTGTGAACTGAGCAAAAAAAGGAGACCGAACCTAAAGTTAACATCAATTAATACCGTCAGGTATGCATTGTCCCGGTATATTGTAAAGCTAATCAAACTTGGGAACCTGTCGAAATGTTTTGTTTTACGAATCAGTTATTATTATTGATATTGATATTGATATTATTATTATTATTATTATTATTATTATTATTTTTATTTTTATTAAGTTTTACGTGCCTTAAAAGCCAATTATTGCACTCAATAACAAATCAGTAGGTGGGGCGAAAATATGAGTACTCCAGGAAAAAGCACCTGACACCTGCAAGCAGAACTTGACTTGTCCCACATGTGACCCGTGCGGGGCTCGAACCATACAACCACGCGGCGCTCGTGGGGATCAAACCCGGGACCTCTCGCTCCAGAGTTTGACGCTCTACCGCTTCAGCTACCGCGCTCTAGCGGGGGCTGTGACTGTGGTATCTTTGTCCCTAGATCTTTGTCACAAGAAACGTTAAGCTTCGACACGCAATCATCTGGCACCTCAGCGGTAGACATCAGAGAGGGCATTTCAGGCCCTGATAATTTTGGGAAAGAAGCTACCCCCAATAGATACTGTTCCATATTATTTCCAAAATTGGACCTGCGTTTACTGATATAATTTTCCCAGTCTTCAAATCGGCAACCGACCAGTAACCACTGGTGACATTCCAAAGTGACAACCATCACTCCATTGGGGGCGTCATTACGAAAACTTGCCCATGCAATATACAGAGATTTTTTTCAGCTGTAAAAATTTGCTGCAGCTTCATTTAACCAGCGAAAAAACTATATATATGCGAAAAGTGCAATATGATGGACGCCGCGGACGAGGAACGTCCGAGTTCTCATCACTGCCGGTGATTAACGTGTGTTTATAGCATCCGTAATTGGGATAGATGATCCCACTCAACTAAAAGTTAAAAAACAACAAGCTAGAATTAAGAAATTAAAGTTTTATTCCATCAAAATTTGGTTGCTCCCCGGCCACACACACAACTTGCCCGGAGACTCACCAAATAATCAATCACCCGGCTGAATCTCGATTTTCCCAGTCTTTTTTACACATTTTCTGAAGGTTGACAATCAGGAGCTTACTTTTCTATATTCACCAATCTGAATTAAGGTTGTTTACATTCGTAATTCGATGTAAGCATAAAAAATAAACAAAAAATGCAACCGAAAGTCAACTGAAATGTTTGAGTAGTAAAATGGGGCGCACTGTGGCGATTAAACAAAATATATTTTACAGCGCCTGCAAGTGTTCGATTTGTTTTTATTTTCTGCAGTATTTTTAGCTTTCGCTTCAAAATAGAAGTAAACAAACAACATACCTTTTATCTAGTGCATATCCCGATGTCTCACCGACACATCGCCCGGTGCTTCACATTTTTTCCGATTAACCCCCGTTGTCTCACCGTTTTTCTAATACACCGTTTCCATAGGTTGAAAAATAGATAAATAAACAAAAAGAATGATCGCAGCTAAAAAAAAACAGATACATTGCGTCAGTGATTCCATTGACATTAGGCATGCGTGTCATCATAGTAAGTTATTGCTCCCCTTGGTGTTGCTAGTCGCGGCATTATGCTGGCCATACCATGGTGACAAAATTATAAATGAAACAATAAATAAACAATAATGATTAATATGACTACCTTCTCACTGCTTTATCAAGCTATGACGGGGCAGTGCTGCATGTTGTATGGAGTTCACATCCTTCCTGCGTGTGGAAACTGGGCTGAGCCTGATCGGTGAACAGCTGAGCAGGATCGACTTCGCTTTAAACACACAGAAACAACATGAAACAACAAATACTTACTTTAACCGAGTGTTTGTTTTCTATTTTCAGCCTCCAGCCTGCAAGCAATGGAAACATCTAGAAGGATATGAAATTCATTACTATTAGTTGTAGTATTTTTTGTTATTATTACTAATATAAACTTATTTTTATTTCAGTTTTATAATAAGAGAGAGAGAGAGAGAGAGAGAGAGAGAGAGAGAGAGAGAGAGAGAGAAAGCGGCTTTAGCAGCGGAAGTGTCAATGCCATTTTAACGAACTCGAACCCATGACCATCAATCCAGAAAGCATGCTCTAATCACCGAGAAGTATCAAAAGAAGGATCTAGAAGTATCAACAGGCACGATAACCTATAAATCATCAAAAGTTTTCATTCACAACACAAAACGCGTATTATACTTGAAACCTTAATTGAAAAGAAACATTTAAAATATTACCACCAACTATCAATGATTAAGATCCAGCTCTTTCCCTTGAGAAAACACCTGCTGTTCAATTCAATGAACAAACTGTTTTTAACTTAAAAAAAAAAAAAAAAAAAAAAAAAAGAAAAAGAAAAAAAAAAGACCACCTATAAATGTGCCATTCTTTTCAGGTAATCCTGCTTGAGCTAACAGCATCGCTGTTTTCCAGTGCACTCATTCTCGGCGGACATGAATGTTTATGTGCGACGTCACAATAAAAGCCACCTTACGCGCGTTATTTCGTTTACGGGGAATTATTGTTAATTTGTACACGGTGAAGTTTCCATTAGGTTCAATGGGAAAAACGATAACGTCGTGTTAGAATCCATTTTATTTTTTCGGCTCGTCTCGACGAGCCGAATATACGATAGGATTTTGGCTGGGAACCTACGAAAAATACCGAACACTCCGCATGACTACACAGGTTGGTTTCCGATCTACACTAATTAGTCATCCGGTAAGCCGAAAACATGTGATGTTTTAAACGTTAGCAGTGATTGGTTTAATGAAATCCAGCCAATCATCATTTTTCTTTTAAGCAAACTTCGGATGTAGACCATTTTGCGTATGCTGATATCGGGGCCGTAAGGGTCGACTAATTACCGAACAGGAAATCCAGGAAGCAGGTCTTCTCTGCCTTTTTACTTTTCGGTCTTACCAAGTCCACTCGGCCTTTTTTTTTCTTTTTTAATTCAATTTTATGTCCCTTTTAAGATAATTTCAGCTCATATAAGTGGGTGGTACGAAAACGGGAGGTCCACAAGAAAAACCATCTGGCAAACCGCAAGCAGAAGGTCTCGCACCGTGATCAAAGGGACCGCACTTTCACTGACACAATTCACACCAAGTAAACCATGTACACGACTTCCATACATTGGACCGTGCCTGTTCGCCTCCGAAACACCTCTTAATTTCTATAGCTATTTCATTGCAAGCAGTACTGTGGCTTATGCCTACTTAATGACTGATTAGTGTGGGTCGGAAATCAACATATTTTTTTATCTCACGTGTCCATTATGTTTATGCACACAGAGCCGTTCCTAGCCTATAAAAGTGAAACGGAATCTCTCTCTCTCTCTCTCTCTCTCTCTCTCTCTCTCTCTCTCTCACACACACACACACACACACACACACATTTACTTTACGACTAATTCTCATGAGATCAGTGTAAAGGTAATCTTGAGCTCATGCACATCAAAATAAGAAATTTGTTTTCTCAGAAACCACTAGCATACAAGTTTATTTGTTTAAAAAATGAATAGATTATCAAAACGGTGTGGTTATAATACAAAATGCTAAACGAGCCGCTTCTAGCTTTTTTAAAAGCTATCCTTGTATACTTTACAGTGAAAACCAATGTATATCAAAACTTGATAAAATTGGTATTTTCATTTATATGAAATCTCACTGATATCAAAAGTGGATAAAAACTGATATCAGCCTATATCTTCACTGTAGATTTTGGATTACTTCTGACTTTTCCATTTACTTGACGTCATTAAATGTGTCTCACTTCAGAAATTCAAACGCCTTTAACTCTGTTATTTATGAACGAAAACATAATGTGTGGTATTCATTTTCTTAGTTAGAACGTAAGGAACAATCTGGTACCAAAATTATTTGTTTTCAAAAATTTTTGGTTTTTGCATTTTCACCACCTGCCTTGAGAATTGGAAAATGTCTGTATAAAATAAAAAAGAAAATTTGCTTTTTTTTTTCGGTGAATACCAAATATATTTCATCGAGTGAATTGAAAACATAAAATTTTCACGCGTTTTCAACTCACTCGATGAAATATATTTGATATTCACCTCAAAAAAGCAAATATCCTCTATATATATCACTATATCACTAAAAGTGCAAGAACAAATCAAACTGAGCGCTTTCGGCTTTCGCCTTCTTCAGAGTCAATATGTATTTACAGGTAAAAAATGGAAAAAAGAAATGAAAATAGGTAAATAAATGAAATGAAACAAAAACAATGCAAAAATACCGGTTTCGTTATACACATCAGGCGGATTTCACATAGTAACACAGCAACGTTAGTAATGTAACGCGACGTTAGACGTCGCAATGTTCGTGACATCATCAAGTTTTGTTAAGTTTAGGGCTGAAAATATCCAAGAAATATTTTTCTTTCGACAACCTAGCTGAAACATCATTGACATGAAATGAAAAGAAAGAAAAAATAGAATATTTTGGATTAGTAGAACAGCAACGGTCAAAATGAGCAGAGACGTATAGTTGTCTTGTTGAAGGGTCTCGTGAACATTCCGTCTATAATTTGTCGCCCGTTTGTTCGATGTAAAATTCTTGACAACCATTGCAGATTAAAACATAAAGGACGTTTTGCGCTGTACAGTCCATGTTTTGTTTTGTTCCCTTCAACACTTAGTTCACATCGCCCGCATCTGGGCTCATTACATCGGATGATCTTTGCAGGAGTTTTTAGCTCACCTGAGCCGTTAGGCTCACAAGGTGAGCTTATAGGATGGCCATGATCCGGCGTCCGTCCGTCCGTCCGTCCGTCGTCCGTCCGTCGTCCGTCCGTCCGTCCGTCGTCCGTCGTCCACCATTTTCAAAGATCTTCTCCTCTGAAACCGCTTGGCCAATCAAAGTCAAATTTCGTATGAAGCATCTATAGGAAGGGGGAACCAATGTGTATATAAATAATCCAGGTCACATGACCAAGATGGCCGCCATGCCCATATATGGTAAAAACCCTTCAAAAATCTTCTTCTCCAGAACCGGTGGACCGATTTCAACGAAACTTGGCATGAAGCATTGATGGCTCAAGCACTACAATGTGTATATAAATCATGACCCTGTGATGACCTTGACCTATTTTACGGCAAGGTCAACATAGGTCGCCAATGCATTTGAATGGGGAAAACTTTTGAAATGTCATTTAAAGTGAAAGTCTTGCAGGAAATGGGCAGTAGGACTGAATATTAATGATTCTGAAAAAAAATGGACCCCAGGGGCTCATATGCCCCCACCCCGGGGCAATATACATGTATATCTCCATAATATTCAAACATCTTCTCCTCTGAAACCGCTTGGCCAATCAAAGCCAAATTTTATGTGAAGCATCTATAGGATGGGGTAATCAATGTATATATAAATAATCCAGGTCACATGACAAAGATGGCTGCCATGCCCATATATGGTAAAAACCCTTCAAAAATCTTCTTCTCCGGAACCGGTTGACCGATTTCAACGAAACTTGGCATAAAGTATTGATGACTCAAGTACTACAATGTGTATATAACTCATGACCCTGTGATGACCTTGACCTATTTTACGGCAAGGTCAACATAGGTCGCCAATGCATTTGAATGGGGAAAACTTTTGAAATGTCATTTAAAGTGAAAGTCTTGCAGGAAATGCACAGTAGGACTGAATATTAATGATTCTGAAAAAGATTGGTCCCCAGGAGCTCATATGCCCCCACCCTGTGGCAGTATACATGTTTATTTCCATAATATTCAAACATCTTCTCCTCTGAAACCACTTGGCCAATCAAAGCCAAATTTTATGTGAAGCATCTATAGGATGGGGTAACCAATGTATATATAAATAATCCAGGTCACGTGACCAAGATGGCTGCCATGCCCATATATGGTAAAAACCCTTTAAAAAGCTTCTCCTCCGGAACCGGTGCACTGATTTCCAATAAACTTAGCATGAAGCATTGATGGCTAAAGTACTACAATGTGTATATAAATCATGACCCTGTGGTGACCTTGACCTATTTGACGACAAGGTCAACATATGTTGCCAATGCATTTGAATGGGGAAAACTGTCAACATGTCATTTAAAGGGAATAAATAAAATAGAAATTGGCAAATGGACAGAATATTGATTATTCTGAAAACAAATGGCCCAAGGGCTTCATCTGCCCCTTCATTGGGGCTAAATATTCAAACATTTTTATTGGCATATGTAGCAGATCTCAGGTGAGCGTTTACAGGACCATTGGTCCTCTGGTTGATTCGTTAAATTCGGATTTTGTTAACATGCGCTTTGGATTCGGGAGTTGTGTCAGAGATCTGGCAATTATACTTTTTGTTTTAAAGGGGGGATCCGTAGTGGTAGCCTAAAACAGGAACGAATTTACATGTAATTCAATTAGCATGTAAATTGGTATAAAGCAATAACGCAATAGATATCTCCGAAGAGTGTAAAATCATATAGTTATTCTCGGATACCTACAGCTTATATAGTAATACACGAGGAACAATTTTGACAGCTAACATGACGTTTTGACAGTAAGACGAATAGCATTCCGGCTAGACGTTTACCGTCTAGCCATGTTATGCAAAACTTTATGTCATATTATATAATGTACAAACTACCCTGTCACAATTCCCTCGGCGAAAAAGACCAAGTCTTATATTTGAAAACAACAAATATACTGTAGACTTGAAAAGTTTTCACCATTCAAAGATAGGAACAATGATAAAATATTCATGCATAGAACTCGTCAAATTGAATATCCTGGTAATATCAATATAATATAATTTAAATTCAGTATGTTTCTTTAAGACATAAATATAAACTACATCATAACCAAATGTAATGTAAATACATATATACATGAAATGTATCAATCTTCATGACAACACGATGAGCTAAGTGTTGCCTTCTTAATGTCAACTGTCCAACTAGCAAAACCTTAAGGGGCACTCGGTATGCGCATTGATGGATTTAATAATGATGACATTCCATTATGTTCCATCACTAAAAACGCGCAAAATGTTTTCTTAATCATTCTCTTAATACGATAACCTGTTAGGCAGTTAAGCTTAAGTTTATATTTTATCAATAACGGCTTGTCCGTCAACGCGTTAGTAATTTCCAGATTATACCCATTAATGGTTAATTCAGGACGAAATATACCGTCTATGTCTATGCATTTGATCACGGGTGGTGAATTAATCTGCCAATATTCTGGGCATAATGGCAGATGCATTAAACAAATGTTAACACACTTCGTTCCGGAAGAAATTCGCAAATTCAGCGAAGTATGTGGCCTTCTTAACCAACGACATATCAGATATGCTAAACTTGTCCCAATGACTAAAATTAATACAATTTGACTGCTACTAATTGTTTGTTCACATTGATCTGTCATCGTATTTTCATTTGAGGGTATACTATCGAAATAGTGAAACTTTGGTATTGCATCAGAAACCACTTCTGATGCAACACCTGTTACACTTTTACCCAGAACTAGAGCCGCTGCTTTTCGCTTGGACTTACATAATAAATAGATATTTCCAAGGAACGATAGTACCGCTACAATTAAAGCAAGTATTGCTATAATTGAATCAGTGTTAGGCCAATATGGATACGCGCGAATTCTTCCGTTAATTAAAGGCTCAGACAGACTTTTAAATACGACTTCGTCGTTCTTGGCCGCCGTAATCATACGCTTTAAACTTAAATGTTAAGAGATTATCATATGGCAATTTTCATATCATACCCCGTATCAACCTGAGACTTCCGTATCAGCCCGAGACTCCCATATCAGCCTGAGGGCCGAAGGCCCGAGGGCTGATATGGGAGTCGAGGGCTGGTACGGAAGTCGAGGGTTGATACGGGGTATGATATGAAAATTGCCATATCATGATCTCTTTATCATATATTTTTATTGAAAGAAAAAAGTGTTTGATACAGTTCAATGCACAAAATGTTTCCCAACATAATTTCAAGTGGAAAAAAGAAAGAATGAAAAAAAAATTCTGGTCACAAATTTTATTCAATAACATTTAACCATTAATACAGAAAATTCAAATACAAAAATTTGATTTATAAATTGAGAACAATTTACAACGTACTATTAAATAGAACAGAGCGCTCCGAATGTGGGGGTCACGTGAGATGTGATATGAGGTTTGGGGTGTGATATGGGGGTGTGATATGAGTCCATATCTCCCTAGGGAGATATGGATTTTGACAAATTTTGAACTGATACAGCTTTCCAGATTTGGGGTGTGATATGGGGGTGTGATATGAGTCCATATCTCCCTAGGGAGATATGGATTTTGACAAATTTTGAACTGATACAGCTTTCGAGATATGGTGTCCCGATACGTGCATAGGACTTGCGCCTGTATCGCATATGTAAAAAGAACGTATTTTACAGTAAATATATGATAATGCTTGTTATCATTAGCTATAACTGATGCCATTGAGTGATTATAGATATTGAAATGTGGTATGATAACACTTATTGGCTGAGCAAAGGTGGTATCACCTTGAATTGAAGCATACTCGTCTTGCTTAAAGAATTCATGCAATAATGCGAGGTTGACTGGATAATATTTAGTTATATTCATATCATTGTTTTGGCAAGTCGCTAACTTTGCTGGTAAATACAAATTGTTGGTTGAAATACTACACATGCATGGTGTTTGTATTATACAAAATGAACATGCTTGATGCATAACCTGTCCGTTAGGACAACTTTGGTTCGTGATAGCAATAATTGTGATTCTGAAATTTTAACAATTGATGGCTGTAACCCATTTTCTAAAAATCTAAAATCACATAGAGAATGAATATCTTCCCCAAAAATAAAACAGATAGAATGCTAGTCTCACAATATTGGTTTCTTGAACCGTTTCATCTACGTACGTGTAGATACATACATTTTATAGGTGCGCAATTAGTTTATGCGCATTATAGCACTTGCAAGTTAAGATTTTAAACCTAATACTGCATAAAACATTTTCCCACGAGTGAGCAGATACATAAACTCATTACGAACATTCATAGCAACTATTCAGTTTATCGCTACGTATTAAAACTAAACAAATCGTACCGATTGTTAGCATAACCGCAAAGTTGAGTGCCGCGTACTACAGCATTCTGTAAAAGTTGGGAAGCATTTTTTCCCTCGAGAAATAACTGCTGCCGCCAACTTAGATAGTAACCCACGCAGTACAGCAAGATTGTGTTCAAAATCTTCGCATGTACCCGTGCAAAATAGACGAGTTAACTTTGATAAAGCGAATGGAACAAAAATACAATTCAGTACTGTGCAACTATCATGAACATCCATAAAGTTGACAAAGGATTCATAAACAAAGACACAAGCTATACAAAGTAGAAGCAGAGAATTAAGAGACCCCAAAAGCTTGTGGCCAGCCGAAAGCTAGCCACCACAAGTGAGAAGTAAAGGAAACGTAAAGATCGTGTAATTGTAGATGAAACAAAATAACCTTACAACACATCCTTGGTTTGCCCACAATAATTGCATTTCCGATGATAAATATTATCGATGTCCATTTTTTGCCTATGACACAAAGTTTTCCGTCCGTGCTGTCAGTTTATGACAGGCTTTGTACTGTCGCCTCCATGTGACAGGTCTCGTTGCTACCACTTCCATGTGGTAGGCTTCCATGTTCGTAATAAGTCTAGTATTGTCACCGTCTGCGTTGATATTCTCGTACTGGATTTTAAATTGCTTTCGTAATTGTGAATCGAAAATTTGGCAAATGACACTCCCATCCGTTGTGAAAACAGCTTGTCATCATTCTCCAATAGCACATTCCACTGTTGTATTTTTCCTTGTTTACAGTTCCAATAAACCCCAACACGACCGTTTCCAGAATATGTCCTTAAATTTTCCCGCAGAGAATTTGTCCTTGTGTTTACATAGTCCTCTGGAAATAGGCATCATAAATCCACTACGCCCAGATTTTCCACCAAAATTGTCAGAGATCTGGCAATTATACTTTTTGTTTTAAAGGGGGGATCCGTAGTGGTAGCCTAAAACAGGAACGAATTTACATGTAATTCAATAAAGCAATAACGCAATAGATATCTCCGAAGAGTGTAAAATCATATAGTTATTCTCGGATACCTACAGCTTATATAGTAATACACGAGGAACAATTTTGACAGCTAACATGACGTTTTGACAGTAAGACGAATAGCATTCCGGCTAGACGTTTACCGTCTAGCCATGTTATGCAAAACTTTATGTCATATTATATAATGTACAAACTACCCTGTCACAGTTGTCTTTTGCATTTAACAATTTTGGTTTCGCTTAATATTTTTGACATGGTTTCATCCGAATTTAGAATATCCATGTTGTTTTTGATAATACCAAATACCTTTTTTTTTTGGGGGGGGGGGTGGGGGGCAATAAAAGGGAGTATCTCTTCCGTTTCCTTATTGTTTACCTCTAGGAGTTTGGTTCTTGGGATTGACATTGCTTTCTTAATGACTTCGGTGGGATATTTTCTTTTTGTTGAGAAAGTTGAGAAAGTCAATATCATCTCGTAAGTAACTTTAAATATGTTCTAGAAAATGTTTGAGCAGTTTGTCTAGAAGAAGGCTTAAATGGCTAGTTTCACAATTTGGACCTGCAACAATGGGACAAAAAGTGAGGTCTTGGGGATCTTTTACTTCAATATATTCTACATTTTCATTTTCTCTGAATGCATTTTCTATTGTTTTGCTTTTATGAATTTTAGGTAAGCCAAAATATGTACTGATCTTGCAATCAAAATTAAGTAAAAAAAATAAAAAAAATCTAGTTCCTTATTTGTTAAATTCCCGTTTGTACTTATAAGATTTCTTTTACTTGCATTTCTTTGTTCCTGTGTTATGTTATGTTTAATGAGTTTGTTTTCTATTGGAATTTCACTACCCATTTCTTTAGTAATGGAGATGTATGTATCAAGTTTTTTGTTTCTACCTGTTTCAGGCGTAAATTAAGATTTCTGTCTGACCAGAGAGGTATCGGTATTATCATTACTCTCAAAATATTCCTTAAGTCTTAGTTTCCGACAGAAATCATTTATATCTTTTTCCGTTTCACTGAAATTACCTTTTTCATGTGTCGGTGTAAACTTGAGACCCATCAACAAGACAGTATGTTCGGAATTGTTTTAAAAAGTTTTCTGTTAGATTTTCTTTTGAGGATTGTATTTTTTTGTGAATGTTTTAGATGATGTTTCAGCCAGGTTCTCATCGTTTAAAATTGACAGTGCCAATTGTGGTCCGTCTGTAGAAAAGGAATCTCAGGTTTACAATTTGTTCACTTTCGTCTAGAATTGTTTGAAAAATTCTTTTGCCTTCGAAACTGCTGCTGCTTCCTTCTAGGTCTCCCTCTTTGGTCCGGCTGTTGATTATTTAGTGTTGAAATGCTGTTGATTCTCGTTCGTGTGTACGGGCCTTCTAACCGCATCAGCATAAGTTCCTCTCGGTCGGTAGAGTTGTGTTTGCCGCTGGTGATGTTGTCGATTTTGTTATTGTTGTTGCTGCTGCTGCTTTTGGTGTTGTGGTTGTTGGTAGTTTTGGAAATTTTGTCTCTTTGTTGCCTCTTTTAAAAAATTGAGACATGTCCACATATTCGCGAATAAAGTCTTCTTCGTATTTTTTCAATCATGTTGCAGTGTTTTACCATCGCTTATGGGAAATTTCTTCATACTTTTATATTTCTTTTCCATAATTCTGTAAGAAACTCCGACACTTTGTCCTGTGCATCCTGATCTAATGATTGTCTCCAGCTTTATTAATTGTTCATAGCATGAATCAATTCTTAAGTCTCACCATTTCAATTTCATTGTGAAAGTCTTGCATAACTGTCCTTTCTCGCAACTGTCTTTGTCTCTCAATTTCATTTCTTATTTCGGGCTTTTGAAGTTTTTTGGGAACGATCATTTGGGTGGTCCATTTTTCATGAACTTCATTTCTTGTTTTAGGCGTCTAATGATTCAGCGCTTGCGACTTGCTGCTGCGATTTGCATTTCATTTCTGTTTCTATTGATTTTATGGCGGTTCCGATGTTTTTCACAAGGTTCGTCATTGCTCAAGATCATCATTGCTCAAGTTCGTCATGTGCACTTTGACCCAATTACATCTCGTAAAAGAGCTGTTTGTCCATTTGATAAAAATCAAAGAATGCACTTACCCCTGTCGCCTCGAAAGCATCATCCGACACCGAAGTCAGTAAGTTCACAGTTTACGGTTCACGATTCACGATTCAAACTTTGATGCTTGCTTAGATATCGTTATAGGGCCGAAATCCGTGTGCAAACAGCTAAACCCATGTTCAAATCATTAAATTCGCGTGCTGTTTGAACATGAGTTTTGGCTATAATCCGTTGACGTCATTGGTCAGGGCGATGTGACATCATTGTATTCCGCAGAAACAAATGGGCCATGTTGAAGAAGCTCCGCGGTTTGAACGTTGTTAAATGTAAAAGTAGCAGTAAATTGTCCAGTTCCGGGTCACTTTTGTTTCGAAGTGGTTTCCAGATAATTGCTCAGAGCAAATTAGGTTTCGACCTTACCATAAGAAAGTATAATCCTTCTTCTAAATAATGAACTTCAGTTTGATTCATTGTGAATATTCTGTGTGCCACACGATGACTTTGAAGCAGACCACCAATTTATCCAGTTCCGAATCATTTATCCAGTTCCGAATCACTTGCGATAATTTTTAAACAAGAAACTCCCTGGCGCTATTGCGTTATGATTTCCATTTTGTAGCTTCATTAGTTCTATATAAAACAAGACTTACACACAGTTTATCATTTCAGATAGTAAAAGTGTCCAAAAACTGTGTACATGTATAGTACGTATAACTTACGTTCTGGATTTTGGCGTCAATCGAGAACAAATACGTGTTCTAAGTCGATAGTAGCGTCTGTACGCGTAACTGGTTCCAGATTTTTGCAGTTAAGTGCTTGTTATCATGGGCTGTGCATTGGTTATTTTCGTTTTTGTTTGTTTGTTTGTTTTGTTGTTGATGTTTTATGAGTTTAAATTTCACCTGTTTGATTAACATTGAATTTCAAACACAGCTTTAAGGTTGCACAATCAGGTATATCTAACAGGAGTATGCAACTAGACTAGAAATCCAGACAATGTGTTTGTTCGCGATGCAGATCGACTGCACAAAGACTCACCTGCGTAAGAAAACGACCATTTGATTTTTATCATGGTGGGGGGGGGGGGCTGTAAAATATTTTGAATAAAAAAAAAAAACAGGATCCAATTTTGGCCGAAAAATATCTAGGACAGGGTAAATTCTATTTGTATTTAAAGAACAACTCAGTTGCTGTTCCTCATTATTGTCAGCCTCCGTGGGGCCGGGGCCTTTAACGTTACAGGACTTTAAAAGTGATAAATCAAAATGCATAATGCACCAGTCATTGGTATCCCTGGCTCCCCTAGGGCCGGGGATAGCGGAGACACAGCGGGGCTAAAGTGCCGTGATTTAACCCCTGATGAGTCCCGGCAGTGCTGGGGTTTTATTTGCCCGCCATCACATTTATTCAAATTAGATAATAGCTGTATTTTAACATTTAATTAATTACGTGTATGTTCTTATTTAATTGACAAAGGTACCTGAACATTCACATACAGAACTACCAGCTGTTGTTCCATATTATTGTCAGCCTCCGGCGAGCCGGGGCTTTTAGTAGGGATTTTACCACAAATATGACCCTGCAGTGCCGGGCTTTTAAACCTGAAAAGTTAAACGCCAAGCTATTACTAGAGGGGCGGTGGATACAAATGACCGGTGCATAATGAGCATTCCAATGTGGTACTTCGTTATACATGTAATTCTATTTGTTTCGTGTTTTGGTGTCGTTTTTATGCCGTTTGTGCCGTTGTATTTGCGTAATCATTCATTTATTATTTGGTCTATTTTGATTTTTGAGTCAGTTTACGTCCCTTTCAAGATCATTTAGCTTATATGAGACGAGCTAGTCAGTAGGTGTGGTGAAAACGGGGGAAAACCGAGAAAAAAAATGGCACATCTTCAAGCAGAACTTGTCTCACATGTGCACAGTGTGTGGACTCGAGCCCACAACAAACAAACACGCGTTAATGATGAATCAGCGCTCTTTACCACTCGGCAACGGGGTGGGGGGGATTGACATTTATTTATTTAGTTAAGTTTTGGTAACTGAATAGCCACTTTTAGGCAGCTTACTGAATCTGTGAGTCCTGGTTTTTGATTCATCAGGATGTTTATCATGATTTATTTGTTTGTTCTTAATGATTCATTTACTAGTTAGAGATTCACCACGAGGACCGAAGAACTAACTAAATGTTATGAACCACTGCAGAAGCTGAGGGTGAGGTTACGGCCGTGTAAAATCGATTTAAACCCGCCAGTAACTTTGTGTTACTGATCGTTCCAAGTCGATACTTCTGTGGTGGTTCTTTTTGTTTTATGTCTTCGTGTTTAAAATATTTTTGTGCTGTTGGCGCCTTATGTATGTTTGCATATTTTTAATTAAGGTAACTGAGTGGCCACCTATTGGGAAAATAGCTGCTCATTCGGCTTACGAAATGTTTTCATGGTATAAGTACCTGATTGTTAGTTTGGTTTTTTCCCACCTTGGTTTTTGGAGTGGGAGTCTTTTTCTGATTGCGCCTTTTCCTGATCTTTGCCTACTTGTACTTTTTTAGGGAAACAGCTACTCACTTAGACTACTGTGCCACGAGAAGAAATCAAGATTATAGATAAAGAATTAAGAGAGAGAGAGAGAGAGAGAGAGAGAGAGAGAGAGAGAGAGAGAGAGAGAGATGCTGCTAGATTCCTTATATGAGGAGCATGTGTCTTACCAAAAAGCATAACTCGGCGCTCAACGTTTGGATCGAACCCAGTGCCTGTCCTTCTTGGCTTTGTTGTGTGGATAATATATTTTAAGCACTTTTTTTATTATTTTTGTATTATTTTTATTTGTTTATTTTTTTTCAGTTTAACGTTCCCTTCAAGATTATTTCAGCTCATATGAGACGCGCCAATCAGTACAGGTAGGTGGGGCAAAAAACGGGAGAACCCCCGAGAAACACAAGACCACCTGACACACTCGCAAACAGAACTTGGCTTGTCTCACATAGCCAGAGCGGGGTTCGAGCTGGGTTCGAACTCACAACAGACACAGCGGTGAGAATTTGGGCACAAGTCCCATAAAATGGGGACAAAGTCCTCACATGACCATAGCTGGGGACTAGAACGTTAAGCATCAATTTAAACAAACTGCATTTATTGTGGCGACACTAACGCACGCACGCACACATGCATGCACGCAAGCATACACACGCACACACACTCACATAAAAAATACTTATTGAGATTTAAACACTCCCTCCTCAGCTCCTTTAGGTTTAGCGCTTAGACGTGTACTGCGATATTTATAGATTTACAAGTACATGTACTATATATGCCGACACAATTGATTTTTACTGACCCGAAACTAGCTAAATTGGTAGATAAAATTAAACAGCTCCTACGCAACAGAAAATCAATAAATGAAGTTCAGTTTTCCTGGTGTGATATAATTAATGTTGGAACGCATGCTGGAACCAAAAATGTAAAAAAAGAGAATATTCTAGGTTCGTGCATTTTGCGGAAACATGCACCTTGCAGATAATTACACTAGTGCAATATACACTCTAATTCGACAGGTCATTTCGAAGAACAGATGTATTTTAGCATGCAGATAAGTTTTCAAAATCTGACTTCGTGCACAGAGGAAGAGAAAAAGATGGACTTCATGACCATACAAAATGTTTGTTTTTTAATCGAACAGCTGCTGTGTAGTTCGTGATGATACGACCACTTGATTCGGAACTGGATAAGATTCGAAACTGGATAATTTACTGTAGGCAACGATTTGGAAATGGCACAATCAGAAAAAAATTCTCACTTCAAAAACCGAGGTGGGAAAAACTAAATTAACAATCAGGTACTTTTACTAAGAAAACATATTGTAAGCCGAATGAGCAGCCATTTTCCCCAAAAGGTGGCCACTCAGCCACCCAAACTTAAAGGATCTCAGTTTTACTTTTATTGCTATTATTGCAGCTTGTGTTGTGTCGTGTGGCGGCCCTAAAATGTCTCCCCGTACCCACAGTGCAGATTATATTTTCCTTTTTGAGCTTTTGAGATCGGCAAAGGTATTCTGGGAAATCAGAAGAAATTCATTATCCGTTTATATTCATTTTCTAATCAACGTTTTATACATTAAGTCTTTTTGAATAATACTAGTTTTTTTTCTCAACAATATGGTACATAGTTTATCAAAATCGGATTCAAAGTAATAAAGTTATGTTGGTTTGAATATTCATCAGTTTTTGTTTAAGGAGGTGGCCATCTTGGATATTCATGAGGCTTTATGACGCCATAAAGCCCTAATTATATATGCATAATCAATATTTATGAAACACTATTAATATTTTTTATGTTAATGTTTGTTTGAATGCTTTCTTCTATCAATTCTAGCCATATTTCACCATAATTATAAGTTTTGAAATATGAATTTTATTCAAAGTTTAAGATTTTTCAGTTTACTAATTATATATTCAAAATGGCCGCCAAAAAGTCACTTCTTTCCATAATTTCAAATGTCAATATCTCACTTATTCCTTGACCGATTTAAACAAAATTTGTGGCAAAATGTTTGCTTTAACTAGTTCCTTAGTTTATTTATTATTTTTAATTCAGTTTTACTTCCCTTTAAAATTATTTCAGCTCATATGAGACGGGTGGGCGAAAACGGGACAACCCCGAGAAAAACCACCTGGCACACCCGCAAGCAGAACTTGGATTGTCTCACATGTGGCCAGATCGGGGCTCGAACCCGCACCAGACACAGCGGTGAGATGATCTAGTAATTGAGAAACAACGCTTTTAACCGCTCGGCCACGGGGGTCGCTTTTCCTTAGTATTGTTGCTGAATATTGCGTTCTTTAACTAAAATATGAAAACACACATAAGGTGCTAAGAGCACAAAAAATCAACACCAAGACATAAAACAATAAGAACCAACACTTGAGTTTCGTTTCGACAAGCTGGACCAACACGGAGCCACAGACATAGAACTTCTTACAGAAACTAAAAGTAATAATCTAACTGAAATAAATGAAAATAAATACTGCAAATGTCTTATGTAACTCATCTATCAATCGATGCCATTCCCCTCCCTGCAATTAATAATAAGGTAGCAAAATAAGAACAACAAATACGGTATGCTATGTAGAGAATATGGTACATGAAATAGCATACTTTTGTTGGTTATAAACATAAGCAATAGAGGCAGCTCATTTCATCTTGTGTGAAACTAAGACGAGTCGAGAAGACCACTATCAGGAAGCCAGGCATCAGAGGCACATATATCTAATGTGATCTCTTGAGGCCTTTGATCATCTCCCGATGTATATCAAGTCGCCTCAGACTCTCAACAATTTCAAAAGAACACCATAGAGGCATAAGCGCAAAATGCGCTAAAGTGGTGCAAAAGTATAATACAAAGTTAATTGAAAGTTCCAAGGTCCAGTAGTTTTAGTCATATGCCGTATGACAAATGCTTTTAAAAGATGACAGATAAACCAAACAGAAGAATGAAAATAACTATGTTGTTATTAGACATTTTCATCAAAAACACTGATTAATTCATTTAATTCATTTTTTGTATCAATGTCTAGTTGTCTACATCACACATCATAGAAAACTAACATACCTGAATGTTTTAATATAGATACTGCTTTCATTTAAGAAATGAATTTCATTTTTCTGGTGTTCATGGAGCTATGAACCGCAGTGGGTCGCGTGCAAAGTGAATGAACCCCGAAGGGGTTCATGTAAGCTTTGCTAGCGACCCACTGCGGTTCATAGCTCCATGAACAACAGAAAAGTTCAACTCATTGCTTATATTTTCATTCATTTCTCTCTATCGCTTGTTGAAAAATCACCAAGGCGGTCACATTTACAAGCAAACAAAGAATCTACACATAGTGGGTGTTCAAACAGCGGAACGGCGTCGACGTTTACAACGTCCAATCAGATTGGCGAGATTCATGTTTTTTTACGTCAAGTTTGGATTACGTCACGTCGCGTGACACAATGTTGTTCATGGAAATATGAACACAGATGGACATCTAATGGTTCATCTAAGGAGGTTTTAGAACAATGTAAATATTTCTCTATTCATGGGTAACTGGACAACTCGGCCCATAACAAACTCGGCCCATGACAAACTCGGCCCATAACAAACTCGCCCCATGACAAAATCAGCCCATATCAAACTCGGCCTCTACTTATAATACTGATACAATATGGATTTTATTGTATGATTAAAGGAATATACGAATATAATATATGTACCTAAGTATTGATAAAAACAAATTGCAAAGTCTACATACACTTCTCTAATTATTTATGTACTTATCCTTATACGAGTATACTTGACTTGTGTTACTTGACTTGTGTTGATATAAAATGTGGTATTCATTTTCATTTGAGAAACAATTGAGGATATTAAGTAAGAGCCATTTATTTATTTTAAAATGTGGGAAATTTGATTATCAGTGTTTTTGGAAAAATATTTTCGAGTACGACCAGTTGCAGATTGGTTTGAAAATCGCCTTTCCTAAACTTAAAAAGCTTTAATGGACTTCGGTGGACTTATCTTTTTATAAGACTAGAAAATTAAGTTTTCACCATGATTCTATTAGTACAGACATATTAAACAAAAAGAGTGGAAGAAGGTAAAAATAAAAAAAAAACGATAAAGCTTACTTTTGTGTTTTGTTATATTGAATTATTTTAACAATTTAAGGCATTCAAGTAAACCAATTAATATCTTTTAATAAATAGTATACATGCATACTAAATAGTGATAATTCTATTGGTTTGTTCAGTAATTGTTTGTTTAGTATAATTGACTGAGTTCTTCATACAAACAAATACTGTCATTGTCTAATTACTGACCAGGTGTGACAAAACATTGAAAATGATCATTTTGACTAGCTTTCTTTTACATAGAATACTCACTACCATTTCTTTCATTCTTTCTTTTTCTTCTTCTTTCTTTCAACTGAACCCACCATCGATAATAAACTCAGCAAAATGACAACTCTGCATTACTTGAAATTGTTTGTTAGTGCTGCAATTCTTAATACCAATCATAATTCATTGAGAATATGGATTGGAAAGCAACCTAGAGTTGCTAATATGCATCATCTTCAAAACACTAAAAATGATATTTTCTATCAAACCACTGTTTATAACTTCCTACAATACTCTGAAATGAGGTCACCATATCTATAGATAGGGGCCGAGTTTGTATGGACCGAGTTTGTACAGTCCTAAATTTGGTGGCCGAGTTTGTCATGGGCCGAGTTTGTCAAGGGCCGAGTTTGCCATGGGCCGAGTTTGATATGGGCCGAGATGTCCCGGAATCTATTCATGTACTAACACAGGGCTTCATTTGTGTGGTCATCATCAACATCTAGTAGTCGCCGCTAGAAATCTAATCTAACAAATGGAAAGTAACATCGCTTAATATTTACATTTTTCTAAAACCTCCTTAGATGAACCATTAGATGTTTATCTGTGTTCATATTTCCATTAACAACATCGTGTCACACGACGTCACATGACGTCAAACTTGACGTCAAAATACAATGCTTTTGTCAATCTGATTGGACGTTGTAAACGTCGTCGCCGTTCCGCTGTTTGAACACACACTGTGTGTAAATTATCTATTTGCTTGTAAATGTGACCACCATGATTATTTTTCAACAAGCGATTGAGAGAAATGAATATAAATATAAGCAATGAGTTTAATTTTTCTGGTGTTCATGGAGGGCTCGCTAGCAAATGAACCCCTTCGGGGTTCATTCACTTTGTACGCGACCCACTGCGGTTCATAGCTCCATGAACACCAGAAAAATGAAATTCATTTCTTAAATGTTCTTATTTTGCTACCTTATTATTAATTGAGAGGGGAATGGCATCGATTCATAGATGAGTTACATAAGACATAATTTGCAGTATTTATTTTCATTTATTTCAGTTAGATTAGTCTCTGTTACAAGTTCTATGTCTGTGGCCCCGTGTTGGTTCAGCTTGTCGAAACGAAACTCAAGTGTTGGTTCTTATTGTTTTATGTCTTGGTGTTGAATTTTTGTGCTCTTATGTGTTAATTTCATTGCTAAGTATATAGAGGATATTTGCTTTTTTGAGTTGAATTAGGGGATAACTGTATTCAAATTTTTCATTTGGGGCGGTATATCGTCGGATATACGGTCGGAAATTTTGTTTTACGGCGACGCGTCAGCGGAGCCGTAAAACATGATTTCCGACCGTATATCCGACGATATACCACCCCAAATGAAAAATTTGAATATTGTTATCCCCATTCTAAACTATAAACATCGAAAAAATGCATTGTTTTTTGCGAAACGTGAGCGTCACCAGCGACGAAAAACACGACGTTAACCAATCACAAGCGACGTTGCTCATGACGTTGGGTTTCCGACGGTATATCGCAGAATATACCGTCGCAAGGTTTTGACGTTATCCAATCAGACGTCGCGTTACATTCTCAGGTGCATTAGAATACCAAATATATTTCATCGAGTGAGTTGAAAATATCAGAATTTTCACGAATGCGCAGCACGAGTGAAAATTTTGATGTTTTCAACTCACGAGATGAAATATATTTGGTATTCAATTCAAAAAAGCAAATTTTCTTTTTATTTTATACAATACACGGGCATTTTCTATTCCTATTCACAAAGCAGGCGGTGAAAATGCGAAAACCAAAAATTTTTGAAAACACGAATAATTTTGGTACCACATTGTTCCTTACGTTCTAACTAAGAAAATGAATACCCACACTTTATGTTTTCGTTCATAAATAACGGAGTTATAGGCGTTTGAATTTGTGAAGTGAGACATATTTAATGACGTCAAGTAAATGGAAACGTGAGAAGTAATCCAAAAATTCTGACGTCATTACAGTGAAGATATAGGCTGATATCAGTCACTAGTGACTTTTGATATCAGTGAGATTTGATATCAGTGAAATTTCATATCAATGAAAATACCAATTTTATCAAGTTTTGATATACTTGGTTTTCACTGTAAAGTATAAAATAAAAAATAATTTTCTTATTTTATACTTAGCAGTGAAATTAATGTATATCAAAAATGGATAAAAGTGATATTTTCACTACCGTCTTGATATTGATATTTTCACTAGTGATTGATATCAGCCGATATTTTCACTGTAGAGTTTGGATTACTTCTGACGTTTCCATTCACTTGACGTCATTAAATGTGCCTCACTTCAGAAATTCAAATTCCTATAACTCTGTTATTTATAAACGAAAAAATAAAGTCTGGGTATTCATTTTCTTTGTTAGAACATTAGGAACAAAATATTTTCTTTTCTAAATTTTCATGTTTTCAACTCACTCGATGAAATATATTTGGTATTCACCTCATAAAGTAAATATCCTCTATATGATTCAAGGTTCAACGGTTCACGATTCGACGTTCACAGTTTACGTTTCAAAATTTCAAACTTTTATTCTAGCTGAAGTTTAACGGTTCTGACAATAAACCAATATAGCTTGAACCGTGAGCCGTTGACTTTTGCCGTAAGTGCAACAACATACGTAGATAAATTTTAGCATTTTGCGATAAATTGGAACTAGATAAATTAAAACAATTTCATATTTTGTAAGTATCGCAAACACACCACGCGCGCGAGTTTTCGGTCGTGTCTTGTTTCATACATGTCTCGATAAAATGTAAAATAGGCATGCGAATCGCACCAATCTTATAGTTTGACCATCATGATATGGCTGAATGTTTGGTAAATATTTTGGTTATCGATGTGTATTTATAAATTTAATGACGTATACGGAATCCTATGGGAGTATTCAGACAAGTATTGATCGGTTTATCGGAATTCGTGAAGCGTGGTATTGAACATTACAACGTCTGCATTAGAATATGGTGTCATTGCACCATAGACCGCAGTACGTAGGATCCGACCATCGCGGGTTCAAATCCCTTTAGATATTTTTCTGAGAGTATTTTCATTTTTTTTTTTTTTTTTTTTTTTTTTTTTTTTTTTTTTTTTTTTCACGTCATTCCCTAATCATCACTCAATCTTTCATGCAGTTCGTGTTTTACATGATAATCTAGATTTTTTTCGCAATTCACATGAGAATGTAAAATCAGTCGAGGTTTGGCTCGACGACAGATACGCTGACGGCGGGTGACGATTGTTCTGTTGACGCGACATTGAGCGACATCCGCAGACTATTTCCGCAGACGAAGGTGTGACCGATTGTCAGTGAAACTATGCGACAATGCGGTGCAAATAAGCATTACTATGGATACCTACTTTAGAAAGTTATACATGTACTTAGAAATTCAAATATACTTTGTTAAGTCCCATAAAAATATCATAAAGCATTGATATGATCTGCAAAGAGAATACATTAAATAAAATATCAGAAAATATAACACCATAAAAGACAAGAAAAAAATGAAGATAAAGAAGAGCACTCTATATAAAATAATAAAAATGTCTTTGATGGGATTCGAACCCGGGTTGTCAAAAATACTTTCTCTTTCTAGTGAACAAAACTGCTCCTCTACTTACCGAGCCATTTCCTTTCTCTGATATTATTAAGAACAACATGTCAATACATTACCGTAAATAATCGGTGAATTGTTTGGAAAACACCTATGATAAACGGCGATCTATATGTTGACAAACACTATAACCAAAACACCGCAAATTTTTCGTGGTCAAGCTATAGTCCAGTAAAAATAAGTATGAGTCATGCGTTTTTGAAATATAAATTGTGCGCTTAATAGTGCAGTTAACTTAAAAAACGATACTGCATAAATTTATGCGATTAATAAACGTCCGCGATATTTGAAAACGCCAACAAAAAGACCCAAAAACTAAATGGAGATAAAAATGGAAACATTCAAAAAATAAATCAGTTGTGTAAAAATATTCCCGTTGTGATTCTTGCGATAAAACAGCATAACAAAGATGGAAAAATAAACACAAATAATGTGTGACACTGGTGACATAAATGCGCTGACCGCATGCAGACGGCTGACGATGAGGCGATTTGTATAGTAATTTAGAGTGTAAATTTGTTTCGAGTTTTGGATGCTGAATGAAAATTTCCGTAGGCCGAAACACAAATAAGTAAAAATTATTTACTTCTTATTTTCTAAAACCTCCTTAAGCCCCGGTCACATGGCCAGGATTTGCGTATACGCAAATTTTGCATATATGCAAATTTTGCTCACGTAAGTAAAAGTAAATTTTGCTTTGCGGTCACATGAGCTTTTGAGGTCTTGTCATTTCAGTTAAAATTGTCAGATTTTTATATCGTATAAAATTTATATCAGTAAAAGTAGTTAAAATGAATGGACTGTTCAGGTTTAGGAGACATAGAATGATGCCATACTGCCTTGGATTAGGGTTTGCTATGGGGTTAGGACATGAAAAGCAGAAATGGCGAAAAAAAAAAAAAAAAAAAAAAAGATCTAGTGATTGGTATGACAGGATAGTGCTACAGACATTTACAGACGAGCAATGGGTGGAAAACTTCAGCATCACTAGGCAAACCTTCAATAAGGTGTGCAGGGTTCTTGAACCTGATCTTTCTCCAATGGAAAATACTGTACGGGATGCATTAGATGTGCAAAAACAAGCAGCACTCATGATCTATTGGCTCGCCACTCCAACTGAGTACAGAACATTTGGGAATTTATTTGGTGTGGCAAAATCCACTGCTCTCAGTTAAGAGATTCCTTTAACCCCTAGGCCTTCAATAGCTTTCTACTGAACGTTTTAAGGTGGTAGTGTTATTTTAATTAGGTCAGATATGTTGTATTGTTTTATTCAGTCATTTTGGGAATAATTGCAGTTTGAATTAACGCCTTTTTAGCATTTATATGGCAGAAATTAATAACTGCTCACATATGCAAATTTTGCTTTCCGGTCACATGGACAGATTTGCATGTATGCAAATTTTGCTCACGTAAGTAAAAGTAAATTTTGAGATTTGCACTTGCTCTAGACCAAGTGCAAATTTTGCGTATATGCAAATTTTGCATATACGCAAAAGTGGAAAAATTGCGGTCACATGGACAGATTTGCTTACGTGAGTAAAATTTGCGTATACGCAAAATTTGCATACGTGAGTAAATCTGTCCATGTGACCAGGGCTTAAGATGAACCATTAGATGTTCATCTTCTGTGTTCATACTTCCATGAACAACATTGTGTCACGCGACGTGACGTAATCCAAACTTGACATGAATCTCGCCAACGTTGTAAACGTCGACGCCGTTCCGCTGTTTGAACACACACTGTGTGTAGATTCTCTGTTTGCTGGTAAATGTAACCTAACCGCCTTGGTGATTTTTCAACAAGCGATAGAGAAATGAATGTAAATATAAGCAATGAGTTTAATTTTTCTGTTGTTCATGGAGCTATGAACCGCAGTGGGTCGCTAGCAAAGCTTACATGAACCCCTTCGGTGTTCATTCACTTTGCATGCGACCCACTGCGGTTCATAGCTCCATGAACACCAGAAAAATGAAATTCATTTCTTAATTGAATGACAATGTCAACGACGTTACGAAATCAAAGATGACTTGCGCCGGGTGACCTTTTGTTATCATTTATAACAGATCGTTATTTTTCCTGTTATTTTGCCAGGATTCTGATTTATGTCAAGTTATTTTTTAAGCATTTAATTGATCTGTATAGATAACAAAAGTCCGCGTTATTTTGGATCATCCCCCTTAGTTTGGACTTCAAGTAGAATTCCTGATCATTTTCGGGTTTCCAGACACAAAGATTTCTCTAAGTTGTAAACATCTTTGAAATCTAACTGTCGTTTTGTCAAACTTGTTATTTCTATATTAAAAGCTCGATCAGTGTTTCCGATTGAAATGGATCATAAATCGAGAAATCGATAATATTTCTGGTCATGAAAATATTTCTACCGCTATTCTTCCTCTTCCGATGTTTCAATATCATTGTGTTGTTAATGTCCATCTACTGGCAACCTGCATGTGCGAGTAACAGTGTAATAATATGGCCGTCTTTACGTGGCCGTTGGTCTTGTAGCGAATTCTCCGTTGAACATTGGAAGCATCCAATATTTAACACCTCCTCTGTCGCTTCAGCCTAGTGACTAAATATAGAGAAAAATGATTATTGGACAAGAGCACGACGGCAATTTGGAAGCTATAAAAGTTGCAACTCAAACTTATAAGTCTGGAAAAGTTTTATGGAAAAGGAAGAAATAGTGACAATACCTGGTCGGTGAGCGACGGGCAGCAAGTACTCATTTGGGTGTGTGCGAAGGCCAAGACTTTGAATGAAGAAAGGTTAGTCTCTATTTTATATACTACTCAAAGTTCGATATTGACTATATTTTCAATATTATCACGGTGGCATAACTCTTTCAGGAATGACATGTCTTATTTGGGAATTGCGAATGGAAGCATGGAGGTGATTCTTTTTTTGTGCGCTTGTCTGTGCTTTAAAGGTAAACTATTGTTTAAACCAATAACTGTTTGAAAGCAATAACATTCTGCTGTCGCATTTGCTATTTTGCTATTTTCTCTTTACCTTTTTATGCGCAAAATGGTCTAATTCATGTTCTGTTGGCGTTTAAAATGAATATCTTTGACATTCTATTTTGTACTGAAAATCAAAAACTCAATTGCATAGACACCTGTCAAAAACTCTTACATGTGGAATAATACTCATAAGACATGAAATAAAGAAGAAAAGATGATTACCTTTTGTTGGATCATCTATTCCAATATCATAAGCTACCAGTTCCATGACCTTAACGTATTGTAATTAGTTTAGTCTTGTCCACGTATCACACTTCATAAATGTCAAAGTTAAAAGGGAATATGAATGTAAGAACTTCAGATGCGGTACATGACCGTACATGTATGTACGATAGCGGTTGTTTATAAATTCATTCGTTACTGCAGGTTCTTCAACAATGCCTTTTGTTTTAATTAGCGAATCTGCGAAGACTTTCAACATTTTTCAAGGATAGTGCGTTTAGTAGTACTCGTTTCCTGAGTAGGAAAGAATCTACATAATGTGTGACCCTGAGAATGATTCGGTAACAGTGAACACAAGAAGTTATTGTATTAGACAGGTGGTTTTATGGGTGCATATTTGGAAGTGTTGGCAATATCAGAATTATTATCATATGATAAGTTAAATTTCGACTTTGTGTCTTCATTTGGCAGTAGAAAAGTGTGTTTAAAATGGGGCAAAAATTCATTATTGGTTCTGGGTGCTGTGTTTAGTTGGATTGTGACAGGAGACGCACAGTACATTGAACGGTCAACTATGTAACAAAACCACCAGCAACAGCACTGGTTAGAAGGGTCACACTGAAGTTCAGAGAGTTCTGAGAATGGTAATGTGACTGCATATGCCTTTACGATAATGTCCGTGACCTGAATCACTTTTCAGTATAAAAGATATGAGAGGGAGACGAGACCATGTAACTGTTACGTAATTTTCCATCTATTTGACAATAATATTCTTACAATAGAGTGTAAGGAGTTGTGACCTCGACTAATATGTTTTATATTTACTGACTTTCCTTGGCACTATCAAATGTTCCACATTACATCCTAAACTTATCAGCAGTGGAGTGACTTGTTTTTGAAACGCATTCTATATAACTTCATCACATGCCAAGCTACATAATGCATGAACAATACCGATCTAAAGACAGTTTTTTTTTTTCAACGAACGGCATGTACATAGACTATGCTTTCTCACCCATCAGAGAGGCATATCCGTTTGTGTGCCTGTCTGAGATATTTCTGTCTCAGTACTAAATAAAATATAAGTTTTATCCTTTGGAAGCACTGAAAACGTTCAAAGGGAGATATTATAGGCCATAAACCGGCGACAATAGCCAGAAAATTATACTGCAATTTCAAAAATTTACACGAGGTAAGTCTAAATCAAGTGATGGGTGATGGGTGAGAAAAATAACCAATGAATAATCGTTTTCAGATTATTCGAGTCTCATGCTCGGCAGAGCCTCGGATGAGACTTGAATAATCTGAAAACTTGCATGAGATTTCCTTGTCTCGGCCTTAACCCCATCATAGATTCCCACGGAATTTTATTTTATTTTTTTTTTATTTTATTTTATTTTATTTTATTTTTTTTTTTTTTTATTATTTATTTTTTTTTTTTTGATTCAGTTTTACGTCCCTTTCAAGCTTTTTCACTCATATCGAGACGAATCAATCGGTAGGTGGGGCGAACGGAATTTTATGACCTTTCCATGATAATTCCATGATCGGTGTTAAATTTCCAGGATTGTCATTTTTTTTTTCTTTCTTTTTTTTCTTTCGAGGAAAAAAATGAGCTAATATTGAAATATTGAGTGTTTGCACATCTGTAAGTCAATGTGGATTCAGAAAAGACAGAGGGACAATAGACATGATATTCACAGCAAGACAGCTTCAGGAGAAATGCCAAGAACATAATGTAGATCTATACATGACGTTTGTTGACCTCACCAAAGCTTTTGACACTGTTAGTCGTGATGGACTCTGGAAAATCATGGCCAAGTTTGGCTGTCCACCCAGATTCATAGCAATGGTGCGGCAGTTTCATGATGGCATGCAGGCACGTGTGCAAAATGATGGAGAGTTCTCTGAACCATTTGAAGTAACAAATGGGGTCAAACAAGGCTGTGTTCTGGCACCAACACTGTTCAGCATGATGTTTTCTGCCATGCTTATGGATGCTTTTCAGGACAGTGACACTGGTTTTCCAATCAGGTACCGTTTTTATGGCAACATATTCAACCTCAGAAGGTTGCAAGCCAAAACTAGACTGATGTGCTAGATGAGCTCCTCTATGCAGATGATATGGATAAGAATGCCAGCACAGAGGCAAAAATGCAAAGAGCCATGGATCAAGTCTCACAGTCATGTGATAACTATGATCTCACAATCAGCACAAAAAAGACAGAGGTTGTACACCAACCAGCGCCCGGAAAGCCATATAATGAACCAACCATCACTGTGAATGGGCAAAAACTGAAAGTTGTTGACAAGTTCACCTACCTGGGAAGCACTCTCTCCAGAGCAGTGCATATTGATGATGAGATCACTGCCAGAATTGCAAAGGCTAGTGTGGCATTCGGACGACTCCGTGCAAATGTCTGGGAGCGAAATGGAATCAAGCTTGACACCAAGCTGAAAGTCTACAAGGCTGTGGTACTGCCAACCCTCTTGTATGCATGTGAGACCTGGACAGTATACCAACGCCATGCAAAGAGACTTAACCATTTCCACTTAAGCTGTTTGAGAAAGTTGTTAAAAATCAAGTGGCAGGACAAGATTCCAGACACAAAGGTCCTGACGAAAGCAGGGATGCAAAGCATGCATACAGTCTTAAAGCTAGCACAGCTAAGATGGACTGGCCATGTTATAAGAATGCCTGATGCGCGACTTCCAAAGAAAGTTTTCTATGGAGAACTACAGGAGGGAAAGCGCTCTCAAGGTGGCCAGAAGAAACGCTACAAAGACACCCTCAAAGCCTCTCTGAAGGATTTCAAAATACCAATGGGTCCTGGGAACAGACTGCACAGGAGCGATCAAAGTGGCGAGGTCTCATCAACAAAGGAGCAGCTCTTTATGAAAAGAAGAGAATCTGTGAAGCTGAAAGAAAGCGAAGAGAGCGCAAAGCCAAAACAAATGTGCCACCATCAGACTCTATGACATTGACTTGCTCTACTTGCAACCGACAGTTTAGAGCCAGAATTGGCCTAGTCAGCCATCAAAGAACTCACCAACACACATCAGCACTATTCAAGAAATAATAATGGTCTTTCTCATTAGTGAGAGACGAACTATCAAGCAACAGCAACTCGTTTATCCATACAGCAACCTCTTTTACATGCCAAGTGTTTGAGCAATTTGGCACCATTTTGGTCTGCAGTTGGCAGAGATTGTTATGTTGGAAATTGATGCTCAGTTTTGCTGACAATTTGGTTTTCTGGATGCAGAATATGCACATACTTGCGTCAGATGCTTCCGATGTTTCAACAACTGGACCTATAGCAGATCTATGCGTTTTGTAGATAAGGACTGCACAGAAAGGACCTCTGACGGTGGTAATGGCAGCCATAATTTATAGCTGCCTCAGATTTTGATAAAAATAAATGTTGGTCAAATGTTTCTGTTTTTGTATACATGTTTGCTGGTAGTCCATACTTTATGATATTGAATTGAGGTTCTTTTTTCTAAAGAAGTACTGCTTTATTGTTGGGTTAAAATGGACATATTTTGTATTAAACATATAGAAAAATAGAAAATTATTTATTTAACATTGTTCCCCCCCCCGAGTCCCAAGAAATCCCTTTGCATATGAATGTATTGTCATATTATACATAATATATGTGAATGGCGTTCTGGGACTCGGGGGGAACAGTATCCTACAGCCCAAAATGTTATCTCAGTACTAGAGCCCAAGTATGTGAAAGTGTTTTTAACTTAAAATTAAAAAGAAAACAAAACAGCAGTTAAGTTGTATGTCATATGTAAAGTACAAAAAATGGATATACACATTTGTTTCCAAAATTAACCCCAATCTGTTTGATTTATAACCACTTTTTATGTTCCATTCCCCAGAAAATGAGGGTACTGTACATTTTGTGGAACAAACTTTTGTAATCATTCTATACTTATATTGTCCACTTGTTTACACGGCCAATAACCTCTTGCACCACAAACAGTAACATTGTTGGACTGTTCTCCTATTTTTTTTAACATGTATTAACTTCCAAATCAACAACTTTTCAGTCAGGTCGGTACGATGCCACCACTGTCTAGGTATTAGCCAGTACCATGGGAACGTAAAATGTCTTTGTCATTGGTACAATACAGCGACGTTAAGTTTCAAATCACCAACTTTAAGGATATTTACTCAATTTTCCATTCATTCTCAAAAAACTACATTTGCTTATTATATCACGTTAGGCATCAAAACAAGAATCTTTCAGTTCTTTAATGAAAGTGAATCTAAATAGAGGCCCTGAGGGGAGCCGTGCTGTGCCTGAGACACACTATACCCCCCCCCCCTTGAGTACTTGGTACAAGAAGTAATACGTGGCTCAATCCCAAAATGATTGAAAAACTGTTCCTATTAAAGGATGCTCGGCCATAATCGAATCGAATCAAAAATAACTTTTATGATTATAATTTATAATCACTTCGACACAACCATTATACTGAAACGAGACAAATGTAAGACAAGCCAAGTTCTGTTTGCGGATGTGCCTTGAGTTTTTTTCTCTGGGTTCTCATGTTTTCGTCCACCTACTGGTTGGTCAAACTCATACGAGCTGAAATAATCTTGAAAGGGACTTTAAAGCGAATCATAAAAATAAATACATTGAAGGCCGTGTTGTAACAGGTTTATACAGGTAAATTCATGCAAGGTTGCTCAGTGTGACCAAGTTTTGTCACAATGGGCCGTGTCTGGAGAAAATGTTTTTGGTTAAGATCGAACTCTAATCAAGCTGTGCAAGACATAGAAGATGGATTGAAGTTTTGTTCATTAATGACACAATTCTGAGTAGCTGGCTGGTCATCGCTGATGTGGGTATAAGGTTTTTTTTTTATATAACAGATAGCAGATTTTCATATGAGTTAACAGTGCGTTGTATAATGTTTGGTAGTACTTAGACAATAATATTATACAGGTAACTGCTAAAGGTTTGTACCCAAAATGTGGACGTCGTAATATTTCAATTTTATTTCAATGGCATTATGCATGTTTATTGCACTTTACACAGTGTTGCATGCACAAAATATGATACAATAGTGGAATTAAAGGACTACAAGCAAGGAAAAGCGAAAAATTAAATTTTTCTCACATATGAAATTTTGACCCCCACCCCCGCTAAAATCGCCTTTTTTACACTATTTGGAGGAAATAGTCAAAACTTTTAATAGTTATAGGTTCAGAATACATTGGGCTTTTGCCCTAATCATAAAATACCACCACCAGAGCCTTTGAGACATTGTTATGGTATTTTGAAAACGAGGCATAGAATGTCACAGAATGTCACAGATTCTTTAATTCGGCCATAGTATACAAGGCAAAACAGTTGTTTAACCATGTTATCGTTGAAACAGTCTTCAGTTTCTAACCAACGTTAGAAATATATTTGGCCACATTTGTATTGACTGCCATCTAAGTAAGTAAGTACTTTATTTAGAGAGGGTAACACGGTTGGCTAAGCCAGTCTTCCCCGAGGCCCTCGAAACATATATACACACAATCATGTGAATATACAATCCACAATAAACAACATAATATACAAGCATGTGAAATATTGTCATGAGAAAATCCGTTCTATAATTGTACAGACTGGTCCGCTGGAGCGAGCCTTAAGGCAATGCCCTTTGAAGAAAAGCAGCAAACATAGATAATCTTGCGCTAGTTCAGAAGCAGCTTCTCAGTATTAATTCTGAAAAACGGACATTCACATGCCGAAACTTAATTAAACTTATATCTACGTACATATAATCCATCTATTATATCATATAGTCTTTGACATTAAACAAAGTTATTAATCAAAAAAAAAAATAAATAAAAAGTCAGCTAATGAAAATCGTAATGGCGAATGGTGGTTATCTATTGAGATGTGTTGTCACTAAGCAATGTTTTGTGAACGATTTAATAGAATCGGAATTCTTTATCCATAACGGAACACTATTCCATACTAGAGCACCAGAATATGAAAGGCTGTTTTTAAATAAATTTATTTTTGGCTTAGGTATGATAAAATTTCTTTTAGATGTTGATCTTAAATTTAATTGTGAATTATTTGGATTACTTCCGCTATCTCTCATTTGGACCAGTTGGCTTAAGTAAATTGGTGCAGAATTGGTAGCTATTTTATACATGGTTTTTGCCTTATGAATAAAGATTGTTTCTTCAAAAGATAAAACATGCAAATAATTACGCGCATCTTCAAGTGTTGTGTAATCTTTCCCAAGAATAAGCTTGCATGCTCTCCTATGAAATTTTTCAATTTTGTATGTGTTAAAATTGCTAGAATTGTCCCATACTATGCAGCAATATTCAAGATGTGGCTTAATGTAAGCATTGTAATATAAAAGTCTATATTGTTCTGTGAGATAAGATCTTATTTGAGATAATAACCAAGGATAGGATGACATCTTTTTCGAAACATATTGAAAATGATTGTTTCAGACAAAATTGTGATCCACATGAACACCTAGAATTTTCTCATTACTTGAATTTTTTAACTCTGAATTATTAAATGTGATGTTCAAGTCACAATCAATCAATGAATTTCTTTTTTTTAGCATTAATTTTGTTTTATCGGTATTGATAATCATTCCATCTTCTAGGCACCAAGTTCGAACAACGTTCAATGCGTTTTGAAGATTAGATTCAAGGACAGCCTTGCTAGAAGCAATATAATATAAAGTTGTATCATCTGCATATAAGTCAACTGAAACTGATGAGTTTTTCAAAGACAGTGGTAAATCATTGATAAAAAGGAGAAATAATGGAGGGCCCAAAATGGAGCCCTGCGGAACACCACACACAACATCACCACTACTACTAGAACTAGAATTATTAATAACTACTTGTTGGGTTCTGTTGTCAAGATATGATTAGACAAACTAGATTCACCAAATTTATAAATGTGCAACTTGCGTAGAAGTCAATCAATCATACATGTAGCACACCCTCATTTATTGCTTTTAACCACGTATCTGTCATAAAAATGAGAGCAGATTCTGTTGAATGATTTGGTTTTTATGAAGAAGTGTATGCTCATCTAAATAAAACGTTAGTTTTAGTGTATGCTCATCTAAATAAAACGTTAGTTTTTTCTCTATCCATTTTTCAATTATCTTTGAAAGGGTTGGCAGAATTGAAATAGGCCTGTAATTGTTAACATTATCTTTTTCTCCATTTTTAAAGATTGGGTTTACTTTTTCATTTTTCCAGGCGCATGGAAAAATCCCAGACTCTATGCTTTTGTTGATTATATATGTTATTGAAGGTGTTAAGACATTGTTAAGACATTTTAATAGTTTTGGCCCAATGGAATCTAAACCAGTTGCTTTTTTGACATCCAAATTACACAAGTAAGTATTCACGAACGAACAGTTGATCAAAGGAATAGAAAAGTTAGTATCATTATTAACTTTCGAGTCAACAAAATCTTGAAGAACTCGGAATCTTGAATCGGCTCTCTAAGCTTGGAGGGAATATTTACAAAGTAATCATTAGCTATATCGAGATCGTTTGATATAATATCATCATTCATCTTATTAAATTTCAAAATTGTTCACTTTAGAAGATCCCTTTTTTCCTATGCCAAATTGCTTAAATAATTTCCAGATGGAACGTGGATCGTCTTTACCCTCCTCTAATTTTGTTTGGTATGCATCTTTTTTGCTGAAACTCTGTTTCTTAAATATCTATACTCATCCATTTTCCCATTGACTTTACATTTATCCCTTTCTTTAATACAATCTAAAATTTCTGGTGTAAGTCAATCTGGTTGATATTTTCTTTTAATTCGATGAGATTTTAGTGGGGCATGTTTGTTTACTACCTCCAAAAACAGGTTATTCCAAACATCAACAGCTTCATTGATATCATCAAAATATTCAATTATTTCCCATGGTACTTCACACAAATCATGTATGAACTTATTTTCGTCAAAGTTTTTAAATGATCGGTATGTTATAGCTTGATGAGTATTAGATTTAACACAGTTGTTTAGTTTACGGTATAAATATCGCATAGTGATCACTAACAGCAATTTTACTAACATGTACAGATGTAATATTTTCATCAAAATTGCTGTAAATGTGATCAATCAATGTACTAGAAGTATCTGTTACTCGTGTTGGCTCACAAACTAGTTGGCTAAAACCTAGAGAAGTTGCAAAATTTTCCCATTCTAAGTCCTTATGCTGATTTAGCAAGTTTTTATTGAAGTCTCCCAACAAAATAATTTATTTCCCTTTATTAGAAACATTATCAATAAAACTTTCAAATCTATCAACAAATTCAACTTTTGGGTCTGGAGGACGATACATATTTCCAATCAAAAATGGTTTACTTTTACCTATCCTTATTTCTAACCAAATACATAGACGATCAGTTTCTAAATCAGATCTCCGTTTTGCATTAATGCCATTTCGGACATATACAATAATACCTCCACCGCCATTATTGCCATTATCTTTCCGAAAAGGCTCTTGAAAGCCATCAACGGTAAAACATGTGGACAGTTTATGTGATTTAAGCTTAGTCTCACTAATGCCAAAAATATGCAAATTGCTATTTTCAGGCGCTGTCATAATTGCTTTAATTTCTGAGAATTTATTCATATTTTTACCAAGTCCTTGAATATTTAGATGACCAAAATTGAAACCCTTCGACATCAAATTAAATGATATGTTTTTATCGTTGCTGTTCGTTACTGTGTATATCTCTGAAACCATTGTTTGAGTGCAAATCATCATCATTATTTACTTTCCTAGATTTCTGATTACCGCTGACGATTTTTATTTATGTTTCGGCATTTGAATTTTGATCTATTCTCTTCATGATTAGTTTGTATCTCATTGTGGTCAGTTGAACCTAAATGTTTATCATAATCAAACTGGTCAATATCGTCATTTACACACAGTCAACCGGCAGTGAAGCAAAACAAGACAGTTTACTGTTTAAAGTTTATTTGATCGTCACATTATATTTACATAAAAGCTATATATGCTTTACTACTTAAAATGTACATCATAAAGTTTGACTTTAAAGACAGTATGATTTACAGTGCATAACAAAACCATTTTAATGTTACAAGTGTTAAGCATTTGCACACGGTCGTGTCTAAAAGTTATTTGATGGAATATTTCATTTTTGCTCATTCCAAACAACGAGGGATGTACAATGCGTTTTGCTTATTGCTATGTCCGAAACGACTCGTCATTATTGTATGCTCTTGTCTTGTATAATTGTATGTATACGATAAATCAAGTGCAGCAGCAACTAGATCCGCCTCTAGTGTCTAGTCGTTGTACATTACAATAATAAAACAAAATTGTCAAAATTTCAACATTTTGAGGAAAAGTATTCTATTCATCAAGTCCCCGCTAGGACCGGTAGTGTTATGCGTGACATACATCTATTTATTATATGGCAAGTGATGAAATATAGAGAAATATGTATTAAATATAACCAATATTTGAAAAAGTTATATTTTCACATGTGAAAATATAAAAAAAAGTTATATTTTCACATTTGAAAATATAAGATTTGGGAATACGCAAATTACGATTCCACCGTTTCATTTCTAATATATACATAACTAAATTTTATAATTTATGCTATTGTTGATGCAATGAACGTTCACACACAATAGCGACGTAATGACGTGACGTAATGACGCCATTTAAGATTTTGACGTCATATGCTTTAGCGCGCAACGTTACAATGACTGCATGCAATATTATAAAAAGAAAATTCAAGTTTTTGTCGTGAATATGACTTTAATTTCATCTCGTGAAGTGAAAAATTATATATTTCATTCATGCCTTCGGCACTCATGAAATATAAACAATTTTCACTTCACTCAATGAAATAAAACTCATATTCACTCCAAAAACTTGAATATCCTCTATGTTTGCGTGCACATCTAAACTGACTACTACGCCGAGGAGACCTTCAGTGGGCGGTGAGACATTCCATGATTCGACCAGAGGCAAGAAATCTTGTATCTTGTATTTAAACTCTGAATCTAATAGTCTCGTCTCCTGTGGGGGGACAAAAATAAATACACTGAAGGCCGTGTTGTAACAGGTTTATACAGGTAAATAATTCCAACTTATCTAATTTCCTACATTCTGATTGGTTGTTTGGAAGACTTTATACTTCGATAAAAGCAATGCGTAAGAATACTCAATTTTCACCTTAAAAACGGCGACACGTTACGTGATAACGTGACGTTTCTTCGAAGTAACGTTGACGTCATCAAATCTAAACGTCATAAAAACAATGGATGAACGCGTTTTGAAGGCGTCGAAATGAATATTTGGAATTTTTATTAACATGGACGCTTTTTCTTTTAACAGAACATCTTACGGTAAGAGTTTTAATCTTCTTGTTGTGTGTTGAAAATTGACGTTTGAACTTCTAATGTTCCGAGCCCCAGTTCAAAATCGACATGTCTTTCTATCGGTCCAGACGGCGATATTTTCTCCCAAAAGCACAATTTTGAAAGAAGGGGAGATGTTTTAAAGCTCTCGCTTTGACAGTCTGCTTATTGCAAGCCAGTTATAGCTTCTTTTTATTGCGAGAAGTGAGTTTTATGCTTTAGAAATTTTCAAGATGGCTGCCTCATGAAAATCCGTTTTGCTCTATTTTCCTTCCGCTGGCTATGGAAATTTAAATCAATGTAGACAAATGCAGTTTAATGAGACAAAGTTGGAATTATAAGGAATGAATTATTATTTTTGTTGATTTTATCGATGTGTAAACTCAGGCGAATCACTCACAAACTTTTTCATAAAGCCCTTCGGGCTTTATTTAGTTTGTGAGTGATTCGCCTGAGTTTACACATCGATAAAATCAACAAAAATAAAATTCATTCCTATTAATAAATATTCATGCAGTTTCGTAACAATGGGATGTGTCTGGAGAAAATGTTAATGGTTAAGATCAAACTCTAATCAAGCTGTGCAACACGTAGAAGATGGGTTGAAGTTTTGTTAATTAATGACACGATTCTGAGTACCTGACTGGTCATCGCTGATCTGGTTATATGGTTTTGCATATAACAGATGACAGATTTTCTCTCTTGTATAGTTTGGTAGTACTGAGACAATACTATTTTACAGGTAAGTGCTAAAGGTTTGTACCCAAAATGCAATGTTAACGTTGTAATATTTCAATGGCATTATGCATGTTTATCGTACTTAATACAGTGTTGCATGCACAAAATATGATACAGTATTGGAATTAAAGGACCTACAAGCAAGAAAAAGCCAAAAATAAAATAAACAAATTCACATATGAGATTTTGACCCCCACCCCCGCTAAAATCGTCTTTTTTACACTATATGGAAGAAATACTAGTAGTCAAACATTTAATAGCTATAGGTTCAGAATGTATTGAGCTATTGCCCTAATCATGAAATACCACCACCATGACCTTCGAGACATTGTTCTGGTCTTTTGAAAACGAGGAATCAGACCCCCAAGAACGTCACAGAACAATGAACAAAGAAGCCTCCATGGTGCAGTGGTTATGTCACTCGCCTTGTAAACCAGGGGTTGCAGGTTCGATCCCGGGCTTCTCCAGTCCGTCGGATGGGACTATAAACCGAGGTCCCGTCTCCATATGACCTTAGCTGTTGGTGGGACGTAAACCCCCTATCAACCAACCAACCAACAATGAACAAACTGGGTCAAATCGAGCGTACTGCGAATAACTATCAATATGAAAGTGTGGGACCTGGAACTGAAAGTAACGGGTCACTTAGGCCTAAAAGTCGTGTTCATTCAATTCAATATTTATGAAAATGACAATCGTAAAAAAGAGTCGAGAGTGCGCGTGAGGAGGTCCAGAAACTGAAATTTGACTGTTCAGACTTGCAGGCCGATACAAGAAATGCAACATTAGAGGCTTTTAAAGTAACATAAAGTTTCATTTTGTATTTTCCATAAACGAACTGTGTTAAGATCAAACATGAGCCGTTCAAACATATATATTTACATTTTTCTAAAACCTCCTTAGATGAAGCATTAGATGTTCATCTGTGTTCATACTTCCATGAACAACATTGCGTCACGCGACGTGACGTAATCCAAACTTGACGTCAAAAAACATGAATCTCGCCAATCTGATTGGACGTTGTAAACGTCGATGCCGTTCCGCTGTTTGAACACACACTGTGTGCAGATTCTCTGTTTGCTGGTAAATGTGACCGCCTTGGTGATTTTTCACCAAGCGATAGAGAGAAATGAATGTAAATATAAGCAATGAGTTTAATTTTTCTGTTGTTCATGGAGCTATGAACCGCAGTGGGTCGCTAGCAAAGCTTACATGAACCCCTTCGGGGTTCATTCACTTTGCACGCGACCCACTGGGGTTCATAGCTCCATGAACACCAGAAAAATGAAATTCATTTCTTAAATAATGACTTCTATCCTAATATTGACTGTATGTGCAATCAATAATGTGTTGTGAGCAGGATTTACTGTTTCGACGACAAAAATTAAAACCAGAGGACCAATAGTCCTGTAAACGCTCACCTGAGATCTGGGATATGCGACTTCAGCTGACCTTGCCATAAAATAGGTCAAGGTCATCAGGGGTCATAATTAAACAAGCTTTGTAGAGCTCCCTTCACTGATGCTTAAGGCAAAGTTTCAAAATCATAGGTCTTTCGGTTCTGAAGAAAAATATTTATAAAGGTTTTTGCTATTTTATGGTGGCCATCTTGGTCATGTGACCTTGACCATTTATATTAACTTTTATTCTCCTTTCCTAACGATGGCTTTGACTGGTCAAGTAGTTTCAGAGAAGATGTTTGAATATTATGGTCACATACATGTATGTAGCCCAGGGACGGGGGCAGAAAACCTCAGGGCAGAAAATCCCCTGAGGACATTTTTTCCATAAACATAAATCTTCTGTCCATTTGCTTACTCCCAGCAAGTTTCTCCCCATTTAATTATATTTTACTATTTTTCCCATTATGTTGACCTTGCCATAACATAGGCTAAGGTCATGATTTATATAAACTTTGTAGAGCTCCTCTCCCTGATGCTTCATGTCAATCATAGTTCTGGAAAAGAAGATTTATAAAGCTTTTTGCTATTTATAGCTATGGCGGCCATCTTGGTCATGTGACATTGACCATTTGTATAAACAGCCTACTATCTTTTCATTTCATGGCCTTTTTTGCCTATATAAACCAAACCCCGGGTATTTCCCCCGCACTACCGTGGCAAAACTTTGGCCAAAGCCCCGCTCATTTCCATGGCTGTCCCCCGCCGTTCCCCGGCTATAATGATACTCAGTACACATTTTGAATCGTGTCTATATTTATACACTTTAATGACAGAACAGTGGACTTCTTCGATAAACAAATCATTTCTTCCTTATGCATAATTAAAACACTGGTTTGGCGGATGAAGCAAATACACACTACAAGGGAAAAAAAAGAATACTTTCTGGTTTAAAGATGTATTTAACATAAACGTTGACATGTCAGCAAAATATAAGTTCCAAATTTCTTATGCAAAAAATAAGCTATTTTACGCCGATCACACATGCATCTATTGAATAGATTCTAAAGTTACAATACAAATACTCATTTGATTTGTTGTTCAACGTCCCACCCAAAGACTAAGGTCGTTTTGAGACAGAATCTCGATTTAAAATCTCTGAAGAAATGCAGAATCCTGGGATTCTGTTTTACGAATTATAATGAGTTCAACACGTGCCCATTATTGTAACGTTTAGTAACACACTTTTCTCTGAAAGTCTTGGACAAAAGGACTGGAGAAGCCCGGTATTGTACCCAATGACCCCTATTTTACAAGTGGAGTGGCTTAAAACTTAAAAATAACTTCAGCACGTACCCACCATTATTGCGGTTTGTTACCCATTTTTCTTATGTAATATCACCTCCTGTAACTGGTCGAAATTGATCGACGTAATTCCACATTTTACACCGGGTCATTCTTTTTTGACCGAAAGCTGTACGCGAAAAAATACAAAAAAAAAATGAAATGCCAAGTCCTGTTAACACTGCAAAAAGGGATTCCACTATCCCCTGAGCTCTTAGTGAGCCATCCAGAATGTGCTTGTGTCATGTACCTATGATTAATGTCTACTGATACATATAAAAATAACCCCCGAAATTCCACAAACAATATGGCATAATATAGGTTTCACTCTAACACGGCCAACTAATTATAGACTATAGCAGACCATTTTGCTACGGAACTGGGGTCAGAACGTGAGCGAAGAGTGGTAAAGCAACGTTGAAAAATCGAAAGGGTTATCTGCATACAAAGAAAAAAATGGAAAAAGGAAGAATGGTGCGGTAGCAGAAAATAACATTTATTTATATTTATCATATTTATAAAAATTTATGAAATTCTGCCAAACATTTTTAAATGTAGTTTTATAAAGGTTTTTATTGATTTCTTTCGAAGCCGACCACCCTTTCGATGTCTTCTACATGAAAAAATTATCATCAAATTTAATAAAAGTCAGTCATTTTAAGACAAAAAACATGTTTCGATGCAGGTCAAAATATATATTTGATATTATGATAAAATGATTTCGCATGCAGTGACCCAGAAATGAAAGTAGTCGCTCAAATGAAAGCCGCTTATAGCAATAAAGAATCAATTCACAGTGCTCCATAACCTTGCTCAAACTAATCACAAAAAGCACTGGCTTGGGAGCCAGCGCAAATAATTGTCTGTTTTAAGGTATCAGTAAAATATGGTCTGCCAGGAAGCTCTATCGCCAGTTCATTTGGTCCGCCTTTATCTTTCGAATGTTTTCATTGGTATTAAACATTGAATGGTATTTCGTAGTTTAATTTGGTGAGTGCTCGCGTAGCAAATTTGATTTCAGGGTAAAGATCACTAACATGAAACCAACATCGGAAGTTTTAGCGTCTGTATGTCATAGACAGACATCTGATCAATACAGAAAATGATTTCCCCATGATAATCTAAGACTTGTATTTGAGAATAAACCCACTCTATATTCAAATCGAACATAATGTAACGGGTTTTTGCTATAATGTGTTTCCACCCAAATGCTTGCGTGTTAAACCAGTACATTGTTTCCTTGCATGATTCTTAGCCGCTTTGAGTGGTACTTACCCGTATAAGACATAGTACGGAGGTGTCGCCCGAATAACCCCCTTTTCAGCACTGCCAGGTATATAAATGACACCCTTTTCTAAACATAATAAATATAAATGACTAACCAATTTTCGCTTGGCGCTGCCAAGCGCCAAGCAATTGAGACGGAACGAGGATTTCTCTTCAATCTGCGGGGTCTTTTCCTTCAATCTGTGGAGTTTCCCTTTGACAGCCAGGGGCCTGGTTCCAGTCGCAATTTTTGCTACTCTTGTCGCATTATAAAGCAAATAAAAACGGTAACCAGACCTTGCTCTATGACTTGTGGGACGTGCTTGGCTCTAAATGTCTAACATATAGCTGGCGTTCTGGACGGATAATGCTAAAACCCGGAACTAGTCCAAGGTCCGACCAAGTACGAATGGTATCCACCGAGGAAGTCTTTAAGCTGCTCCACTGCATTGTCATAAGACAACTGCTGCTCCACTGCAATGTCATATAAGACAACAGCAGTAACTAACGAAAATTTACTTGCGGAAAACCTGTAAGTGGATCAGCTCCAGCGTGGGCATTTTCCCGGAGCAGCGTCTGCTAGAGGATCTAAAATTAACATATTGTTGTTACCTATAGTAGCTTCTGAATTTTATAACATTGTTAATAGCTGCACTAAGTAATAAATCTACTGAGCCAACGCACTGCAGTACCAACAGAAATGAACGTTTACATTGTTTATAATTGCTATCTTCACCATAGACACTGATGCTGCATGTATGTGACATAATGAAGTTGCATTTTTTGTATATTTGTTTTTGCATTTGCCATATATTTGTTCTTATGGATCATGCAGCAGAGTTTCTATATAAATAACAGAGAAGCCGTAAGACCCTTTCAAACGTTAGGCGGCAAACCTACGATTCTCACAGATCTTAACTTCTTCATCTTCAAGCTTTTTTGTCCATAATTTTTTCAAAATAGACAGTAGTCCCCCTAACTCGTCTTCCATATAGAACCTGATGCAAATAAAAAGTTTGGGATATATCTATCGCACTGTCTAGGTTTTTCTTCACATAATATCGTAAGCAAACTCTTAAGCGAAATGCAGATTTGATGAAACTGTCTAATTGAAAGGAGTCTGCCTACCTCTTTCATGATATCCGGCGTAAACTGTTAGCACTTCACTGGGTATACACTGTGCAGATTTCCAATAGAGCATCAGCAATAGTCTCAGCATCGGTTGTTTTTAATGTTTTTGCCTCAGGATTGCGAGTGGCATCGCGTCCTGTTTGAAAAAATAACCTCTTGTCAACAAAGAAACGCATCAACTAAGAGTGCCTTTAAACGATAATTTCCAAACGTTCTTGTTGTTTTCTGCTTGTACAGACAGCAGGCTATCTATTGATGCTGTTTGTTTATAAATCGAAATAAACATCCATATTTTAGACGCATATTTAGACACAAATATGGAAATATACTCGGCAAAAAAAGTTTTGGACCATCAACAAGTTTTTTCAAATTATTTGTTTATAGTAACATATTTTGTGCCTTTCTGGATCTCAAATAATTTTTCAACTTAGAAAGGTATGAAACATAAGCATTAGCAAAATCAATAGTGCGTGACGGTGCTTTAAAGTACAGTGGGGTACTTTAAAAAAAACTTTAAAAAAAAAAGTGAACCAAAGTGGCCAAAATTTGCAAGATGGTCAGGCAAGGTGATAAATCTTGCATATCACAATTTTAGGAATTTCCTTATCAGCAATTGAAAGTTCTGTCTTTTTCTGATGACATAGAGGATATCTCAGTTTAAATTTCATTGGCTAAGCGGTTTCAGAGAAGATCTTTGAATATTATGGTGATTTTCATGTATATTACCCCGGGAAGGGGTCAGACCAGCCCCTGTGGTCCAAATATTTCAGAATCATAACTCTTCAGTCCATTTGCCCATTTCCTTCTAGTTTTCTAGTCATATGATATTTTGACAGTTTTTCCTATTCAAATGCATGGGCCACCTACAATGACCTTGCCGTAAAATAGGTTAAGGTCATCACAGGATCATTTATATAAACATTGTTGAGCTCCTCTCCTTGATCCTTCGTGTCAAGTTTCAAAATCATAGCCCTTCTGGTTCTGGAGAAGATTTTTAAAGGTTTTTGCTATTTATAGCCATGGCGGCCATCTTTGTCATGTGACCTGGATCATTTATATAAACTTTCTTTCCCCCTTCCTAAGGATGCTTCTTGATCTGCCAAGCTGTTTCAGAGGAGATAAAATGATTGTGGACAACGACGGACGAACGACGGAGCATGGACATCCTATATCCTACAAGCTCACCTTGTGAGCCTTCGGCTCAGGTGAGCTTAAAAACGTGGCATATTTTGACTCCTTATCCGGCGAGGTCGGGGTTGAGGGGGGCATGCTGGCACCAGGCCCCGAGGTTATAAAACTTTTTTCAAGCTCAGCTCAGCTGAGCATGAAATTTCAACTGCTCATAAATACCAAATAACCCAAATTATATTGAAATTGAAGGTTTAGAACGCCAAAGCCTGTAATTTATCCTGCTAATAAATGTTAAAATGCCAACAATTGTTGGCATTTTAACATTTATGAGCAGGATAAATTTTAGTCTCAGCTGAGCTGAGCATGAAAAAAGTTTTATAACCTCGAGGCCAGATCTGTTTTCGCAGTGGCAGAAATTCCAGCCCATACCATAACTCCCCCTCCTTGAAAGGCTACCGTAGGGATCACCGTGGCTGGAACATGTCGTCGCCAGACCCGTTTCCTGCCGTCAACTCTATTGAGATAAAACTTTGACTCCTTCTCCATTGTGGATTATTCCATCCTGCATGAGCACGACTGAAGGTCAAACGGGCATCCTCATGGCGTTGGGTAAGTTTTGGCTTCTTTGCAGGCACCCTTGACTTGAATCCACTTGCATGGATGCAATTCCTCACAGTCTGAACAGATACAGGCCGGGCTCCTGGTCCCCTAACTGCATACAGTCGCCTGCGAGTTTGTGGTCCTGTCACGAAGCGATTTCTTGCAACAGTGGTGGCGATGTAACGATCTTCAGCCCTCGTTGTAACTTTTGGTCGGCCTGAGCGTGGCATGTCCTTAAACTGTCCTGTTTGTCTGTACCGTTGTCGTATCCTGTTAATTGTCTGATGGCTAGTGTGGAATCTTCTGGCTACTTCTCGGCTTCTCATGCCTGCGTCTAGGGCTCTAGCGCGATCAGTTTCACTTAGCTTGTTGTATTGTCCTCAAACAGGCATCTTGTTAATGAATGTGCAACACAGAACTGATGCTTATAACTTTAATTGGTCTTAGAGCATAATTTGCATGCTTTTGGGAGTGATTTGTTTTTGAGTTTAGAAAAAAATGCATGCAAGATTGCTGAAACAGTTGCCTTGGTTGAAATAAAAAATCATGATTTTGAAGTGAATTCTGGAGGCTCAAGTCATGAACTGCATGAAATTTGCATTATATGATGATGCAAATGTCCATTGTATGTTGGACCATGTTCTTTATATTATGAAAATTTTCATTATATGATGAGTAAACATCTTTATATTATGGTAGACTTACATTATATGATGGGTAAACATCTTTATATTATGGTAGACTTACATTATATGCTGATACAACCTCATTACAGGTATGATGTGACAACTAAATTATATTATGGGCTATTGTCTTTATATGCATCAAATTCATTATATGGTTCGATAACTTCATTATATGCGCAAACTTCATTATATGATGTGACAACTACATTATATGATGTGGACGATTTTGCGAGAAGAAGAATTACATTGACACCGTTTAGAGAGTTATTGTATACATGCCGGGACTACCGGACATACTGCTGATTCTATCTATCTATCTATCTATCTATCTATCTATCTATCTATCTATCTATCTATCTATCTATCTATCTATCTATCTATCTATCTATCTATCTATCTATCTTCTATCTATCTATCTATCTATCTATCTATCGATCGATCGATCGATCGATCGATCATCACCATCATCATCATCATCGTCATTATGATATATCATCATCAATATCGAACGTCATCATCATCATGATCGAAAGTAGTATAGAGTATGGATTTTTAATCTACTTTCATGGTCGCCTGGTGTTGTTCGGTTGTTCAAGATGGCGGCCTCCATGGGACCGATATTGCGCAATATTTCGTAAGATCCACGAATCATTCTATTTCCGTTTCTTATTGACATTTTAAGAACGGCAAGCGTCATCCTGGCCACCACTAGCAGACTTCCAGGATACCGGTGCCAATTAGATTAAGCTTAGATTTCAACTCCCAATACCCTTCCGAGTCGAAAGCGTCGGTCTTCGACACTACCAGACCACTCGCAGACTTCCAGGATACCGGTTCCAATTAGTTTTAGCTTAGATTTCGACCCCCAAGACCCACCCGAGTCAAAAGCGTCCGTCTGCGACACAATCAGACCACTCGCAGACTTCCAGGATACCGGTGCCAATTATTTTAAGCATATATTTCGACTCCCAAGACCCTCCCGAGTCGAAAGCGTCGGTCTTCGACACTACCAGACCACTGGCAGACTTCCAGGATACCGGTGCCAATTAGTTCCAGCTTAGGTTTCGACCCCCAAGACCCTCCCGAGTCGAAAGCGTCGGTCTGCGACAATATCAGACCACTCGCAGACTTCCAGGATACCGGTGCCAATTAGTTTAAGCATATATTTCGACTCCCAAGACCCTCCCGAGTCGAAAGCGTCGGTCTGCGACACTATCAGACCACTCGCAGACTTCCAGGATACCGGTGCCAATTAGTTTAAGCATATATTTTGACTCACAAGACCCTCCCGAGTCAAAAGCGTCGGTCTGTGACACTACCAGACCACTCGCAGACTTCCAGGATTCCGGTGCCAATAAGTTAAAGCTTAGATTTCGACTATCAAGACCATCCCGAATGGAAAGCGTCGGTCTGCGACAATATCAGACCACTTGCAGACTTCCAGGAGTCCGGTGCCAATAGAGTAAAAACCTGATTCGACCTTCTCAAACCATATAACTTGGTTTGAAACGGTCTGCGAGACGGTCTGACTACTCGCAGATTTCCAGGATTCCGGTGTCAATAGAGTTAAAATCTGATTTGACCTTGTTAGACCCTATAAGACCATTTGAATTGTCTGCGACAAGTTTTGACTACACGCAGACTTCCAGGAATCCGGTGACACAAATGTTGCTACCAAACCTTGACTATCGTTCGTCCAAGTATGACAGTCACAAGAAAGTGTCAAATAGCCATTTTGTAGGGTGCGAGGAGTCAGAATGAGGAACTGGGGAGGCATGAAGATAAAATAGCTCCATAAACTCCAATCCGAGCTAAATCCTGGAAGTCTGCGAGTGGTCTGATATTGTCGCAGACCGACGCTTTCGATTCGGGATGGTCTTGAGAGTCGAAATCTAAGCTTTGACTTATTGGCACCGGAATCCTGGAAGTCTGCGAGTCGCAGACCGACTATATCGACTCGGGAGGGTCTTGGGAGTCGAAATATATGCTTAAACTAATTGACACCGGTATCCTGGAAGTCTGCGAGTGGTCTGATAGTGTCGCAGACCGGGAGGGTCTTTTGGGTGGACATCTAAGCTTAAACTAATTGGCACCGGTATCCTGGAAGTCTGCGAGTGGTCTGGTAGTGTTGCAGACCGACGCTTTCGACTCGGGAGGCTCTTGGGAGTCATAATATAGGCTTAAACTAATTGGCACCGGTATCCTGGAAGTCTGCGAGTGGTCTGATAGTGTCGCAGACCGACGCTTTCGACTCGGGAGGGTCTTGGGGGTCGAAATCTAAGCTGAAACTAATTGGCACCGGTATCCTGGAAGTCTGCGAGTGGTCTGGTCGCAGACCGACGCTTTCGACTCGGGAGGGTCTTGGGAGTCGAAATATATGCTTTAACTAATTGGCACCGGTATCCTGGAAGTCTGCGAGTGGTCTGATAGTGTCGCAGATCAACGCTTTTGACTCGGGAGGGTGTTGGGGGTCGAAATTTAAGCTTTTAACTAATTGGCACCGGTATCCTGGAAGTCTGCGTGTGGTCTGGTAGTGTCGCAGACCGACGCTTTCGACTCGGGAGGGTATTGGCAGTCGAAATCTAAGCTTAATCTTATTGGCACCGGTATCCTGGAAGTCTGCTAGTGGTGGCCAGGATGACGCTAGCCGATAAGAAACCGGATCAGATATCGAAAGTGGCACGGAAACGGAAATAGAATGATTCGTGGATCTTACCAAATATTGCGCAATATCGGTCCCATGGAGGCCGCCATCTTGAACAACCGAACAACACCAGGCGACCAGGAAAGTAGATTAAAAATCCACCCTCTATACGACTTTCGATCATGATGATGATGATGATATATCACCATGACGATGATGGTGATGATCGATCATGATCATGATGATTATGGATAGATAGATAGATAGATAGATAGATAGATAGATAGATAGATAGATAGATAGATAGATAGATAGATAGATAGATAGATAGATAGATAGATAGATAGATGAAGTTTGCGCATATAATGAAGTTATCGAACCATGTAATGAACTTGATGCATATAAAGACAATAGCCCATAATATAATGTAGTTGTCACATCATATAATTGTATCAGCATATAATGTAAGTCTACCATAATATAAAGGTGTTTACTCATCATATAATGAAAATTTTCATAATATAAAGAACCTGGTCCAACATATAATGTACTTTTCTCATTATATAATGCACACTATACAACAAATGTGAGCAGGATATAATGACGATGATGAATCTAATGTTTTTATTCCTTACCATCAGACAGCTTTGGCGTTCCATACAAAGGTATGTACTTTTTCATTGTACATATGTCAAACAAAAATCAACTCAACCTATATTCATTATAATTAAAGATAATAGATAGAGGATATTCAAGTTTTTGGAGTGAATATGAGTTTTATTTCATTGAGTGAAGTGAAATTTTTTTATATTTGATATATAATTTTTCACTTCACTCAATGAAATAAAACTCATATTCACTCCAAAAACTTGAATTTTCTTTTTATTATATTGCATGTAGTCATTGTAACGTTGCGCGCTAAAGCATATGACGTCGAAATCTTAAATGACGTCATTACGTCACGTCATTACGTTGCTATTGTGTGTGAACTGTCTTGCCAAAAGCATGCACCTCGAAACCTTCGGGCTCTTTGGCTGGACAAGTCAGGAAAATATCATACCCACCTGTCGCGAGGCGGGTAATAACTACTTGAAGTACTACTGTATCAAATGACATTATTCATTGCGTCAACAATAGCATAGATTATAAAATTTAGTTATGTATAAATTAGAAATGAAACGGTGGAATCGTAATTTGCGTATTCCCAAATCTTATATTTTCACATGTGAAAATAAAACTTTTTTTTTATATTTTCACATGTGAAAATATAACTTTTTCAAATATTGGTTATATTTAATACATATTTCTCTATATTTCATCACTTGCCATATAATAAATCTCACTCTTTTTTTCCCGGCCGTTCAAAATACCATTGTTTATATCCGCGTTTGGAAGACCATTCTGCGTTTGTTGTATCTGGATGAACGGTGTGTGACCTGTCTTGCCAAAAGCATGCACCTCGAAACCTTCGGGCTCTTTGGCTGGACAAGTCAGGTAAATATCATACCCACCTGTCGCGAGGCGGGTAATAACTACTTGAAGTACTACTGTATCAAATGACATTATCTTCCTTATTAATCTGCATTATTGAAAAGGTACAAGTATGCAATGGTCAGGAAAAGTCACAATCAGAAAGAAATTCCCATTCCAAAAACCGACGTGGGACAATAAGGTACTGATACTTAGAAAACAGACCGTATGACGAGTGAGCAGCTATTTCCCAATAGGCTGCCACTCAGTTACCCGAACTTAACTAGAACTATGAAAACGTTCATAAGGTTCACAAAAATTCAACACCAAAACATAAAACAAATAGAACCACTACAGAAGTATCGCTTTGGAACGATCAGTTACATGAAATTACTGGGGATTTAAATTGATTTTACAGGCCCCTAACCTAACTCTCATCTTTTAGATTTCGTTATAGTCCAGTTGTCAAACATGGATTTGGCCTGTGACCTGGAAATGTGTGCCGCATAAAATGTTTTTATGATTTTCACTTCTTGGCACCTTTCAGATGAAGAAACCGAGTAATGCCACCTTGGCATCATATTCAGCATTTTGAAATATCCAAAATGGCCGCAAAAATCAACAAAATATGTGTATGTGAAGCCAAAATTACACTTCTCTTGTTGTCTTTCTGGTTCATCAGACCATGCCAGTTCAAAAGCTACATGGCGGCATTCTGGCATCATTACATGGTTTGAAAAAAAAGATGGTACAATAAGGTACTGATACTTAGAAAACAGACCGTATGACGAGTGAGCAGCTATTTCCCAATAGGCTGCCACTCAGTTACCCGAACTTAACTAGAACTATGAAAACGTTCATAAGGTTCACAAAAATTCAACACCAAAACATAAAACAAATAGAACCACTACAGAAGTATCGCTTTGGAACGATCAGTTACATGAAATTACTGGGGGTTTAAATCGATTTTACAGGCCCCTAACCTAACTCTCATCTTTTAGATTTCGTTATAGTCCAATTGTCAAACATGGATTTGGCCTGTGACCTGGAAATGTGTGCCGCATAAAATGTTTTTTATGATTTTCACTTCTTGGCACCTTTCAGATGAAGAAACCGAGTAATGCCACCTTGGCATCATATTCAGCATTTTGAAATATCCAAAATGGCCGCAAAAATCAACAAAATATGTGTATGTGAAGCCAAAATTACACTTCTCTTGTTGTCTTTCTGGTTCATCAGACCATGCCAGTTCAAAAGCTACATGGCGGCATTCTGGCATCATTACATGGTTTGAAAAAAAAGATGGAGACCAAGATGGCCGAGATTAACATGAAAACAGCATCACAGAGTTGCATATACCCAATGGTATATGATTAAAACGCCCGTTTTATGTTCTTAACGACATAAACATCTTAATTAGGTTTGTTTATATTTTGACTCTCCTATCTTAACGACAAGACAAGATGGTGACCAAGATGGCCGCCAGAATCATGATATAAAGAACTTTTTCTATGATTAAAGCAGCATTCTTGTGCTGCATATAATCAATACCTCGTGTTTGGAATGTTCACTTTATTTTATTTCAGCATAAGGTAGAGATTTTGTTACGTTTTAACCCAACACTATAATAATGATTCAAGATGGTGCTCAAGATGGCCGCCTTAATCATAATATAAGAGAACGTGGCATCTGTTTAAAAAAAACTCATTTGGGCCAAGATCTGATAAAAGGGGTCTTATTGCAGAGAAATCAAAATTAAGATATCAATTACATATGAAAGAACAAACTTCTCTGAGTATTTCCTGAAAATGTGAAGAGATTATCTTTACAAATAGCAAAGAACGTTGAAAGGTGTGCAATTGATGACGTCATAAAACTACGAGGATGATCCAATAATGAATGAGACTTTTTGAATTATTCCTATGTATATAAACTTGGCTTATTGTTAATGTATTGTTAACATAGCTCAATATAACGCGCACACAAGACACTGGTTAAAAGTCGCATGAAGACATCTACATTTTGTTGCTTAGCAACGGAAGAATGTGAGTCAAAGGTCCTTGGCCACGTAGCAATTATGCACATAAAATGGGTTGCCATGGCAACTGGTGATAAAAATTCATAACATGGCATACTGTAATTTATAGTTATTATTACTAGCTTTATTCTCTGCAAATATCACTAACATACAGCTGATAATTCAAGTAGGCTGAGTGTTTTTGCGAGAAAAGATGGGTTTTGTTTGCGAAAAAATTCTATGATTTTGGGGGTAGGGATGAGAAGTATCTTATATCCTGAGTATACATGACACAATAAATTGTTTTCTGATCTTGAAATGATCAATTATGGAGTAAATAATGCCAGTAAATTACAAAAGTGACACCTGACCTTTTCTTTTTATGTTGCCTAGCAACTATAGAATTTGGAAAATGCTATTAGCCAGAATTCATATAGTAAAATGGTTGCTAGGCAACCACCTCTCGATCACGAGCGCAAGACTCAATTTGACCAAAGCAAAATATTTCAGAGTTGAATGTTAACACAGGCAATACTCAATTATGATAAGAAACCGTTTTTAAAGTTTTTGACATAGCTAGAAATCTATAGGCTATGTTTGTTCAAAGGGCAAATGGTGGCCATAGGTGCTTCACGAGTAGTTCTTAAATAACCATAGCAACCAAAGTTATCTGCCAAATTTGATAAAACATGCTCCGAAGAGAGATCACATATGTATCTTGTAAACGAAAGTAGTAAACTTGAGCCAGTCAATAGGGATTATAAAATAACAGAAAAGTCTCAATTATTATTGGATCATCCTCGTAAACATGACGTCATAAAACTATTGATGCCGTTTGGACGCTGATGACGTTAACGTCTTTAAATCACTGTAATAAAATAAAGGTAAGACTAAAATTCTCGAAATTCTATGTGTTTCTTGAAGTATACTACTGCACAGACAATGCAATAGGCACAAATTCACAAACTGTTTGTTAAAACATGCAATACAAAGAGCGTATCTGTTTTTTTTAAGTGAGGGAAGTCCTTATGGCGCAATGGTTGCCATGGCAACATACATGATACAAATACATGAGAAAAGTATGTCTTGGATTGTGTTACCATATCAAAGCTATATGAAATAAATATCAGAACATGCCAAATATTTCAGATGGTTTTTAAATTTCAAAAAGATAAAATGTACTTGAATACCCGAAGACACCTTTTACCAGATCCGCGCGCGCTCATTTAAATGTATATTTTGTTAAGTTTTAAGTAAGCAGAGTAAGAGAGGGATGCAAAACAATCTATATATTTTGAGCCGCGTCATTCGAATATCGAATTTTGCCTGCACGAAGCTTAAGACGCTGATTTTGATGTAGCCCTTAGCACGCTACTCTTCATCATTGTGCTAGAGGCTTTATCCAGGGAGTTTCCAACAGGATGCCATTGGGAGCTGTTGTATGCAATGGCCGAGTCCATGGAGAAAGTTGGAAAGCAGAGATGGAGAGGAAATGCCTCCGGGTGAACATAAAGAAGACTAAGATCATGGTCCCTGGTCTTAATCTGGACCTTCTGATTTTACCATCTAACCCAAATGTTACGTCCTTCAATGAAAATGTTCTGCTATTATGACTGCATAGGGCATATGTCTCATTGCTATTATTTGGTGTCAAAACAAAACAAAATACAGCAAAGGAATGCTGATTTAATCAGACATGTATAGGACACACATTAATTCGGAACTAGACTGAACAGATTGTTGCCACATGCATCATCATTAGTCATTAGCTGACTAAAATCGAGCGAATAACCAACCCTGTTAACGAATTGCAGGTTAGTCTATTCAGCACATTTACTGACTACTTCTGTATACGATGAAGAAAAAGGATCAGATCGTGAACGCATCCCCCAGGCTCCCGCCCCTTGGTGACATCACCGAAATAACCGAGGGAAAATCATTAAATAAAAATAATTGTTAGATCCTTTGGAAGCAGTAAAATATATAAAGAGAGAAGATGGGTCATATTGTACAATTTCGGGTAATGAACCTTCATCAGTGACCCTTAACGAAAGCCAGACATTTTTGCTGCAATTTCAAATTTCCATCTGAGTAGTCTAAATTAAAGACTCATATTAAAGCTTATTACCGTTGGGTATTAAAAGCAAAGGTATGTTTAACACCCTCTATCGACAGAGCCTACTGATAACAGAGTGGACGTAATCCGGGAAGGTAGGTTAGTATCTGTAACCGGTCGATCGTGTGGCTCAGTAGCTCTGGGTTCAAGTCCCGGTCGAGCCACGTTCTTTATCCGCCCCTCTGGCATTTGGTGGCTCATTGTGGGAGTGTGCTCGGGCAGCGTGCAGCAACCTGAAAGAGTCTCCGGTTCCGGCATGGTTCCGAGCAGATTCGGTGACAGAGGAAAAATGTAACCGGTAGATCGTGTGGCTCGGTAGCTCAGTGGTAGAGTGCTCGTGCTGTAAGCTAAGCGAGAGATCCTGGGTTCGATTCTCGGTCGGGCCTCGTTCATTTTCCGCCCCTGTGACATATGGTTGCCATTATGGGTCCGTGCTAGCGGCTGCGAGCAGCAACCTGAAAGAGTAATGAAGTAGGGGGTGTAACCGGTAGCTCAGTGGTAGAGAGCTTGCACGGTAAGCGAGAGACCCTGGATTCGAGTACCGGTCGGGCCACGTTATTTTCCCGCCCCTGTGACATTTGGTGGCCAGTTTGGATCCGTGCTCGACCCGTGGGTCCGTGAAAGGGACTGTTTCGTCGGTTGCGGCATGGTTCCGAGTCGATTCGGGGGCGAATATGACCGGTCGACAGTGGTAGAGTGCTCCAACGGTAAGCGAGAGACCCTGGGTTTGAGGTCCGGTCGGGCCACGTTCTGTTTTCTCCCATGTAACATACTTGTATCTATCTTGCGTACGTGAAGTTTTGGAACGTTTCTCCCCAAGGCTTGTTTCTGACTCCTATGCTGCCGTGTTCAAGAGTCTCAAAAGATCCAGGACTAATTCAAACAAGGGTGTCGTCTGTTGTGGTTCGACCAGATACCGTGTAGGGTCAGCTTTCATTCTATATGTAGGGCTAGCCGTTTTTTGTAAAAGCTAATACTTGTGTCCTTATATGATATGATTATGACCGCCATCTTGGCTTATTAGTATTACTTGAGAAAATAAACACTAAATCGTGCTGGTCACATCATTATATGAATATTTTAAACACATGGTATTTGGTGTATACAGCACAGTAATGGCATTTAAATCAGAGTTCTTTTAAATTTTAATTACGGCGGCCATCTTGGTCATCATCTTTCTTTGTTGATACGATGTCAGGCCGTAACTAAAGCCAACACATTTAACTATTGTGTGTTAAACAAGAAATAGACATTTCAAACACAAGACACGACATTCTCTGGTTGAAGCGGTTTTCAATTGTTGAATATTATATTCAACAATTGAATGCCGCTTTAACCAGAGAATGCCTCTTTTATAAAGATTGCGGCAGCCATCTTGGACACCATCTTGCATATATGTGGGTTTCAAAACTTCGAACAATCTTCATTACGATGGTTACAATATAAAATGAGCATTTAAACAGAGATTGAAGGCTCTTGAAGATTCAACTCTGGGGTTCTCTTTTCTTGTTTATGGCGACCATCTTGGACTACATCTTGATTTTTCAAGATCACGGAGTTTCTGAACAAGCATGGTCTAGTGAGTTTCATGCGACATCGCTGATGGCTGTTCTGTTCTCGTGGTGAATCTCTAGCTAGTCAATGAATCATCAAGGACAAACAAATAAATCGCGATAACCACCATGATGAATCAAAAACGAGGACTCACAGATTGAGTAAGCTGCACGACGATGGAGATCCCTAGCTTTATGTCGGGGTCATCACAGAGTCTGAGGCCCGATCAATTGGCGTGCAATATAAGAAAGCAGCATAGTTATCAACCATGATTCAGTTAAAAACTAAGCATGCATATTTTAAGCTATAACTTGTAACGTAACGTGTAATGATTTTTCTGAACTGAAAAGAAAAATCATTCCTTCCTATAAGTTTCTTAAAGTAAACCAAGTCACCATAAAATTCCGGTGCCGAAAGGCCCCCTCGTAAAAGCGTCTTTAGCCCTTGAAAGACACCTGGGGTAAAACCAATGGCACGTTTTCTAGAATTTGTGAATATTATTGTGTACGTTTCAAGCTTCATATCTTCATAACTACCGATCAAATTTTCTCCAACTTTACAGTGATAAATAATAGTATATTTAGAAACAAAATCTAACAAAAATTACCGTTATTGATGCTATGGTGACTTTATTATAAAGCGATATATATATGACGTCATGAAAATACGTACCCCAATAGCATTACTGGCACCGCTGGGCCATTATATTTGCTTGTTTTTTTATGAGTTTACTACAGGGCACACGAGGATGAAACGATAAAATGGTAAAACGCATTTTAAGGTCCCTGGTCTACGTGTAGATGTCAATAAATGCCCTTTGAATTTAAACTGTAATTTTAATGTATTCACAGCAAGCTAATTTCACTATTTCATTTTGCAATAACTCAATTAAACTCAATTGAATAATTTTGAGTTTTGCAGGATATATTCATCTATGCTTCAAAAATATATTGCATGGATTATATTTTTTCGAGTCGTTTTTCTTTCAATAATATTTACAAATTCAAGAAAAAGTGCCATTGGTTTTACCCCGGGTGTCTTTCAAGGCGTCTATTTCAAAGTATTTATTTCTTTCGTGCATTCGTTTGGCATCATTGTAAAGGATAAGATAAGATATTTTATTTCCTCCAAGATCGGAGAGCATACAAAAAAAAAATACAAGCGAATAGCAAAATTATTAACATGATGCAAAATGTAGCAAGAACAAGATCAAAAGAACATATATACAAAGAACAATACATATTATACAAATCATACAACCAAACCAACACCGGTGCATAGCTTCCAATTCTGAACAAGCTCGGTTGAATGCGATCTTAATCAAGGAAGCATCAAACTTGTTATAATTATAAGTTTCAGGGTATCCCGTTTTCCCACATAATACATTTCCCTTGTCGAAACGAAATACAAGGAAAAAAGAAAGAATAAGGTTTACCACTGAGACTGCAAGATACTATATATATTCACATATCCTTATTATATGTATTAATGTATTACTAAGTAATTTCATTTTGTTATTACATTTCAGAGCTGTATACGTTGTGTAAAATTAATTTTACCTAGAGATACAACAAATAATCTAAAGCAATATTTCATGTCAACTTCATTTTGTAAAATGCTGGAGCAACCAGAGAAAAGACTGTTTACTTGATCTGCTGGAGATAATGTTATAAATCTATTAAAAAAGTTAACACCAAAACGGTAAATTAAACCCTGCCACAATCTAGTACGAAAAGTTTCATTGTCAGTACAAAATAGTAACAGATGCTCTGTCAACTTACTAGTTACAACACCACATGAGCGACATACCATAGTATAATCACCAGAAAACAAAAAACCCAATAGACGGACTGCTAACTTGCCATACTTGTACAGCTTTGGCGTTTCTCTGATAACATGATATAACATGTATGGTTCAGGCGAATCATGAATTTTAAGAAAGCGAGTTAAAGATGCAGAGTCATTAGCTTTCAACAATAATTCATTACGACATTGTGAAGACATTCTTTCTTTCAAAAGTCGTTTCCAAGAGTATTTTGACAAAAAACGGCCATGTTCCATAAAATCTTGTCAATGAATATTTTTCTAAAATTCTATGCATATCAGGAATAAACCCAACCTGTCGTCTAGGTTTATCAAAATAGTTCATTAATCTATGTATAAAGAACTCTTTAACAAGTAGATGGCTTGGCAAATTACATAACTGTTCAAAAAAAACATGAGTTTTCGCCTATCTATTTCTTCTTCTATTGTTTTACTTGCAATTAAATTCAATACTACTTCTGTTTTTGTATTACGTGGTAGGTTTTGCATAAATTTCAGACAAAAACGATGAGCTCTTTCTAAAGGTAACATATATTTTGGAGACATATCGCACCATAACTCACAACCGTATAGTGCCTTTGGTAGGACTACAGAATTACAAATACGAAGGGACGTGATAGGGTTAAGCTCATTATCATGCAAACCACAGTTAGCAATATTCAAAAAAGTGCTTTTGAGTTTTTTACATGCTTCAGCAATTACTTCATTTAGACCCAAGTTCTTTTCACAAATAATACCCAAATGTTTATACTGATCTTTTTCTGGAACTAATTCATCTCCGAGTTTCCAAATTCTTTGAGCTGATAAATATTTCAACCTTTTTTCGTTTAAGACCACCACTGCACTTTTAAGAGCTGCATGTAAAATTTTCTGCAAAAAAGGTATTTTGCCCTAGAATGCATATAATTATTCATTTTTACCTTTCAATTTTGTTATTTGGCAAGTAGTTTATGATTACATTTACAGCTTAAAACTCATTCTGTTTACATATTTTATAACTATTCCATGAAAAATGACACGACTTGAATCACGAGTAAACACTCTGGAATCTGAAACTTAGGAAAATATAAAAGTCATAGATATAAAAGTCATAGATATGAAAGAAGAAATTATATCCAGTTTGAAAGATGATATAAACAAAATTAACAGTCGCCAGGGTGAAATAGAAGACAGAAAAAGAAGAGAAATGAACATTGTAGCTTTTAACCTGCCTGAGCATAATTTTCCGCAGGGTGCATTGAACAAAAATGCAGATGAAAGAGATATAAAAGAAATATGTATGTGCCTTGGACTTGAATCCGTAAATATATTAACATTATTCATGTTGGGCAAAAAAGCTGATGGCAAAATAAGACCCCTTAAAATAGTACTAGATTCCAAGTCAGATAGAATTTTTTGTTGACAAATGTTAAATATATTGAAGAGAAAGTACCAGAAAAATTTAGAAGAGTAATAATTGAAGTGAAGTGAAAGTGAAGTGAAGTGAAAGTCTTTATTTATAGAGGGTAGCTCGTTTGGCATAGCCAATCTTCCACGAGGCCCTCTTAAACAACATGTTAAACTATCTACACATACAAACATACATTCAACAAAATATACATGCATTTGTATAATAAACCAACCCGTAGGAAAATCAACAATGTAACACCGGAAACCTTGACCCGGATCAGCTTTCTTAAAAAGTCAAGCATGCAAACATAGAAGACGCAATGCAAACATAGTAGATGATGCAAAGACGGAATTGACAATGTCGTTCAGAAACATTGCTATAAGTTACATTATTGACCCTCCTATGGTGTGGTCTTATGATTTTTACATCACATAAATTACACAAGTAATGGAAAAAGAAATTAATTTACATATACACCTATCAATTATTGAAAATACATTGATTAAAAATGACAGAAATTAAAAACTTTGATTCCAACAAAGAAGTGAGTTGAGTTTAAAAATGTTTAGCTGATATGGCGGTGAGGTACATGTAACATGTATGTTGAATATGATTAAATCAAACTATTCGCCTCGTTTCATCCAAGCCTTACACGTGTTTACAAAAATGTTTAGTGAACTAGAATTCTTTATTTCCAATGGAATGCTATTCCAAATGATTGCACCCGAATATGTTAAACTATTTTTAAACAAATTAAGTTTTGGTTTGGGCACCAAGAAGTTTTTATTAGCCACTGAACGCAAACTGGAAATAGTATCATCTGACACGTTTCTCATTTGGAATAAATTAATCAGATACGATGGTGCAATTTTATACATCATTTTTGCTTTATTTAAAAACACGATTTCATCAAATGAGAGTATCTTCAAATTATCACATGCCTCTTCAAGCTGTGTGTACTCATTCCCAAGTATAAGTTTACAAGCTCGTCTCTGCAATTTTGTCATTTTTTGAATGTTTAAAGTTGTGGAGTTTCCACATAAGACACTACAGTATTCTAGATGTGGACGAAAATAACAACTTATCGTCTACAGATAAAAATGTTTTTATTTGTGACAGAAGCCAAAGACTGGATGCTATTTTCTTTGAGATATATTTAAAATGCTCATTCCAGACCAAAGTATCTTCAATTTGTATACCTAAAATTTTTTCATTGCTTGATAGTTTTAAATCAGAATTATTCAAATTAAGTTTTAAATCATCAATTTGTAGATGGTACCGTTTTTGTCGACTTGTTATTAGCATTACTTTCGTTTTATCAGTGTTTATTACCATAACATTTTCTCTACGCCATTTATTTAGCAATGAAAGTGATTTTTGCAGGTTCTGTTGCAGTTTTTGCATATCACTTTGAATGTCATAAATAGTAGTATCATCTGCGTACAAATCTGTGGAAGTTACAATATCTTTTAAAGCTAGGGGCAAGTCATTAATAAATATCAAAAACATAAGAGGACCCAAAATAGAGCCCTGAGGAACGCCATATTTTATATGCTCACTGCTAGAACATTTATTATTCATGGACACCCTTTGTGTCCTGTCAGACAAATAAGACTCAAACCATGATAAACTATTATCATCACACCTATAAAGCTTTAACTTCTGTAACAGAATACTATGGTCAACTAGGTCAAAATCTTTACGGAAATCGATCATTAGACACCCAACATATTTTCCATCATTCATTGCTTTAAGCCAAGAATCTATCATTGAAAATAATGCAGATTCTGTGGAATGACCTGCTCTAAAACCACTTTGTTTTTCATGTAATAAATTATGATTGTTAAGAAAAGACATTAAATGTTTTTATGCCCCCAACTTTGAAAAAGTTGGAAGGGCATATTGCTTTCGGCTTGTCTGTCTGTCTGTCTGTCTGTCTGTGTGTGTGTGCGTCCGTTAACCTCTGAACGGTGCATGTTAGGGATTTGAAATTTCATATGTGTATTCCTCATGAAAAAATAGTTGACCCGTATTTTTTTTCATGACTGAGTTATGCCCCTTTTCTGAGTTATGTCCCTTTGAAAACAAATTTTGAAAATCTTGTGTGCAAGATATCTCAAAAACTATTTGAGCTAGAGCCTTCAAATTTGGTATAATTGTTAGGACTGAGGAGTAGATGACCTGATTAACTTTTGAGAACTTTCCGTCAAATATTGACAAAAATACGGAATTTTGAAATTTTGATTGATTTTTCCACTTTTCGGTGAAATTTGAAATTTCTGAACGGTGAATGCTAGGGATTTGAAATTTCATAGACAGATTCCTCATGAAAAAATAGTTGACCCATATTTTTTTTCATGTCCAAGTTATGCCCCTTTTCTGAGTTATGTCCCTTTGAAAACAAAATTTGAAAATCTTGTGTGCAAGAAATCTCAAAAAGTATTTGAGCTAGAGCCTTCATATTTGGTATACTGGTAGCAGCCGAGAAGCAGATGACCTGATTAACTTTTGAGAACTTTCCGTCACATTTTGGCAAAATTACTGAATTTTGAAATTTTGATTGATTTTTTTCGCTTTTCGGTGAAATTTGAAATTTTTGAACGGTGATGCTAGGGTTTTGAAATTTCATATACAAATCCCTCTGACATGAAAAAATGATTGACCTGCATTTTTTTATGTCCGAGTTATGCCCCTTTTGGAGTTATTTCCCTTTGAGAACAAAATTTTAAAATCTTGTGTGTAAGATATCTCAAAAAGTGTTTGAGCTAGAGCCTTCATATTTGTTTAACTGGTTGGGGCTGAGAAGAAGATCCCCTGATTAACTTTTGAGGATTTTCTGTCAAATTTTGACAAAATTACTTCATTATGAATTTTTTACTCCATTTATTTCCTGCAAAAAAAAACTTACATTCTGTTTCTTGATTGAGGTCAAAACAGAGGCAACCGAACAGCTTCTTCAGGATATTAAATTTCACTTCATTCAAATGAAATAAATGAATCATACAAACTGCCAGTTTGGGGACAAGCTCACAGTTGGGGGCATAGTGTTTTACAAACACGCATTTCTAGTTGTATCCATTTTTCAATAATTTTTGAAAGTGTAGGTAGAATTGAAATTGGGCGGTAATTGTTTATATCATCTTTGGTGCCATTTTTAAATATAGGGCTCACTTTCGCTTCCTTCCATGGTTGTGGAAAAACGCCATCAACTAAGCTCTTATTGATTAGATGCGATATACTTGGGCATAAAATTTCGGGAGCAATTTTCAAAAATTTTGGACCAATGCAGTCCAACCCAGTGGCCTTTGTACTGTCAAGGCTCTTCAAAAATTATTTACAAATGAATACTAGGAATGCTAAATGACGTGTTGATAGGTACCTTGGAGTTAACAAAGTCTGATATGTGTTTAAAGTCAGACTTTTCAGCTGGTTCTTTCAACTGTGCAGCAATATTTACAAAATAATTGTTAAAGACATCTGCCATTCATCAGAAATTTGTCGGTCGTTTTCCCTTAACCCATTTATCATTTCGTTTGTTGCTTTTTTACTAGATGTCCCATGTTCTTTAAATATTTTCCAGATAGTGCGTGGGTCGTCTTTACCCTTTTCGATTTTGTTCTTATACATATCATTCTTAGCTGTTCTTATCATGGACGAAACCTTGTTTCTGAAAAAGCATAGCCATTTTGATCTCCATTTGATTTGCACTTATTCCTGTCCTTATTCCTCTCCTTAAATATTATCCATGATTTCCGGCGACAGCCATTCAGGTTGGTGGCCTTTCTTTACTCTATGCTGTTTTAGGGGCGCATGTTTATTTATAATTTCTAAAAATAAGAGATTCCACACCTGATATGTGTTTAAAGTCAAACTTTTCAGCTGGTTCTTTCAACTGTGCAGCAATATTTACAAAATAATTGTTAAAGACATCTGCCATTTCTTTATCATCAGAAATTTGTCGATCGTTTTCCCTTAACCCATTTATCATTTCGTTTGTTGCTTTTTTACTAGATGTCCCATGTTCTTTAAATATTTTCCAGATAGTGCGTGGGTCGTCTTTACCCTTTTCGATTTTGTTCTTATACATATCATTCTTAGCTGTTCTTATCATGGACGAAACCTTGTTTCTGAAAAAAGCATAGCCATTTTGATCTCCATTTAATTTGCACTTATTCCTCTCCTTAATATTATCCATGATTTCCGGCGAGAGCCATTCAGGTTGGTGGTCTTTCTTTACTCTATGCTGTTTAAGGGGCGCGTGTTTATTTATTATTTCTAAAAATAAGAGATTCCACACCTGTACACATTCACTAACGTCATTAAAATTGTCTAAAATTTCCCAAGGTACTTGTCGTAAGTCAGTTATAAACGCTTGTTCCTCAAAATGTTTAAATGACCGGTACGTAATGGTATGATGCGAGTGTTTTTTTTTTTTTTTTTTTTTAAGAATATTTAGCTTACGATTTCCAAAGACGGCGTAATGGTCGCTTATTGTTTGCTTACTCACACTAACACATGAAATATTATCTTCATTAGTTGTATATATATGATCTATCAAAGTCGAGGAACTTGGAGTAACTTGGTTGAGATAAATATTGCGTAAGACCTAAAGACAATGTCAAATTTTGCCATTCTGTCTAAATTATGATCAGACAAATTCTTGTCAAAGTCGCCCAGTAATATAATTTCCTTGCCCTCTTCGGATGCATTTTCAATAAAATCTTCAAATCGATCATAATATTCGACCTTTGAATCAGGGGGTCGGTACATATTACCGATCAAAAAAGGTTTGCCCTTGTTTGGGGAGATCTCCAACCAAATGCAGGATATATCATTTATCTCCAAATCTTTCCTACGTTTTGCATTAATACCGCTTCTAACGTATACCATGATTCCCCCACCGCCATTAGAACAATTGTCCTAAAAGGAGCCTGAAAGCCTTCGACATGAAAAATACTAGATGATTTATGATATTTCAGTTTAGTTTCACTTAAACCTAAAATATGTAAATTTGTATTGCGCCCCAAGATGGCTTTGATCTCATAAAATTTAGACATATCTCTGCCACAGATGCCCTGAATATTTAAATGACCGAAATTTAATCCTTTATCTGATAAACGTAAATGTAAACGGTCATAATTTGTTTGCAATGCTTCAGAATATTGTACATTTACTTTATTCTGAATTAACGACTTGTTACTATGAACTCCAAAATTAACATACTTTTTAGATGTGCATAATTGTCTATCTGTATTTAAATATTTAGAATCACTTGACTCCAACACAAAGAACGGAAAGGAAAACACAACGGGCAAAACATAGAAACATCTCAGCCTAGCCAAATTCTAGTTTGAACCAATTCAGGGACCCTGTTGCCATAGATACAGAAAATGAGCTTCCAAGTCCTATACATCAAATGGCAAATCTAAACAGCCTTACAGACTCATAGTTTTCCGTATGGGGAAGATCCCTATAACAATACCACTATTGCTCAAGATGAAACTATTCTGGGCGGTTTTGATTATGCATAATCTCAGCCGGGGACCTCACGTGGCGGAGGCTCAGATCGAAACACGGACGATTACGACACCAGTTTTATTTTTAACAATGTAGATAGTTCTCGGACTAGTGAACAAAATACTAGCAATGTAAATAACAGAACTTTTTTAAATGTGTTTTACACAAATGCAGATTGTTTATCTCACACCAAGCTTGTGGAACTGAGTAACTACTGTGAGCATAACAGTTTAGACGTAATTGCCATCTCAGAGATACTACCAAAATTCTCCTTATTCCAACCGGAAGAAACAAACTACACTCTCTAGGGTTTTGATATTTTTACTTCGGATTTAATCTCTGGGCGCGGTTTTGCTCTCTTTGTGAAACAAGATTTAGCTGCAACAAAAATAACTTTTACAAGTAATTTCAGTGAGTCAGTATGGTGTCAGATAAACTTAAAAAATAATGATAAAATTTGCTGTATTTACAGGAGCCCAAATAGCACAATTGAAAACAACAAGGAACTTTTCCAACTATTAAGATCTGTAAATATATTAATAGTTGGTGATTTTAACTGTTAAGAAATTGACTGGAGATTACAATCTACATCCGTAAATGAAAATCATGTTGCGTCACAACTTTTCGAATGTGTCAGAGACTGTTTTATGTATCAACATGTTGCAGAACCAACCAGATTTCGAATAGGAGAAATTTCCTCTGAATTAGATTTAATATTTACAAATGAAGAGAATATGATTTCTGAATTGAAAAAAAGTGATCATTTACAACTGACATTTAACTGTTACATTGAAGTGAAAAGACACTCTTTTAAAAAGCACAATTTCTTCAAGGGAAAGTACACAGAATTGGCAAATGACCTAAATACAATAGATTGGGATGGTGTTTTCAACGGGTTCGACTTGTCTGACTCGTGGGATATCCTTACAGATAAAATTACCGGATTGATAGAAAAATATATACCAGAGAGTAGGGTCTCCTCTGGGCAGTGCAAGAAAAATCCCATTGTAAACAATGACTGTATTGAGGCTATAAAGCGTAAACACACATTTAGTGGAAAAAATATCAATACTGTAAAACGGAACAGAACTATGAGCTATATAAAAATGCCAGAAACAATGTAAAAACAGAAATGAGGAAATCAAAAGAATTCTATGAAAAAAGACCTTGCTTCCAAGATAAAGACTGATCCAAAATTATTCTGGAGTTATGTCAGATCAAAAATGAAAACAAAATCCAGTCTAAGTCAACTAAAGTCACCATGTGGGACTCTTACAAATGACAACACAGAAAAAGCAGGACTTTTAAATAAGTTTTTCGCTAGTGTCTTTGAAACAGAGGGGACTGAGGCCTTACCAGACTTTCCAGACAGAGAATTTGCTGAAATTATAACAACAGTGGAAATAACTGAAAATACCATAATGAAAGCCATATCAAAGCTTAAGCCATCAAAATCTCAAGGACCAGACAACATGCATCCAAAATTGATAAAAGAATGCTCACATCAGCTGCTCACACCACTGAAAACTATATTTGTGACATCCTTAGAAGAATCAAAAATACCTGAAGTATGGAGAAAAGCTAATGTTACAGCGATACAGAAATCTGGAGACAAGACCAACCCTGAAAATTATCGCCCTAACTCGCTGACTTCCGTACCCTGTAAACTCATGGAAAGACTTGTACGTGATACAATAATGGACCACATGGAACAAAATAATCTTTTTAGTCCATATCAACACGGCTTCATTCCAGGAAAATCCTGTATCATACAGTTGCTAGAAATCCTAGAAGAAATAACCGATGCTCTAGACCAGGGATATGACATTGACATAATTTATGTCGATTATACCAAGGCATTCGACAAAATTCAGCATAATCGGCTGCTAAAGAAACTCTTGGGATATGGAAAGGAAAGATTCACGCCTGGGTCAAAGAATTTCTAAGCAACGTTCTATTTACTGCAAAGAGTTGCAGTAAACGGAAGCTATTCCAGTTATGAAAATGTCACCTCTGGAGTACCTCAGAGGTCGGTACTGGGACCGATACTTTTCGTTATCTATATAAACGACCTACCTGATGTGATAAAAGTGATGATGAGATTGTACGCAGATCACTCCAAATTTTTGAGGCGTATAAAAATAACTGAGCATGAAAATCAAGTACAGCTGAGTGTGAATAATTCTGTAACTTGGGCAAATGAATGGCATATTTTTTACCATTTCAAAAAAAATGTCACCATCTGCACATTGGAAATAATGTTGAAAGTACACAATGGAAACACCAAATGGGAATGTAACCATAGAAAAAGTGGAAAGTGAAAAGGACCTGGGTGTTATATTTGACAGCAAGTTGAACTTTACGGAACATATTAGTACCAAAGTCTCAAAAGCAAACCAGATAGTTGGTCTTATTTTTAGAACCTTCACATTTATAGACAGAGAAATGTTTTTGAACCTATTTAAAAGCTTGATTAGGCTAATTCTGTAGTACGCGACAACAATATGGTCACCAATGAACAAAAAGGACGCAATTCAAATTGAAAATGTTCAACGGCGCGCAACCAGACTAGTTAAAGGATTGAAAGAACGCCTGAAAATTCTAGGTCTTCCCACTTTGGAATATCGGCGTGACAGAGCAGATATGGTACAAGTGTACAAGATTCTTCACGGTCTTGATAAGGCAGACAAAAATTCACTGTTCAAAATGGCTACATATCAACAAACTAGAGGACATCCACTGAAACCCTTCAAAAAAAAGATATCGTCTTAGAGCAAGGAGACACGTCTTCTGCAACAGTCCTCGATGGATGGAACGAGCTGCCATCAGACGTCGTTAATGCACCCTCTCTAAATTCTTTCAAATCAAGATTAAACGAGAAAATTCAACGGAGAATCGTCTTCGGGCCTGGAAGGACGTCGACTACGTAAGAAACGTAAGTAAGAAACACCATTAAGCCACAATACAAAACTGTTGTCTCGGTCAGTCAGTCGTAACAGTTCAGTTGCACGTGATCGCTCTCAATCAGTGGACAAACAAGGAGCGACACTACACATCAATTGAGAAGTAGGTCGCGCAGTGTGAAATCGCGTAGTAATAGTAAACCCTTGTACCTAACGTGTCAATAAGCGGTGCTGGACAGGCCGGGCCGAGCCCAGGACTGGGACTTAGTGAACAGACGACAGTCTAAGACATAAGACAGTCAGGACAGTGTAAATCCAAATCATAAATTTATATTAGGTTTGCTTTACTTAACATCCATGGTTTGATAACTAGACGGCTTAATAAATTGCAAACGGAGGACCTTCGTCGAGTTTTTAGTAATAATGATATCATTTGTATGGGGCGATCCTTCACAGAATTTTGACTTTGATTGTTAACAGGTTAATCTGTAACATTATGAAAGAAGCGGTCATGCACACGTAACTCTAGTGGGATCATTGTCTATGTGCGAAATGAACTTGTTTCTGAAGACAAACTGTTTCTAAAATGTAATGACTCACACTTGTGGCTTAAGATTGATAAAATATTTTGGTTTTGTGAACGATGTATATGTCTGCCTATGTTATAGTAGACAAGGCATAATCGATTCATCAATTTACGATAGTATTTTAGAAAATATGTTATCTATTAAAAATACTACACATGATGCATGTAATTTTATAATAGACATTTTTCACTTTTGAACTTAAAGTTTGCTGGCGCTTGCGGTTACGACTTTGTGTGTGATGGGCGACGACTCGTGAGGGCATATTTGAGACGAAGGCGAGGGGCGATATGAAGAATTACTTAGTCAAAACTACCAACAGCCCCGGAGGTGTATTAAATGAGACACGCAAAAAACGAATTGTCCAGGACTCCTAGCTGAATAGTTCAGTAGGTAGAGTGTAAGACATTGAATCGAAAGGTCCTGGGTTCGAGTCCGGGTAGGACAAAAATTATTTTTCCTTTTCTTTGTTTCTTCCTTTTTTCGCACCTGTGACAATAAAGCTTAGAAAATTAAAAAGAAATATAAAAAAGGAAAAAAGAAAATAATATTTTATCTATTGGCAAATGCAAGAACACAAAATTCACTGCTGCATTTAATACTAAATCGTAGGTTTCTGGATTAAACTGTCTAGTGAGAAGGCAGACCGCATGTATAGTTTTTTCACCCATGGAAGCCGAGAACTCGATCGTCATTTTCGGCAGAATAACGGATCAGCGACCGATCCTAACGTCAACATTTATTTCCTGACTGGCTGGTACAGATAATGTGGATAGGATAAGCTGACCGCCTCTAATGACTAAAAAAAAAATACGCAAGCGTCCCCCGTGGCCGAGCAGTTAAGAGCGCTGTTTCATAATCACTTAATCATCTCACCGTTGTGTCTGGTGTGAGTTCGAGACCCACAATGGCCACATGTGAGACAGGCCAAGTTCTGCTTGCGGGTGTGCCAGGCGGTTTTTCTCGGGGTACTCCCGTTTTCGCCCCACCTACTGTTTGGTTCTTTTCATATGAGCTGAAATAATCTTGAAAGGGACGTAAAACTGAATTTTAACAAATACACGACACCAAATCAAACAGTATAGTGTACATGTTCATATATATGTGTATAGATGTAAAACTACAGTTTCACGTGCTATCTCCTGAGCGAACAATGTTTATTTTTTCTATGTGTCGTTTTGAGTCCATTCGACATTAGGAAGAGCGATGGGGGCAATACCCTACATGTAGCTACAATATGCCTAGCCACACAACTGTTTTTGTTTATTGTAGACTTTCAACAGTATTTCTGCCATATCGAGTGCGATGGTTACGATGTAGAAAATTAATTTGGCAAGACATAAGCTTTCGTTCTGATCCTCATTTATTCTGTGTTATAGTATGCGTGCTGTTTCACCTGGTTGAATTCAAATAAATAAATTAAAATCAAACTAACACAATTATATTATTTTCATAAGATTCTAAAGTGTTTCCGTAGAGGACACATAGTGTTTCAGTCGCCCCGTAAAGCGGGTCGCGCGTCACTTCGCCGCAGTTTACTTTTGATGTTCGCCATTTTCACATACACGTAGAAGCAATTTTGGACACTACATATTCTGTCAAAGTGCACAAATTATTAATTTGTTTCACAAATAATGGTGTATACTGTCTTCACATTGACACATGTGTTTTTTAAGATTATTGCCTCGTGTATTGTCCTATTTTTATTCAGTTTTACGTCCCTTTCAAGCCTTTTCACACATATCGAGACGAATCAATCAGAAAGTGGGGCGAAAACCGGAGTACCCGGGGAAAAACTACCTGACACACCCGCAAGCAGAACTTGGCTCGTCCTACATGTGAATTCTGCCCCGTGCGAGGCGCGAACCAACAGCAGTGAGATGATCGAATGATCAAGAGCACTGAAGTCAGCGACCTTAACCACTCGGCCACGGGGGCCGCCTATTGTCCCTTTTAACAGACTAGACGCTGGTCTTGTTTGGAAAGAGCTAGTAATTTTGTTTTATATGCGTGTTGTTAAATTGCTTGTGATGTGTGGGACCGCCATGTCTCTCCCGCCTGTTGTCTATGTTAGGATGGGAAATTTAATTGTATAGATTCTTGGTCATTCTATTGTTACTTGATTACAGATAAGGGTCTGATTGTGCTCATTTCTGATCATAATGATGCGTTTTTTATACAAGTTTCGGCCCGTTCAAGATTATTTTAGTTCATATGAGACGGGTAAATCAGTAACAGGGGGGAAAGGGGAGAACCCTGAGAAAACGAACTTGCACACCCACAAGCAGAACTTGGTTTGTGTCACCCGTGATTGTAAGACTGATCAATTGGGCAGCAAGGCTACGGCGAAGAGTTCATTGTCTTGGTGTTGGTAGTTGCCAAAGCGATATTGCTGCGCTGAAGATTGTTTTAATCCATTTTATCACATGTTATGTGATGTTGCATCAATCTTTGTTGTAAGGACTTTGATTGTATCGCAAGCATATACGATGGTGCTGACACTGATAGACAATACCCGAATACACATATTCATATACATGTACAGTATGCCACGCAGACATTTCACGTGTCCATTTACCGACCTTTTATATGTAAACATTCATGATTCTAATATATATACATGTAACAGGGGAACATTTTGTCCTAGGGCCCATCGACATAACAAAGATCATATCAAGCTGGATCAGTTATCAAACCACAGTTATCAAGCCGAACGCAGTTGATGTTAAGGGCATGCGTTCTTTTGTCCTTTTTTAACATTTAAAAGTACGATTTCTATCATGATAAAGTTTATACTGAACCTATTAAGCAAGCCTCCATGGTGCAGTGGTTATTTCACGTGCCTTATAAACCAGAGATCGCAGGTTTGATCCGGGTCTTCTTGCGTCTGTCGGATGAGATTACAAACTGAGGTCTCGTTTCCATATGACCTTTGCTGTTGGATTAACGCCCAAATCAACAAACCGATTCAATTTATTATTTATTTAAATTCAGATTGAGTAAGAAGCTTATGTGCTTATATGCTTGCCCGATTCCGGACGCAAAGATGGGCCCTAATGAGTAAGGTTAAGAATGATCAAATGTTGTAGATCTGTCGTCAGCATGTGTAATACATGTGCACTAAAACGGTACCCTGTATCATGACGATATCATTACAAAACCTTAACAAGCAAAATACAGTGTGTGTTTTAAGTTGAAAAAAAAAAAATGAAAATTTTCAGTTCAACAGTTTTGATATTTTCTTATTTGTTCAAAACATAGATTGTGGACACATGATAGAACGAATACTCACAATCTATGTTTTCAGAAGAATAGGCAACCTAAGTTGACCTTGTCCTATAATAGGTTAATGTCATCCCTGGGTCATATATAGATTTTGTAGATGCTTCATGCCAAGTTTCAAAATCATAGGCCTACTGGTTCTAAAGAAGAACATCTTTAAAGGGTTTTCAATTCATAGCCATGGCGGCCATTTTGGTCAAGTTACCTTGACCATTAATACAAACTTTCGTTCCCCTTCCACGAAGTTTGGCTTTGATCGGCCATGCGGTTGCAGAGAAGATGTTTAAATATTATAGTCATATACGTGTATATATCCCCCAGGCAGGAGCAGACAACCACCTGGGTCTTAATGTTTTCATAAAAATAAATCTGTCCATTTGTATTATCATAGCAAGTTTCCACCCATTTAATTACATTTAACTTATTTCCCCATTTAAATGCATGGGCGACCTACATGTAAGTTGATCTTACCGATCTTTGTAGTGCGTTTAATATTGTTTGATGCTTCATGCCAAGTTACAAAATCATAGGCCTTCTGGTTCTGGAGAAGAAAAATTTTAACGGTTTTTGCTATTTATAGCCAAGGTGGCCATCTTGGTCATGTGACCTGGTCCATTTATACAAATTTCGTTTCCCCTTCTTAAGAATGCTCCGCAAACAGTTTTAACTTTGATTGGCCAAGCTGTTTCAGAGAAGAAGATCGTGGAAATTGTTGACAGGGGCATGGCCATCCTATAAGCTCACCTTTTGAGCCGAAGGGCTCATGTGAGCTAAAACTAGGTATACCCCTGCATACTCAAGTTTTACTTTATAAAAGAGTTGTTCAATGGGGTAAACATGTCACGGACATGTTATCCTGATGAGGATAACAGACCATGCTCGATACTACTTGAAATGTGTCAAAACGTTGTAAGGCGTCACAGAATAAAAACATTACGAAAACATGCCCATATAATATACAGTATTTTTTTTTTCAGCTCAAAAATCGATAATTTTCAAAGGAAAAATTTTGATATTTTTCTTATTCTTGCTCAAAACATAGATTGTGGGTACACGTTAGAACCGCCTTGCCGAGGCGGTTCTAACGAGTACCCACAATCTATGTTTTGGAGTGGGTACACGTTAGAACCGCCTTGCCGAGGCGGTTCTAACGAGTACCCACAATCTATGTTTTGGAGCAAGAATAAGAAAAATAGATATACCCCTGAATACCCCAGTTTTAATATATAAATGTGGGGTTTGAGGGGGTATACTTAACACGGACATGTTTTCCTGATGAAGAACTGCACATAAAATTAAAGATCAACTAAATGTTTCAAATCGTAAATCTTGCCATGTTTACATGTAAAAAAGTTTCTGTGTGTTCACGAAAAACACGTGAAATGTAGCTTAACAGAACCAATGTACGTATATACATGCACCAGTATGATAAAAGTCACATGGCGATAACAAATAGTTGATAGTTGTTTTCCCACCAACAGTTATCGTCATTTGCAGACGGGATCTCGGTTTATAGTGTCACCATAAAGCCATGGGCAGGCGATCCCTAGTTATACACACGAGTGTCTAAAAAAAATTCTGCACTGGAAAATCTGTTTTATTCGCGCCAAGCATTTATAAGAACGACTCGCATTGAACGCGTTATGTATCTTTAATGGCAAACATGGCGGTTGATGATGCGATTTTGTAAACATGTCGTGTCAAAGGCCACTTCTGGTTCATTGTTCCATTAAATCAGACAGTTGAACGGGAAGACAACAATAATCATTGTTACCATTGCGTATGATAACATTGTTTACGATTTATATGTTTAATTGCTGTCTGGATTTCTTTATTTTTGCATTTTACCAATGCATACAGGTTTTAAGTGTTTTTTTTTTTCTGCGAAAAAAAAAATAATAATAAAAATAATAATTCCAATAAAAATAGGCGTTTCCTACTCGCGCTCAACCTCCTGAGCTAACGAGTCAGATGCTCTTATCAAAATCATTTTTTATTAAGGCTTTATGTCCCAGTCAACATGTTTTTCAGTCATGTCGGGACGGAGCCAACGCTTCCTGGGTTTAACCAGTTAGTAAGGATGAATGTGTCTTGCTCAAGGACACATCACGATGGCGCCTATGGGGATCGAACCCAGGACCTCTCGATTCGGAGTCAGACGCCCTACCACTACGCCACCGCGCTCCCTAAAAATAATTTTGTACCAGTCTTATATCAACTACATGTACGTATTTATTCTCGACATGTGATTTTACGGAGCGACTGACTGAACCACTGCCACATGAAGTAATCTACGGAACTTGCGTGCGTGCGTCCGTGCGTGCCTGTGTGTGTGTGTGTGTGTGTGTGTGTGTGTGTGTGTGTGTGTGCTCGCGTAAAGAATATTGTCATCCTGTTTTAGGGTTAAGCAAGGTACGCGGCACGTTATGAAAAAACGAACTGTATGTTTCTTAGTCTAGAAGCATTCATTTTCTTGAAAATGATATTGTTTTAGTTTGAAGTTTAATTATATTTATTTGAATTCAACCAGATAAACATCACGCATAATTCAAGAGAATAAATGAGGATCAGAAAGAAAGCCGTTGACTTGGAAAAAACATCCCAAAAATCGTAATTATCGCATTCAAAATGCTGAAATACTGTGGAAGGTCTACAAAACCTCAACTTATTTGTATGGCTATGCAAAATGTAGCTAGGATATCGCACTAATCGTCTAATGGACTCAAAACGAAACATCAACCAAATAAATAACATCAAGATTTCGAGTATCTGTTTGAAATACATGTATAAACATGCCAAAATAAATTATGTTCTCTCACGAGACAGCACGTGGAACTGTAGGTCTTACACATAATAAATATACATATATCTTTACATGTACACTATACAGTGTACTATTTGAGTTAGTGCCTACGTCCGCGGAAAACATTCAGTTTAAGTCGTTCAGGGTGGCTAACTTATCCTAGCCACATTATGCCTGTACAAGCCTTCAGTATATTCATATTTTCATGTCACCCAGAAAGAAATATTGACGTGAGGATAGATCAGCTCTTATACCAAAAATACGGTCGAGCTCCCAATACAAGAGAAAACATGCATGTAGGCTGCCGTCTCAAACTTGAATTCCTTTACGATTTAAGAATTTAATGTAGTAGGGCATTTCATGATTCTTGTATTTGCCAAAAATATAATCAGCTGATAATATATGTTTTATTTGCAAAGCTTTTTTGTCACAAGAGAGACAAATAAAGAAAAGAAAAAAAGTGATCTGTCCGGGACTCGAACCCAGGACCTTCTGAGCTACACAGCTACACGTCCTAAACTATTTCACTTTTTTGACTCTCTTATTTAATTCGTCTTCGTCGGGCTATTGATAGTTTTGACTAAGTAATTCTTCATATCGTCCCTCGTCTTCGTCTCAAATATGCCCTCACGAGTCGTCCCCCATCACACGGAAAGTCATAACCGCAAGCGCCAGCAGCATTTACGTTCAAAAGTGAAAAATGTCTAATACTCGGTGCTTTCGCTATAAAATTTGATGGATGCGAATAAATTTCTTGTTTTCTTCCATTCTATATAAACGTTTGCGCTGAAGTATCTAATGGAGAATTAAATTGACTTTTTATTTCTGCTTAAACGAAAAACTGTTTTTGTATAATTTTTCTAAACATTCGATCCAAAGTTGGTAAACAAGGTTCGGCCAAGGCCTATTCGGCCGATTTCTACAGAAAGTGTTCGTATTTTCCAAAATACGCACATAAAAGTAAGCAAACGAGCATTTTGATATGACTTTTAGGCAAGATTGTGAGGCGTTTGCATCGTTTTCGATAATGTTTTCCCCGAAAAATGCACAGGAAGAATTTTATGACAAAAAGAAAAAACAACGCCGGTTACTACGGTACCAGAATTACCTGGATTGTTGGATAGATGGGCATTCTAGCTTTACAAGATGCGGATTTTGTTACTTATTTGTGTCATGCTTCTGCCTCTTTCATGTAGTTTCGGGAACTTTACGTTCATTGGCATGGACATCAAGTCTATAGTGAAGAGTTGTTTGTTTTTATAAAACGGTTCCGTATTCTGGTATTGTAATAAGATAGATCGTGTCTCATTGTAGAAAAGGTTGCCGTTAGCCATATAAGACACTACTCATTTCTAATTAAACATCTTCGTATTTTTTCTTACTTCAGAATTGACTCATTAAGATAAAGATGTTTCTAACAACTCTTAACAAACTAAAAAAAACAAATTCTAACACACCTCGCCTATATAGCCAATGGTAAAAAAAAAACGTGTTATATTGTGCAACAATTTCACTGGGCGAATAAGCGTGACGTTACTTTGCGGCATTTGTGACGTCAGCTATCCCACAAAGCAGCGTTAGACGGTGAAACGTCGTTTTAGCGCACAACAAACGTAATAAATGTGTGTAAGTACCAGCATTACAGTCAAATATTTGGCGGGATATCTGCAATGCAATGGCGGAAAGCTGAACGATATCGACGGTTTCAGCAACATTTACTCCGTTTATTGTGTGTTAGAATCGAAATAGATCAGCTCAAGTGCGTGAATTGTTGAGTAATAATTCACTGTTTGTCGGTCAGTTGTAACAAGATAAATCACTCGCGCTACGCGCTCGTGATTTGATCTTCTTTACAACTGACCTCCAAACAGTGAATTATTACTCAACAATTCACTGCCAGAGCTGATCTATTTCTTAAACAAAAACAACATATTTTACTGTTCTGGAAAATAAACGTACCATTGATCAACCCGATTAGAGTTTTTTAAAAAGACTTTATAAATGCATAAGCCAAATATATAGTAAAATAACTTCTTTGTCTTGCTTATTGACAATCAATGATGAAAACAGATCATTTAATAGCAGTGGGTCATACCGCGGTTTCGGATACTCAAGGCTCATGAGTGACCCTTTAGATTTGGCAACATGAAGCCAAAGAGAATTACTGTAAATTTGTAACTTTCAAGAGGGAAGTCAACACAAAGACTAGTATTATCCAAATGGCAATGTATCGTATTGTTTCTTGCAGAATAAGACAATTAAGTGGAGGATGCCTACATAATAAATAAATAAATTTTAAAATAAATCAAAGATAAAAAAAAATCCACATTCGTTTAAAACGCGAACCTTGGAGACTTTAATTGAAAGCCGAGCTCCAATTGAACTGAGAAGTCCAGTATCTGGTGAAAAGATAATCTTCTCCCCCATTGAAAAGATCTGGTTTCGTCGGGATTGTTTTCCACAGACGTGACATTCCATTTTCTGACAAAAAAAAAATAAACATATACGTATCAATTTGATTATTTAGTGTATTTCGGGTATAGCATTCCAAATAACTTTATGAGGCAATATACGGTTAACATAAGGTGCATGTATGATGTCACTGAGGGGGGGGGGATAAATTATTTATTTGCTTTGACGTTCCAGTCAACAGTAACTGTTGTGGCCAGATTGGGAAGGGCTTCGACATTTTGTCGGACTGCTATTCTACATTGGGGTGCCATTTGAAATCCATTTTTGCTCCAACACAGCATACGTGTATATCTCATATTATATTTATACCGAAGAAATTACTCCGTTCACTTTACATTGTTGAAAATATTGAATATTTAAGAAATAGATCATCTCTAGCAGTGAGTTGTTGTATAATAATTCACTGTTTGGAGGTCAGTATTAAAGCAGATCAAATCACGAGCGCGCAGCGCTGCATACAACTGACTGACAAAAATTGAATTATTACTCAACAATTCACGCACTAGAGCTGATCTTTTTCGATTCTTACACGCAATAAACAAAATATTATCTTTTTAAACCTTCAGTTTCTTTAACTTTTCGATCATTGCACTGATGAAATTCCGCCAAACTTTTGACGTTACCGCAAATTTCTACACATGTTTGTTACGTTTTTAACGCGTTGAAATGACGGTACACCGTCTAATATCAAGGTAACGTGACATCTGAGATAACTGAGGTCATAATCTAACCAAAATGGCGTAAAAACGTCGAAAATTAAAGTCACGCTTATTCGCCCAGTGACATTTTTGCACAATATAACAAGTTTTTTAACCATTGCCTATATAGGCGAGGTGTGTTAGAATTTTTCATATTCAATAGTTTAGAATGTTTTCGATGGAAACTAATGTCATATTCAATAGTTTGCACGGGCCTGAAGAAGCCAGTTCCCGTCGGGACTACTTTCGATAGTACAGTATGGTCGTGATTGGAAAAAAAAAATCTTCCATTTCCACTTCAACTAAACGAACGACGAAACTAAAAATATTACAGATTTCCTCGCACAATAAATACACAAAACTACATTTCAGGACAAATACCTCAAATTTTGGAAGAACAATAATTTAAAAGTGTTTGTACTCCGAATTTCTAAATTTGTTCATGAAATTTCCTTTCGCAACGACGACCAAGAGTCACGTCGACGTCATCAATTTTACTGCAACGTCACGGTTCTCGCGTACACAAAGGCGAAGCTCTGTGTGTGTTGCAATATGGTGATAAGTCGTTAGAAACGATACCTTTTTTATGAAATGTGGCCAAATGAAATGTTTATCAGGACTGGAGATGCCAGGAATAAGCATTTACAAACCTTCCATTGCGTACTTTAGAGTATATACATGTAATGAAAAGGTTATTGAATGAAAATCGTAAAATATTCGGAACTCGTTCATATGGCTGAGATTCACTCGCAAGCTCGTGCGTCCTCGCCATATGAACTCGTTCAGAATAGTTTTCATTCAATAACCTTTTATTATTACATGTATTATTATTATTATCATTATTATTATTATAACATATTGGATAATGCATCGACTCGAAACTTTCGAATGCGTGAGTCAGTCATAGAGTCATTGAGCGAGTAAGTAAGTACAAGGGTTGCAGAAAGGTTGACCAAGGTACCTCAAAGTATAATTACATGCAATTGGTGAGTCACGGTCAATTCCTGTTTTCCTATTGGAACCACTTCTATCTCATAACAATACGGAACTGTTTCATTAGAATCTCTTCATTTTAGGGTTGATGTCCATGCCAATGAACGTATAGTTCCCGAAACTACATGAAAGAATTATGTAGGCAGAAGCAGGGCGAAAATAAGTAACAAAATCCGCATCTTGTAAAGCTAGAATGCCCATCTATCCAACAATCCAGGTAATTCTGGTACCGTAGTAACGGGCGTTGTTTTTCTTTTTGCCATAAAATTCTTCCTGTGCATTTTTCGGGGGGAAATCTATCGAGATCGATGCAAACACCCCACAATCTTGCCTACAAGTCATTGCAAAATGCTCGTTTGCTTACATTTTGTGCGTATTTTGGAAAATACGAACAGTTTCTGTAGAAATCGGCCGAATAGACCTTGGCCGAACCTTGTTTACCTACTTTGGATCGAATGTTTGGAGAAATTATACAACAACAGCTTTTCATTCAAGCAGAAATAAAAAGTCAAGTTATTTATCCATTAGATGCGCTTTTTACTTCATCGCAAACGTTTGTATAGCATTGAAGAAAACAAAAAGTTTATTCGTATCCATCAAATTTTGTAGCGAAAGCACCGTAGTAACCGGTGTTGGAACCGTTTCACCGTCGTCAACGTTGGACAGGGTGATATCGGATCAAGAAAATCTCAAGAAAATGTCGTTAATTAAAATGGTCAATTGCTTTTAGAATTCTTGAAACAATCTGGTCTTCGGCAAACGGGCATGTTTGCGAGGATAAGGAAATTGGCGCTTTCACGTCGGTGGGTAGCATGGGCAGCAGCCTGGTAGATTATTGTATCGTTAATGTTGAACTCCAAATTTTCTTCTTTTTTTGTACATGATTATTATGACCATTGTCTTATTGAATTTTCATTATTTTTATTATGTTTAAACTGTTAATGGTACTGTACGCTGATGATATTGTTATTTTTGCTTCTTGAGCGCCAGAACTTAAAAGTGAATTAAATACTTTGTCGAAATATTGTAATAGAAATAGATTAAAGGTCATAGACCTTTATCATAGAGCGTAGACCAAAATTATGATTTTTAGAAGGGTATTATGGTATTTTGCCTAGGGATTTGAAACTTTATTATAATGGTATAGTGTTAGCGGATATAACAGCTAGACTGACCATAGTACTTTCACCCATTTATCGTATACATTCTCATGGAAACCGGAGTTCTGTTCTGATCTGGTTCTTCCTTATGCACTCAAAATGCAAAAATGTATCTGTCTAAATACAATATATGTAGCTTGCGGTATCACAGACATTTAATACGCAAAATGACTAATTTTCTTGATAAAGAGGACAGCTATTAAGTATTTATGCCCCATAACCCCCATGTTTGCTTGCTACTGATTGTTTTAAAGTGGTAGTTTGGATTAAATTCTTTCTTGATGTTAGATGGAGTAGATATAATATATTTCATTTGTTGCCGTTTTTGTTGTTGGTCGTATACTTGTAGAAAATTCACGGTAAAGAAAGTTTCGAACAACCAAGTTCTCACTCCTGGGCTCGACACTGTACCACTGGGTCACCACTGTGTATCTTGGCTCAGAATTAAGTAGTGACTATATTACAGCATTATCATCATTAACAACCTAATTGTGTTAGGTTTTGCAGATTTCATGCAAGTATCCATCTTTCACTAACCATCCAAGGCATGTTAGGTGTATAACCAAAGGAACACAATCTCAAGGAGTCGCGCTTAATGTTGGTCTCGATGGTGAAAAACGCTCACACAGCACTGCCACTCTCTGTCTTACCAAATCGGTTATTATAGTCATATATAATTTCACTAACAAATTACATTCTGCCAACTTTTTTTCAGCAGTTTCCTGCAGAAAATGCCAATTTAGAATGCAACAGTTTTGACATAACAGAAGATATCGTGCAAACCGCACAAAAATCCACCATTTTTTTCGATCTTTTGGATTATTGTATGACGATTGAATAAGCTATGTATACATGTATATCACATTCACTCATAAGCCTTGATGACATCAGTCTTGACGTCATTAGACATATGAGCAAGGCTCATTTTATGTAGCTTCAGCAAGTTTAGACCTAGTGGATTGCTACACACCAGCTGTATGGCTATGTCACATAACCATGGCTTATCAACCCACCTTCACATTTTGCTTGCATAAATATTACGAAAGTCTATTGTAATATACAGTGAATTTCATGACTGATTGATTGAAAGACTGATTATAATTCTGATCAATTAACACTGAAACCATTTTTGAGCCAAATTCTGAAATTAAAGATATCTTTTGTTTGTCAGTTCAGATTCATAAGCATTTAGGAATCTCGGCCCTTTTTGTATGAATGGAAATGACTTTACGGCACTTATCGTTATCTAAGTTACCATATGACAAGACACTAGGTGACATGTATTCAGGTGAAGTTGTGTTAGTATTAACCTTGTAACCATTAAGAAATTGGTAATTTTAAGCTGAAAATATGTCACTGAATTGAGTTTCCCTCCCAATGACCCTTCAAGAAAGTAAAATATGGAAATCCCACATTGTGGATTCATGTATGGCATTATAATATCCATTTTCGATTTATCGAGGGCTCATTGATAGAATATCGAGAGGTTTGTGGTTCGCCGTGTGTGTCTAACAATTTATCACTCATGCTTAGAACCGGTTAAGCACCCAAAACAAAATGAGTCTTCCGTGAGAAGAAATTGTTGACTGGTATGTTAAGAATCAGATTAAACAAGCAAATATAATTATCGACCGTTTCTCACGGCATTTTATAGACTTCAGTTAGCAGCGCGGCTGTGATAGATAAAACTGATACGACCAATTGTATCGTCCACTCAGTTGCAGGCAGCATCAGACAACTAATGGTGCTACAGAACATTTTCAATAAGGGTGTTCAATGAATATCCAACAAAATGCTTCTGAAAACAAAATACGATTATTAAAACACTGAAAAGGAAAGTATAAAAGGAAGGGGAAAGCAGAAAACACCTTTTCAGGTATGTTCGATTATTGAAGTTTTTATTCTTTTCATATTATTCATTTTTTCTATCGAATTTATTTATTTATTTATTTATTTATTTATTTATTTATTTATCATATGACGTCGCTGTTTTCCAGTGGATAACGTCATGTCATAAAAATCGTATGAGCACACGTGTAATAACACTTTTGCGGGAATACTTTTGCGTCATTGACGACGTCCGTAACAACAATGTAAATTTTCATTGAAAATATGTCCACTTCGAAGGCGATAAAATCCTATTTTAAAAGTCATATGATAAAACGAATCTTACACTCGTGGTCATTTCGAAGCAGCATGTTTTCTTCAAAGCTGTGGGAACAGGAACAGCAAGGTCCCAAAGCGACATACAGATTCTAAATAGAGACAGATACAGTTTACATTGAAAAACACATTTCATGATGTAGGATTTAAAATGTTATGGCTGGCACGCGAAAAATGCATTTATAACTGTTAATCTCTTGTCTGAGTAAACCTTAGTCTCTTTTTAGCGTTCCTGAGCCTAACGGCTCACAAGATGAGCTTATAGTATAAGCTCCGTCGTCCGTCCGTTGTGCGTCCACAATTTCAAAGATGATCTCCTCTGAAGCCGCTTTGCCAATCAAAGCCAAATTTTATTGGAAGCATCTATAGGAAGGGGAACCAATGTGTATATAAATAATGCAGGTCACGTGGCCAATATGGCCGCCATGCCTATATATGGTAAAAAACCCTTCAAAAAGCTTCTTCTCCGGAACTGATGGACCGATTTAAACGGAACTTGGCATGATGACTCAAGTGTATATATAAATCATGACCCTGCAATGACCTTGACCTATTTTACGGCAAGGTCAACATAGGTCGCCTATGCATTTGAATAGGGAAAACTGTAAAAATGTCATTTAAAGGAAAATTCTTGCAGGAAATGAGCAGTTGGACTGAATATTGATGATTCTGATAAAAGTTGGACCCTAGGGGCTCATCTGTCTCCACCCGCGGCAATATACATGTATATTACCATGATATTCAAACATGAAACCATTTGGGCATTCAAATCCAAATTTTATATGAAGCATCTATAGAAAGGGGGGATCAGATTATAAATAATCTAGGTCACATGATCAAGATTTCCGCCATGCCCATATATGGCAAAAACCCGATTTTAACGAAACATGGCATGAAGCATTGATGACTCAAGTTCTGTCATATAAATCATGACCCTGTGATGACTTTGACCTATTTTCAGTACTTTTATAGGTCACCTGTGCATTTGAAGTGAGAAAACTGTTTAAAACTGTTAAAATGTCATTCAAAGAGAAAATCTTGTAGGAAATGGGTTGGTTGGTTCATTGGGGTTTAACGTCCCACCAACAGCTAAGGTCATATGGAGACGGTCCCATCCGACGGACTGAAGAAGCCGGGGATCGAACCTGCGACCCCTGGTTTAGCAGGAAATGGACAGTTGGCACACTCTGCATGCCAATTATCGATATTCGACCAACGCCGGAGTGAAATAGCTAACTCCGAGGCAATAGCCAACGCCTGAGGAACAGTGTGTGAAGGGTTGTCAGCAAAACTATGAAATATTTTAAAGAGCAAGGGGATATAGCTAATAATGTATTTGTAATGGTAAGTTAATGTTGTAAGATGGTCTTGCTTCCAAATGAAATTTACATAATGTTACAATACTTTGACTAGAACATATAAAATACAAGAAAACATGCACGATTGTGTGGTTTTGACTGTCAAGATTGATTTAGAAGTCAACAATTCTTTAAAGTCTAAACTTTTCATTCTCTATTCACGCTATAATTTATAACTCATACTCGCTGTGCAAACTGTTTTACTTAAAACTCATTTCTGATGAAGCATTTAGACATTATTCGCCATCAAAGACCTCTTGTGGAAAAAAGAATGGGATGGCCAACGCCGGAGTAAGGTTACATATGGACCTGACCAACGCCTGAGGATGATAACGTTTGCACAGAATGCAGATTCAAACAAAAACTATTTTTACTCGACTTTTACTCGATAGAGAGGAGCAACAGTATTTGGCAGCTTTACCTGTACAATGATACATACGTGCACGCATGTGCACGGTTATGGAAACTTTCTTCCCGTTTTAAGCACATAAGACTATCCATTACCGTTTTTAAATAAAATTATTACTATTCGTATTTATTTTAAAAAGCATGACATGAACACTTAAGTTATGCATTGTAACAAAATGTTTTCTGAATCAATATGAATGACTCGACTGGGCCGAGTGAAACTGTACAATTTATATGCCTGCAAAAGAAAATAAATCTGTGCTCTTTTAGTGCATGTTGCATTGCCGCATATCTGTGGCGAATCAAGCAAGCCGCCATGATTTTGTTTCAAGTATTGCTCGATTGTATCTTCGTGTACAGAAATACGTACTCGTAATTGTAACGTTACTAAGATAAACTATGAATTTGAGACAATTAGTGTAGCAAGATGTCCTCAATTCTATGTGTAACAAAAACGTGCGCGCGCGATCCCGCGCCACAAGGTTAGCATCTTGTAGGAGATTACAGGCATTACAGATCATTATAGGGTGAAAGTAAATATGATTTCTTGGTAAAAAGACCATCAAATCTTGAGAACAAAATCGGGCATCGTAGTTGGTCTTGTCTCTTCTCTAACATTTCCTCCGGCTGCAGTCGTATCTTACTCCGGCGTTAACGTTACCCTCATTTCCTCACTAAAGAGGGTCTGTTGATTAAATGCTTGAAAATGTTCAAAATATACCAAATACAAGCGTGCTTTGGTTCTATTAATGCCAGATATAGCTTGTTTCTTCCATATGCACAATTTCAACCACTATCTTCGTACAGAAACACACGTGTAGATGTTTAAATTAAGTTGTTGTAATAACGTACATCTTTTATAAATTTATCAAGTATACGAATATCTGCTTTGAACAACAAACTCATTGTCATGGGATGATACAGAATTAGCGAAACTGAGTAAACAGCGTTTTTTCTAATTTATTTTGACATTTTTTGAAGAAGAACACTCTCTATTTTCCTAAGGCGTAGGCGTTATCCTCGGAGTTGGCTATCTCACTCTGGCGTTGATCAAATATCGATATTGGCATGCAGAGTGTGGTTGGACTGAATATCAATGATACTGAAAAGAATTGGACACCAGGGGCACATCTGTCCCCACCCCGGATATTGATTATTCGGAAACAAATGGCCCCGGTGCTTCATATGCCCCTTTACTCGGGCATTTTTTCCAAAATATTCAAATGTTTATTACAGCAGATCTTAGGTGAGCGTTTACAGGGCCGTTTGTCCTCTGGTTTGTATCCCGTAGGAGAAAAAAGAAATGCCTCCTTTTAGGAAATGCCTCCTTTGCCAGAAAAATCGGATGTGATTGTAAAAATCTATTAGTATAGCAGTGACTCCGCTAGTGAGGATACAGAGTCTGATGATGATACTGAAGATTGTTTAAAATGGCTACTTTAAACTTTATTGAAAACTTCATTCACTTTTTTGAACAGTATGCTATTGGATTAAATTAATCGGCCTATGGAAATTTATTGAATGTGATGAGTGCATGGGCGGGTGCCTATACACACTCTGCATGCCAAATATCGATATTTGACCTACGCCGGAGTGAGATAGCAGAAAACCTCGCATCGCGGTATACGTGCGTGCACGTCAGTGTCATTATACAGATGTACTTGCAAACTGCTGTTGTTACCATCCTATTGTCTATTTTATTTAGATCAGATCATGGTTTTTGCGGATAACGAGAACCTTCTCGAAATATGGCAGGCAGACACAATTACGATGTGTACTTGTAGCTGTCCTTGGGCATTGCAACTATCCCCGTACATGCCAAAGACTAAATGATGGGCTATCGTAGTAGACTCGCATCACAGGTTTACCGTTATAAACAGGAACACAATGAACAAATTAGAACAGGCGTGTCATTCATATTTATAACTGTAAATCTGTGACGCATGTCTACGACGATAATTAGGGATTATAGCTGTTTTGGTGCTCTGAAATGACATTAAATATTGTTAATAGTCATGAAAACATGCTTGACTGTTATGAAAACAATCTCAAAATAATTGTGACAGAAGTTCAACGACAAAGTAGAGCAAATTAATTTTTGTTTTGAATCAGCATTCTGTGCAAACGATAGCATCCTCAGGCGTTGGTCAGATCCATATGTAACCTTCCTCCGGCGTTAGCGATCCCATTCTTTTTTCCACAAGGATTCTGGTGGTGAATAACACAGAAATGAGTTTTAAGTAAAACAATGTGTACAGCAAATATGAGTTATAGATTATTGCGTTAATAGAGAATGAAAAGTTTTGACTTTAAAGAATTGCTCACTTCTAAAAATCGTGCATGTCTCCTTGCATTTTATACGAGGGTGATCCAAGAAGTAATGCGAATTTCTTTCATTATTGCCATTTTTCAAGATAGTTTACATCAGAATAATGATGCATTATCGATTTTTCCGAATCCGATTACTAATTTGACTGAATCACATAGCAACCCTCGTTGCCTAGCAACAAGAGAATGCAAGGTAAACGACCTTGGCCACGGTAAACATGGATTTTATTTATGTCATGAAATGTCATAATGTAAAGCATAATTACGTTAATAATCTCCTTAATAAAGTTACTGTACATACCTTGATGAGTTGAACGTAGCACAAATTATTGAGGTTCGGCTATCTGTATCCCCTAGAATTTGAGTCAATTTTTGTCTCTCTAAATCTTCACATTTTCATCAACGCCCCTTCTACTTAACCAAAAAGATTAAATTTCATGCAATATTTATTTTTTGAATAGAAATTCTTCGTTGTGATTGGCTGTGGGCATAAATGTCGATATTTACATCCTTATCGGGGTCAAATATACGTATTAATTATGGGTATTTGTCGTACTTGGTCGAAATTGTGATATTTTTGTCAGATGCCGTTGCTAAGCAACATAGAATAGTCCCTGCTGATCTTTGTATTTCGTTTTCTCTATTATTTCCAAACATAAGGCATATATAAACATAAGGCATATATAACACAACGAATATGATTTGTGTGTATATAAATGTTAATTTAGTAAATTGGATTACAAAATCTTTCCCTGTACCCCAAACAAAAATGACAGTTTCAGTGTTAGAAATAAGACCGATACAGTTACTAGTCCGAGGGGCAACCTGAGAGTGTTTTAAACTTGCCCCATGGGATTTGAACTTGCCCATACTAAAACGCTAATTTTCACGAATAAAGCTATATTTTGTTTTTTAGTTTTGTATAAGTTAAATAGCTGTTTCAAGATTATTACACTGCTATCAAGAGATAAAAAATGTTTTAATAAGTAAAACTACTTGAACAAAATTATTTTTCTGGAATTTTAGGTTGTCCAGGGGGCAACCTTACAAGTCAATCAACTTGCCCCCAGCAATTTCAACCCGTGGGGGGCAAGTGGGCAATTGCTTATTTCTAACACTGCAGTTTCAGTCAATTTCGCGTCCATGTCGACTTAGGGTCGACAAATCAAATAATCCTTATATCTCAACTCGTCATCTGAACATCAAGATATAACTCTAGGCTAATTACTGCACATATATGTACGTGTAAACATGCCAAATTATTTAAATGTATCTGAATTGGTTACTAAAATATAGTTGTGTTCGCATTACTTCTTGGATCACCCACGTATGCTCCAGACAAAGTATTGTAACATTATGTAAATTTCATTTGGAAGTAGGACCGTCTTACTACATTAACTTATCATTACAAATACATTATCCTTCTGCACTATAAAATAATCGGAGTGTCTATTGACAGACGTCTGTCAATAGCAAATATTCGGTAAACGTGCTATTACCAGACGTCTGTCAATAGCAAATTTTCGGTAAATGTGCTATTACCAGACGTCTTTATATAGCAATTTTTCGGTAAATGTGCTATTACCAGACGTCTGTCAATAGCAAATATTCGGTAAATGTGCTATTACCAGACGTCTGTCAGCAGCTAAAAATCCGTAAATTTGCCCAGACAGACGCCCAGGGCAATAGCAAATTTACCGACTTTTTGCTGCTGACAGACACATCATATCCCATTTACATGAACAATGCCCACTGAATAATTTTATTTGTTAACTTTTTGATAAAACCCTGGATGCCGGATGTGGAAAAAGAAATACGAGACCCGTAAGAGACACAGATACATGTAAACTCGATGCATTTTCTCTCTCTTTTTTTTTTTTTTTGTTTTTGAAATGCTAAACCTGCAAAATATCTCACGTGTGTGTGTGTGTGTGTGTGTGTGTGTGTGTGTGTGTGTGTGTGTGTGTGTGTGCGCGCGCGCGCGCGCGCGCGAACGAGCGTCTAGAAATTCAAATCTATTTTCGTTCGTGAATTTCATATTGAACGTACACGGATGTGATGATTCAAAAGTAGATCTAATTGATAATGCTTTTCGTCTATAAACGACCTTGATCGTTACAGTTCATGTTATGCTTAAAGCTTTTCATGGTTTATAAACTAAGAGTCGGGCATGTCTGGACGTTGCCTCCATTTTATTGGACTTTCACCCAACATTAGGATGTCAAGACACTCAAAATGTGCTTCATAATTATAACCATGCACCCAACTAAGCCAATATGGCTTATATGTATGGATGGTTTGACTATACCACATTTCCTGCCAGTGGGCAGGCTTAGACATATGCGGTTAACCAGTAATCAGCTGGTCGGTCAGTAGATTAGAAGCTTTGCCTGGAGGCACAAGCAGCCCATCTATTTCTCCTAAGCCCCAATGGGCGGGGGCCATATTCCCACCTGACCACATGTATGTTTTTTATTCAAGATGCGGTTAAATGTCATCCTTTAGAGCCCATTTTTAACAACAATGGATAAAAGATGGGTAGAATATGTTTCCGTGCATCTTGGAACTATTGCGTTTCTTATTTTGTCGGTATAGTTAAATTCAAATGTATGTCGAGTTATGAAAAAAAAAGCAGAAGTTATTTTCACTCGGCAAATCTTAACAAATCATTGTTCATCAAGCTCGAACATAAAATATGACTAAGTATTTGGAAATGTGTGCTGGTGCGCGTGCGTGCATGTTTGTCTACTAAAAAAAAAATACGGCATTATGGTCGATTCGAAATTTTTTAATATGAATAAGTATCAAGTATCATCCAGACATACTGTATGCAAAGTATCATTTTGTTCGTCGAATGGGCCGGTAGTTGAAAGTTATGTGAAGAAATTCTAAAGCAAACATTATAAACGAATAAAATATCCCATGAGATTTAAGGGTTTTAAATTTACGTGACAACAAAGCCAAACCAGAAAGCTACTGGTCACGGTAAACATTTTTCTGTCTGTTGTTTGAGCAGAAATAAATGGTTTTCAGAATAGAGATAAAGTGGGGATTCAAATGCAAACTAAATACCTGCACATATTACAAAAGATTTCCATTACCAAAATTCTATACTTTGAGAATAATCAAGGACACACTTGAAAAAAGAACACCGAGTTGAAGGGAAAAAATAAATACCAAATAAAGCTAATTTAAATGCAAAAATATTTTAATTAAAATATAAAGGTTTTATCCTTTGGAAGCAATAAAACATTCAAAGGGAAATAGTATGGACTATAAAACAAAAATGGCAATCTGATTAATATTAACTTTCGGAAAAAAAAAAAAAAAAAAAAAAAAAAAAAAAAAAAAAAAAAAAAGCAGGTGCGACTTTTACGTTGTTTTTGAGAGAATTTCCTATTGTCATCTTAAAGGAATAAAAAGCAAAGAAAACAACATACATGTAAACTATTCAATTACTAGAATGCTCATTTTCGGAAAAGCTTTAATATATAGAGGATATTTGCTTTTTTTCGGTGAATACCAAATATATTTCACCGAGTGAGTTGAAAACATCAGAATTTTCACGAGTGCGCAGCACGAGTGAAAATTTTTATGTTTTCAACTCACGAGGTGAAATATATTTGGTATTCACCGAAAAAAAGCAAATTTTCTTTTTATTTTATTCAATACACGGGCATTTTCCAATTTACAAGGCAGGCGGTAAAAATGCAAAACCCAAAAAATTTTGAAAACACAAATAATTTTGGTACCACATTGTTCCTTACGTTCTAACTAAGAAAATGAATACCCACACTTTATGTTTTCGTTCATAAATAACGGAGTTATAGGCGTTTGAATTTCTGAAGTTAGACACATTTAATGACGTCAAGTAAATGGAAACGTCAGAAGTAATCCAAAATCTACTAGTGACTTTTGATATCAGTGAGATTTGACATCAGTGAAATTTCGTATCAATGAAAATACCAATTTTATCAAGTTTTGATATACATTGGTTTTCACTGTAAAGTATAAAATAATATATTATTTTCATCGCTGTGCGACAATAAATGTTATTTTTAAAACACTTCAAACATTTAAAGCACTGCTGAATTTTCGTCATAATTGACATAATTTTATGTTATGGTACGCCACAGAATGCCGTCCCGAAAACACATTTCTGCTACTTTAAATAGAACTGAGAGAGGTTAGAAAGGTACAAGTAGGCGGTGATCAGGAAAAGTGCAATCAAAAACCCACTCAAAAAACTAAGTTGACAATTAAGTACTTAAGTTGCCGTCATATGGAAAAGTCGACATAACGATTTATGAATGTACGTGTAACATACTTATTTGTGAAGGCATACTGCTCAAATTTCAACAAAATACTCGTTTTGAAATGCGCAATCCGATAAATGTTGAATTTATATTTTGTTGCGTCGCATTTTAGCGTGGTACAGATGATTTTGTCCAAAAACCGGGCTGTAAGTTTGTAACAACGGTCTGCACTACCGAGCATTCAATTAAACATAACTCGGTAATTATTCCGCCGAATTTAACGCGGAAGCATTCTTCGTTTTTACAAATGATTTCTGGATGTGGCGTATATTTGCATACTTAAATGCGTTGACTATAACGACCTAAGATAAAGCGTTTAACGTATGCCATAACCTGTAAACTTTGTGTTTTTAAGAACATTTAACTATGATAATCTCAGTTTCCATGGCAATCAATTTAGTTAATTTATGCGCAACGCATTGCATCGCTTTAATTTATAGTTGTATGAACAAATACACATGGAGTTGGCTAATATTAATTTTTTAGTTCTTAACATTATATTTTTCGAAATATGAGAGATTATTTCAAAACGGAAAATATGTCACAATTTTCTAAAACGGCAAGTCACATTTGCATACAAGAAATTAGATCAGCTGGCTAACCTGCATAGGCTGGACGCTGAAATTTCTATCTCGCTTAGTTTTCGAGATTAATACCTTCACTTTCCGGAAGGTCATATTTGGTATCAGTTTAAAGGTTATTATATGTACTTTCTTAATCCGGGTGTTGTGGGGATCTAGACCGGGGCCTACGGGTAAAATCCAAGGGAGACAACTTAGTACCCATTTCGTATTTTCGCAAAACGTTTGGAGTTCGTAATGAAGATCTATATCAAAGGTGTCCTAAAAGTAGACCAAAAAGTGCTTGGTATTTTTAGAAGTTATGTTTTCTTGTTTTTTCAAACCCTAGCAAAAGAGATAAAAGTAAACTTAATTCAAGATTTTTAATATAGATACAATTACTTCCCTTTTCATTATTATAAGTCAAATCTGAGAACGTGTGCTTTTAAATGGCCGATTCCTAGAACACAAATGTAATTTGAAACTGAATATTTTATTCAGATATAGGCTTCGGAAGTCTAATAAAGGCATATTATGAATATTCAATGTTCGCCCTTCCGAAATAATGATGCTTCAAGAAAACACAGTAAGTCCAAAACGGCAAATAAAGGGAGATAATCCAGTACCCATTTTTGATAAATGCATGCACACATTGTTCAAAAACGAAGATTATTACATCTGGAACCGTTTCCGAAAGGCAGATTTAAAGTCATGAATTAAATATCATGAATGTAATTCCTGTTTCAGGCTTGAGAATGGTTTGAAATTGTATTTTTATGACGTCACCTCCTGTTGAAGAACCGCCTAGCAAAACGGGTGTCAGATTAATAGTCAAGTAGCCATCAGCATAACCTGGAAGATGGTGCCGCATGAAATTTTATTGTGGTTTCCAGTTCACTAGGCCATACTTGTTCAGAAACTGCATGATGCACCCTGGCATCATTGAGCGTTTTGGAAAAATCAAGATGGCGCCCAAGATGGTCGCAACAAACAAGAAAACAACACCCCAGGGTTTAATATAGTCATTTCTCTGCGTTTAAAATGTTCATTATTTGCTGTTTAAAAGATAATTTTAAGTTTGACACCAATTCAATTATTATGAGAAAAGATGGCGGACAAGATGGCTGCCACAATCGTACTAAAAGAAATATTTTCATAATAAAACGGCATTCAAGTGGTGCATAAAAACAGTGTGTTGTGCTTGAAAGTCCATTTGTGTTGTACACATAATACTGATATGTTTGGTTTTCAATTATGACCCCACATAACAAAGAAAAAAGATGGCGACCAAAATGGCCGCCATAATTATATTTTAAAAGATTGTGTTCTGTGATTAAAACACCATTCCTGTGCTGCATATACCAAATGTAATGCGTTAGAAATGCTCATATAATATTGCAAGCAGCATGAATTATTCTTTATTCCCACATTATAAAATGAGCCAAGATGGTGGCCAAGAAGGCCGTCATAATCAATTCAAATAATCAAATTATGTTGACAAATGAAGTGTTTTTGTATCATATTTGACCCAACATTATAACAATAAAACAAGACGATGACCAAGATGACAACCGGGCACCATACTCATACTTTAATGTTCTCTGGCTACAGCAGCATTTCAGTGCTGCAAATACTGAATGACTCGTGTTTGAAATGATTGTTTTTATGTTGTTAACATCGCATTTTAATTTTCATGTTTTATTTTGACACAGCAAAGTAATACTGGGGCATATGTGTCTTACGAAATTATAATACGACGGAGAACTTCTTCTCTGATCAAAGCATTTTAATGTACAAAAAAATTTTACAAATTGATTTAGCAGAATGTACTGTTTAAATATAAGAAAGAAGAAAAGAAGACTGTATGGCGGTAAGCAAAACTCATTTAAGTGAAATCCACAAACGCATTTGAACCAAAGATTATTTATTTAAGACTCTTCCAGGTAAATTTACCTTGCCATGGTATACCCTCAGGAGTTAGCTCCCAGCATTCTTCAATGTTGAAGGACAGCGGGGACAAGAGGATAATGAACATACAATATGTTTGGAAGCAAAATGTACTAGTTGAGAAATCCACAAACACTGCGCTGTTCTGATACAGTCGTCACCGATGGGTTTTGCTATTCTGTGGACGACCCATTGTTACTTTGACTGTAGCATTAAAAGCATTACCAAAATTTCTCCAGCAAGACAAGAGGTTTCACAAAAGCACGCATTTGTCAACACTATTCGAACTTCTCAGCAGATGACATAACCACTGTTGAAAAGATACAATGATTTTGGTAGTTCATGATCGTGCATGCAACTGTGACCGTCTTACATTGAAGAAGGGCTGTGATACCACAGACTGATCAAAAGCACGCTCGCTGATCGTGTTTGGACCTCACGCTAACTCTGTTTAGGTGAGACGTAGTGTAACAGTAGCAAGAAGTGAGATGGTTGCGAACCATTGAGGAAAATGTGTAATCGTCATACACGAACGTCTATGTATTACTCAAGATTAAATTTCTACAATCAATGTAAGCCGAAAAGAATAAAAAGTAAAATCAAGACTCTTTAAGAGCAGAGTAAACCTTTAATGCGTAAGAAGATGGGCAATATAAAAGGGACATTTGAAGGACCGTAAATATTGGGTTAAGTTGTAAAACACCAGACCGTAGTCTCCTTCTTTCTAGAAGTCTAGTCTGAAATCAATGTCAAAGGGTTCCATACCTGAAAAGATTGAACTGAGTAAGCCTTTACCACATAATATCAGGGGAATTATTGCATTTGGAGGATGCTATGGCAGCAACGTTGAACTATTTCTGTAACTAAACATATATGGTTTAATGTAAAACTGGTAAACAAAGGCTAATAAACACAAGCTTAATGCATATAATCACCATATACACTGTCGTTTACCAAAACATTGTGAAACCAGCACATGTCCAGACACCCATTTGACAATCCTTGCTTGGTCAAGAGTGGGTGGTCTTATATCCAACTTAAGTCAGGTGGTCGAAATAATGTTGAAGGGTTCTAAGTGCTTGCGCCAATTACAACAGCCGACAGTGTGGCTCCAGCAACAGATAGCATACTTCAAGTAGACTGATTTGCTGTGGGTATGATTCTGAACAACCATACTCATCATCAAAATATAGGCGCATCATAAATAAATTAATCTGTACAGTGTTTTGGTTTTGCAAATGTCATTGAAGAAACAATTTTTTCAATAGATGAACAATATAACTGATGGCTATGCTAATTATTAAAATGGTAATGACACAGATGAAAATACATAATATCGGTTTTAAAATAAAATGCCTATTCTATCTTTCATTATATTATGTTGATTTGCATCCCTCTGTTTGTTCTGCTAACAAATAAACATTTAGATGAGCTTTTTGAATCAGAGGACAGTTTCCCTTATATTAAGATTAAGGTGGCAATTTTGACCGCCATCTTGCATCATTGTTATGATGTTGGGTCAGAACTAAATTCTAACTTGATCTGTTAACAAAATAAAGTGACCAAGTAAAACAAGACAGTTACACGCAGCACATGAATGTAGTATTTGTCAGAGATTAAGTTCTCTTTATTATTATTTCGGCGGCCATCTTGGTCACCATCTTGCCTTTTTGTCATGATTGGAGCGTCAAAACATAAACAAAACTAAATTATGGTGTTAACATTAATAAGAACATACAATTAGCATTTAAAACTCAAACAATTGTGTATATGCAACTCTGGGATGCTACTTTCTTGTTTATATCAACCAGCTTGGGCGCCATATTGAAGTTTGATTTTTCAAGCAATTCATGAAGCAGATTTTGAACTGGCACGATCTGATAAACCAGAAGAAGACAGTACGGACAACAAGAGAAGTGAGCTTTTTGCTTCCTTTACATGTACGTATTATGTTGATTTTTGCAATATTTTCCGCCATTTGTCGGCCATTTTGAATATTTATATATGCTCAATGATGCCAAGGTGGCATTACTCGGATTTTTCATCTGAAAGGTATTAAGAAGTGAAATCCATAAAAAACATTTTATGCGGCACACATTTCCAGGCCACAGACCAAATCCATATTTGGCAACTGGGAATATAATAGTGTAACGAACAGTTTAACTACTACTGTGTTAAATATCTTACTTGTATATGTATTATTTAAAAAAATATGCACTATTTAGTAGCGGTTGCGTTTTTTGGGCACCCTGTATATCCCTATCATTGTTTTAACGTATCCAAATTTCTCCCGTTTACATTAATACTTCAATGGTATGCAAAATTAATATTCATCAGTCCTAAATTGTGTTGAAATAATACTTACAGTGGTGAGATACATGTACATTGCATTTAATATACTTACATGATAGTTATTCACAAATATGAATTAAGTATAATGTGCATTGGTGGGTGGGGTAATTCCATCATTTATTAGCTTGTTTATTGTTTTATATGGTTATTGTATAGTAAATTCATATCAATCACGTAAAATCATAAATTGACTATATACAAGACCAATTATACTATCTAATACGCAAAATAAAATGAGTTTTCTTCTTGCAAATTAATGATTTCAAACACTATTACTTCTGTGCTAGGTAACCATGAGTACTGATGATTTTCAGTCCTCAAGCTAACGATCAGAGGTTGCTCTCATATTGAAGTGAAACATATATAGATATCAAACATGTGAATTAAAAGGACAAAACCTGCTAACCAAATGATGCCAAATGTCTGAGCGTAGCTTTTTGGCGAATAGTACAGAGGCCGTGATGTGTTGAGGCTTTATGTTTTTAAAATTTGAGTTTTCTCCCTTATCTGTGTCCCTTTGTAAAATATTTTAACGACACAGCGCATCATATTTACTGGTTTGCATATCAATACATGTATGAACCATCTAAAGGAAAAACTTATCTTGGTTTTGTTTTCATGTTTCATGATCTTGACCAATATCTTAATTTCAAGCTCATGCACTTCTTCAATTATGCTCACCGGCAAACGTTTTGTCAGTGAAAGTACATGTGAAACCCCGTTGGGACTGTTTAAATCGCTATAGATTCAAAACCGCTTTACAGTTTGGAATTGAAATTACTAGTCGTAAAGCTGTAAATAAAACCTAACATTTCCAACAAAATCGATTGAAATATCGCATGTGGTCTTGCCAGAGTGCATACACCGATTTTTGTTCTTATTTTAATTGAAAGGGAGGTAATCTGAAAATAACGAATATTTGACATGTTATTCCTCGGGACTTTGGTTGAATTTTGAAAAGATTTTAACAAATTTCTGTCACTAACAACAACCTCTATTAGAAAGCGCTATTAATGAAAGTGCCGATTTTAATATTCTTTGGATAATTACAAAACTGGTGTATGACAAAAAAGGCCAATAACTCTGTCGAAATGGACAACTGGTGGAGTTTCATTTCAAAATAAGAAAGAAGCTGCCTTTGCAAATTTAATAATGGGGAACACATAAGGCAAGCAGCAGGGTTTGATAGTAATCGAGTTTGTACAAGTTACTGACTAAACTTTTTCCTCTTAGTATATATACAGAAGGGTACAGAATTATCTCCCTTTTAACCCTGTATACAGAATTTTTGGGCCAAAATATCTGGACTTTAACAGTATACATAATTTAATTTAGTCCCAAGTCATTTTTACCCTTCTGCAGAGCAAAGCCGAAGATAAAAATTTCTTCTTTCTAACGAGATCGCAAACAAACTTACTTAAAACAGTTTAAAAAAGATGTAACCATTTTAAGGGGAAGTAATTGGAGTAGTTTAAGTGTTTTATTTTGAAACAAGAATTATTTTGGAATCGCCAAGAAGTCCCAATAAAAAAACGATAAGTTTTATATGTGTGTTTCTTTTTCTTATGAAGTAGTTTCGCGAATCAATTACAATAGCATGTTTGGTTTTCATGAAATACGTTTTAGTTGTTTTAATAGGTACTGAGTTATTTCCCTTGTTTTCGACTAGAAGGCCCCGGTTTACAACCACACAACACCCGGATTAAGAAACTACATATAGTAACCTTTAATTTGATACCAAATTTACCCTTCCGGAAAATGAAGGTATTAAATTTGTAAATTTCCCTACTCAGCGTCCCACCTAGCACTCCGATACACTTCGTGACCTCGCTCCTCTCTCGGTATGGAGAGGTCTAACGGAATACCGATGGAAATATTCCGTGTAACAAGAAATATAATCGTAGCTTGCTTACTCTGAGGTGTTTCGTTGGTAAAATGTTTGGCGCATTTTATTAAATTTTCAAGCCAATTGACGTCAGAGAAACTACACATTGCCAGTAGTTTTTGCGTTTGATGGATATGTCACAATATTAGAAAGTGACTTTTTTTCTTAATATTTGATCCTCACACAGATTTTAAATGCAGAATTGCAACGGTTATTTAGGTGCTATTATTTAGCCTCATACATTGATCAAGAACTAACATAATAACTAACATTTAAACAAATTTTCATTTGATTATTTGTACACGTTACAAAGAAGAGGTGCAATGAAAAGCCGTATATTAATTTGTAACAATTTTCAAAAATCGGCAATTTTTGTGAAGTATCGAAACTAGCTATGGCATTTGCATACACAAGACGTAGCTATATGTATGCATATCATAACAAATAAAGTGACGACAATAATCCTCACATACTAAAGTCGTAGTGTATGAAATTTTGTCCTAAAACTGCAAGTATTGAATTGTTGGCAAACTTTTGAATGTACGTTTACAGTTTGTAACACAGACGAAATATTTTCGTGCTTTTAACGTCGCGTTATATTTGCGTTAAGTATTGTCATCAAACATGCTTTCGTCAAACATGTATCTTCATTTTTTGTGATCTATTAACAGCACTTGTTAGTTAATTATTGAAGAATGAACACAAAATACTGATAATCTGCCTCAAGTATGCATGCTATAGGTCAGTGTGGTTAGCATGACTGAGCTTCCTAACACGACTGGAGCCTGCTTTTTGTGGAAGAAAAAGCTTTTACTGTCGCTACATAAATCACTCTACTTTTTCGTCCATCGCTGTTACCACGCGCTTCATGTTCATGACATACTATAGCATTTGGTGCGTAACTTGAAGAAGTTATATGTACTCTTCGAAACGAAACCTTAACGTTCACGTTCAAATATAAAACGCCGTAATTATCGTGGTTTTGACGTTACAAACATGAAGGCAATACCTGACGCGACTACATATCGTAAGCCGAGAGAGCAGCTATTTCCTCAATGAGAAACGATATCACAGAAGCTAGAATTTACTGTTACTCACCTGTTTGTGAGACAAATGGTATCGTCTGTATGCATCTTAGAATCTTAAAATGCATCTTAGAATCGTCTGTATGGTTTGCCTGCTTTTGCGCAGTCTTCTGCTGATGCGGCCATCCGTGCATGCATCTTTACCCATCGTATGTCTGTCGGGAGATTTTTTTTAAGCCTTCAGCAGCACCTTGACATGCCAAAATGTCCGAAGGACACACGAAGGTTCAATTTCGTGCACCTCTTGAAGGCCTTCGCAAAGCATCTCATCAAATCGGGACTACGTTATACTTCTGTCATCAGCACCATTGGCTAGGTTTTGCTACACACGAAGGCAATACAGGGAGCATGGCATACAACACCATGGATGAGCAACACCATCTCTTACAAGTATATGGTTTGTTTCTTTCAAGCAGCAAACGTTTTTAGTAGAGTAGTATACATTTTCAACAAACGAGCCTTTTATCTTCTGAATCAAGGACAGTTTTGAGCCAGTTTCACGCGAAAGATGGATTTAAAACACTATCAAACTGTCACTGGGGCGCTTGAACAGTGCTGTAAAGTAACTGACATTACTATTATTTATGAGCACATTGTTTGCGCAACGTCGGCGTTTAGTATGTGCATGTTACGTGTAGTTTTTAACGTCATTTTGTTTTGATTTCTCAATGACGTTGCAAGCTGTAGAATATTATTCTGTTTGTTTCTGCATGATTAAGTCCTAAAGCGTGTATACATATTGTTTATTTTTATTTCAAAAGATGTTTTGTGGCAATTGATATACCCAAATTCGTCTATAAGGTTAATTATATGTGAAAACGTTTATTTCGCTGTTGATGACGTCGCATAAATATACGCGACGTCAGTACAACGTTTGGCGTTAAAACGAAAAAGGCGGGATATGTTGAACGTTTTTCTCTATATCTTCCAACGCAATCCGGTGACCCCCACTTTTTATTATGGTTACCACGTTTCCTGTCTGTTGGTGTAATTTAATCAAAATCATATGCTTAGTTTAGGAGATATCGCAAAAATACGTATTTTTTCCAGGTTTAAAAAGATGGAGGGAAAGTTAATTTTGCATGTAATCTCCTCAGTTTAAGAGCAAATAGTATCAAAATGTAAGAAAATAACACTCATCGTGTGTTTAAGTTGTTTTTGCAGTAATAACATATATATTAAAACACACCACCGCCTAAGAGTTCGGTTTTCTGAAATGCACGAGAAACATCCAAAAAGTACTGATACCATGGAAACGAGGCCGGTGACTCCCCACTTTTATTTCGATTTCAGTCCAAGGATACAATTATCTTGAAGCATAAGAAGTTTCATGAAAATCATATGCGGGAATCAAATAGTAATGTTTCCCTTTAAAGTCATTTTCAACAACGAACTGACAAAAAATAAAACTAAGATCCTTTAAAAGCAGTGAGCATATTAATGAGAGAAGTGATAGGCCATGCCGCGATTTCGTCTGCCTAAGCCTCGTCAGTGACCCTTTAGATTTGGCAACATTGAAGCCAAAGCCAAAGACTTTTGCAACTTTCAACTAGTATTATCCAAAAATTTGAATGTACATGTTAAAATAGGATTTTGTCCAATTCGAATGTCAAAATATGATTTTGAATGTCAAAATACGATATTGTTGGCTACTTCGCCGATGGAATGTCAAAATAGCATTTTGAATATCAAATTATGATATTCTTGACCAATTGGCCAACTGGAATGACAAAATAGGAATTTGAATGTCAAAATACGAGTTTAGAACATCAAAATACGATATTCTTGATCAACTTCGAATTCGAATGTCAAAATAGGATTTTTGGTACTCATAATAGCATATTCTTGACCAAATCGAATGTAAAAATTGGATTTTGAATGTCAAATTACGGTACTCATGGCCAACTTGAATGTCAACATAGGATTTTGGTTTAAACAATATTTATTTGTCCATTAATACCTATATATTACAAGCCTATTATATTGAGCATTTGGATTGGAAAGCAAGCTGTTATAGTTTATATCCTGTTATATCCTTTTCAAAACAGAAATAGGACTTTGAATGTCAAAATTCGAATGTCAAATTAGGATTTTGAATATCAAGATAGCATATTCTTGACCAAATCGAATGAATGTTAAAATAAAAAAGAACTTTAAGAAATAATTTTACTTTACAAGTTTGGAGGGCAGATTGCAATTTATTATGTGGCAAGTGATGAAATATAGAGAAATATGTATTAAATATAACCAATATTTGAAAAAGTTATATTTTCACATGTGAAAATATAAAAAAGTTATATTTTCACATGTGAAAATATAAGATATGGGAATACGCAAATTACGATTCCACCGTTTTATTTCTAATTTATACGTTACTAAATTTATAATCTATGCTATTGTTGACGCAATGAACGTTCACACACAATAGCGACGTAATGACGTGACGTAATGACGTCATTTAAGATTTTGACGTCATATGCTTTAGCGCGCAACGTTACAATGACTACATGCAATATAATAAAAAGAAAATTCAAGGTTTTGTCGTGAATATGACTTTTATTTCATCTCGTGAAGTGAAAAATTATATATTTCATTCGTGCCTTCGGCACTCATGAAATATAAAAAATTTTCACTTCACTCAATGAAATAAAACTCATATTCACTTCAAAAACTTGAATATCCTCTATGTATTAATTCACGACGGCACAGACGGGGCCATCGTGAATTAAATATCGCATCTGCCCGACAACATCACGCGTTAATCAAAGATAATTCACCATAAAGTAAAATTATTTCGATTCTAACACGACTAATAAATAAATGCATACATTTCAAAATGTTTTTCAGTGGACTCACGCTCGGCGGACATGAATGTTTATTTGCGACGTCATAAAAACGCCACCTTCCGCGCCTTATTTCGTTTACAGTGAATTATTGTTTATTTGCATACGGTGACGTTTCCATTGGGTTCAATGGGAATGACCATAACGTCGTGTTAGAATCAAAGATAATTCACCGTAAAGTAAAACTATTTCGATTCTAACACGACTAACAAATAAATGCTTACAATTTAAAACGTTTTCCAGTGGACTCATTCTCGGCGGACATGAATGTTTATGTGCGACGTCACAAAAACGCCACCTTACGCGCGTTATTTTGTTTACAGTAAATTATTGTTAATTTCCAAACGGTGACGTTACTATTAGGTTCAATGGGAAAGACGATAACGTCGTGTTAGAATATAGGGATCAACCATGGTTTTCAGTGTTCAAACATTCGCTGGATCACGAGGAAGGTGTTTGAACACAAGGCCGCAGGCTGCATTTTCACTCTAATCCACTTAAAATCTCTTGAAAATAACAAAAACGCACCGAAAACCGCGAAGCTTCTTCAACGTCGGCCATTTTGTTTCTATGAAAGACGTCACGTCACTTTGACCAATGACGTCGGCCAAAACCCATGTTCAAACGGCACGTGAATTTCATGATATGAACATGGGTTTTGCGGTTTGAACACGGCTTTCGACCAATCAAAAACGGCTTCAAACAGCTATGTGCATAGATATCTATGCAAGAATATAGGGATCAACCATGGTTTTCAGTGTTCAAACATTCGATGGATCACGAGGAAGGTATTTGAACACAAGGCCGCAGGCCGCGTGTTCAAACACCTTCCGAGTGATCCAGCGAATGTTTGAACACTGAAACAAACCATGGTTGATCGCTATTCTTGCATTTTTACACTAACCTACTTAAAATCTCATGAAAATAACATTAACAACGTAAAACACTAACCCAAAGCCGCAGAGCTTCTTCAACGTCGGCCATTTTGTTTCTACAAAACACATGACGTCACGTCGCATTGACCAATGACGTCGGCCAAAACCCATGTTCAAACGGCACGTGAATTTCATGATATGAACATGGGTTTTGCTGTTTGAACACGGCTTTCGACCAATCGAAAACGGTTTCAAACTGCTATGCGTATAGATATCTATGCAAGAATTAATTATCGATAAAGGAATGACGAAAAACAAACTAACTTCACCTTGCTTGTGGGTTTTCCCAGAAACAGCATATTCATAAGGCCTATATGCACGTATGCACCTAACTTATGTAAACGCCCTACATTGATCTTGGACCTTTCAAGCAAACTTATATGAGGTGGTTTGGATGTGATGTTTGGTCTTTATGAGGAGGATAATGGTGTTTTGGGGTGGTGACAATGTGGGGATTAGCGCTTGATGTTGCATCGCTAAAAGATCTGGTTTGTGATACTATAAATGTATTTGGGTGGATTAAATGTGTTTTGAGGTGGTTTTAGGTGATCTGGGATGTTTCCATGTACCCCTAATTAGAACGAATACGGGTGCTAATACGACTGCTTTTCCTTTTGTGGAAAAAACAAAAACAAAACGCATTTAATACAGTACGTATTAAAAAACCTTGTTATTTATATACGTTAGAATTGTCTAGAGTGGTCGACATCCGTAGCGAGTTACATCGACAGCCGTATCACACATATTTTCATTGCAACGACAGCAGTAACACCAAAAAGTAAATGCCATTGCTTTGGATTTCTTGAAAACCTCGAATGAGTTTATTATTGTGGAGAATGAATGGTGAGATACTCAGGAAGCTGAATGTTACATTAGTTGCGTATTTTTGTAATTTGTTTTGAATTAAGATTTAACATATTTTCATTTGCAAACTAGCGACAGAAAAACCTTTAAAACGTTTCGTGTGATAGGCAAATACATAACAACATATTCTAGCAGGAAATTGATAAAGAATGCCTCCAAATTCTACCCTAATCTGCCTTTTGTTATAATGTAATGTGTTAGAATAACGACAGCCGTACTACTCGGACGGAAACCGGAATACTCGGACGACAGCGATATATGCAGTAACGTCTCGGACGACAGCACAGGTAACCCCGTGATAACCTGTAACCTTGCGTTTTTAAGAACTTTTAACAGTGATATCTCAGTTTCCATGGCAATCAATTTAGTTTATGTTGCACATCACATCATCTTAATTTATAGTTATATCAACAAATACATTTGGAGTTGACTAATATTATTTTTTTTAGTTCTAAACTTTATATTTTTCGAAATATGAGCGATTATTTTAAAACGAAAAATATGTCACAATTTTCTAAAACAGCAAATCACATTTGCATATAAGAAATATAATCGTAGCTTGCATATTCGGGCGTGTTTGCACACCATTATTACAAACTCGTATGCCAATTGACGTCAGAAGTTTTTGCGTTTGATGGATTTGTCACAATATTAGAAAGTTGCGTTTTTGCTTAATAATTTGATCCACACACGGATTTTAAATGCAGAATTGATTGCAATTCTTCTTTTGTTGTTTTTTGATCAAGTGCTAACATAATGACTAACCTTTTAACAAATTTTCATAGTTTAATAGTTTATTAGAGTGTCACATATCAAATACATACAATATATATATATACATATTTATAACAAGCTAAAATATATTTGATATCCAGTCTGTATAGACTTACGATATGCTGCTTTTAAAAACAAGATACATGCATCACAGATATTTCAGAATATACATCAGATAAAACCTAAGAAACAGAATGTAACAGGTTTACAAAATTTGCGGCATAATTATGAAACATGAGAAGCATTCATACATAATAAAACTGAGAAAAATATGTACAAAGTGTCGTTAAACCACTAAAAGTTTGCAAATCAACCAGATTGCAAAATAAAACATGGAAAGCAAACCAATTATCCACAAGAATGTATGCTGCAAAATGTACACGCCAGTAGACCTAAAGGAGCGAGTCCGCGAGTCTTCAGGTACTTACTCACCAAGACCTGGCACCGGAGCGTCACATAAGAGCTTCTCCACGAGCCACCACCCACATCTCCAGGAACGAGTGTGCCCAGAGCAAGCGTGCACACTAGAAACTTGAAATAATGGTAAACTGAGTTCATTTTCTGTCGAAACGGTATAAAAATATCTACATATAGTTACAAATATATGAGACATTCCTTTGTGGCTAAGTATAAATTAAAATAAAATCGGTTTTGGCACCATTACAGCACTTGGATAATAAAACGAATCGGTAAGAATTTACGCGTACATGTACTACACAATATAAATGCATAAAATAAATTTGGCGAACAAAGATCAAAATACTATGATATTAGTTTAAGATATACAGAGGAACAACTTACGAGATTTAAGAACATGTATAAAACACTACTTATAAAAGGCGGCATTTCTTTTCTGTAAAATTTTGAAGCAAGTTTTAGCACACAAACGGACCAAATTAGTATTGCTGAATAAAAACTGCATTTTTTCAGCATGACTTAGATCGTTAAAATTTGACAATACAGATGTAGCTTTGGATATCAAGGAAGTTCTAAGGTCATTATAATGGGAACAGTCCAGAATGACGTGCATTTCGTCCTCTACAACATTACAAAAGTGACAAAGCCGATGTTCAAGATTGACGTTTTCGTATCTATCCTTATGGGAGCTACACCGCATCCAAACTTCGCGAACGCTGACCTATGACTAAGCGGAAGGCGTATTTTGCAGTTCGCTTCGGTTTTATACTAAGACTTAAACAATGGATAAGTTGGAAGTTTGTTACGACCGTTCCTCGTCCGACCTGACTCACGACTGACAGTAAGCGACAATTCCGCGATAAAATCACGCACCATGGCTTCCTCTGTATCCGAGATCAGCGCCTTCTTGGAGAAGGACCCTCTTACGTCCAAGGCCAAATTTTCTCAGATTCTCCTTGACATAGAACGTGTGATTTTTGCAGCACCTACCTGACTTTGTATCACTCCATAAGAAAATCCGTTTATTGACACGGTTATCGTTCATATGCGGTGCCAATGAATGCTGATAACTTTATAACTTTATTTGTACCGGCTGCCAGCCCATATCCCCGGAGACTGCAGCGTTTGGCGTATATTTACCAGTGCCAAGGAAGAATCGCATCGCACTATTTTGTACGGCGTTGATACATGTAAAAGACTTAACGCCCCATACTGAAGCCCCGTAACTTATCACCGGCCAAACCATTGTGTCGTATAATCTTGTAAAAACGTCATACGGCATACCTCCCATGCATTTAAATTTCGCAATCAAAAGCCCTAGTATAGAGCTCGACCTGCGTTTTGAGCGAAGACCTTTGCCGTAATGTTAAAATCTAGGAATTCTGTTAGTGTATGCCTAGATACGTATACCTGTCAGTTACTAACAAGCTATTTTCACCGCACTTGAAATTCCATGTAGTCTTTTGGTATAGAACTCGGACGAAAATGGACTATATTACTTTTTGTTGCATTAACCGTCATATTATACGATCCACACCACTCATTTAAGCAATCTAACAACACCTGAAGATCTGCGGCACTTTCAGCAATATCATCCGCATAGAGCAATATGCTAACCAAATCATTTTCTATTTGAACGCCTTTCCCTAATGACTTAATTCGAAATGAAAGATCATTTACGAAGAGGTTGAAGAGTAGGGGAGAGAGGCTACAGTCAGCCTTGTTTCAATCCACATATGATTATTTGTACATGTTAAAAAGTAGGTATGCAATGAAGAGTCGTATGTTCATTTGTAACAATTTTCCAAAAAAGGCAAATTTTGTGAAGTATTGAAACAAAAATAAAACTGAGATCCTTTAAGAGCAGCGAACATATTAATGAGAAAGGGGATGGGCTATACCGCGGTTTCGGCTACTTAAGCCTCTTCAGTGACCCTATTTCTAATACTAGCTATGGTATTTGCAAACGCAAGACGTAGCAATATGTATGCACTTCAAACAAATAAATTGATGACAATAATCCTCACATTCTAGAGTCGTACTAAAATTAGCAGATCAATCAATCCAGATGTCTTTGTGGACGACATGAAAAGAAAATCAGATCTTTAGAACTCATGGTCTTCTTGTGTAATGCAAATGCTCAAACAGCAAACTCGAGTGAAGAGGCTGTAAATATGACAATCACGTGACAGTGTTTGGCTTCAAGTTATTACTGATATCTCCGTTATAAAGATATACTGCGAGTATGGGTAAAACTGTAAAACAAAGAATTGTTTGCGAGAGAATATCGCGGCTCGTCTGTATCTTTCACTACCCTGCTTCGCGCTAAACAATGTATTGTTCAAACTTGCCGTAACCCCATTTTGAGCATCATATTAGTGACTGGTGTCCAAAGAGACATACATTGAATTCCATACTCTAATGATATATTTATTGTGTCTGTGGCACCTAGCCGTGGTTTGCAAAGTACATACTTTGTACGCATTAACCATTCTTGATGCGTGCAACTGTCAAATAAATGCAGAATACATGTATCACGAGTATTTACAGAGTTCTGTCAATGGGTCATGATGTGTACTTATAACGTATTACGTATTACAAATATATGAACCTCAACGCGACAAAATGTACCTTCGGACATTCTGACGTTACTAGTACACGGGGGTGATTCAATTGATACCACCTGTGCTGTCGTCCGAGACGTTACTGCATATATTGCTGTCGTCCGAGTATTCCGGTTTCCATCCGAGTACTACGGCTGTCGTTACACAAACAGTACACACGTAAAAGCGGCTCGTGATTGTATTTGAAGGTATTATTTATCATTTTTTCTGCTAGAATGTGTTGTTAGATATTTGTCTATCGTGCAATATGTTTGTACGGCTTTTTGGGTCGCTAGTTTGCATACAACCATGTGTTTAATCGTAAGAAAGCAAAAATCACATAAATATGCAAATACTTTAATAATCAGCATCTCTCAGTTCTAAACCATTTATTGAACAACATGGAAAACATAACTGCAAAGATAAAACATTTTACAGTTATAAAAAAATCCAAAGCAGAAAGGGTTTGAAGGGGCGTTTAAATATGTGTGATACGGCTGTCGGTTAAACTCGTTACGGATGTCGACAATTTAGAACAGGTAATAATTGAAAATATATGGGTAAAACTAAGTTTAAGGCATCCTAGATTTCAGAAATATGAATGAAATAACATCTATTTCACTTTGTTCATATTTCTAACGATAAACCACGGTGGGTTGGTTACACGAAGTAAGATATTTACATGACACACCGCCGCACTTTCAAATATGAATATTGAACGTCGTCTATACAGTGACCGGTTGCCTTGCTAAATCTCATTTTCGCATGCATTATCCAAATCAGAAAGTGTAATGTATACAATTTAAACTTTGATTGTCTTACAGCGGAAAAAGACACTGTGGCGAAATTGACTGATTGATCATTTGTGTAATGCAGTTTAGCCATTTGTAACCACGCCCGTCCGCCCCCATCCACGGGGAGGGCGGGGGCAGCCGTGGGAATGAGCAGGGCTTTGGCCAAAGTTTTGATACGACAGTGCGTGGGAAACGGGCCGTGAAATTTAAAGCAGCCTGTGGAGAATTCAGCAGTGGTTTTACAACCTCACAGGGTGGGTTTTTTAGCGAGGATTGCTTTTAGCGATGAGTTGCTGAACCAAAAGTCAAAATTCCCGCTATTCCCCGGGGGTGGGGGCCCGTTGTTACAAATGACTAGTACATAATGCATTCATGTGTATATTTTCTTGTAGTCGCTCTCGAATGTCATTAAATGGCGCGAAGTGTAATATTCTGCTCTGCGATACAAAGGTTCACGTGTGTTGGTTGTGCTCTGTGATACATTGCGTTGTTCTTTCTGTCCCGCTTGGGATGTCTTTGGGTTGGGATGTTGATTTCCAGTCGAATACAATGATTTTATTTTTTTTATTTGAACCCCGCCCCCCCCCCCCACTTTCTTGGTTTCGCGAATTTACTTTTTGGTGAACTAGTAAAGTTGGTCTCCTATCCGCCTAGTATCTTCTGCTTTTGGCTTTACTGCATCGGCATTTTGTATATTTATATCTTTTAGCCAGCTTAGCACGTTGTTTAATTTCATCATACCGTTTTTCCTTTTCGCAGTCCTCGTAGAAATGGTGGTTTCGCTTTCCTAGGAAAAAATGGTTTTGTTGCCGATTATAATAATAATCTCTAAATTTCTGGTTTGGATTTTAACTTAATTACATCAATTTTTTGTTACATATGTTCGCCAGTTGAACACTATATTTATTTTCTTTCTTTATAAAATGTCCCCAGGAGAAATGGTTTTCGCTGTTTTTCCCAGTAAATAAGCTAATCGGCATCCGAAGGACAAGTGGTTTATCTTCATGATACGATTGCTAATTGTGCCTACCTCTATGTGCCCAGGAAAAATGGTTTTCGGCGTTGTCCATAGTAAATACGCTCATCGGCGTCCCACGAAAGGTGGATTATCTTCATGATACGACTGCTTATTTTGCCTGCCTATCTGTTGTGTTCGTTGCCTTTGGTTTTGGTTGCGACATAGCCGGATGACTACCTCGTTGGGAAAGAGCTAGTTATTCTGCTATTCGAGTGCGTTGTCCGACCTAAGTTCGGAAAATTTGTGATGCCGTTTGCATGAGTCATTTGTGAAATATTTTAAATATACTATCATATGACTGTTTATGAAACTGTAAAAACAAAATCACATACTTTCATCTGGTCGCCGAGAACACTTCGAAACATTTAAGTTCCGAAGTGTTCTAGATGTTGACAAATGTTTCAAAGAAAGAAAAGTTTGCTAAAGAGTTCTTATCTATGCCGCATATGATAGGATATGTGTGAAATATTTTCTTTCATATGAATATAGCAATACGTGATTTCCGACAGTATGTGCAGTACGAACGCGCTCTCTAACGTATGCACAAAATATAACATACACGGAGTTTGTTTCCCGACACTGTGTCAGCTTATAAATCGTTTTTATTTCCAGAAAACATGTTATGCAAAGTTTGTACTTAGAGACTCATTGTTCATTCATGTGACTTCACTAATCATCTTATATGACATTACAGAAGAGACTATTTGTAGCATTTGTGTTTTTCGAGGTTACTGTTATGCTTTCTAGCGATCTGTATAGTCGTCCTTTTATGAGTAGCATACGAAAATTATTCAGAAACTACAAAATAAATGCATAAAATATGTTGAATTTGATTTCAACGGGCAATATGCCATCTCGAAATACTATCGATAGCCGTATCGTACTGATCAATAAACAAACGCCAGCCGTATCAGGGGTCAGCGACAGCCGTATCACGCTTTTTAAAAACGGGAAATAAAATTTGAAGGACGCAATGAATTGGGTAAATGAATACAGCTTTCAAAGGCTAAATGGAAAGCGTAATATCCCTGATACTTTCGCTTACATGGAATGGTTGCATATGTTGAAAGTAAGAAACCATAGCAACCGTATCATCATAGAATAGACAAAATAATCACGACAGATTCAGATTGCCTGTAAGGATGGTATGCTTAGACCTATCTTAGCAATAGGTCCTGACCAGTGCTTAAACAGTTTTAAGCAAATGCATCGAGTTTTGTAAGCTCTACAGAAATGCATTACGCAACTGTGACGTCATTTTTCAGGACAATGACGTCTATAGGGTTCATATAGTAAATTGGTTATAACTCACAAAGTAAGGGAAAGAATCGGGCCAAATAAAGAGTAACGGACTTTAGAAACATCATACATTCAGCGTATCTTTGTTTTTCTAATACTCAAATAATTGTCCGAAGGCACAATGTGACCCATATAGGAACGTGGGAAACATATAATAAATAAAGTGATGAAAATACTGCAGTAGTTTTTATTTTTTATTATATTGCAAGTGATGAAATATAGAGAAATATGTATTAAATATAACCAATATTTGAAAAAGTTATATTTTCACATGTGAAAATATAAAAAAAAGTTATATTTTCACATGTGAAAATATAAGATTTGGGAATACGCAATTACGATTCCACCGTTCCATTTCTAATTTATACATAACTAAATTTTATAATCTATGCTATTGTTGACGCAATGAACGTTCACACACAATAGCGACGTAATGACTTGACGTAATGACGTCATTTAAGATTTTGACGTCATATGCTTTAGCGCGCAACATTACAATGACTACATGCAATATGATAAAAAGAAAATTCAAGTTTTTGTCGTGAAAATGACTTTTATTTCATTTCGTGAAGTGAAAAATTATATATTTAATTCGTGCCTTCGGCACTCATGAAATATAATTTTTTTTCACTTCACTCAATGAAATAAAACTCATATTCACTCCAAAAACTTGAATATCCTATTTTATACTTTACATTGAAAACCAATGTACGAGGGGTGATCGGAAAGTACGTATAAAAATGCTGTAAAATAAGTTTGCGTCGACCGATTGATATGAAATTTTGTACGAACAAACATTGATCCTTTTGTAATTAAGGGTAAACATTACTATTGTTTGCGCAACGTCGGCGTTTGCGCGGCGTTTGCGCAACGTTTGCGCACACTGTTTGCGCAACGTCGGTGTTTAGTATCTGCATGTTACGCGTAGTTTTTAACGTCGTTTTGTTCTGATTTCAAGCTGTAGAATCTTATTCTGTTTGTTTCTGCATAATAATTTTTATTTTTAAAGAAGTTCTGTGGCAATTGGTATACCCAAATTCGTGTATAAGGTTAATTATATGTGAAAACGTTTATTTCGCTGTTGATGACGTCGCATAAATATACGCGACGTCAGTGTAACGTTTGGCGTTAAAACGAAAAAGGCGGGAATTTTGAACGTTTTTTCTGTATATCTTCCAACGCAATCCGGTGACCCCCACTTTTTATTTGAACTTTTAAATGGTTACCACGTTTCCTATCTTTTGGTGTAATTTAATCAAAATCATATGTGTAGTTTAGGAGATATCGCAAAAATACGTACTTTTTCCAGGTTTGAAAAGATGGCGGGAAAGTTAATTTTGCATGCAATATCCACAATTTAAGAGCAAATAGTATCAAAATGTAAGAAAATAACACTCACCGTGTGTTTAAGTTGTTTTTGCAGTAAAAACATATATATTAAAACACATGTCCGCAACGAGTGCTGTTTTCTGAAATGCATGAGAAACATCCAAAAAGTTCTGATACCATGGAAACGAGGCCGGTGACTCCCCACTTTTATTTCGATTTTAGTCCAAGGACACAATTATCTTGTAGCATAGGAAGTTTCATGAAAATCATATGCGGGAATTAAATAGTAATGTTTCCCTTTAAATGCCATTGTCATTTTAAAACAATGACGCCAGACGTTCATGCACAAGACAGCGTAATGACGTCACTTCACGTGACCCGGCGCACCTGTACCCCTGAGTTGACTTTGTTAGTGTATTTGGGGAAGGGGGGGGGGGGGAGTTGGTCGACATTTTTTAAAGGAAAATAATTTTCCAACATTAATTGACCATTTTTCGAAAACATACGGCATTCTGATGCTTTATTTACTAATACAGTAAATGCATAAACTATAACTAATAGAGACAATGGAGGTATCTATGGAGGTTTTAGAACAATGTAAATATATTGGATATGAAATTTCACTGACATCAAATCTCACTGATATCTTCACTGTAGAAGAGGAACTACTTTTTTCAGTTTGTTTATGTATATATGTTGTTACGACCTAGCGTAACTAGACAGGTACAGCGAAAAACAACCAAGTAATTTAAACTTAACAATATTTAATCAAACAAATAAATGCTGCAAATACATAAAAACAAACAAACAGATAAGTAAATAAATAAATAAATAACTTACAAAGTTAATGTCAAATAAGTCCTTGTCCCTCAAATGTAAGTCCACAATCCAGTAACCAGAATATGAGCACATGTATATTTTAATCCACACAAAACACTAGTGAAACAACCAAAATTATATACTTTAAATCACTTCAAATTTCTGAATACCTACGACTGAATTGGGACCTATATTTATACATCTAAGGAAATTCTCCAGGTTTCTAGAGAATGATATAATAAACTTTTCTCTAGAAAAGAAACGAACTAAACGATAGTTCTTTTAAATTCTCCAAAGAGAATTTAGAATTCTCCAGAGAGAATTCAAGGCCGCAACGACCATCAAGACTAAACGAGAGTCCACTAGACCCTTCGAGATCTCAGTATACATAGTCCAAATATATTTTTAACTTATGGTAAAAAAAAACACTCACTCCATTTTCATCTGGAATTATCCACAAAGTGCTCATAGAATTTTCTATACTTCTAAATTATATAACAGTGATAAAAATAATCAATGACATTCTTCTACAAAGTTCTAGATAATAAATTGTAGAAACATAAAAAGAAATATATATTAATTAATTGGGTTACTCCTCTTTGATTATATATATATAAATTATAAGTAATAGCTTTTAAAAGAATCAATATTATTGAATTAATTATATATAACACTTCCCCTCTTCAACGAAAAGAAAGTTTTGTGAAATAAAACTTTCTTTTGCAATACTCATATGCAAACATACAAAGCACTGTCAAGCTCTTGAAAGGGTGTCTGGAATTATATTATCTCTACCTTTTATGTGTCTAATGTCAAGATTGTGCTCTTGCAACATGAGACTTATGCTCTAGCTAATACTCAGATGGAGTCTCATTTTATTTTTTATTTGCAGTGCTAATAGAGCTGACACACTTTTAAGTATGGCCCAAATCGAACAAAACTCTGACAAGCCTTATTCCAAACATACCTGACCTTCTTATCATAAAGTAAGTTTGTCAAAGGCTCAGCTAAAACTGAAACATTATTACAGAACTTTCTGTAATATCCAGCCATACCCAAAAAGCGCATCAGTTGCCGTTTTCCTGTAGGTACAGGAAAATCTGATATAGCCTCAACTTTGGCTTCTACAGGTCTGACCTGACCTTGTCCAACAATATGTCCTAGAAATGTCAAACTAGCATGGCAAAATTCACTTTTCGGTAAGTTTATTGTCAGTTTAGCATCACTGAGTCTTTTGAAGAATTCTCTGATGATCTCCAGGTGTTGTTTCCACTCTTCACTGTAGATGATGGCATCGTCGATGTAAGCTTTACACCCATCCAGACCGAAAATCAAACTATTAACCAAGCGAACCAAGCAACATTTCAGCGCTTTCAGTTTATTTCGAAATTGTCTTTCTGTAGTAACAAATTCTGAAATCTCCTTTGGACTGTCTATAAATGGAATCTGCCAAAACCCTTTCAAAAGATCGAATTTCGTCACATATTTGGCGTGACCAATGTTGTCGATGCAGTCATCAATTCTTGGTATGGGAAATGTGTCAGTTTTTGTGACAGAATTTACTTTTCTATAGTCTGTGCACATTCGAAATGTCCCATCAGATTTTGGCACAAGTATACAAGGAGAACTCCATTCACTTTGACTAGGTTCTATAAAGTCATTGTCCAGCAAATACTTAACTTCTTTCCTGAGATATTGTTGTCTTTCAGGATGAAGTCTATACGGATGTTGTTTCACCGGTTTTGCTCTTTCAATAATGTCTACATCATGGTAGATTTTATCGGTTCTGGATGGAATGTCCGGAAATAAGTGCTCATATTCAAGAATTAATTGTTTTAGTTCATGTTTCTTGTCCGGATCTAGATGTGACAGTTTCTGATCGAGGTCATGCAGAATGTCAGAATTCTGGAGTTTTGAGGATAATGGTTCACAGTTCACAGAGTTCATTTCTTCAAAGTCTGTCTGATTTTGTTCATGAGGGACAGAATTAACTATGCTTACTGAGGAAATAACTGAACTAGCATTATCACTATCCCTATCAATGTACTTTTTAAGCATGTTAATATGACATAATTGTTTTTGTTTGCGCCTCCCAGGAGTGTTAACAATGTAATTTACATCACTTAACCTTTTCTCAACAGTATATGGACCATAATATCTAGCTTGTAATGGCCTGCCAGGAATGGGCAAAAGAGCAATCACCTTGTCTCCAGGGTCAAAATTTCTGTTCTGAGCATTTTCATCAAAATGCAACTTCATTTTGCTCTGAGCTGACTTAAGATTGGACCGAGCAACTTCCCAAGCTTTTGTCAATCTAGTTTTGAAGTCAGACACATACTGAAGTAAGTTCAAAGGACTGTCATTACTTGAAAGAAACTTCTCTTTCATAAGTTTTAAAGGTCCACGAACAGTGTGTCCGAAAACAAGTTCAAACGGACTGAACCCAAGAGACTCTTGTACTGACTCTCTGACAGCAAATAATAGCAAATGTATGCCTTCATCCCAATCTTTTTCGGTGTCAAAACAGTAAGATCTGATCATGTTCTTCAAAGTTTGATGGAATCTTTCCAAAGCACCTTGACTTTCAGGATGATAAGCTGATGACTTGTATTGTTTAATGCCAAGTTCATGCATTACTTGCTGAAATGTTCCTGACATAAAATTGGAACCCTGATCTGATTGGACTGATTTTGGAAGACCTACAAGTGTGAAAAACTTTACAAGGGCCTTAACTATTGTTTTCGTCTTGATATTCCTGAGTGGAATTGCTTCAGGAAAACGTGTTGAAGCACACATTATAGTCAAGAGATATTGACAACCTGATTTAGTCTTGGGTAATGGACCTACACAGTCAATGATAATCCTACTAAATGGTTCATCAAATGCAGGAATAGGCTGTAAATTAGCTTTTGGAATAGTCTGATTAGGTTTTCCTACCATTTGACAAGTGTGACAGGATTTGCAATGTTGGGAAACATCAGATTTTAATCCTGGCCAGTAGAAATGCTTGAGAATTTTGTGGTAAGTCTTATTTATCCCTAAATGACCTGACATGGGAGTTTCATGGGCCAAGTTTAAGATTTCAGGACGATAAGCCTTAGGAACCACAATTTGGTGATTTATGGTCCATTCGTCTTCCGCTGAAACATCAGGAGGACGCCATTTTCTCATTAAAATGTCATTTTTGACATAAAAACAAACAGGAACCTGAGAAATTTCATTTTCATCTAAAGCCCTTTCAAATAAAGGCGAGATTTCAGGATCACTGTGCTGTTCTTGACAAAGTTGTGACCTTGACATTTGGTCGTGACCTTGGTCAAAAATTGAAGGTGAAAGGTCATTGTCTGACCTTTGATTGTTGAAGTCAGTTTGACTTGAAGAAAGAGATTTTGAAATCTCATCATGAAAAGACTGACCTATAAAAGTGTCAGTTAAGTCAATATCCTGTATCCCATCATTCAATTTGACTTTTTTTGCCATAGCCCTTGTAACGGCACATGAAGGGTAAAGATCAGGAATTTCCTGCTCAATGGGATCAGGCAATTGATCCTCACAAGGTGTATTGGTCAAAAGTGGGTTTACCACAACCTTATCTCCGGCTAAGTCATTGCCTAATAGCAAGTGAACACCTTTAAAAGGTAAAGAAGGCCTAATACCTACAGCCACAGGACCAGAAACTAAGTCTGAAGACAAATAAATGTTATGGAGCGGTACATTAACAAATCCACACTCTACTCCCTGAATAAGGACACTTGTCCCAGTTGAAGTCTTCTCGGAAAAAGGCAGGGTATCTGCTAAAATAAGAGACTGAGAAGCTCCGGTATCTCGTAAGATTTTAATAGGGGTAGACTGGGCAGAATCACTAGTAAGTGACACAAAACCTTCTGATAAGAATGGTTCATAAATCTCCATAATACAATCAGTCGCAGACGTTTTGGCCAAAATAGGATTTTCATCCTGAATAATCGACTGTGGTTTTGACCTTAAAGAAGTAAGACCTGTTGGTCTAGAATTATTTTGATTTTGTCTCTCTTTTCTTCTTTTCAAAGTTTCACATTCAGAAATGACGTGACCGTCACCTTTACAATAATTGCAAAACAGCCGGGGTGAGTATGAGGATCTTTGACCTTTGTTTTCACTAGTATCTTTATTTTTAGGATTATGTGAAGGACTGGAACTATCAGCTGTTAGTCCAGCTTGTGGTTGTGGATTAGGTTGAGGAGAATTATTTCTCTGTTGAGGGTTAAATGGTTTTGACTGAGGTGTATTAGGTTTAAATTGAGGGTTAAAAGGTTTCTTGTAAGGAGGTTTTCTATAATATGGCTTCTTGTAATGTGGTTTGTAAATAAGCCTTTTGTTAATAAAAGAACCCTTATGAGTCAAAGTATAATCATCAGCTAAACGAGCTGCTACATCTAAAGTTTCTATTTCCCTTTCGTCAAGAAAAGATTTGACATCAGAGTGTATGCATCGTTTGAACTCTTCAACAAGCATGAGCTGTCTTAATTTTGCATGATCAGACTTTACATCCTTTGAAGAACACCACCTATCAAATAATTGCTCCTTAGTTCTAGCAAATTCTACATGGGTTTGGTCATGTTCTTTCCTACAATTTCTGAATTTCTGCCTATAAGCTTCAGGTACTAACTCATAAGCCTTAAGAATCAGATTTTTGACTGTGTCATAATCTGAACTTTGATCAAGTGGAAGCTGAGTGTAAATTTCTCGAGCTTTACCAATAACAACACTCTGTAGAAGCAAGGTCCAATGCTCTTTTGGCCATTTCAAATTTTCTGCTACCTTCTCAAAATGTAAAAAATACTTATCTACCTCTTTTTCTTGAAATGGAGGAACGAGCCTGATATGTTTTGTAACATCAAATACTTTACTAGGATCAAAAGACACAGGAGGCATTGATTTACTGCTTAATTCAAGCTCTTTCATTTTTATCTCATAATGCATTTTCTCTTTTTCAAGTTCTACTCTTTCTAACATTTCTCTGTGTTTTTCCTTCTCTCGTTCTTCCATTTCCCTTTGCTTTGCCTTTTCCCTTTCTTCCATATCTATTTTTTCCTTTGCAAGCCTTTCTTCTAACTCTCTTTGTTTTTCTCTTTCCCTTTCTTCAAATGCTAACTTTTGTTTTTCAAGCTCTAACTTTTCTTTTTGCATTCTTTCTTCCCTTTCTTCCTTATCTGCCCTTCTTTTTTCTTCAAATTCTAATCTTAATTTTTCCAGTTCAAGATGCCTTTTTAATTCTAACTCTTTCAACTGTATGTCGGTTTGTGAGACCATAATTAGAGATGTAGCTGAGGGTTCAAAAAATTCCTCATCAACAAGAAACTGAATGATAACATTCTTAATTTCACGTTTTAACATAGATGTTTTGACATCAGGTATGCTATAATGACTAGCAATGTCTAAAAGATCACTCTTTTTGGCCAAGTTTAACAGCTCTTGAGAAGGCGCAGCAATGAAATCTTCAAGTTTGAATAACATGGTTGCTTTTTGCTGGTATGACAAACAATAAATATCTTTTCAAATTCAGAATAAAATAGGTGCACAAAATGTTCAATCCCGGCTCAGAGCCCCCAAAATCTGTTACGACCTAGCGTAACTAGACAGGTACAGCGAAAAACAACCAAGTAATTTAAACTTAACAATATTTAATCAAACAAATAAATGCTGCAAATACATAAAAACAAACAAACAGATAAGTAAATAAATAAATAAATAACTTACAAAGTTAATGTCAAATAAGTCCTTGTCCCTCAAATGTAAGTCCACAATCCAGTAACCAGAATATGAGCACATGTATATTTTAATCCACACAAAACACTAGTGAAACAACCAAAATTATATACTTTAAATCACTTCAAATTTCTGAATACCTACGACTGAATTGGGACCTATATTTATACATCTAAGGAAATTCTCCAGGTTTCTAGAGAATGATATAATAAACTTTTCTCTAGAAAAGAAACGAACTAAACGATAGTTCTTTTAAATTCTCCAAAGAGAATTTAGAATTCTCCAGAGAGAATTCAAGGCCGCAACGACCATCAAGACTAAACGAGAGTCCACTAGACCCTTCGAGATCTCAGTATACATAGTCCAAATATATTTTTAACTTATGGTAAAAAAAAAACACTCACTCCATTTTCATCTGGAATTATCCACAAAGTGCTCATAGAATTTTCTATACTTCTAAATTATATAACAGTGATAAAAATAATCAATGACATTCTTCTACAAAGTTCTAGATAATAAATTGTAGAAACATAAAAAGAAATATATATTAATTAATTGGGTTACTCCCCTTTGATTATATATATATAAATTATAAGTAATAGCTTTTAAAAGAATCAATATTATTGAATCAATTATATATAACAATGTTAAAAAGTATAAAATAAAAAGAAAATTTGCCTTTTTTCGGTGAATACCAAATAGTGGTTTTTATTTCACTGTTTCACACTATATAACACACAGGTTCTTTCAAATGTTGGTAAATTATCAAACAATCTATACAAATTCATTGATGGACAGTTGACTTTTTTTTGTGAATCAACTTGCCAACACAGAAATAATCTTTCTATAAATCTCGATCAGCTACACAGTAAAATTTGAAAAGTTTAAATGTGAACCTAGATTATTTGAATTCTCTACGTGGAATGGGCTATTTTTATCCGTACCCGACGAACACGCACCGATTAAAGAAAACCGAGTTACCGGCATGGTTTTTGTGGAAGAAATAACTATCGCTCAAAGATATAGAGACTGTTATCATAAAATACTTGAAAAGTCATAAACTTTGGCGCAACAGTACTAAAAACCGGATTCGAAACGCCAAGAGAAACTGTTTCGAAAAAGCAATAGATAAAAAAAAAAGATTTCTCTTTTCTATGGAAGCATGTTAAAGCAGTAACAATGAAATCGAGCACAAATATTTGCCGACTAGCCTAAACTCAAGGCAATGCGTTTTAAGCAAGACGCAAGAAATAATAAATGAAATGAATTGAACAATGCAACAGTATGCGACTCATATGTCGATATCTGAAGCGACTCGTCAATTCTAGGAAACCTGAACATATGAAATCAGCTGAGCTTAAACCCATTCTGAAATCAAATCCACTTAAATGGACGGGATAATAATAAAACTCGCTTCTGAAGTCTTATTGCCACCCCGGTGTATTTCCTGAAGCTGGCCCGACCGAGAATCGGTCAAATTACAGACCGACTATCTTACCGATGCTTACATTTCAACAGTGAATTATCGTTTATTTGCAAACGGTAACGTTTTCGTTATTTTTTCATTAGGTTCAATGGGAAAGACGATAACGTCGTGTTTAATCAATAATCTATTATTGATTTCCTTTTAATTCTGGCCATATTTTACCATGTTAATATAGACATATAAAATTTATACCGTGTTTTTTAATTCTGATGTTCTCAACTCACTCGTTGAAATATATATGGTATTCGCCTAAAAAAAGCAAATTTTATTGTATACTAAAATAGCTGGGGATAATTCTCAAAAATGGAGACATTCTCTCGATCGGGAGACACTGCCATAGAGTCTAATGCATTTTGATCAATTTAAAAACGATGTCTTAAAATTTTGTCCCCCGATCGGGAGACAGGAAATGACCTAAGTAAAAAGTTTCAGATTAAAGTTTGTACCTTCTGCTTGAAAATTTATCTTGAAAGTAACCATGCTTAATGATAAAATCACCAAGAAAATAAACAATTCTTCCATGTTTTCAATCTAGTGACTATCCCATAGTCTGTCCCGCATCTCTGTACTAATCGCAACGGTGAATTTCTTTGATGCAACGGATTAAATTTAGGTCTTGATGGACTGGTGTCTTCCCAACTCGTTTTAACATGCGCTTTTTCGTAGTAAAACGCGCAAGACAGTCTGAAAATGCCTAAAACATGGCATTTTTTCATGCCGTCTCCCGATGGGGAGAATGTCCCCCGAATCGGAGACATGTTTTGTCTCCAAAACGGGAGATATTTTCCCAATCGAGGGACATTTAATTTTTTGGGGATGTTGCTATTTTTTAAAAGAACTTGTCTTCTAAAAACGGAGACAGTCCCCCGATATGGAGATTGTCTCCATATTTGAGAATTATCCCCAGCTGTAACAGTAGTTCCTCTTCTACAGTGAAGATATACGCTGATGTCAGTTTGATATCAGTGAGATTTGATATCAGTGAAATTTCATATCAATGAAAATATCAATTCTATCATGTTTTGATAAACATTAGTTTTCACAGTAAAGTATAAAATAAATAGAGGACATTTGCTTTCTTGAAAAGCAAATTTTCTTATTTTATACTTTTTAGATTTATTACGTGAAAAAAGTAGTTCCTCTTCTACAGTAAAGATATAGGCTGATATCAGTCACCAGTGACTTTTGATATCAGTGAGATTTGAAATCAGTGAAATTTCATATCAATGAAAATACCAATTTTATTAAGTTTTAATATACATTGGTTTTCACTGTAAAGTATAAAATAAAAACAAAATATACCTTACATTTAAATATACTGTTTTCAACTCACTCGTTGAAATATATATGGGCCACAACGTGAGAAAATGTACCTTCGGGCACTTTTTTAGTATTGGAAAAACAAAAATACTTTGAATGCATGATGTTTCTAGAATCTGATAGTCTTTAATTGGCCAGATTATTCCAGTTATTTTGTGAGATATGACCAATTTACTATATGAACCATACAGACGTCATTGTCCTGAAAAATGACGTCAAAATTGCGTAATGCATTTCTGTATGTTAGTAGAGCTAACAAAACTCGATGCATTTGCTTAAAACATTTTAAGCACTGGTCAGAATTTTTTGTTAACTTAGAAGCATACCATCCTTACAGGCAATCTGACGTAGTTATTTTGTCTATTTTTATGATGATGCAGTTGCTATGGTTACCGTTTAACGATAGATATAGGAAAAGTATGTGTAATATGGGCTAAAACAAGGGAAGATAACTCCAAATATTGAAAATAAATATGTTTTGAAACTCCTTAATTTTGTAGCCAAGTGTTCAAAGATTACAAATACAGTGTTATTTCTAAAACGTATGTTACATCAGTTTTCCGCTTTCTGTTGCTTACTACTAGTAATGTCAGAATGTCCGAAGGTACATTTTGTCACGCTGAGGTTCATATGGTATTCGCCTAAAAAAAGCAAAAATTTTATTGTATACTAAAAGAAGTTCCTCTTCTACAGTGAAGATATACGCTGATGTCAGTTTGATATCAGTGAGATTTGATATCAGTGAAATTTCATATCAATGAAAATATCAATTCTATCATGTTTTGATATACATTAGTTTTCACAGTAAAGTATAAAATAAATAGAGGACATTTGCTTTTTTTGAAAAGCAAATTTTCTTATTTTATACTTTTTAGATTTATTACGTGAAAAAAGTAGTTCCTCTTCTACAGTAAAGATATAGGCTGATATCAGTCACCAGTGACTTTTGATATCAGTGAGATTTGATATCAGTGAAATTTCATATCAATGAAAATACCAATTTTATTAAGTTTCAATATACATTGGTTTTCACTGTAAAGTATAAAATAAAAACAAAATATACCTTTTATTTTATACTTTACAGTGCAAACCAATGTTTATCAAAACTTGATAAAATTGGTATTTTCATTGATATGAAATTTCACTGATATCAAATCTCACTGATATCAAAAGTCACTAGTGAGTGATATCAGCCTATATCTTCACTGTAATGACGTCAGATTTTTTGGATTACTTCTGACGTTTCCATTTACTTGACGTCATTAAATGCGTCTCACTTCACAAATTCAAACGCCTATAACTCCGTTATTTATGAACGAAAACATAAAGTGTGGGTATTCATTTTCTTAGTTAGAACGTAAGGAACAATGTGGTACCAAAATTATTCGTGTTTTCAAAAATTTTTGGTTTTCGCATTTTTACCGCCTGCTTTGTGAATAGGAAAATGCCCGTGTATTGTATAAAAAAAAAGAACATTTGCTTTTTTTCGGTGAATACCAAATATATTTCATCTCGTGAGTTGAAAACATCAAAATTTTCACTCGTGCTGCGCACTCGTGAAAATTCTGATATTTTCAACTCACTCGATGAAATATATTTTGTATTCACCTCAAATAATCAAATATCCTCTATATATTTAAATATACTGTTTTCAACTCACTCGTTGAAATATATATGGTATTCGCCTAAAAAAAAAAAAAAGCAAATTTTATTGTATACTAAAAGTAGTTCCTCTTCTACAGTGAAGATATACGCTGATGTCAGTTTGATATCAGTGAGATTTGATATCAGTGAAATTTCATATCAATGAAAATATCAATTCTATCATGTTTTGATATACATTAGTTTTCACAGTAAAGTATAAAATAAATAGAGGACATGTGCTTTTTTGAAAAGCAAATTTTCTTATTTTATGCTTTTTAGATTTATTACGTGAAAAAAGTAGTTCCTCTTCTACAGTAAAGATATAGGCTGATATCAGTGACTTTTGATATCAGTGAGATTTGATATCAGTGAAATTTCATATCAATGAAAATACCAATTTTATTAAGTTTTAATATACATTGGTTTTCACTGTAAAGTATAAAATAAAAACAAAATATAGCTTGTTTTTATTTATTGTAAAGTTTCTAATTAAATATTGAAAATGGCGGTCACTTCGTTCCAGAAATTTCAAAGTTCAAGATCTCACTTATTGAAAGTTATTCCTTGACCGAAATTAAAATAAATGCAGCAAAATGTTTGCTTTAATTAGATGGTATTGTTGATCGTTCTCCATTAATAAATCATGTTGAAAGCTGTAAATTTGATAATTTTCTTTGGAAAAGTAGTTTTGCTTCTCGGAAAGCTGCTTACCAGACATTTGTCGCATCCAAGACTGACTTAAATGTAAACGTCAACGTGACCGTAAATACGTCATTACTAAAAGCTGGCAGAATAAGAACCTAAATTTTCACATCACTATGTCGTGTGCACAATTTGTGGATTACTTACAGCTTAATACTTATATGCAGAAGCAAATGAGAAGCTATGCAAAAAAAAAAAAAAAAAAAAAAAAAAAAAAAAAAAAAAAAAAAAAAAAACAACAGGTAGAAATAGGTTTTACATCTTGAAAAAAGCCGCATAACACTGATTAAACTCTTGCCACGCAGATGATTAATCTACGAATTTGTTCATGTTAAGCGTTCTTACCTAATCCGAAACAGCCTCGTTACAGCCTGGATCGAGTTAGGCTGAGCTTTCTTTCGCTACAAGTCCAGAACAGATCCTACTACGCAAAAGATTGCATGGCTTATATGATTGCACAAGATAAAATGAGCCGCATCGTGAGAAAACCGGATTTTTGCCTAGGCGAAAACAAAGGCGCAGATCAGCTTCGCGGTAACCGCGAAGCTGATCAGCGCCTTTGTTTTCGCTACACGGATAGTACAAATTCTCTTCTTCTTAAATCCGAAATTTCAAGCTTCTAGCCTGCTTCTGAGCTTGTACAGGCCGGTTTGTGTCGGACCTGGTCGGAAATCCCGAAGACCGGTTTTCTCGCGTCGCGGCTCAAATGATAAAATATTAGAGTTTTTGAGCGAGAGAGAGAGAGAGAGAGAGAGAGAGAGAGAGAGACTAACTAAACAGAACCATACAAAAGCATTACCACCTTCCAGTGTTTGTATCGTTCTTGCTGATCACTTGTGTTATCAAAACAGTGTATCTGTATCTCGATATTTACTACAACGCATTTTATTGTTGGAGTAATTACATAATCATCTTGACTTGCCGTGACACTGAACCTGCAGTAAAAATGAAGTTGTCGCACAGATATTTCAAACGTGTCTTTGTCGCATGTACTCGCTCAAACTGATAAAGCCCAAGTGTTATATTGTTACATCAATAGTAGTGACCCAGGAATATAGAAGGACCATGATTCGACAGTATTAGACAGCCCTTGCTATGGAGAATGGTGCAGGAGTGGCGAGAAGCAAGTTAAGGATAACCTTAGTTATGGGAGTACAGCAGATATGTTTAGGTGCTGGTTGTTGTTGTATCATTAAGGTGTGGTTGTCGTAATACTCTTTCAACGTGGTGCACCGAAAAGTCAGCGGCAGACCACTACGAACATAACATCAATCGAGGTATTATCGCGGACAAAATTCGGTTTTCTGGAGACAGGACCATTGTTTTCAGTAACACTTTCATTTTCAGTAACACTTTCTTCAAAATAATTGTTGCTGATAGTTTTACGAAAGCCGCAACTTGCATGAGTTACCTCCTCCTGACACGCAATAGATGGCGCTTGTTTTTTAAAGGGGACACAAACCAGGTATCTATCGGACATGTTCGGCGATTGTCGGACAAATTGAAGTTTTTAAAAATAATTAACGGCTGAAATCGTCGAACGCATATGAAAATAGGGTGGGTGCGCATGCGGGGTATAGCAAAATAACGAAAGGAAGGTTCCTTTCGCGAAAGGAATATTTTTACGAAAGGAACATTTTATCATTATCGCCATTGATATTTAACAGGTTTTAACTGTTCTGTTATATACATGTATGTTGTAATAAAATAATATCATGTAAAATGTCCAAAAAGTTATTTTGTGCAAAAAGAGGAACTTATTAATAAAAAAGCTCACTAATTAAGGCGACGAAAGGAAGATTTGCTTACGAAAGGAACGCTTTTAAATATATCATTATCATCATCGCTGCCTATCAGCTTTTGTGTCTTTTTATACATTCTGCAATAAAAAAAAATAAGTAAAAAAAAAGCATATTACAATTTTACTATTGAGAAAAAATGGAGGACAGCAAATGATATTTAGCACTAGACGCATTGGCGAAAAAAAAGATTTTCTGTTACGAAAGGAAAGCTCATCGCTTGTCTTACGGTTTTATAAAATCAATTGAAAGTGAAGTGAACGTCATACAAAAGCTATTCCATATTTCCCTTAAACGATTAAAACTTAAAACATGCACAATTATAGTCAATGAGTCCAAAATTTTGAAATAAAATCTTCCTTTCGTGTGAAAATCTTCCTTTCGCGAAAGGAACGTTCCTTTCGCTATATAGTCATACCGGCGCATGCGCACGTAGTGCGGCTTCCTGTTTTCAAGGATATATTTTTTGATTTTTTCAGTAATTCGAGATGAGTTCTTTATTTTTTTTTTTTTTTTTTACTTTTATTTCTTAATATTTTCTCATTTTTCACCAAAACTGTGAGGTTAGAGCATATCTTCTGCCTAGAGCATATCTTCTGCATATCTTTACAAATTTGATAATTTCGGCACACGTAGAATTTTAGCCCCGATACCGTTTTTGATCCCGGTTTTTACAGACCACTTCCGGAAAAACAACATGGCGGACAACTAAATACAGGTAGTCAATTTCTAAAAAGAAATCTGAACTGATTGTGATGTTGGTAAGCTTAGGTAAATTTCCAGCTACTACTTTATTCAAACTGCCCCTCAATACCCAGAAAAGTCACAAGGTACTGAAACACTTTTTTGTTTGACACCCCCTTTTCAATTGCTTGCCTGCTGTTGGCAATTCGTTTAGCAAAGATTCTTGGACATTCTTGTAACTTTCTTTTCGGTTTATTCGACCATTAATCTAAGAACAGCACACGATGACCAACTTATGTTTCAGTGTTTTAATTTTTAGATTAAGGATGGCCACAACTCAGGTAAATTTCTACATTTATACTTTTTTGTCCTATTGATGAGTAATTCATAGGATGTCCGTTCTGATGATTCACCTCTGTCATGTCAGTGTTGGTTGGGAAGACCGAGGGATTTATTGTGATACTTGCAGTGTCTGGTACCACATAGACACGTCACAACTATGTATGGTGTTTACAACAGATCATTGAGTAAAAGCATTTCCATGAAAAAAATTTCATGGAAATGCTTAAGGTGTGGAATGCCAAACTTTTCTACGTCTTTGTTCTCTCGAGATATATATAGTAACAGGTTTGAGACTCTGTCAACCTTGTCTGAACCTGACAGTCCGGTACCAGACAAAATTGGTCCCAAGGCAGCTCTTTCGCCTATTGTGCCACAGAAAGAAGCCAAGACAAAGACCAAGAAGGCGTTATTGAATCATCCACTTAGAATTTTGATCAAGAGTTGTCATTAGTCTCTTAAGAACAAGAAGCCTGAAATTCATACTGTCATTGACTCGGCTAAACCAGACATCATTTTGGGGAATGAGTCATGGTTAACCCCTGAAGTAAAAAAAACTCAGAAATTTTCCCAGATTCTTTTGATGCTATTCGGAAAGACAGAGCAGGTGAAGCAAACATGCTCATTTCTTTGTTGGAGGTGACTTTAGCTGAAGGGATATTGAGTGGAGCATCATGCAGGCACCAGAGGGGGTACCTCAAAGGCAATCACCTGACCACAGTCGCATGTAAGTCAATGACATATGTGTCAGTTTTAAGTGGCTATTGAAAGGTTTATTCCGACAAAAATGACCAACCATGGATCGATAGCTCGATCAAACGCCTCATTAGTAAATATTCGTGCTCGCAGGTCAAGCAACCCTGATATCAAAAACCACTACAAACGGTTCAGAGCACATGTCCAAAAAGCTATCAGAGATATCTTGGGACCGGTCCTTTTCTTGATTTTCATAAATGATCTTCTGGACAATATCAGGTTACCCGTTCGCCTCTTTGCCGATTATTGTGTTCTGTATAGAAATATAAAAGCCCTCACAGATTGCCAGATCTTACAGGATGACCTGAATAGCCTAGCACAATGGGAGACCGATTGGCAAATGAAATTTAATGTTGCCAAATGTCAATGAGGGTGACCCGGCACCTCATTAGCAATTAAGACACTTTAACTACTCACTGCATCAAACACTGAAACAGTGTTCTTCAGTCCGCTATATACCTTGGATTAACTACTACTGACAACTTGGAATGGGGTCAACATGTTTCTGAAATCTCTTCAAAAGCAACTAAGACATTGGGTTTTCTTTGGCACAGTTTGGCACTTGCACCTCGGCATAAGCAGGAAGTTGCATGCCAAATATTGTTTCGCCCCCAGCTCGAGTATGCAGCTCCTATTTGGCATCCCTATAATGAAACCGAGACAAAAAAGGTGGAGAAAGTGCAGAAGACAGCAGCCAGGTGGGTCTGCAGGCGATGGCATAATAGCGTCGATGACATGATTGATGAATTTTATTGTCCACCCTGGAGGACCGTTGGCTAAAGTCTTCCTTTTACAATATTCACTCCGGTACAGTGTCTCTTGATGACCCCGGCACCCAGACTAAGATATACAAGGGCATCTCATGATACACAAGATACGTGTCCTACTTGCCCTGAATAATTCATTCTTCTCAATGACTATTCCGTAGTGGAATAATCTTCCTTCTTCAGTGGTCGCATCTAAGACCACGTAAGAATTTAAGGCCCGTATTTAAACCAAGGGTCCAGAGGTATACGGTTAAGTATGCCTCTCTCTAGCTTCTTGTAAATAGTTAATGGACCATCCCAAATGTTTTCCCCCTATTTGCTAAATTCAAAATTTAGACACCCACCCCACACCTATCGAATTTATCATTATTTAATCAGAATTTAAGATATGTTTAGAAAAGATTATACAACATCAATGTTTGCTCTTAGGTCGACACTAGGATCAGCCTCCCTGGGAGTGGTTATTTCGTTTGGGTTTTAAATAGCTGGTGTCCGATAATTACCTTGCATGGGGTTGAATGAATCACGGGTTGAATAAATCGGAGCCGAAAATCTTTACTGTAACAAGATAATTCACCTGCCACCTGCCATAAAAATACGCACTTTGCATATCTATGTTTCACACTGGTCCCGATAGTGTCTTATAAAGGTTTTGTTTGATTTTTACTATAGTTCAAGATAGAATTTGGTTTTGTTTGAATCTGGTATCAGATTATTTTCTACAATAATTCCTAGAATTTGGTCAATGATTTGATTTGATTTCAATTTATGACTTCACTGAAAGAATTTCAAGTCATAAAATAGAGCTTTGAATGCAATTTTATGGTAAGAGTTTATTTGATTCGTTAAGAGGTGATATAAATTATGCAATTAATGTTATTCACAACCCTGTTTTGTGGAGATTTGCAGTGTTAATGTAGTAGAACAAAATCCGTTGCCAAAACGTCAAACAAAACCTTTCTATATCGGGACCAAGGAAGCACCCAGTGGTTTCAGAGGGGCTGTCGAAAGTCGTACCCATATTACAGAAAAGATGTATTCACGTGTAGGTAAAATACTGACCGTGCCGCTTAATACCACACTAAACATATTCATGATGAGAATTAGGTAATTTGGTAATGCACCAGTCATTTGTATCCACGGCTGCCCTGGGGCCGGGGAATAGCGGGGCGTTTAACTTTTCAGTTTTTAAAGCCCCGCTAAAAGCCCGGCAAAGCGGGGTCATATTTGTGGTAAAAACCCCGCTAAAAGCCCCGGCTCCTCGGAGACGACTGACAACTGTGGAACAACAGCTAAGAGTTGTTCTAATGAAATAAGAGAGAGAGGAGCTTAAATTTCTGCATGTAAATGTACATATACATTTGCAAATTAAACAATGACCATAAACTTGATAAAATGTTAAAAAAAAAAATACAACTAATATCTAATTTGACTTAATGTGAACGTGTTTTTTGGTGGGAAATTAAAAGCCCGGCATATCACTGGCACTGCCGGGACACATCCAAGGTTAAGTCTCGGCACTTAAGCCCCGCTGTGTCCCTGCTATCCCCGGACCTAGGGGGCCGGGGATACAAATGACTGGTGCTTAATGTGTTTATGTTTTTGCCCCACAAAACTTTATGACTATCACATATTCGCGCTGAATTACGATCCAGACACGTGAGTTCAAGCAGCACGGTCAAAGTATTTTACCTATACCCCAAGTAATTTTTCGGCACGAAACAAGTTCTTAATCTATTTGAATGGAATCCTGTTGCATCCGTCTTCAACAGTGTCGTCAAGGACGTTGGGACGTTGCCTCCACTTTATGGGACTCTTACCCAAAATGAGGATGATCCAACTAGTGCTTTAAATATAACCATCAAACAAAGCCAAAAGGGCTTATATGCAGATGGTTCGACTTGGAACCACTTTTCCTGGGCAGGCTCAGACCTGAGCGGTTAACCAGCACTCAGATAGCCAGTCAGCATCGTATAAGCTTTGCCCGGAGGCACAAGCAGCCCATCTATTTCTTTAATCCCCAATGGGCGGGGGCCATGACGCAAATTGAGTTTTCACAACAATATGGCATGCTATCGGAATAAACATTCACTTAACATTTGTATTTTTTTAATAATTCGGTTTAATTGACTATTGTGTTTTACACCGTAAGCTGCACGAATCAATATTATAAATTCCATGAAACAAGGGGTTGACGTCAGCATTACTGGCAGTATAGTGCTATTCAGGCGGAATTTATTGGCATGAATAGCAATTCCTGTGCTACTGGAATCATTTAATTATATGGTATATCTACGGTTTACTCGTATGTCTGAAAGACATCTACTGCGATGCTCACATAAAACTGCAATGCTAAGAAATTAACACGGTCTGGCTTGAGATGCAAACTCAATAATAAGCATTACGGAGTAAAGACGGAGTAGTCTTATGTGTCGATTCGCTAAATACGTGTGATGTTATGACGACTTGGCGTCCGACTCAACAAATTTTCAGTCATGCCGCGACGGAGATACAGATTTTTTTGTAATTAACCAGAGCTATGGGAAGCTTAAAATGTCTTGCTCAAGGACACTACATGACAGACGTAGATATCCAACCAAGCACCTCTTGCTCCGGTCCTGTACTCTACCACTAAGCCACCGGGCTTCCGTTATGAAGATTGGTTTTTATTAATCATATAGTTTAAAATTTTAAGACAAAATACTCTAGTGATGGCATCAAAAGAATTAAAATATACTTGAGGCCACGTGACCTACCCGCATACAATATGGCGGAAATAGTCATAATTTTCAAAGCAAGTTATTAAGATGGACTGTGATGAAATTATTGTCAATGGACTGTGATGAAATTATTGTCTGAATGGTAAAAGTAGGTCTGAATGGTAAAAGTAGGTATACATTGCATTTGATTTACGACAGAGTTCAGGCCTCTTGATTTACCGCTTGCTCGGAGCATTCGCAGAACTCATAAAATTGCCAACGCAAGCCCAAATCAAAATAAAAATTCCGCTGTTTTCATTTTGACTTCAAAACAAATATACTTCTCAAACTTTGAAAGGGACTAAAATTTTATTTTTGTTCACAGAACGTACCGGTAATCTAGCACCCAAAATTTTGCTAGAGATATACTGACTGACCAAAGAAACGCTACACCCTAAAATTGAGATTTTCTTATAACATAGAAAACATTGGGTATTTTCTCTTGCTTCTTTAAACACCCTCTGTATACAGAGTAAGAGTTTAATAAATAGAGGATATTTGCTTTTTTGAGGTGAATACCAAATATATTTCATCAAGTGAGTTGAAAACATCAGAATTTTCACGAGTGCGCAGCACGAGTGAAAATTATTATGTTTTCAACTCACGAGATGAAATATATTTGGTATTCACCGAAAAAAAGCAAATTTTCTTTTCTACGGCCTTAGTGTATTATTGAAACAAGAACCTCTTTCTAGTTATTCTTGAGTTAATACCTTTATAGGCCTATACTTAAAACCAGTTTTGAAATGGACTATTCCGAAGTGGGTGTGCTCACTTCTGAATTATTGCAAAAAGTGTATTTATTGAATTTTGACGAGTTTCAAAAGCTGATGTTTTGATATTATGTGGTCTCTGTAAAAATTAAAAGGTACTCATTTGTCTATATAGTGAGTTTTTGCTTCTCGAAATTTGGTTAAGAAGTACCTGAATCACCCTTGGACTACCAACTTCGAAATACGTCATAAGTCAGGAAGCAGTTCCATTAATTTAATAATGGCGTCCTTTCATGAAGCAGTTTCATTCATGGATTTATATTTAGTGATCATATTTCAGGAGTTATTCATGATGTAGCCTAATAATCATTGTATTAGGATGAAACGTATTCTATTATCAAAGCATTGCTACATAGAATATAGTGTCAAAGCAACTAGTTTTATTATTTCGGTTGACATTAAATCAATATGGGCTGGTCCATTTGAGACCGTTACAACAATGCCTTCAATCGAAACGGGGTGTAAAGAAAAGAATGAACATGATTCACTGCTTTCTGTTTCATAACTGTGTATAATAAATTTTACAAGGAAGGTCCAAATTGGTCATTTTGAAATTATAATGAACAAAATCTAGTACTTAGAATGTAGAAATTGAATGATTAATTGTTTTATTCACTTGACATACCTGTAAAACGTGTTATTCACTATAATAGACTAATCCAAACTTCCAGCACACTTACTACCAATTATCAATGAAGGGTTGTTCCATTTGCTACACAGGGGTGTAAACAAATGCTTCCGCATGCTTCCGTTGCTTTCTATTTTATAACTCATGTTCATTAATCTCCAATCACGAGAAAATGTCTTTTCAAAGACAACTTGTGAAAAAAATCTAACATTTAGTATGTAGAACTATATGTAATTTAGTTTGTTTTCTTATTATACCTGTAAGTCAATAGAATGGGCAAATCCAATATTCCAAAAATAGATTGTCTTCCTTGCAATTTGGGTAAAATACATCACCAAGTATGGTGTACTGGAAGGGTCAAAATGACCGAAGTGGTAAACCTATTTCGAAATAGACATGCACCCGCAAATGTAGGGGTGCACCCACATATTTAGAGATTCACCCCTATTTTAAGATAGAGGTTAACCCCTAGAATGCCGGTACACCGTCATAGATTGTGATTTTGTCTGGTAGTCCGTTTGATTGTGACTGCTTGGTGGCACTGTTGAGTGTGACTCTTCCAGGTAGTCGTGTCTGTATTGTTGTACGTATCATATGTATGTATCATATTAAATACTATGTTATGTTCAGTTACATGCACTGTGTATGTGACATGTTATTTCACATATGTGGCGTTATGTTATGTTGCATATATACTGAGCCAAACTTATAACGCAACACGGTTAAGGCATATTTTTCGCATCTTGGTGTAATGCAAGACGGTCTACCAGACATATGCTGGTCAGCAATCGCCAGTGAATGAATAAATTGGGTACAAAAAATTTGGTTTTCAGAGCATGGGTCACTGAGCTCGAATCTGATTGGTCAAAACGGTTATTTGGGTGGCATGTGCCTCCTGAGAAATTCTTGAAGTCAGTTTTAACGTAAATTGCTTCTTTATGGATCGTCCAGTGAAGCTGTTTGAGGTTATTGCAAAATGCCTTCCATTTGTACCCAAAACTTTCAATCAAAGTTTGAATCATTGAAAATTGAACGTTTAATACTGTGTATTCCATTGAACGCAATAGAGAATGGAATTTGTGACAAATTCTAACGGCAAATGTTTTTAATGAAACCTTTGTGGAAGCATGTTCTTTCCGTCATTCAGCATTTTTAGAAAACACAATAGCATCCAATTGTTGTGTCAGGACCGACTGTTACAAATGTTAAAATGTGAGTAAACTTGAATGGTTAGGGTTGAAAATGAGTCACCATCTCTGCTCAAATTGAGCAAAATTGATCTTTGGACTGTAAAATTTTTCATTGGCTAAAGTGGAGTAGGGATTATCCTGAAAACCGACATTAATTTCTAGGGTACGAATACACGTCACATGTCGCGTTCTGGAAAATCCCAATGCATTTCATTTTTTGCCAAGACCCTACCTCTGAAAAATGATTAATTTCTTGAGACGCATAACACAAAATGTTACAACCAAGATGTTGTGAGATGTGTCGATCGTCCGGTAATCTAATTCAGTAGAGACAAAGTTAATTTGATAACGTTCCGGAGTAGAACATTAAAAATAAACCGATGTTGTGTTATAAATTTGGCTCAGTATATAATGTTAGGTTGCATATGTAATATTATGTTACATCTGTACGTTATGCCATTTTGACCCTTCCAGAACACCATAACTAAGATTTTGAGTGCGTCGTCTTAAATAGGGTAAAATACATCAATTAGTATGAGTCACTTTGTCCTAAGGTTAAGATTTCTGAATAAAAAAAAAGTTGAATTAAATAAATAATAATGAATAAATCATGAATCGCCAAACGTTGACCGAAATATGCGGCATCGCCCATGGATCCGCAAATGGGGTCTTTTTAGCTATAATTAAATAAATATTACATCTTCATTGACCATAAGGTCGTAAGAAAAAGACGAGCTTCTTGACGCCTAAACACGTATATTGCGGGAATTTTGTCGTTGTAATTCAGAAATGGTGACCCAGTCCCGACATAACCATATCTGTTGCGTTTGGTATCAAGTCAAATAAATGCGCAAGTGTGTATTATTGTACTCCATATAGCTACGTTCATACAGTTACATGTGAGTGACTAAATAAACAGACATGCACTGAACAAACAAAAAGCTCTTAACTTTTTTTAACGGTTGCCTTACTCCGTGTTTGAGAAATGGTGTGACAGTTGATAGAGGCCAAATCCAAAATAACAAATCACGTCCAGTTTCAAATGATGTCTCTAAAGTCATTGATTGTTGAAAATGTTAGAACGCATGAAAATTAAAGTTGACCGCTATTAACTATTCACCTACATGCGTCATGGTACTAACAGGGTTATATCTCGGCGCTGTAGCTTACGTCACTTTAATTTGAATGCGTCGACGATGTCTCCGCTTTTTTTTTCTTTTTTTTTTGTTTGTACCCAAGAGTTTATGGTTATTTTTATGACAACAATGCGTGTTGCAACAGTCCGTGTTGCATGCGTTTCTGTCGTCCTGACGATTAACTTGCCCACTACTATTTATTGCGCTCAACCTGACATTAATGTGGAATTGGCACTGTAAATTCAGAAACTTCATCTGTTGATTTTCGATGTGCAGACTGGGCATTTAGATATTCACATAACCAACTCGTAAACTTATAATTCATATAGTACAGTTTAGCCTTATTTCTGTGATGAGCATTTACGACAGATCAATTATCATTTTTTTGAATTATTAACCAACAGTTATACGTACAAAGAGTCAATACATGCTACTATTGAACCATTCTGTGTCTATTCAACATAAACTTATTGAAAATGAAGGGTAAACACACTGTCACAGAAAACATACAATGTATAAAACACACACTTAAACTGCTGACATCGTTAACGCTCTCCCTTGTAGTCATTTTGATTGTGACTTTGTCTGGTAGTCCGTTTGATTGTGACTGCTTGGTGGCACTGTTGAGTGTGACTCTTCCAGGTAGTCGTGTCTGTATTGTTGTACGTTGGTATAAGAAATACATTATGTATGTATCATATTAAATGCTATGTTATGTTCAGTTACATGCACTGTGTTCTGTGACATGTTATTTCACATATGTGGCGTTATGTTATGTTGCATATATTATGTTACATATGTAATATTATGTTACATCTGTAACGTTATGGTACATGCGTTATATAAGATGCATTATGTTACTCGTTTTGCTACAAACATAACGCTATGTTGCATAACGGGTGCTGATTCATTCATGTTGTTACATATGTTGCGTTTTGATACATTATGTTACATACATTACATAACTTATGTCACACACGTTATGTCACATACGTTACTTCCGTTTATAATGTATTCAATACTGAGATTTATCAAGATATCATAGATTTGACTATAACAACACTGTCTGTTTTGTGTGTATCTTTGATGAGCTACAATATTTCAGAATGTATGAAAATTCTTAAGATGCAACGACACCACATATGTGAATGAGAGCATGAGAGAGTGCATATATATAAGTGAAACATGTATTGTTTTAATATTGAATTAATTATTTACACCATTATGCCATAAATAGCTAGCTATGTTAATTTACATATGATAAACTTTGTTACATGCTATGTTATATATGTTTTGTAATGTTGCATATGTTACATTTGTTACGTTATATATGTTACGTATGTAACATAGTAACATACGTACATATGTAACATATGTTGCATGATATTTACATTGATTAACTATGCGAAATGTCGAGAATATATCATACAATTCGTCGACAACGATAAAAATAACTAGTATAGATAATGAAATAAATTGTAAAAATCGTGAGGTCATTTCAAAATCAATGGAAACCTGATATTAAAGACGTCTTTTCTTCAAACACTTCAGAAAGTATGTTTACTCTTTAAATCTTACACGCACAAATATGTTACATACACTGCGTTATGTTACAACTTTTACAGTATGTAACATATGATTAACTTTGTAACATGCTATGTTACATATGTTTTGTAATGTTGCATATATTACTATAATACGTTTTGTTATATGACTGAAGGAATTCCTGTCTCCTGATTGGCTCATTTAGTATTAATAAATTCTTATATTTCTCTGAAACCAGACCAAACTGATGAAAACCAGATCAAACCAGTTCCTGGAGGTTAATTATTTTGACAGGTTTTCTATATTAACCTCCAAAGTCTATATTACGCTGCTGAGTACCCAAAAATAGGCCCAAAAAATAGCACCAGCATGAAATCAACATGGGCTTGATGAAATTGACATGATTTGGTGTATATGTTTAAAACCTGCCAGCCTGAACTCATTTCAGTTCATGAAATCTACATGCTTTGCAGTAACACACTTTTACAGGTAAACAAAGCACTAGATAATAAGGTGTATTTGGTGATAATTATGGGATAATTTTGTTTATTTTTCATAAGAACCCATGTTGTTGGTACCCATTGGCATTTCCTCGTCATGTTGATTCTTAGGAGTACCCATAATATATGTTTTATGAAGAGCGATCAAAATTATCTTTCAAGCATTATCAATTATTCCTCTTAGTCTAGCCTTCTTTAACATCTGATATGACTTTGTTTGTTTATTTGTTATAAGATAAACATTAAAACAATTGAAAAGTCATATAACAAAACAGTTATTGACTTCAATTTCGGTAGATATAAGGATTTATCTACCCTCCGGCCTCGGTGAATATCACTTTTTTTAGGTAGATAAATCCTTATATCTACCTCATTGAAGTCAATAATTGTATAATCTGTTACGTTTGTAATGTATGTAACATACGTACATATATATATATATATATATATATATATATATATATATATATATATATTGCATGGCGTGCATATTATATTATGTAGTACAATGTTATATATGTTGTATTATGTCGCATACGTTACATTGTGTTTCATATGTTTTGTTACAAATGTTACATTGCTACAACATGTCGAGATTATGTCGAGAGTATATCGAGAAGCATGGCGGCTTCGAGTACAATCCACTTCTTCAATCGTAAATGCATGAAAAGGCATGTTTGATCGGCCACTCAATATTAGCATTAACTAAAATGAAACAAGGCCGTATATAACATGTAGCACATGTTATAGTTTTTCTTGTTATTTTATACAATGCACAGGCATTTTCCAATGCGGTGGCGGTGAAAATGAAATGCAAAAACAAAATTTTTTTGAAAACACGAATTATTTTGGTACCACATTGTTCCTTATGTTCTAACTAAGAAAATGAATACCCACACTTTATGTTTTCGTTCATAAATAACGGAGTTATAGGCGTTTGAATTTCTGAAGTGAGACACATTTAATGACGTCAAGTAAATGGAAACGTCAGAAGTAATCCAAAAAATCTGACGTCATTACAGTGACGATATAGGCTGATATCAGTCACTAGTGACTTTTGATATCAGTGAGATTTGATATCAGTGAAATTTCATATCAATGAAAATACCAATTTTATCAAGTTTTGATATACATTGGGTTTCACTGTAAAGTATAAAATAAATATTCTAACACACCTCGCCTATATAGCCAATGGTAAAAAACGTGTTATATTGTGCAACAATTTCACTGGGCGAATAAGCGTGACGTTACTTTGCGGCATTTGTGACGTCAGCTATCCCACAAAGCAGCGTTAGACGGTGAAACGTCGTTTTAGCGCACAACAAACGTAATAAGTGTGTGTGAATACCAGCATTACAGTCAAATATTTGGCGGGATATCTGCAATGCAATGGCGGAAAGCTGAACGATATCGACGGTTTCAGCAACATTTATTCCGTCTATTGTGTGTTAGAATCGAAATAGATCAGCTCAAGTGCGTGAATTGTTGAGTAATAATTCACTGTTTGTCGGTCAGTTGTAAGAATATAAATCACTCGCGCTACGCGCTCCTGATTTGATCTTCTTTACAACTGACCTCCAAACAGTGAATTATTACTCAACAATTCACTGCTAGAGCTGATCTATTTCTTAAATATGAAATGACCACTCATGTAAGATCCTCTATTTATCACATGACGTCGCTGTTTTCCAGTGAATAATTCCAACTTTAATTATTTCCAACATTCTGATTGGTTGTTTGTAAGACTTTATACTTTGATAAAAGCAATGCGTAAGAATACTCGGTTTGCACCCTAAAAACGGCGCGACGTTACGTGATTACGTGACGTTTCTTCGAAGAAACGGTGACGTCACCAAAACTAAACGTCATAAAAACAATGGATGAACGCGTTATGAAAGCGTCGAAATGAATATTTGGAATATGGACGCTTTTTCTTTTAACAGAACATCGTACGGTAAGTGGTCATTTCATATGAAATTTATTAAATTCGCCAAAGCTCATTTAATAAATTTCATATGAAATGACCACTCGTGTAAGATCCTTTATTTATCGCGCTTTCGTAGGGGTATTCGATGAATCGACCCACCTGGCATATGCGAAAACATTTTTTTTCCGAAACGGCACATTTCAGTTTTACTGCCTTTTTTAATTTTATCACGAACTATTTTCGCATGACGCACGACAATGTAAGGTATTGCAATTCTGTAACTTCGAAAAAGGGGTTGTCTTTAATTATCGTAGCAACTCGACAACTTCATGTTGTAGAAAAGATTGTTGTTATAATCGACAATTTTATTTTTCGAAGAAAAAAGCAGGCATAAAATAAAATTATGCATTGCTTTTCGGTTTAAGGATGTTCACCGCCCGCTATTTTTGAACTTCCGGTCTTTTATTTTGTAGAATGTGATATTCTACAAAATGTTCATAGTCGCAGATGCTTTCCTAATATTTTATATTTGAATACATATTTGAACAAGCCTTGAAAATTGTCAATCAACGGAACTATACTTTTTCACCCCATTTTCTGCAACTTTTCGGAAAATGTTACTTGTTAGTAAAATTAAGGTGTAGGGTTGATTAAACCTGAATAATGCACATCTTCCAATCAAATACACCTGTTCATTGTTTATCTTAGTAAATGTTTATCTTAGTAAATGGGGCCTTTTATGTAAATATTTCTTTCTTTGGTGTGTTACTTTTAAAATTTTGGGCGATTTTATGAAATGGTGTGTAAGATAAACAGCCGAAAAAAGCCTTTAAATTGCGATGTTCAAGATGTTTGTTCTCTCTTATATGCCCACTACCCGATATTTTTAGCTCACCTGAGCCGAAGGCTCACAAGGTGAGCTTATAGACCTGTCGCACGTTAATCGTTCCTGTTAGCGTAACATGATGTTACGTCAAAATGACGCTTAAAAAGTTGTGAATGACGGCGTCTCATGTAAGAATAACTGTTGCAATGTACATCTAAAATACCTATAAATAAATGCTTCAATTTTACAGCAAGAGTAATTGTGAACAAATAATACATGACCAGAGTTGTTGAGTATTATGTAATTCATACATTCTTCTTACTGACAAATTTGCGAAAAATACAAGATGTGCGTGGAAATTACGTTATCATGACGTCTATTAAAATCACGCTTTCTTATCTGCATAGGGGACATACGTTTGTAGGGGACCGGAATGTCCGTGGACCGGAATGTCCGCAAAAACAATAAGTTGTTTTAATTATGTATAAAAACATAAATAATCATTAAATAAGTCTATTAAATGCAAAATTTCGGGGAAATAATTTTCAAAAAATCGAAAAAAGAACTGAGAAAAAATTCCTTGCGGACATTCCATGACAGCCCAAAGTAACCGAAATGTCCGCAGTCCCGAAATGTCCGTAAATGAATTTTCTCTTTAAAACCGATATAATATCTATCGATTATACTTTATTAATGCGGTAAAACAAGTAAATTATAAATATAATGATCATATGACCCACAAACCACGCTTTATAATAAAGCATGTTTGACCGTTTGGTCACAATTTCTTTCATGTTTACACAATTGTAATTCTATCGTTCAAATTATTGCATTTCAACGGAAAATTTTAGCTCTGAAGTGAGTTTACATGACATTATTCATAGTAATTAACAGATTTTATAGTGATAGTTTCAATAAAAAATATTGCGGACATCCCGGTCCATTTAGACTGTAGATGTGACGGTTAAACGTGACTGTAGTGTGTTGAAAGTGTCTCCTGATAATTCGATTTTTGTAACGGATATAGGAATCGGATATAGCTTAAACTTGCAGGAAAGTTTTTAAAACATATATTCTAACTAACTTCAAAACGCAGATCAAATACTGTGCTTCATTACGGAGATACCTTATCGAAGCATTTAGACAAAAGACTAACAATAGATTAACAATAGTGAACAATAGTGAACTACTTCAACCGTCCCTACTAACTTTGCCCAAAGGCCTTCTCGTTGTTATTACAGAACTGAATTGAAAGGCCTGCATATGAATGAAAGTTCGTCACGCATGAGTAGAGTTGAATAGGATATTACGGGGAGAGTCGATTATAAGTCGCTCTACTGAATCTTAATGGGCGATGATGGGGGACGATTCTAGCAACGAAAATACGTTTCGGAAAGAAGCGTTCTATGGAGACGGGTACGAACCAACATATACTCCGCTTACACCGGTACCGATAAACCAGGAGGGGTCGGGTCTACATTCCGGTCTCGACCTTCACTGTGGAAGTCCTCACAATGTCATGCAGGCTGAGACGGAGCAGGAGATCGACGAAGACATATTCGACCAAACTACCTATGAAAATGAGCACGTTCAGCCGAGTGTCAAACAAGAGGAGTCTGAATACGATGAATTCTCCTCCCAAATTCCTGGGAATCAAGACTATATAACTCGTATTGACGATTTGTTCACGGAAGCCCCAATGGAGAGCTACATCGAGAGTATATTATCATTTCTTCATGGTAAAGAAGGGCTCATTACGTGGTATAGGAGTATTCTCATCTGTAGATTAAAGGGTGTACATGAGAATCCCCTTTTCTCGAATGCACCTGTCCAACGGAAAAACACAACCAAAAGCTCCAGCGCTTATAAATATAACAGCATCCGATTTCAATTGAGGTTTTCCAGTACCTCAATTTCAAGCGGGCTAAGGATAAGAATGAATTCCTCTGATAGCAATATAACATATTATGTATGAATCTTTGATTACTTTTTAACTGCCTTGTAGGTTATTATGTTTAAATTCTTTACTCTCAAAATATTTATAATATTACTTTATCAAAATTATGATAAACACATTTAATAATGTATTGCTGTCCTCTCAAGACATTGTAAAACCTTATCAAAATTTTGATAGTCAATTCTGTTTTAGGGAAACGAAAAGTCACATTCAACGTCTTATCAAAATTATGATAACAACATGAACTAATATAAGCTCTAGAACACACCGTTATCAAAATTTTGATAAGTCTGTAATTGATACAGGATTCGAGAGCTTGCACGGCAAACGATGATTTGGTGTTTGGTTTCCTTATCAGAATTTCGATAGCCTATCCTGTTTTAGGGACACGCAGTCACATTCAACGCCTTATCAAAATTCTGATAACATCATGAAATCATATTAGCTGTGGAACACACCGTTATCAATTTTTCTGTAATTGGTACAAGAACCGACAGCTTGCGCGGCAAACGATAATTGATGTTTGGTAAGTCACCTGTATGTTGGTTTATTTAGGATTTCACGTCCAATCAAATAGCTCTGGTCATACGAGATGGAACCTCGGTCTGAAGTCACATGACAAAGGCTGGGGATGACCGTAGTCCAACCTGCGACTCCTGGTTGACAAGGCGAGTGACTTTGGTTAAGTTTACCCCTGTCAAACCAAGAGGCGTTTCCATTGCGTTGGCACGGCGTTCTTACATTTTCCTGACCGCCGCGAGGAAAAATTATTTTATTTGTGACAATTCAAACCATGGCGTTCTCATCGAATCCAATGCGTTACTACGGAGTTCGTAGTGTGTTTGCGCTGGCATGACGCCTTCATGGGCTTGCGCGGCACTCTAGGTGTATGCACTTTTGGCGTTCCCACGGCGTTCGTACCGCGCTTCCACGGCATTCTGGTACTGAGCTGACGGCTTGTATGCTAGTCAGAAACAAAGTTTCCGTCATTTGAACGTTTGCTTTCAAAAATGTAACATAGCTGGCAACAGGGGATGGAGAGGGTAGCAGCAATTTGTATAAGTAAACTGGCTTCTTGATCGATAGACTTACTGAATTAAATTTATGTGCATCTCATTTAAATAGTGTTTTGTTTTCTTTTGACATATTTAAAATTGCATATCTTTTTCATCTATTTTACTACAAGAAACGCCATTGGACGCGGTAAATGCTCCATGCGAGCGCAATTAACGCCGTGACAACGCCTTACAAACGCCACGGGATCGCGGTAAAAGCAACAAACGCCGTGACAGGGCCTTACAGCTGCCACAGAGGCGTAGTAAGATTAATGACACGCCGTAAAAGCGCAATAGACGCGTCGTATGAGCGCGGTGAAAACGCAGTGAGATCGCGATGGACGCCATACCATCGTCGTGCAAACGCCATTGCCTACCACGGCGTTTGCACAACGATTTCACCGCGCACAAGCGGAGCTCCAGGGGCGTTGATGAAGCTCTCACTACGTTGCCACGATGTCCGCATGACGTCCACATTGCTATCTAATTAGAACGCAGAACGACGGCGTTTGTTTTTAGCATGTCCAAAAGAAACACCGACCCTGTGCGTTCTAGGAGTTTCCACGACGTTCGCTGGCGATGCCAGTGCGTTGCAATGTCGTTGGTGGTGTTTGTACCGCTCTTATCTCGGCGTTCTACATTTTTAGAGCGCCATGAGAACAACACCCTGGTATGACAGGGGTTTGAGTAATAAAATCAGAAACATGCTTTGTTTAAAAATAAATTTATGACATTGGAACCACCATACCACCTTTTTTTTTTTTTTTTTTTTTTTTTTTTTTTTGATACTGAATTGACAATTTCATAGAACATGACTGTAAAATATTCGATGCGAAATATTAAAATCGCATTTGTAACAAAGTCGGCACCAGACATGATATCCCGATATGATATATATTGTTCGTGTTCTTGCATGTTTTGCATTTACGAAGACAATACCGTTTTGATAGGCAGACATTAATGATTGAGCACCCTTCCATCCCTTCAAAATAAACAACGATCTTAAGTATCCGGTTTCCTGGTGGTTCTGGTTAGTCTGGAAATAAGCAAAATAATAAAACGATTATTCTAGTAACACATGTAAAACACAGACCATTTAGAATTTATTATGAAAGCAAAAAGGCATAATATAGAACATGTAACGAAAAATCAAATGATGAATGCACAATGGAATAATACCTAAGCAACAGATTAGAAAGTTGTACGGGAAAATAGCCAGACAAATGCTGTTGTTGTTTTTTTTAATTCCCCCCGAGCAACCGTATCATGCAGAAATGCGGACCTGGAAACAGTACACACTCTGAATAGTCAGCCACTACTTGACCAATTAAAGTTTTGATACAAGAAATATACATACAATTAATACGAATACGTTTCATATCAGTTCGTCAGTAAAATACAACCACTACATGTAAGAACAAAAATATACCGTGTTACTTACTCCATGTTAGAATCAAACAAATGGCATTAATATTCGGACCAAAGCCAAGGCATTGCAAAATTGAAACACCCCAACAGTACTTAACTGATATAGTTTGCAAATCCATTAAGCTCCGAATGCAGTTCCTGAACAAATGGATACAACAATAAATGTAATTGTAACTTGAAGCATGCCGAAATCATCGATGTTTCAGAAACACGTAATATTCGCCAGCCTCTAGATTTTATTTGGGAGCGGCCGCTTTGATTTATCAATGATTGCCCTGTACAGCTGATTTTCTGGTATCAACATCCTTTGACACGTGTAATTAATGACCAAATTCCCTGATAAAACGATTAAACACACCATGCAAACACGAGATCTCAGACCTCAGAAATAAATCATTCATATACTGTAACAAAAGTTAAGCGCAGGCTTCTCCAAAAGCAACAACAAAAATCAACCTCCCTGTTGAGCCTTCAGGTGCTCCTTGGACAATACCCCCCCCCCACACACACACATAAAAAATCCCGTTGTTCTGGTCTTAAAAAAGCGCACATATACTCGTATATTTGACCACGGAACTGTTGACCAGTTCCCTGATTTGACTAACACACTACTTGATTTTTAGAATGTATTATATAATGTAATACAGTATAAAGTCCAATTCGCATGCGCAAAAAATACACGCGTGTAAATATACTCTGGTGTGTAAATATACTCCGGTGTGCAAATCAACCTGTGAGTAAATTTAAATTGCGTTCGCATGGGTTTTATCACCAGGAGTATTTTGTATGTAAATTTATCATTTCTGGATTAAAACCTGTTCATTTAAGTTTTCTGTATTTGCTAAACAAGTAGAGGCTGCTTCAAGGTGTTCTTGTAAACTTTGGCAGCAGAGGAGAATCATGTAATGGCCAGATATAATCTTAGCAGTAATACAGTTCCCTTTTATCATCCTTTCACAAGGAATTACTGTTAAAATGCCCCAAGAATCTCACCAAGAATGATAAAGAAATAGTGTGGCTGTTTGCACTCCATATGATATAAAATGTGATGAATGGCAATAAAATGTTATTTAGCAACGATGTCCACAGTTTCAGCAAGTGTCATTATAATCAGTTATGAACAAAAAATGTGAAAATTTGTTATCTAAAAGCAGAATATTGACTTGAAATAAAAATACTCATGGGTAATTTTTACTTTGCATTCACATGGGACAAAATAGTGTGTATTTGTAAAGATAAAATTTGCATCTGGTCAGACCCAGGAGTAAATTTACCCATATGTAAATATACTCCGGTGTGTATTTGCGTTCGCATGCGCAATTTGCTTACCCCGAGTAAAATTTGCACACCGGAGTATATTTACTCGCGTGTATTTATGGCGCATGCGAATTGGACTTTAGTCAGCTTTTCCTGCCGCCATGTGAGGTCGGGTCACGATTTTTGCCATTCATAATTTCTAAAGCGTAATGGTACTTTTGCACAGTCAATATCTCCCTGTCTCAGATAAAGTGTGAGATACGGTTGTACGTATCCCTAGCATAAAGGCATAAAGCGCGATTGACGGGCCTATTAGGCGTTTTTTTTTTTTTTTTTTTTTTTTTTTTTTTTTTTTTGTTTTTTTTTTTCAGCACATATGATAATTACAATGTACCATGTTTTACTCAAGAAGAAATAATGAAATCGAACTCACAATCTGGCTTGGTTGCACATCGAATAAGATATCCCATAGACTGGACATTGACTGATGAGCCTTATGAGTGCAACGACACCCACCCGTCCACTGCATCTTTAATTTTCGTCAACGTCACAGATGTACAGCATCAACGTCTATGTTGGCGCTAACAATGAGAGAAGTACTAACAATTTACATATTAGCCGATTATGAATTTAAATAATTGAGAAACGTGCAAGATGTAAGAATTGCTACATGTTGTCCAATGAAAACGCAGCAATTATAAAAAGTTCAATATTTTATTTTGGCTAAATATTTCTGTTTCGTTATGTTTTATTTCAGTATTATGAACTTGTTAAAATTATGACAAGGTATGTTTTCTGATAAGTAATGCCGTGAGCCAAAGGCAGCTTACACGTTAACTGTCAAAAAGCTCGCAAAACCAGAATTCGATGTGCAAGACGTGCAAAAAAATTCAGTTACACATTAAACTGCGCCTACATGACACATGATGAAGGGAACTTTAGAATTCAGAGAAGTAAGAATAGAGGGACCTGGTGCAGGAATCGATGGAACGAGCACAACAGAGAGGCAGACAGAATAAAGATACATCATTTTTACCGGGACGCCAATTACCTTTTGTGACTCGTGTCATTATGGATTATAAAGAAAGTAATTTAATATAACACGCATTGTGTTCAACTGAGTGGCATATGCTAAACCGACCAAAAGCTTTTGGTGCAATTAAGTTTAAATCCCAACCTACGACACCAGAATCATAGAGGTTATTATTATTATTATTATTATTATTATTATTATTATTATTATTACCATTTTTACATGGACAGCGAAATTGTATACATGATTTACTAAAAACGGATTTTAATAAAAATACACAATGTGCTCAGCTGGCTAACACGTGTATCATTGGCTTCGAAAACGTAAAATAAGTAACATTTTGACCAACGCAAAACCACACGGACATGCAAAGCGCGTCTAAATTTCAAGCGCAAAGTCACGATAAATCACGGATTCAAGACGCTTTGTCCTAAAGTCGAACCGATGAAAATCAGGTTTACAAATCAACGATACTAAAAGTCTGGTGCATATCGGGATAGAAATGTCCAAAAAATTGACTCCACTACGGCCTTCTTTCACCCACGTCACAACACGCCCAATCCGACTAATATGTTTTAAAGTTACCAAGCAACCAAGGCACATGGGGGCTACTCTCAGTCAGACGGATGGGATACCTTTAGTCAACGCATAACACCAGGCAATATGACACTGTAGCCATGCAGTTGAGCGGTTTAAACGCGGTATTTCAGAAGTAAAATTTTCATTTAAAACTTATTTTTATAGTTGCGTTTACACTCTGTTCTCGGCGGTTACGGCGGCCACGTTTCAGACAACCGTGATCAAAACGGGATAAACGTGAGGCAACACAGGGGAACGGGATAGCCAAACGTAGGTGATAACCATGGACACCGTGGCAAATGTTTTGACAGTTTAAAAATCTGCCACGGCAGTCACGGCGGAAACGAGAAACGTAATGGTAATGATAAAACGGACTGAACGTAACACACCGTGACAGAACGTACATGTTACAGTACGTAGCGAAACTTGTAGGCGGTCCGTAGTGCATCGGGAAGCCATGTTGATGCAAGTGTCGAACATAATACTCTTCTTTACCATTATTTTGTTTCTGTTATATACATTACACTCCAATTTATGTTTTAAATATTTTTACTTCTATTTTATCTAATTTGTAATATGTTTCATTTACTCTGACGGGTGTATTTTTGCATCCTGGTGTATATACTGCATATGAGCACGGTTTAAGAAATACTTAAGTTGGTCGTATGTTGATCTTAAAGTTGAGATGACTTTGAGTTAACAAACATAATCTTCTTTTTCAAAAGCAAAAGTTTGACACCAGAAGTTTCTTCATTATATTTATGTATATTTACATTTTTGATGCAGTCTTAATGAATCTTTAGAACTGAAATGCGGTTCATACAATGTAGTTCCATGAACAACAACAGTGTGTCAGGCGACAAGACATGATCCAAATTTGACGTCATCAAACCCATGGCTTTTCCCGGTGTAATTGGACGTTGTAAACGTCATGACGTCATCGATGTCGTTCCGCTGTTTGAACACACACCGTGCATGATTTCTCTGTTTGCTTGTTAATTTGATCAATTTGATAATTTTTCAATACGCAATAGAGAGAAATGAATGTTAATATAAGCAATGAGTTTGGTTTTGAAGCGTAAATAGCTATGAACTATGAACCACAGTGGGTCGCTTGCAAATCGTACACGAGCCCCTTCGGCGTTCAGTTACTTTACAGTCGACCCACTGTGGTTCATAGCTCCATGAACATCAGGGAATGGAATTTGTTTCTTAATTAAGTACACGAAGAACCCAACAATAACTTTCGAAACTAGTTCGTAGTGTAGTCGGAAAAAAATGAGAAAATGTTTTTCAAAGTTTATCGATAGTCCTGCCGGAGAAGTTTGACGTTAAACATTTATTTTGGTCACTGTGGTCAGTTACATGCCTGCAGACCTTAGCAAACCTAATAAGCTACGACATTTTACACCATGATAAAGACGACGAGAAGCATCTTTTGCAACTCGAAGTTAAAAAGTGTTCAATTTGGAAATGAAAGTTTGACGTCTCGGGTGAAGAAGAGGGCGATGTTATAGCTTAAAAAGGCTGATCCGTTAGGCTCACGGAAAGCTTTTACTAGTATCGGCTTTCATCGGTACCCGTCCGTCGTCCGTTGCTGTCCACCGTTTTTAAAATTCTTTCCAGAACCGCTTGTTCACGGTCACGGGGGCAGCCTAGTAGAGATTTTCGAATTAAGAGAGCCCAGACTTCGGGTAAAATATAGCGATGTCAACCGGAGTCCGAACGTTCGGACTTCGGATCTTGTTCCGAAGTTCGGATCCAATTACATCGAAGGTTCGCTAAAAATCAAAGTGTCCAATATATAATACGTTATGATAACATGTCAAGGTCTTTGCCTGACAGATCTTTAATAAGCGAATTCTTAAGCTGGTGTGTGTATACATGCAGGAAAGAAATAGAATTCCATTAATACTTATGATTATCTATGAAGTGTCTACTTAAATGTTCGCTGAAAGTTTGACAAAACTTGAGTAAATGTTCAGGAATGTTTTGATGACGGCATAATTTTGCAAATTAACTGAGATGTAGAAAGGAGTAAATATATGACATATGCGTCACAGTCAGTAAATGTGGCTTGCTTCCGGTGGCTGTAAAAGTGACACTTTTAACAATGAAATATGTTTTTAATTTTTAACATATGTGTATTGCTATTTTCAACTTTAAGTATGATGTTATATGGCGTTTTTTCTGCGTCACATCAGCGGCAACACAAGCTAAGGTCAGCAACTCTTGCTTATGAATGCTCATCGTAGGAACACTGGATTTACATAAATGTACATGTAGAACTATGATCTAGTTCGATATGTGAGCCGCGTCATGAGAAAATCGGATTTTTGCATATGCGAAAACAAAGGCACTTATCAGCTGTGCAGTAATCTTAGCGCCTTAGTTTTCGCTACATGGATAGCACATTTTCACCTCTACTTATAACCAAACGTTAAAGATTCTAGCTTTATTCTGTGACTGTACTATAGAAAACGATTATGAATGTTGCAAACAAAACGTTTCTATCAAACCTATGACACGAGTTATGGACTAAAGGTTTTCGGAAGATTTCATAGGTTTCCCGCCCAAAGTTTGAGTGTTTCTGGTAGCTTCTGTGTGATTTGTATAGAAAATATGTTGCATTCTCATTAAAATTCAATATTTGATCAATGCAACAACATGGTGGAAACCTCTTGATGTTACATACATGCAGCATAAATCTATGTCAAAAGGGGAGGGGGTCAGATTTTTTAAAAAAAATATTTTGTCAGAAAACATATTTTTTGCAATAGATTATCAAGGAAATGCTACAATATGCTTACTGCAACCCAAAATGTTGGGTAGAAACTATTTATCCACGAATAACAGGTACAACATCTTTATATGATTTATAACTGTAAGCAGCACTGTCCATCACTTATGCAAAAACCTGTACCTTAAATATACTATGCAAAATAAACTGAGCAACTTTTACTTTGAACAGTGACTCTATGTTTTGTAGACATTAGGGAAGTTCTTCTGACAATGGCTTGCATGTAACAATTATGGTAGAACCAGTCTTTGTGTGATGCTGAAGTGGCATTTGATTTGAAGCCCACGGAGGCATATCTCAAGTAAAACATAAACCATCAAATATTGATATACATATTTTGCACAGTATATCTATATGCATTAAAAGTGTACACTTTGTGTATTATTATACCTGTTAAAATAGGACAGTCAGTTAAAATAGGACAGTCAGTCTGTTCATTCAGGTAGAACATACATATACAGTATATTTCCATTGCCTTGTTGAATTACAAATAATGGACCTGAGCCCATTAATTGGTTTTGGGGCTTTTTGACAGCGTTCCCCCCCTTGCCCAAACATGGCATTTGGATATAATATGTCATTTACAAAATTACAGTTGTGTTCAAAATATTTTGGTTGGGCAAGGGGGGGAACATGGTTTAATAAAATGTTTCCTATTTCCTATATGATGCTATATTAAATTCAAAGATTTTGTCCAATTTTTAAAGGAGTCACTGCTTGAGTTGCACAAAACATTACATACCTAAATACAATAGAAACTAATATTTCGACTGCAATAAACGTCATTTCAGTGCCTGGTATGTGAGATTTTGAAAATTTCTTGGGCATTTCACGATAGAAATCTTCCGAAAACCTTCCCTGCTAGTAGTAAAAGTGAAAAAAGTCATGTTAGCAGTAAATTTGCTTCAGCGGTAAACGGTCAAGGTGGCAGCAACTTTGCTGCAGCGAAAAACAGTCATGCTAGCTGCAATTTTGATGCAGCCAAAAATGTTAGGTTAGCAGCAATTTTGCTGCAGCGAAAAACGGTCATGTAAGCAGCAATTTTGATGCAGCAAACATAAACATAGTCATGTTAGAAGCAAACCTGCTGCAGCGAAAAACGATCAAGTTAGCAGCTGCAATTTTGCCTCGGCATATTTTTTCCCGATTGTTTTCGTTTCAGTATAGCTGTAAATAGCAATTTTGATGCAGTGAAAAGCGGTCATGTTAGCAGAAGTTTTACTGCAGCGATACATGATCAAGTTAGCAGCAATTTTGCTGCAGCGAAAAATGGTACTTTAACATGTAGCAGCAGTTTTGCTGAAGCAAATTTTGTTTACGGTTATTTTTGTTTCTGTCTGGCTGTGAGCGCTGTAGAAAATGATGATGTATGTTGCAAACAGAACTTTTCATCCCGCCTAAGACACAAGTAATAGACAAAAGTTCCCAAACCAGCAGTAAAAGTGAAAAATACTAAAATATTTTGTCGACAAATTGTTTAGTTATAGTGTGGCTGTGAGTGTGGCTATAGAAAACATTGACGAATGCCTCAAACAATGTTTTCTGGTGTAAAATTGTTGTTCACAGCCAGACTGAAACGAAAACAATCGCAGACAAACAAAAAATGCTGAGGCAACATTGCAGCTGACATGACCATTTTTTGCTGCAGCAGGTTTGCTGCAAATTTTTTGACCGGTTTTGCTGCATCAAAATTGGTGCTAACATATAAATAACCATTTTTGCCATCAAACCTGCAGCTTACATGACCGTTTTCCGCTGCTGGAAAATTGCTGTTACATGTAACACGGAAGTTTTTCGGTACACCAGAAAACATTGTTTGAGGCATTGAAAAGCGGTCATGTTAGCAGTAATTTTGCTGAAGCGAAACACGGTCATGTTAGCAAACAAATTAATGCAGCAAAAATGGCTAAGTTAGCTGCAAATCTGCTGCAGCGAAAAACTGTCGAGTAAGCAGCGATGTTGCCCCAGCAAATATTTGTTTCCGATTGTTTTCATTTCACTCTGAATGTGAACAGCAGTTTTGCTGCAGCGAAAAGCGGTCATGTTAGCAGTAATTTTGCCGCAGCGAAAAAGTGTCATGTAAGCAGCAATTTTGCTGCAGTGAAAAGCGGTCTTGTTTTAGTGTGCTAAATTTTGATGCATCGAAAAAGGGTTAATTAAGAATTAAGCAGCAAACCTGCTCCATGGAAAAGCGGTAAAGTCAGTATCAATTTTGCCGCAGCGAATTTGTCTCCGGTTGTTTTCGTTTAAGTCAGGCTGTGAACAGCGATTTTGGTGCTGCGAAAAACTGCTATGTTAGCAGTTATTTTGCTGCATCGAAGAAAAACGGTCAAGTTAGCAGCAAGTTTGCTGCAGCTCTGAGCACATTAGAAAATAAAAAAAAAATGTTTGCGGCATTCATCAACGTTTTTTCTAGCGCTCACAGTCAGATTAAAACGAAAACAAAAATTTCACTCTTACTACCGGCAGAAAATGTTTGTCAATAATTAGGGCCATAGATTCGAAAAGTAATGTTGGCGGCATTCATAATTGATTTCTATAACGCACACAGCCAGAATAAAACGTAAACAAAATGTCGTCAGTTTTTTTTTACTCTTAATGCTGGCAAGGAATTTCGGTCCATAACTCGGCTCACAGGTTAAAAATTATATTTACAACATTCATCATCGTTTTTATAGGGCTTACAGCCAGATCAAACTGCGAAAGAACAATAAGTTGACGTTGGGTCCTGGGTTGGATAGCAAAATTCTGCTTGCGGCATTCATCATCGTTTTCTATGGCGCTTACAGCCAGGCTAAAACGAAACAAAATCTTCGACAAAATTTTTCGCTGTAGCAACTTGCTGCTACATGGAATTTAACGTTTTTCGCTGCAGTAAATTTGTTGCTTAATTGACCGTGTTTCGCTGCAGCGAAATTGCTGCCAACTTGCAAAATTGATGCTACAAATTTGCTGCTACAAAACTGTTGCTTGACCGTTTTTTCGCTGCAGCGAAATTTTCTGCCAACCTGACCGCTTTTCACTGCTGCGACTTTGCTGCTAATGCACACTTCATTTGTATCCACGGCTTCTTCAGGTCGGGAGATAGTGGGAAGGCAGCGGGGCTAATGTACCGGGGTTTAACCTTTGAGTCCCGGCATTGCTGGGGATGTGCCGAGGTTTTAATTTCCATCCAATATAAGATCACATTAATTCAAATTAGATTCTAGTTGTATTTTCTAACGTTTTATTAAATTTTTGGTCCTTATTTAATTTGCAAATGTACCTGTACATTTACACGTAGAAATTCACGTTTCTCATGTACATTTATGTTTTATTAGAACAAAACCAGCTGTTGTTCCATATTATTGTCAGCCGCCGGGGAGCCGCAGCTTTCAGCAGGGATTGTGCCACAAATCTGACCCCGCAGTGCCGGGCTTTTAGCGGGGCTTTAAAACTAAAAAGTTAAACGCCCGATATTCCCCGGCCCCAAGTGACTTGTGCATAACTTGACCGTTTTTCGCTGCAGCAAAATTGCTGCTAGCTAGACCGTTTATCGCTGCAGCAGAAAATGCTGCTAACGACCGTTTTTCGCTGCAGCAAATTTACCGCTAACTTGCCTGTTGTAGCAGACTTGTTGTTAACATGCACGTTTGCTGCTACCATGACCGTTTTTGCTGCAGCAAAATTGCTGCAAACTTGACCGTTTTTCGCTGCAGAAAATTTACTGCCAACTTCACCGTTTTTTTTTTTTTTTTTCGCTGCAGCAAAATTGCTGCTATCTTGGACCGTTTATCGCTGCAGCAAATTTCCTACTACGTTGACCGTTTTTCACTGAGGAGAAATTGCTGCTTAGAGTAATTCAGTAATTCACTTTGGCTCCATGTTGCCATATCTAAAGGGTCACTGAAGAGGCTTAAGTAGCCGAAACCATGATATGGCCCATTCCCATTCTCATTAATATGTTCACTGCTCTTAAAGGATCTCAGTTTCATTTTATTTGCTATTACTGCTGCTGGTGTTGTGCCGTGTGGCGGCCCTAAAATGTCTCCCCGTACATCATCCGTAGTGCAGATTATATTTTCTGTTGGGTCCTTTGAGATCAGCGAGGATATTCTGAGAAATCAAAAAATTATTATCGGTTTAGATACATTTTCTAACCAATATTTAAAATTTTGGTCCAATTTGGATAGTATTAGTCTTTGTATTGAATACTCAATATAGTAAACAGTTATTTCATGGGTGTTTGGTAAATAGTCAAAACTATTGCCCCGAGGTGACGAGGATGACCATGGTGGACTATTGCCCGAGGCCGAAGGCCGAGGGCAATATTCCACCATGGTCATCCGAGGCACCGAGGGGCAATTGTTTTGACTATCTATCAAACACCCATGAAATAACTGTTTTATTACCCAACCATAACTGATACACTAGAGACCATGGCGATTGAATTCGTCTGATCTTCATACCAGTTCAAAATCAAATTGGACTTGAAGAAGTCGACAATTTGCTATCAAAAAGCTGTTCAGTCTGTCCAAAATCGTCAACTGCATTTGTGTTTTCAATTATCACCTATCTACTCTCTGATTTAGTTATTTTATAACATCTAGCAGCTTATTCTATAAAATCTTGTGAGCTGGGTACCAGGCCATGGTATAGTTCCATGTTATATCCAAAACTATGGACCAGTTTGGGCATGCGTAGTTGAGGTCAACTGGTGAACATGTGAAACATTGCTATAGCTCTGATATCTATTGAGGTGGGTACCAGGCCATTGTATATTATCTTTTGAGCTGGGTACCAGGCCATGGTATAGTCCCATGTTATATCCAAAACTATGGACCGGTCAGAGGCCAACTCATGAAATAGCGAAAAATATGCTATTACTCTGTATATAGTAGGTTGGGTAATAATCCATACTATCTCCCTTTGAATGTTTTTGCTGCTTCCAAAGGATCAAACCTTTATATCTTATCTGTTCACTTTGGCTCCATGTTGCCATATCTAAAGGGTCACTGAAGAGGCTTTGGTAGCCGAAACCATGGTATGGCCCATCCCCATTCTCATTAATATATTACTCAAACTTTGATAAGCATCAAAACTTTATTTTTATTACAGGACATATTGGTAATCTAACACCCGAAATTTTGCTATAGATATATAGCAGCACCATCACCGTGCTTTTTTTTTTTTTTCGCGTTGTCTGCGAGCCCTTCTCACAGACTTGCAGAAACGAAGGAAACCCCCTGAATTTATAGTTGTCACTGTTGCCTACCCTATCCAATTCTGTCATTCATCCTCTCTTGCTGGTTCATTCAACTGTAAAACTGTTTTGATAATCGAATGTCGATACTGTTGTGTCTAAACTGCACGTTTGAAATTTTTTACAGAAATCTGTGATTTTTGGTTTAAAACACGATTTTTACCAAAAACTTTTTTTCCGCTTAAAAATGTTGTCCTTTGCATGGTGAGCATGAAAACCGTTTTTGAATACGAACTTTGGTTAGCTCAAACCAGCGTTTTTAAAATTTGTTGTCAGATGTTTAATCACATAATACAAATTACGTTCAGTCAAATGACAAATGTTTTAAAACGCTGTAAAATCGAAACCAATGCCCGTAGCTCAAATCGGTTTTCTGTTCCATACTCGAAGCCCAAAGGGCAACGTTATTAGCGAAAATTAATCTTTTGGTAAAAAATCGTGATTAACCAAAAATCACAGATTTTTGAAATTTTCCAAAAGTGCATTTTAGACACAAAACTGTCGACATTTCGATATCAAAACAGTTTTGCAGTTGATTGAACCAGTAAGAGGAGATGAATGACAGAATTGGCTAGGGTATGCAACAGTGGCAACTTCAGTTTCAGGGAGTTTCCATCGTTTCTGCAAGTCTGCGAAAAGCGCTGGCATGCAACGCGAAAAAAGATGGAATGTTTGCACAGTTTTGGTATTGCATCATATCTATAGCAAAATTTCGGGTGTTAGATTACAAGTTTGTTCTGTGAACAAAAATAAAAAATTTGATGTTTATCAAACTTTGAGTAGTATACGTTCGCTGCTCTTAAAGGCTCTCAGTTTTCATTTTTATTTACTTGCAAAATTGCTTCTAACTGGCAAAATTGCTGCTACAAAATTGCAGGTAACTTGACCGTTTTGGCAACAGAGAAATTGCTGCTAACAGAACCGTTTTTCCTAATTTGGACGGTATGGAGACACCGTCGGAGGGCGTTGCCCCGCCTTTTGACAATCTTGTGTGCAGGAAGAAACAGATTTTTTTGATAATGTGAAGATTTGTTTTACAATGTCGTGTACACATAAAATGTCATTTCTCTATTTACTTAGTTTGGTTTTGAGACGATCCTGATTTTAAGCTTGATTTCAACTGAAGTTCAATGTCCGTATCCGTCACCGTCTTAATGCGTAAATGTCTATTATTACTTTGATTACGGAGAAACATGTACAGGACCATCCATGGCATGCATCGAGATGTAATAGCTCTGTCACATATTCACGTATCAGCGGCGTATCGCTCGCGTATCTATGAGAGTTTTGATACGCCAAGGTCTGAGCCGTATTTCGTTCGAGCGACGTATGTACCACGTACGTGTGACGTTCCTGTTACGTTCCCGCGTATGAAATGTATGCGTGACGTATCTACGGCGTATGTACTACGTTGCAGAATTATCTGCTGCATATCTGACCTGTACCAATTGCTTTTTAATACCTATCAAAACAAACGGTTGTGTTCCCTTTGATCATGCAATTCGTACATTACAGTTATCAATTATCAGCGGTTGAAGCTGCCACCCGAGAAATTTAGATACTAGTAATCTAGATTAACACCTAAGAAAAAAACCGAGGTGGTGGTGGGGGTAGAAACATCTCCAAGCTCCCCATCCTGGTCGTAAGACGACATGAACAAAGACTAAGGCTATACCAAGCGTAGTCCTAAATGAACCCTGCATGACACCCAGAACCGTGAGAAACATCGGAAAACGAAAACATTGATATAGAAGCATTAAGATTCTCTTGGAACGCCACAAAATATTCCTAATACGTCACTCATACTCCACAGCAGCGAAACGTACGTGGCACATACGCAACGCATACGCCATTGACACGCGAGATACGTCACACGTACGTCGCTGATACGCCGTAGATACGAAAAGAGAGTCGAGGGTAAGCCACACATACACCGCACATGCGTATGTAGCAGATACAAAAGATACGCTGTACGTACGTCACGGTTACGTGGCATGTTAACCGTGGCGTACGTGTGGCGTACCAGGAGTATGAGCTACGTATTTATCGGCGTTCCTGCCACGTTACTTTCGTATGTCTGACATATGTGTGACGTATGTACGGCGTATCGGACCTGACACGTACGTGCTACGAATTTTTAAGTGCGCAAATAAAAACGTAGCACCTCTGCATGTACAGTGTATCGTACAATGATCTGCTAAATGCTTCTGTTTAATGCATCGTAGATTTCGGTAAAATTGGGTTGATGTTTGTACTTTATTCGTCTGGCCGAGCCTATTCTAATATGCATGCCTAACAATTATGTACTCATAGTCAACCGTATGTACATGTACGTATTAAAAGTTTAATCTAAATGCCAACAATAGACCTCGCCAAGTAGCACATTAGATAAGCTCTTGACCTCGCTCATATTCTTATTTGCGCGATTCTTTTAAAATGCGCATGTTGTTTGTACAAAAACATTGTGTTAAAACTGTAAGCATGTCTGTCTCTTTGCCTGTATCAATGAAACTTTACTCCGTAACCTCTATTTGCAGTCGCTTTATCGTATGGCAGCGGTCAATTTATTGCATTAAATTGTCCGTTAATAATCTGCCAAACACATATTGGCATCTAGAACAACTGGTTTAAATGGAAGGATGTCAGTCATACATGCATATTGTAAACAAGTCTGAATGCAAAAATGTGAATCTGCGTTTTTCACGAAAACTCAAGTTCGCGAGAAACTAGAAAACATATAAAACATAATTTGTTTGCGTTAAAGGGCGGGTTTGATACCATTTTCTTCCTCTAAAAGATACCTGAAGAAACTAGCTATAAACCTGACATTGATTGAACTTTATTGGCCTCAGGACACAGTCAATTACTGATAACATCTGCAGTTACATGCTCATCAGTACAATTTAGAAGTTGCTTGAGCCAACTGACATTCAAATTTTATGCATGATTTTGGAGATACTTTTATTGTGGCTAGTAAATCAATTTTGCCCCAAAACATAGATTGCGAATGTGTATTCACAATCTGTTTACAGCAAAAATATAAAAAAAAAACAAATGAAAAGTTTCAATTTTTACAGCTGAACTAGCGTGTTTTCGTAATGGAATCTATTCAATGACAACAGGTTCACTGGCCAAGACCTGCATTCTTTCATTTTCTCAAACCTCAAATGATCTGTACCATTCTGTATTGCCAAATGTGTCCATTTAGTGATGAATGAAATCCCTTTGTTGGATCATGAGAATGAAGTAACAAAATATGGTCTCCTTTACTTTAGCAGTGCTTGAAAGCAGTCTATTTGTGCAGAATGACTCACTTTGAAAATGGTTCAAAGGCTATTTAATTATTTTAATTATTCGTTTACGCTCACAGTAAACTACTACTGTACTAAGGCTATGAAGGGACGGTCAGGTATCCTTGCCACACTATTACTGGACAAATTCAGAAGTGGCAGATTACCAGTTCTGAATGCACGTATTTCTTTCACCACTGTCTGACAAATGTTCTTCTTTGAACAGCCAAAGAGAAAGAATATAATCAAATACCCCCCACCCCCTACACACACTTATGACCCTATATGTTATTATAAACTGATGTTTCCAAAAGCATAACCTGACATGTTTTGGATAACTCTAATTCTTCTGTTCTACAAGACTGATCTTGAAGCAATTAGATTTGACCTGATGACCAACTATGCTGAAACCATTACGAAATCATACTGTGAGCAAATGCCATTAACCTTGATTAACATCATGGATTCTGTCAGTCATTTTCAGTTCTCCTGGACTACAATCAGCAATTGTCCCTCCGTCTGTACGTGTTTATACTCGTATCTCAGATAAACGAAGGGGAATTCAGAAAAAAATAATATGATGGGCTCAAGTTCATTTTATTTTCTATTACTGCAGCTGGTGATGTGCCGTGTGGTGGCCCTAAAAAGTCTCCCCGTACAACCACGGTTTTCGCATTTCGCAAATTTCACATCCGCTGTGTGAATAATTCGTACCAATATATTACATTTGCATGTAGAATTGTGATATTTGCGTATGTTTAATTTTGATATGATGTTTTGGATGAACTTTAAACTCAATAATCAAACAATTTTTGGCTTGGTGTCTCAAAAGGTAAAAGTAAGCAATTATCACGAAAACTTGCCCATGCAAAATACAGAAAAAAATCAGCAGAAAAACTGAAACTTTCTTTGGAAAAAAAATTCGATATTTTAATAAAGAAATTTTGCCCGAGGGTACACGTAAGAACCGCGATGAAACACATAATCTACATGTTTCCAATAAAAAGTGGGGTTTAAGGTTTAAGTGGGTATAGTTTTCATGGACATGTTTTCCTGATGATGATCAGAAAATAGCGCAATCCCCACTCCAAAATCCAAGGTGGGAAAAACAAATAGAAAATTAGGTACTAATGCAAAGAGAACATGTCGTTAGCCGAGTGAGCGGGTTTTTCCAAAGAGGTGGCCACTCAGTTACACGATCGTTACTAAACTTGTGAAAACAAAACAAATTACAAACAGCACAAAAATCACTACCAAAACACAAACTAACTAGAACCACAACAGAAGCATCACATTGGAACGATCAGTAATCTAAAGTACTGAGGAATTTATCCTATCTTTCAGTGATACTAAATGTTCACATATGCGAATATTTGGTCACCATGATTTTGACGTGTGAATAATTGGTACGTATCCATCTCCCGCCCTTGAAGAACGGGGATGGCTTTTTCAACGATGTGAAATTGGTTCTGAATTATCAAATAATTACCATGCTCTGACGAATTGGAATCGATGCTTCTGATTGATTGCTTTATTGAAGTGTGACTGTGATCGGCCTGTTTGCCTACGAGATATACGTACTACATGTTTGAAAGTCAGAACGGACACAAAAACGGAGGAACACACGGGCAACGGCTCGAGTTCCATCCTATAACCTTATATTATAGGAATTTGCCCTGATCGCCGTACGATTTTTTTGCCAGCAAATTTCCCTACGATTTTTTGGACATCGCAGATGACCATGGACTACGATGTACATGTATGTGTTTACAATTCATACGTCCGATTTTTTGTTCTGGCTTTAGTCGACATTCTGAGACAAAAACATACGGAGATCGTAAGGAAATCGTAGGGTCTCCGCAGTATTTAAAATCTTACAGAGCCCATGTGATGTTCCTACGACCGCATGATTTTAATGGTATCGTACGAACATCTTGCGACAATCGTGCAATAGCCGTACGGAGGCCGTACGATCACCTTAAGATTACATGTACCTTACGATTTTTGTCCCAAAATTATCATGAAAATCGTGCGATGACCGCAGGGTCTCCGTAGAGCGCCCATACGATGCAACTATGGCATGTCTACGGCCTACGGTCTTACGATTTTTTAACATTTGTCAACGTGCAGACTAATACAAAATCGTAGAGGCTACAGCTATCGAAGGAAGCCGTAGAATCGTAGCCTGGACATCGTAGGGTCGCCCTGCGGAGACCGCAAAAAAATGCAAAACATTGGCATCGCACGGTCATCGTAGTGCAATCATATGCTGAATGTAACCTAGGCATTAATAGACATATACTTTTTACACTGGCGTTTGTGCCTAAACTTTATTTATTACAGACGACGTAGGCTGACTAAACTGAAACTATGACAAATGTGACCTAGACATTATTAAACATTATATTGTTTCACTGGCGTTTGCGCGCAAACACTTTATTACAGACGACGTATGGTATTTAGGCAATGCAAACTAAATTGAAACTACATTTTGAAACAAAAACATGTCAGGAGCATGATTTCTGATGACATTAGCTTGATATATGTACTAGGTAGATTTTCAACATGATGGGACTATCAATCATGCAAAGAGAGTGGCATTTTGAATGTTTTTTCAACTTTTTAGATCGAGAAAGAGTCACTGCATGAGTATCTCAATATTTATTTTTCAGCTGTTAAATAAGATTTTCAGGGTAAATTATCTTTGTTAGCAGTTCCGCATTTTTTTAGTTGTAAACAGCATAAATTATGCAACGCTTTCTTTAGATCACTGTAGCGACAATTCATAACCAAATGAAATAATATGACAAAAAACGAGCTTGGCACATTGCAGATTTCGCCATGTGCATCGTCCGGGTCCATCTGAGACAAACAGTTAATGCGGGAAACTGATCCGCGATCTGAAACGTTGCTCTTGAGAATTGATGTATTATGACAAGCAGATGGTTGTAACCCCGGATTGGACAAGGCTAATGATTCGACTGATGTCTGCCAAATTTCATATACATTTTCTTTCACATGGATAATTACATCCTTACATTTCTAAAACTTCCAAATTGTAAGTATATGAGTATGTTTTGTGTTACCAATATTCAGGAATTAATATATACTTGTAATTATTATCATTATTTGTTTTAATACGTCAGTGACTGATTTACACACACAAAGCGCTCGGACTTTTTGTATTGCATTACTCCACAGCGTGAATCAGCTAGTCCACGGAAAAATCTGCTTGTACGCTGGCATCTTGACATATTTACCTGCATAATCATGCGACCTCTTAGAACTTATTGCATTTAAGTGCGAGAATTGTTTTCTATCAATATTGAATAGTCCACATGAAATGGCAGACTGTTTGCGATGTTCCTTATAATTCAATTTGATGTGTTTTTCTTGGCGTTGGCTTGCGTTAGTGCGGGTTTCATAAAATCATTGGAACGGCGCGTTGAAGGTAGGAGTATTTATATGCTTCATTTAGTTTCTTAGTTCATCGTCACGTTGTGAAAGTGATTTTCAAACAATGCTTTTGATCATTATATGATAGAGGTGTTGGGGAAACTTCTGACCCTAATTCTGTCTAATTTCATAGTGCAGCCTGTTCAAGTTAGGATCGCTCTGTTTTCTTGGTTGCCCTGTAAAGCACAAAAGCGCTGGATATCATCCAACTCTGTCCATTTTAGTCTGATCATCAGTATGTGCATAATTTACAAACGTTGTGTTCTTTGGGAGCGATTGGTTGATTGTATTGGAGTAGGGAATGAATGTGACCACCCTATTGTATGCATTGCATTACGTAGAAAGCACAGGATCTTATCACCGCTGAATAAACACGCAGACTCGAAACATCTTCACACAGCCCCCCATGCGCAAACACACATAATATCAATGTTTGGACTTCTTAATTGTAAGTTGTGAATTTATATGCACACAAGCACTTCTTTTTGTATCACATAATAATGTGAAGCGACATCATAATTTGTATATGTTTTTCAGACTTTGTACCTGACTCAAAGCGATCAAGACTGCTGAAGACACCGAAAACATTGAAAAATAATTTTAAAAAGTGAAAGTTGTTATTCATTTTCACGCCCTTTTCAAAATTGTTTGAGGTCATCAGTAGGTAGGACGAAAACGGGAGAAACCACATGTCACGCCCTCAAGCAGAACTTGGTTTGTTTCACAATTGCACCGCGTGGGGCTCGAACGCACAACAAACACAGTGATGCGATGATCGAATGAGTAAGCGCGTTAATAAAATCAGTGCTCTTAACCACTCGGCCAAGAGGTAAGGGGGGGGGGGGGGGCGCCCTATGAAAGTTTGCTTCTTTTGTCGTAATGGTTCTCAACATCACAAAATGTCATGATACAATTGTCGTCTCCATATAAAGTCTAAGGACCACAACTCGATCTTGGAATTAAAGACGCCATATTTCTGCAATTATGCTGGCTGAGTGCCCAAGTACACAGCCAAACTAAAACTAACTTATCAATGGTCGGACACATCCACTGCATGCATTCCCGGAACAGCTAAGACGCTGATCATTTGGTTCGCAGCACAGTGGTAAGACATCTTGCAGCACACCTAATTCTGAAAGCTCTCAGCGACTGAATTTATAAACTAAGTTTATTGATCTACCATTCGTGTCTTACGTACATGTAAAACGAGCAATTCGATTTTACAGCTAATACAAAAATTACCTACTGACATGTTTCAAAACCACAAATGTATTTCATTGATTCTCAAGGCTTATCAAAATTCTGATAATTTCTATTCACGATTCAAACGTTCCTTGAAATAATTAAACACTTATCAAAATTATGATAACTCCCAAGTCTCAAAAAATCATGTTATCAGAATTTTGATAAGGCGAAGAGCTTGATTTGTTACAAAACGAGCTATCGAAATTATGATAAGGGCTTCCAGCTTCAAAACAACAAAGTGGTGGTACATAACAAAAGTAGTTTGATAAGGGTGCTTATCCTTAGCCCGCTTGAAATTGAGGAACTGGAAAACCTCAATTGAAATCGGATGCTGTTATATGCTAAGGACTGCTTTAATCTTAATTCGTTCATAAATGGTGACATGACGGCACCTGTGGATGATATTTTTACATGTCGTTCTGCGAAAATGTCTCAGAGTATCGAATGTCAAGCAGAGTCGCAGCAGGAAAAAAGTATTGACATAGCATGCACAAAACAATTAATACAGTCACTTCGACAGGAAGTTAATGAGATCAAGAAATCCCACTCTGAGACAATAAAGAACTTAGAGTCACAAATAAATATACTCAAGAAAGACCAAAGGGCGCTTAAGTTGGTGGTTTCGCGCCTTGAGGATGAACTTAATGCAAAATCGGTGCTGTATAGAGCGAAGATTAAAGAAATGTCGTCTGCTACGAAGGACCTAGAGCATCTGAACCCATTTGAGCTGAACACTCGAATGAACGCATTGGAGGTAAACAACAAACGTTTAGATAGTAATGTTGTCAAACTTCAGGCTATCATACATAAACAGAGCAGAAATGAAAATTTAACAGCGCAGTGTAACAGTCCTATCCAACAAGAAGTGTCCAATTCTTCTCGTCTGAAGTCCGGAGTCTGAAACACAGGCGGGTCGGGCTAGCGCACAAACCACTTCCACACGAAATGCTCCCTCACCACAATTCAATCCTGAACGCAATACTAGAGACAAACATTCAGAAGTACCAGACTCTGGCGCAAACTCTATGAGTAATGTAACAAACCTAAACTCAAACGGGCCCATCTGTCGATTGCATCCTGATTGATGCTTGATGGTCGATTAAGCACACTATTGAAGTGTTCTGCCCACCTTTTATGATATTAAAGCAATAAATATACAAACGTTTTGCAAAGGACCAAAGTTCACGTTTCAACCGACTCACACGATGCTGGACTATATACTAACGGACGAAATAACGGCAAACTTCTGTTATAGCTGTGAAATACTTAATGAAGGAGCATTCCCGTCTACATCGGATCACCTGCCCGTGTTGTGCCGGTTTGTCGGCCAGTCAGTTATTACTAATACCGTTTTAGAAAATTCGAAATGGACAGCATGGCATAAAGCCAGTATAGAGCAATTAAGTAATTATGAAAAGGTTTTATCTAACTCTCTTCAAGCAATACTTACATGTAATATGACAATAAACGACAAGGCTGATTTAGAGGAGGCAGTTACGGTACTTGTGCGACTTCTCCTAGATGCAGCTCAACGAACATTACCTGTTTAAAGGGTTAGTAAGCAGATAAAGCCATACTGGAACGAAAACTTGAAGCGATTACACACAAGAGAGCGCGAAGAACGAGTAAAGTGGCTTGAGGCTGGAAGGCCAAGGGGTTTGGACAATGTATTATTCAGGAATTACAAAATAGCGAAGGAGGAATTCAGAACGGCGCAACGTTCAGCGAACGAGGAATTCATAGACAAGTCAATCAGAGATATTGAACAAGCTGCTGAATGCGACATAAGGCTATTCTGGAAACTCGCGAAGGGGAAAAGCAAAAAACAAAGTGAAAGCTGCCAAATTTCTCATCCTAACATGGTTTTATCGGCTTTTGAATCATTCTATAGAGACTTATCGATCCCAAAAGATAACCACCAGTTTGACAAATCATATACTCATGAAACAGAGACGACACTTAATCCATTGTTTGCTAACACATCAAACGAACATATTGATATTTTAGATGACGAAATAATGGAAGATGAACTTGCATCAGCTATTTCAAGCCTAAAAACGCTAAAGGCTCCTGGGTGGGATCTCGTGCAAAACGAGCATATTATACACGGTGGTGACATTGTAAAGAAAGTCTTGTGTAAATTGTTTAATAAAATTATCGAACTTGAAAAGATCCCAGACTCTTGGAGGAAAGGAGTAATAATACCAATATATAAAGGTCATAACAAACGTAAAAGCTCTATTGATAGTTATAGACCAGTGACGTTGTTACCCGTTATGCTTAAAATATATGAAAAACTGCTGTACACCAGGATAACATCGTTCCTTAAATCAGCAAACATAAAATTCCCTAATAGTCAGCAGCAAGGATTCCAGCCACAGCTAAACTGTATCACCACGGCATATACTGTCCAGGAAGTGATTCAATATAACATCGATCGCGGGAGCTGTACATACGCCGCGTTTGTTGATATAAAAAGGGCATTTGACACTGTATGGCACAGCGCCCTCTTCGTCAAACTGTGTAATCTAGGCATCCGTGGCAAAGTATGGCGTATAATCCTTGATATGTACACTTCCATAGAAAGCTGCGTTAGTTTAAACAGGAAACTTTCGTCCTGGTTCCCAGTGAAACAGGGTGTGCGGCAAGGCAGCGTCCTGTCCACATTCCTATATCTTGTGTTTATGAACGATCTTCTCGATGAAATTCAAAACAGTCGCAAAGGTTCATGTATTGGTCCAACAGACTCGAGCTGTTCTGCGTACGTAGATGACACGGTGTTCCTAGCTAACTCACCTAATAGACTACAGGATATCGTGAACATTGCATTCGTATATACATGTAAAAATCACTTTGAAATTCACCCCGAAAAGACCTTTGTGACTATATTCGGTAAAAGACTTAAAACAATAAATCAAAGCATTCACATTAAACTGGGTGAAAGAGAGCTTCCCCAAAAACAGTCGGCATTGCATCTTGGTATACTCCAGGAATCATCACGATCGCTAAATAATACAATTAAAGAAGCTTGTATAAAAGGCAGAAACTCGTTCTTTAGTCATGGCGTTAGACCATGTGGACTAAATCCGAAAGTATCTGCCAGCTTAAAAAGTAGTGATACCCACGATAATATACGGATGCGAGCTATGGTCTAACCTTACTACAAGTAACTGCACGGAAATAAATAAAACACATTTCATTTCGAAGAAAATTCAAGGATTCCATCCATATGTGAGGTCTGACATGTGCGAGTCAATGTTAGGCTTGTACAAATTGACAGCGGAAATTGATCGCCGTAAACTACTTTTCCTTGGGAAACTGTGTATATTACCATCCACCTCCCTGCCAAATCAAATATTTTATCTTCGACTTTTCTTATTCTTTGATGGATACACAGACTGGGTTTATGGCGGATATATGGGTCATACTTAAGAAATATGGTCTTAGTCATTATCTACGCGATCTTGTGAATACACTGGATTTTCCCACTGCACGTCAATGGAAGCGGATTGTTAATAAAACTGTTTTCCAGAAGGAAGAACAAGCGTGGCTCCAAAGAGTGCAAAACGATCCAGATTTCACGCGATTCCGCCAGCTACATAATTCCATACAAATCGCACCAATATACAATTCGCCACTCACCAGCGTTCTACGTAATAAACGTTTTTGATCTCGATAGCGAAAATGTGGGTGACTAAACCACCACTGTTGAGGCAATGTGAAACTGACACTAGAGACATATTGCTTCATAGCGTCACGGAGTGCCCTTGTTTGCGTCCATATACAAACTTTTTCTTATATACATTACAACAAGTGAGTTACGAGTTGGTATGCAAATTATTACAGTGTCAAAGAGAAGGCTTTTTAGTTAAAGTACTGGGACTGAAGTTTGATACACCACTCAGCGAAGAAATCTACGTAGAGGTCGCGAAATGCAGTTACGAGTTTCTTCATGAGATTCTCATGGGTATAAGGATTTACTAAGTCGCCAAACGAACTGATCATTGCAAAGTACGTGCAAGGAATAACATGTGTTGCCTCATGCAGAAAGCTAGTTGTACTGTTGATAAAATTCGCTCGTTTGTTTGTACTGACACCAACTTGAGTTGTCCGTTTGTTCATATTTGATATCTGCTTGATTTATCTGTATGTTCATGTTCACTTTCTTCTTTACTAATTTGTATGCTCTTTGATGTTTTGTTTGCATGCTCATATTTGATATCTGATTTATTTGTATTTTCATGTTAAAATCTCCTTTGGAGGAAATAAAGATAGAATGAAATGATTAAAAGCATGTCATATTATTGCGAAAATTGAAGCAACTAATCTTCAACTTATTGTAATTATGGTCCACAATGCCTTTTATACAACAAATGCGATCCCCACTGATGATTTAAATTAACAAAGACATTATGTGTTTCAACGGACAGTCGGAACCCTTTTAGTTTACACCCTTGTAATTCTTACGTAACAAATGCATTTCAACGGAAAATCAAACACCTTCAATGAGTTTATATGACAATATTTATAGTTTTTAACAGATATAATAGGGGTAGTTTCAATAAAAATGTTGCCTACATTCCGGACTATTTAGGCCGTCCAGCAATATCCGCAACATTTAAAGTTTATCACAGATCCGATCACTTTGTTGTTATGTTATTGAATACATCATCTTTAAGTATTTTTTAAAATAAAACATGTTGCAGTTCGCTGTTGTTGAGTAAAATAAATAAATAAATATTAAAAGCGGGAAACCTTTTATTTCTATAATGACATGACAGGTGAAATAATTATTGTTTTATTTGCATATGCAGATATACTGGACAGACTAAAACATTGAATTTTCTGCTGAATTCAGCAAATGTGTTGTGCTCTACTTGGTCAGAATTCTCACAGAAAAGTGTTTATCGTAGAATGTGCACTCCGGTCTGGGTTCGATTAGAAATGCATGTAACATTTAACAATTGAAGAAATTGAAAAATAGTGCAAGACGGGCCATCCGGATATGTCAATTCTAAAAAAATCACGTATAAACATATAAACAAGAAATGGGTGCGGGTGTTTGTTTGATTGATTTGTGGTTTTGCGTCCCAGTCAACAGCTATGGCCATGTGGGAATGTTGCCTCCGTCGTATGGAACTTTTACTCACTATAAGAATGGCATGGCAATCATAATAATATAAACTATAACGACCCGAGTACACAGCTGATGCTTACATGTATATGTTTAGATGGATTGGTCTGAACCACTTTTCTTGGGCAGGCTCAGACTTCTGGACGGTTAACATGTAATCAGATGGTGAGTCAGTTTGCGCGGGCCCATATTTCCACCAGAAATTTTAGTTTTTAGTTTGTCCATATGTGACGGCATTATTAACATTATTCATTTCATTGCTTCTTGAATGTTTTTGCTTTTGCTGGTAAAATCGATCAGTTTCATATAAATGGCAAAATACAGGTAAAGCTGAAAAGATATATCAGTTTCTGTGTGGTTTTGAAAGCTGCAGAATTGTCAAACAAAATGTTCTAGCATTCTAGGACTTGATAGTTCGTGCAAGTACATGTACTGTTCGTGCAAGTACACGTACTTCTCTCTAAGTAAAGTTTCTTCTTAACCTAATCTTCGAGGTGTGAAGATATGTATTTGTTTGAACATGAGGTGTGAACACGCGTATTTGTTTTCTGAATGACGGTTTTCCTATCACTCAATCTTACTCAATCAACCAAAGTGTCATTTTGACCTTCCACATGAATTCACTGGTCACTTAATTTGTAATGTGACTCGTGTTGATCATTAATCGATTCTGTCGATAGCCGATTTTGTGTGTAGTTGCGAAAAGGCGTGAATGTAATAATTTTTCAAACTTTTTCAACACTGACACAGGGGTAAAGCAAGGGGACCCGCTCTCCCCGGTGCTGTTCATATGTTTCATAAATGATATCATTCATAACACCAAGGATGATTATGGCGAACCATTGACTATCATTGACATTAATATGTCTACAGCTGTATACTTATGTATGCATACATGTATGATGCTGAAAGAAAGAAAGAAAGAAAGAAAGAAAGAAAGATAGAAAGATGAATTAATGAATGAATACGATTTTTTCCGATTGTTTGAAACATACAAACATGTAGCGCTTTCTTTTCAAATGAATGAATGAAGTGGGAAGTTCTTTTCTTGTTAATTCTACGGTTTTCCTTTTTTCGGAAACACATATAGATTGTCATAGACTTTAATGGAAGCTGTTCATTGCAATCGTTTATGGCCCCTAAGGTAGTCGCGAACCATTGACAATCAATGCAATTAGTATATGTAGAGATGTATACTCATGTATGCATGTATGATGCTGAAAGAAAGAAAGAAAGAAAGAATAGAATGAATGAATGAATGAATGAATGAATGAATGAATGAATGAATGAATGAATGAAAGAATGAATGAATGAATGAATGAATACGATTGCTTCAAACATACAACATGTAGCGCTTTCTTTTCAAATGAACAAAGTGGGAAGTTCTTTACTTCTAAATTCTACGTTTTCCTTATTTCGGTTAAAAAAAAAAAAAAAAAAAAAAAAAAAAAAAAAAAAAAAACCTTTGTTGGTAGTTCTTGTAAATGAAACATCATAACCATACCCATAGTGGTTCTGTGACTTTTATCATCCATTTAGGGTCTAGTTTAAATATAATATAACACTACATTTGGCACGGTGGGTATGAGGCCAAAATTCTAATTGTATTACGAAAAAAAAAAAAAAAAAAAAAAAGATAAACATAAGAAAAACAAACAAAGTTGTACTGAGTATATGATCTTTATCTTCTGATATGAATGAGATTTTTGCACTATCATTTTTAATATTTTATCTGATGTCGACATTTTGGCTACATGTGTATAGTCACTAATAGCACGACACGAAAAAATGGAAACCAATAATCTTTTTGAGATTTCAAGTATACAAACGAGTAGACGAGTATGTACATGCATTCCTGCGAAACTTTAGATCATATATGCTTAATAAAATTCGGGCTTCTTTGGCAAAAAAAGAAGAAAAGACACGTGACATAAATTAAAACAAATCAGAATGAATGATAATAAAACGAGAAAACGTATGCACGTTTTTCTTGTTTTATGCGAAACTTTAGATCAAAGTTCTGATTTCTCTTGCAAGAAAGAAAGAAAGAAAGAAAGAAAGAAAGACATACAGACAGACAGACAGACAGACAGACAAATCCGAATGAATGATAACAAAAAGAGAAAACACGCACCATACATATTTGAACCTGAACATGCTTTCGGTGGACGAATCTAGAGCTAGAGGTCTTTAGTTCGATGCTTACTTCGCCGTGTGATGTCATTTGATGAAGCTCCCAATAGTACTGTTAAAACCAACTTCATGTATATTCCAAAATGGAAGTAAAATATTTAGTGGGACATAATGCCATAAGCAAACAAATCAAACTAGCGCCCGGATACAAAGCCATTGTGCAATCTTGTTTTGGTTGGAAATAGATACGACATTTCCCGAATCTAAGGGTAGATATTCAGCACTACCGAAAAGCTAATTTATCGTGGAAACGAAAAATGGTTCACCAATTGTGGGACGTTCGACATTCAGAGAGAGAGAGAGAGAGAGAGAGAGATTTCTTGTTGCTTCGAAAACATTTGTCGATGAAAATAGATTATATATATAACATATATGCAATTTAAAAAAAATCACCATGCGTGTTCTATTGGTAATGTGTACATAGAACCTGTACTAGAAGCAACACAAATGCACCATAAATTGCACATCGTGCAATCTTTTTGTCTGAACAAGCATTGCCGAACGATAATAAAATGTGTTTGAATAGTAATTTCACACACTGCAGTTTTCGCCGCTCTTTATTTTCTCAACCAATCAAATTACCGATGTTTTATACCCTAACCCACCTTGTATAAACAATCACTGAATTGTCTGGGGGGCGTATATGCATAATAAAACAATAATTATTTCACCTGTCATGTCATTATAGAAATGAAAGGTTTCTCGCTTTATTTATTTATTTATTTTACTCAACAACAGCGAACTGCAACATGTTTTATTTTAAAAATACTTAAAGATGATGTATTCAATAACATAACAACAAAGTGATCGGATCTGTGATTAACTTTAAATGTTGCGGACATTGCTGGGCGGCGTGGCCTAAATAGTCCGGAATGTCCGCAACATTTTTATTGAAACTATTGAAATACTTAAAGATGATGTATTCAATAACATAACAACAATGTGATCGGACCTGTGATAAACTTTAAATGTTGCGGACATTGCTGGGCAATGTCCGGACTAAATAGTCCGGAATGTCCGCAACATTTTTATTGAAACTATCCCTATTATATCTGTTAAAAACTATAAATATTGTCATGTAAACTCATTGAAGATGTTTGATTTTCCGTTGAAATGCATTTGTTACGTAAGGATTACAAGGGTGTAAACTTAAAAGGGTTCCGACTGTCCGTTGAATGAAACACAAGCAAAGCATAATGTCTTTGTTAATTTAAATCATCAGTGGGGATCGGATTTTTTGTATACTAGGCATTGTGGAACATAATTACAATAAGTTGAAGATTAGTTGCTTCAACTTTCGCAATAATATGACATCATTAACCGTTTTCATCATTTATTATAAATTTTAAATGTTGCAGACATTGCGGGCGGTCTAAATGGACCGGGATGTCTGCACTATTTTTTATTGAAACTATCACTATAAAAACTGTTAATTACTATGAATAATGTCATGTAAACTCACTGATCAGAGCCTAATGCTAAGCTAGAAGCATACCATCCTTCAAGGCAGTCTGTCGTAATTATTTTGTCTATTTATATGATGATGCGGTTGCTATGGTTACCAGTTAACGACAGATATAGGAAAATGTGTATTTTGGGCTAAAACAAGGACAGATAACTCCAAATATTGAAAATAAACATGTTTTAAAACTCATTCATTTGGTGGCCTAGTGTTCAAAGATAACAAATAAAGTGTTATTTCTAAAACGTCGTATATTACATCATTTTTCAGCTTTTTGCTGCTTTCTACTAGTAATGTCGGAATGTCCGAAGGTACATTTTGTCGCGTTGAGGTTCATATAACAAGACGACTCTAATAATGCCTCGAATTTGTGAGTAATTTCGTATACTATTTTGTATCATATGACAGATTTTACCATCAGATAAAGATTTTTAAAAAACCACCAACACCCCCGTTTTATCAGCCGTATATTCAAATATTCTTTTAAAATGACGTACCGGACATTGTAATTTGTATTAAGATTTAGCCTGAATTGTTTAAAATTCGGCCTATTGGTAAAAGGATATAAACGTTTTATTCTGGCAAAAAAGATTGTAATCTTCACTTCCAAAATCAAGTGCACATCCAACAACCCCTTTGTCGGAAATTGATGGGGACAGTTAACAGCAGTCGCGTTTCTTTGAATTTTCATAGTTTTATAACTTACCGAAGGCCATCTTGTTTTTTCTGTCGAAATGACTTGGCTGCGTCACGTCCAAAATGCAGACGACAATCATTTGGCGCCACGAAAATATGGGCAAAATCCTGTTCTATGATGCAAACAAATGTTACGCGGGACAGCGTAAAAATGACGTTTGGCTATGACTTCTGTGTTTTTTGGCAATAAAAGTACAAAAGATATTATTCTATGGTTATCACCAAAAGAACTCAAATTTTAATAGGATTGATTTAGTATAATTTGAAGCAAAATATCTTAATTTTTCGCATTTTTATGGGATTTTGAAGGCGGGTAGATGGGATTTTTTTTCAAACCGACGTCATTAACGTGCGACAGGTCATAGTATGGTGGTTGAGCCGGCGTCCGTCCGTGCGTCCGTCCGTGCGTGCGTCCGTCCGTCCGTTCACATTTTCAAACGTAAATATCTCTAAGACAACAAGGCCAATCGTGAACAAATTTTATATAAAGCATCATTGAGGAGGGGGAAAGGTTGTGAAAGGTTTTGGGCCAGGTCGGATTAGAACTGTGGTTTCAATGGCAACGGATAGCTCCCATAGACTTACAATGGAAAAAAACATATAAAGATCTTCTTCTCTGAAACCACAAAGCCCAGAGCTTTCATATTTTGTATGTAGAAATGTTTAGTGGTCCTCTATATAAATCCTCCCAATCATGCTCCTGGGGTCAAAAATGGCCCCGCCCCGGGTGTCATTAGCTCCCATAGACTTACAATGGGAAAAACATAAAAAAAATCTTCTTCTCAGAAACCACAAGGCTCAGAGCTTTCATATTTGGTCAGTAGCAGTGTATAGTGGTCCTCTTTATGAATCCTGCCAACTGTGCCCCTGGGATCCATACGGGCCCGCCCCGAGGGCGTCATGTGAAAAACTTTAAAAAATCTTTTTCTCCGAAACCACAAGACCCAAAGCTTTCATATTTTGTGTGTAGCAATGTATAGTGGTCATCTTTATAAATCCTGCCAAACGTGCCCCTGGGGTCCATACGGGCCCCGCCCCGGAGGAGTCATGGGTAAAACATAAAAACAAATCTTCTTCTCCAGAACCACAAGGCCCAGAGCTTTCATATTTTGTGTGTAGCAATGTATAATGGTCCTTTTTATAAATCCTGCCAACCGTGCCCCTGGGGTCAAAAATGGCCCCGCCCTGTGGGGGGGGTCATTAGCTCCCATAGACTTACAATGGGAAAAACATAAAAAATCTTCTTCTCCGAAACCACAAGACCCAGAGCTTTCATATTTTGTCAGTAGCAATGTATAGTGGTCCTCTTTTTAAATCCTGCCAACCGTGCCCCTGGGGTCCATACAGACCCCACCCCGGGGGCGTCATGGGAAAAACATATAACAATCTTCTTCTCTGAAACCACAAGGCCCAGAGCTTTCAAAACTTTAAAAAATCTTCTTTTCCGAAACCACAAGGCCCAATTCTTTCATATTTTGTTTTTAGCAATGTATAGTGGTCCTCTTCATAAATCCTGCCAACTGTGCCCCTGGGGTCCATACGGGCCCCGCCCCGGGGGCGTCATGGGAAAAACATAAAAAAAAATATTCTTATCCGAAACCATATGGTCCAGAGCTTTCATATGTTGTGTTCACCAATGTATAGTACTCTCCTTTATAAAGGCTGCCAACGGTGCCCCTGGGGTCCATACAGGCCACGCCCCAGGAATGTCATTATCTACCATAGACTTATAATGGAAATATATGAAAAAAATCTTCTCTGCAACAAAATGACACAAAGCTTGTATATTTGATATACAACATTGTCATGTGGAGCTCTACATAAATCCTGCCAATCTTGCCCCTGGGGTCAAATATGGCCCCACCCCGGGGGTCATTATAGGACTCTGACCTTGTTAGATGATTTTTTCAAGTGAACCAAAATGGCAGAAAAGAGGATACACAATCCAGACAAGAGCTCTTCTGCTGATGTAAGTAGGTTTTCACATGACCAAGATGGCCACCATACCCATATATGGTAAAAAACCCAATTACTTTGTCCAATGACTGTACTTGTTGACTCTCAGGTGAGCGATCGTTGCCCCTGGGCTACTTGTTATTTCTTTATTCGAGCAATATGGACAAGCTTTATATTATGTGAAAATACAAGAAAAAGATAGATAAGTATACTACAAGCATAGATTTGACAAATTTACAAATTCTGATTTTTAACGACTCTTGTTTATTTTCAAAATAATGTGGTCAACGAGTTTTCATGAGGGATATATGTACTTTAAATCAATTCTCTATTACAAAACACGTGGATTTGGGTCAAATCTTCAGAAAATAGTGTTTTCAAGGATTGTTACGCAGTGTTTGCCACATGACTGTCCGCGATATTGAAACTGTACGGAATCAAATATTGCTCACGTCGAGTTTTGGACTGTCCGCAATATTGCGCATACAAATACACAGAAAAACCTCATTATGAGATTGAAGTTGAGATAATAATATATTCAAAAGCCGATCCATGTAGAGTAGAGATCATTGATGCTATAAAATTCTTTCTCCCACAGAACCTCTCCATTGGTCTCAGTTAAGGCCACTGAGGCGTTTACAATTAAAGTTAAGATCTTTGGTACAAAGGTTATGCTCACAGCCCAAATGTTTCTTTTTTTTCTATTAACTAGCTAAATATAGCCACTCTCCACGCCGGTGGTGATGATCAGAAAATGATCGATTCACTTTTATAGTCAATGTCGAGTGGGAATCTCGTGCGATTTTTTTTTTTTTTTTTTTTTTTTGCACATAGCCCTTTTTCCTCTGGTAAGAAATGCCAATTATCTTATTCGCATATTCATTAATTTTCATGAAAAAATGAAAAATGGCAAAAAATATTTAAAAAATCTATAAATTAACTAATTTTAGACCCAAACTGTCATTGTGTCACTTTGTTATTGAACCAGTAATATCATATGACAAATTTATTGATGACCTGGTACTGTCGTAAAAATTATTTCATTTGCAAATTCATGAAAATTAATGAAAATGTCAAAAAGTGAGGAAAAACGAGGGGAAAACTATATCCATTGCAAGGTATTGCATATGTTATTCTCAAGACTGTTGGTATTGTCAGAGGGACCACCTTAATGCCATAAAATTGTCCTCAGCAAGAAAACATTTGCATGATGTATAATTACATAGTTTCCACACCCACCTCTCATGCGATTCTAAGTAATAGGGTGTACTTACAAAAATACTCATATCCCACCAATGCTCTAGAATATTATAATTGGTCTGAGAGAGATGCATGAACTTAACAATTTAACCTTGATACTAATATTTAAATCATTGAATTTATTTATTCGTGAAAAATTATAAAACACACATAAAATGGAGATAAAATGTGGTAAAAGTAGGGGGGGTATGCGTACAAAATCGCCCGTACAAGAGCTGTTAATCAACCCAGGATGCTGACCGAATATCAAATGAATGTTATGGCAATGTACTATGGCCCTTGAGACTTTATCAATATTGACATGAGTGGGTGGGGTATGTTAAGCAGACATCTACTGTTGTTTTTTTTTTTTGTTTTTTTTACATCTGTCAATCAAAATGCTAATGTGCATTTATTGCTTATGGACGTCACAGATACTAGGAATGACTCAATAAAATTAAAATTTTAAAATTTTAAATCGCTTGGTTTAGAATAGGAAATGTAACTGGTTTTTGTGGGACCCATTTCCTGGAAAATGGAATGCATTTTCAAAGCCTACATGTCTAGGATACATAATCTGAAAAATTAAGGATTATTATGGGGTCATGGAAATGTATTTCTCTGGGAAAAGTTAGTGTAAACATATTTTTCTGGAAAATTCTCAAAGTGGGTAACTTGGGTCGGCTCGTGTGCGCTTATTGTTTGCTGAAAGAAGACATGCCTTTTGTTTCAGGTTCTTATATATGACTGAAGTCAATGACTACATCGAAATATCTGGCTTATTTTTTCAAAAAGCTAAGAAAAATGGGTCCCACGATTTCAACCCAGAAGTGACTGAAAAATGATTCACTTGCTCTGAGCTGACCGCTCATTTCACACAAATCCATGTATTTGCAACATATTCAACAGCCTCATAATAAAGCATGCTAAAGAATGTAACATTGTTGACAAAAAACAATGCTTTTTATACAGGTAAATTTTCAAACATGTATATACAGTGACCACACATAAGTCCTTAAGTATGATATAAGAGTAATCTGGTCACATGACCAAGATGGCCGCCATGCCCATAGGTGGTTAAATCCTTTAAAAATCAACTTCTCTGGAATCGATGGACCAATTTCAATGAAACTTGGTATGTAGCATTGGGCTCTGGCCCTTCATAGTTTATAAAAATCATGACCTTGGGTTGACCTTGATCTATTAAACTGTTAATTTAAACCGAAAGGTCAAATATTGCCAGAAAGATCTGAAAGTTAGTAGATACAGACAGTTTATAGTATTCATAATTATGTGAGTATTTGAGGTCAAGTTTACATTTGACATTGGCAAACATGGCCTTAGCCAAAGGTCATTCATCACAGACAAAATCTCATTGGTCCTCTGGTTCTTACTTTTTTGCTCAAAAACATATGTAATGGATAGGTGTTTGAACCGCCTCGCTGAGGCGGTTCTAACGTGTGCCCACAATCTATGTTTTGAGCCAAAAAAAAAAATATCAAAAAATTTAATCTGGAAAATTTCATGTTCTACAGCTGAAAAAAAATGCTGTATGGGCGTGTTTTCGTGTTGCGTGAAAGGTAAATCAGATGGCTACATTCATCTCTCAATCTTGAGAAAGACCATCTGCATTTCTGGACATTCATAAGTGGTTATGTTCAGATTGGGACAATGTGCGTAAACCGAGTCGTAATGTATAAATTATTAGCTTTCCCGGCCTTCCATGTGTCACATCATGGTATCATCTGACTGTTGATGCGCCTAAGGTCAAAGTCGGACTATGCCTGCTTTGTTTCTTTTTTTTCTGTCCCCCACTTTTTTCCTAAATGAATTAACAGGTGATGGATTGCGTAATCACTACAGTGTACTCATCAGGATCATATAATTATAGGCTCCTGACTCATATATTGTGTTTTTTTCTCAGGATATTCCCGTTTTCGCCCATTCTATTTATTGCCTCGTATTGACATGAGTGAAAGAACATAACTGAAGAAGAAAAAAAAATCCTCGTGCCAGCTTGAACATTGAGGCAGCAATTGTATAATGTCGAAAGCTTTGAGGTCTCACCCAGTTTTTAACGCAAACTTTAATATGAGCTTTAAGGACAATATTGCGGACAGAAGTAAAATGCAATGACGATATTGCGGACAGTAAAAAAATACAAACGAACAATATTGCGTATAGAAGTCATCCACAGGGTGGGTGTGCATCCATTTTTGATGCAAAATCAAAGAAAGCAAAAAGCAAAAATACTCACATTCACATTATCGCACTCGATACGAGCAAAAATTTGAATAAAAATAAGAAAATTGACAAAGTGAAACGGTCACTTACCTTGCTGTGTTTTTGGCAACTTGGATTGGGTCGGACAGTGTAGCGAGTTCCGATAACGGTGACTGTCCGCAAGTCACGTGGTTATCTCAGTAAATCAGAAACTCTATGAAGACTGCAGTCTCCGAAACGTAATCTTAATTGAATAACCCAAAGTAAGATTAAGTAGTCTTTCTTACATTTGCTTAGACTTGCTCTTGGTGGAGATTATTCTGAGCAGGTTTAAACAAATGTCAAAGTATACAAGTTGGCTTCTTTAAAAAGAATCCAATAGACTGGTCTGCTGCTAGTTTATAGAGGTGATTTACTAGTAAAACATTTTAGAGATTTCAGAGGACACAAGAAATTGGCTGCAAACAGGGCTTATAGTATACCCCTGCAAGACAAGCAATGTTGAAAGTGAAAAAAAAGTAAACAATAAAGCGACGAAATGAATATTGTTTCGCTGTCACAACAGTGCAATTTCGAAATACCTTTCATTCACACTTGGTGAGCAGCTTGTACCACCACTTCTTCTTCTAATTCATACCGTCTCAACTGACTGTGACTCTGAGGCTCTGTCGGGAAACAGATATTTGTAGATTATTTAAATGCTTGATACACTCAGTAAAAGAAATGCAGTAAAGATTTCGTTCTTTCTGTAGATGTACAATATTCATATTACATGTGTGCGCTCCTATTTTTCTTAAGTTGATTAAACATAGATTGTACCGCCTCGCCTGACTGAGGCGGTTCTGATGAGGTGGCGTGTAAAGGTTCGGACCAGTTATGTACGCATTGTGAATCAGAATAGTTTGCTGGTGAAACGCCAAAATAATTCCTCACCAGAGGCTGTGACTGTCGGAAATTATCCCCTGGCAATGCCGAACAGCGCATTACAATTGTAACAGTGATACGTCTGCGCATAGATCTGTGTATTTTAAATTACTTTGGCATTCCTACTCGAGTTACTCGTGTTACTGGGAGAGCATTTTCGAGAAGGCTATCCGAGTAACCCGAAGAGCAATCCAGAACAGCTCGAGTTACACCCGAGTTACAGTAATACACATGCACATGACGTAGATGCGCATGCATATTGCAGTAACTCGGGTGTAACTAGAGCTGTTCAGGATTGTTACTCGGGATACTCGTGTTCTACTCTCGTGTTACTCCGATAGCCTTCTCGAAAATGACCGGAATGCTCAAAAAGATCAAGCGGTGCGAATAAATCTTTGACACAGTTTTGAGCAAAGTACGGAGACTATATTATAAAGGAGTTATCCACTAGTCATTTGTAACCAGGGTCCCTACCCCCGGGGAATTCACCAAATCAGTTTTATCTACTGGTTCCCAGCTTACTTAAATCAATATTGCAAATACCTCTCTTGGATTATTGATTTTTCTCTCAGGGTTTTTTTTTTCTTCTTTTTTTTGGTTACATGAGTTTCCAATATTAAGCATGTGTAAGCTGGAACCAACAGATAAAGCAAAATTATGTGTATTTTGGGCTAAAACAAGGACAGATAACTCCAAATATTGAAAATAAACATGTTTTAAAACTCATTCATTTGGTGGCCCAGTGTTCAAAGATAACAAATAAAGTGTTATTTCTAAAACGTCGTATATTACATCATTTTTCAGCTTTTTGCTGCTTTCTACTAGTAATGTCGGAATGTCCGAAGGTACATTTTGTCGCGTTGAGGTTTATATAACAAGACGACTCTAATAATGCCTCGAATTTGTGAGTAATTTCGTATACTCTTTTGTATCATATGACAGATTTTACAATCAGATAAAGATTTTTAAAAAACCACCAACACACCGTTTTATCAGCCGTATATTCAAATATTCTGTTAAAATGACGTACAAGAAGTGTATATACATTTTCAAGAAGTGTATATAGATTCTGTAATTTGTATTAAGATTTAGCCTGAATTGTTTAAAATTCGGCCTATTGGTATAAGGATATAAACGTTTTATTCTGGCAAAAATTCGTCATATAAGATTGTAATCTTCACTTCCAAAATCAAGTGCACATCCAACAACCCCTTTGTAGGAAATTGATGGGGACAGTTAACAGCAGTCGCGTTTCTTTGAATTTTCATAGTTTTATAACTTACCGAAGGCCATCTTGTTTTTTCTGTCGAAATCGGAAATGACATGGCTCCGTCACGTCCAAAATGCAGACGACAATCATTTGGCGCCACGAAAATATGGGCAAATCCTGTTCTATGATGCAAACAAATGTTACGCGGGACAGCGTAAAAATGACGTTTGGCTATAACTTCTGTGTTTTTTTGGCAATAAAAGTACAAAAGATATTATTCTATGGTTATCACCAAAAGAACACAAATTTTAATAGGATTGATTTAGTATAATTTGAAGCAAAATATCTTAATATTTCGCATTTTTATGGGATTTTGAAGGCGGGTAGATGGGATCTTTTTCAAACCGACGTCATTAACGTGCGACAGGTCATAGTATAGTGGTTGAGCCGGCGGCCGTCCGTGCGTCCGTCCGTGCGTGCGTCCGTCTGTCCGTTCACATTTTCAAACGTAAATATCTCTAAGACAACAAGGCCAATCGTGATCAAATTTTATATAAAGCATCATTGAGGAGGGGGAAAGGTTGTGAAAGGTCGGATTAGAACTGTGGTTTCAATGGCAACGGATAGCTCCCATAGACTTACAATGGAAAAAAAAAACATATAAAAATCTTCTTCTCTGAAACCACAAGGCCAAGAGCTTTCATATTTTGTGTGTAGCAATGTTAAGTGGTCCTCTTCATAAATCCTGCCATAGGTGCCCCTGGGGTGCATACGGGCCCCGCCCCGGGGGCGTCATGGGGAAAACATAAAAAAAATCTTCTTCTCTGAAACCACAAGGCCCAGAGCTTTCATATTTTGTATGTAGCAATGTTTAGTGGTCCTCTATATAAATCCTCCCAATCATGCCCCTGGGGTCAAAAATGGCCCCGCCCCGGGGGTCATTAGCTCCCATAGACTTACAATGGGAAAAACATAAAAAATCTTCTTCTCCGAAACCACAAGGCCCAGAGCTTTCTGCTCTTAAAGGATCACTTCTCTTAAAGGATCTCAGTTCTATTTTTATTTGCTATTACTGCAGCTGGTGTTGTGCCGTGTGGCGGCCCTAAAAAGTCTCCCCTTACATCATCCATAGTGCAGATTATATTTTTCTTTTGGTCCTTTGAGATCAGTGGTGGTATTCTGAGAAATCAGAAAATTATTATTGGTTAAGATTCATTTTCTAACCAACATTTAATATATTTGGCCCCATTTCGATTATTATAGTCTTTGTATCGACTATCTTGCTAAAAGATGGAAAATTAAAGTAATTCTCATTGGGATCATGTTGCCAATTTATAGGGTCACTGAAGAGGCTTAAGTAGCCGAAACCATGGTATGGCCCATCCCCTTTCTCATTAATATGTTCACTGCTCTTAAAGGATCTCAGTTCTATTATTTTATTCATATTTTGTCAGTAGCAATGTATAGTGGTCCTCTTTATGAATCCTGCCAACTGTGCCCCTTGGATCCATACGGGCCCCGCCCCGAGGGCGTCATGTGAAAAACTTTAAAAAAATCTTTTTCTCCGAAACCACAAGACCCAAAGCTTTCATATTTTGTGTGTAGCAATGTATAGTGGTCATCTTTATAAATCCTGCCAAACGTGTCCCTGGGGTCCATACGGGCCCCGCCCCGGAGGAGTCATGGGTAAAACATAAAGAAATCTTCTTCTCCAGAACCACAAGGCCCAGAGCTTTCATATTTTGTGTAGCAATGTATAATGGTCCTTTTTATAAATCCTGCCAACCGTGCCCCTGGGGTCCATACGGGCCCCGCCCCTGGGGTGTCATGGGAAAACCATAGAAAAATCTTCTTCTCCAAAACCACAAGGCCCAAAGCTTTCATATTTTGTATGTGGCAATGTTTAGTGGTCCTCTATATAAATCCTGCCAATCATGCCCCTGGGGTCAAAAATGGGCCCGCCCTCGGGGGTCATTAGCTCCCATAGACTTACAATGGGAAAAACATAAAAATCTTCTTCTCCGAAACCACAAGACCCAGAGCTTTCATATTTTGTCAGTAGCAATGTATAGTGGTCCTCTTTTTAAATCCTGCCAACCGTGTCCCTGGGGTCCATACAGGCCTCGCCCCGGGGGCGTCATGGGAAAAACATAAAACAATCTTCTTCTCTGAAACCACAAGGCCCAGAGCTTTCATATTTTGTTTGTAGCAATGTATTAGTGTTCCTCTTTATAAATCCTGCCAACCGTGCCCCTGGGGTCCATACGGGCTCCACCCTAAGGGCGTCATGGGAAAAACTTTAAAAAATCTTCTTTTCCGAAACCACAAGGCCCAATTCTTTCATATTTTGTTTTTAGCAATGTATAGTGGTCCTCTTCATAAATCCTGCCAACTGTGCCCCTGGGGTCCATACGGGCCCCGACCCGGGGGCGTCATGGGAAAACATAAAAAAATATTCTTCTCCGAAACCATATGGTCCAGAGCTTTCATATGTTGTGTGGACCAATGTATAATACTCTCCTTTATAAAGGCTGCCAACGGTGCCCCTGGGGTCCATACAGGCCACGCCCCAGGCATGTCATTATCTACCATAGACTTATAATGAAAATTTATGAAAAACATCTTCTCTGCAACAGCATGACACAAAGCTTGTATATTTGATATACAACATTGTTATGTGGAGCTCTACATAAATCCTGCCAATCTTGCCCCTGGGGTCAAATATGGCCCCACCCCGGGGGTCATTATAGGACTCTGACCTTGTTAGATGATTTTTTCAAGTGAACCAAAATGGCAGAAAAGAGGATACACAATCCAGACAAGAGCTCTTCTGCTGATGTAAGTAGGTTTCCAAGGTCACATGACCAAGATGGCCACCATACCCATATATGGTAAAAAACCCAATTACTTTGTCCAATGACTGTACTTGTTGACTCTCAGGTGAGCGATCGTTGCCCCTGGGCTACTTGTTATTTCTTTATTCGAGCAATATGGACAAGCTTTATATTATGTGAAAATACAAGAAAAAGATAGATAAGTAGCATAGATTTGACAAATTTACAAATTCTGATTTTTAATGACTCTTGTTTATTTTCAAAATAATGTGGTCAACGAGTTTTCATGAGGGATATATGTACTTTAAATCAATTCTCTATTACAAAACACGTGGATTTGGGTCAAATCTTCAGAAAATAGTGTTTTCAAGGATTGTTACGCAGTGTTTGCCACATGACTGTCCGCGATATTGAAACTGTACGGAATCAAATATTGCTCACGTCGAGTTTTGGACTGTCCGCAATATTGCGCATACAAATACACAGAAAAACCTCATTATGAGATTGAAGTTGAGATAATAATATATTCAAAAGCCGATCCATGTAGAATAGAGATCATTGATGCTATAAAATTCTTTCTCCCACAGAACCTCTCCATTGGTCTCAGTTGAGGCCACTGAGGCGTTTACAATTAAAAATAAGATCTGTGGTTCAAAGGTTATGCTCACAGCCCAAATGTTTCTTTTTTTTCTATTAACTAGCTAAATATAGCCACTCTCCATGCCGGTGGTGATGATCAGAAAATGATCGATTCTCTTTTATAGTCAATGTCGAATGGGAATCTCTTGCGATTTTTTTTGCACATAGCCCTTTTTCCTCTGGTAAGAAATGCCAATTATCTTATTTGCATATTCATTAATTTTCATGAAAAATGGCAAAAAATATTTAAAAAATCAATAAATTAACTAATTATAGACCCAAACTGTCATTGTGTCACTTTGTTATTGAACCAGTAATATCATATGACAAATTTATGGATGACCTGGTACTGTCGTAAAAATTATTTCATTTGCAAATTCATGAAAATTAATGAAAATGTCAAAAAGTGAGGAAAAACGAGGGGAAAACTATATCCATTGCAAGGTATTGCATATGTTATTCTCAAGACTGTTGGTATTGTCAGAGGGACCACCTTAATGCCATAAAATTGTCCTCAGCAAGAAAACATTTGCATGATGTATAATTACATAGTTTCCACACCCACCTCTCATGCGATTCTAAGTAATAGGGTGTACTTACAAAATACTCATATCCCACCAATGCTCTAGAATATTATAATTGGTCTGAGAGAGATGCATGAACTTAACAATTTAACCTTGATACTAATATTTAAATCATTGAATTTATTTATTCGTGAAAAATTATAAAACACACATAAAATGGAGATAAAATGGTTAATCCACCCAGAATGCTGACCGAATATCAAATGAATGTTATGGCAATGTACTATGGCCCTTGAGACTTTATCAATATTGACATGAGTGGGTGGGGTATGTTAAGCAGACATCTACTGTTGTTTTTTTTACATCTGTCAATCAAAATGCTAATGTGCATTTATTGCTTATGGACGTCACAGATACTAGGAATGACTCAATATAGTTATCCTTTTAAAATTTTAAATAGCTTGGTTTAGAATAGGAAATGTAACTGTTTTTTGTGGGACCCATTTCCTGGAAAATGGAATGCATTTTCAAAGCCTACATGTCTAGGATACAAAATCTGAAAAATTAAGGATTATTATGGGGTCATGGAAATGTATTTCTCTGGGAAAAGTTAGTGTAAACATATTATTTTGGAAAATTCTCAAAGTGGGTAACTTGGGTCGGCTCGTGTACGCTTATTGTTTGCTGAAAGAAGACATGCCTTTTGTTTCAGGTTCTTATATATGACTGAAGTCAATGACTACATCGAAATATCTGGCTTATTTTTTCAAAAAGCTAAGAAAAATGGGTTCCACGATTTCAACCCAGAAGTAACTGAAAAATGACTCACTTGCTCTGAGCTGACCGCTCATTTCACACAAATCTATGTATTTGCAGCATATTCAACAGCCTCATAATAAAGCATGCTAAAGAATGTAACATTGTTGACAACAAAAAAATGCTTTTTATACAGGTAAATCTTCAAACATGTATATACAGTGACCACACATACGTGCCTTAAGTATGATATAAGAGTAATCTGGTCACATGACCAAGATGGCCGCCATGCCCATATGTGGTTAAATCCTTTAAAAATCAACTTCTCTGGAATCGATGGACCAATTTCAATGAAACTTGGTATGTAGCATTGGGCTCTGGCCCTTCATAGTTTATAAAAATCATGACCTTGGGTTGACCTTGATCTATTAAACTGTTAATTTAAACCGAAAGGTCAAATATTGCCAGAAAGATCTGAAAGTTATCACTGTGACCACCTAATACCTTCAATAGCTGCTCACTCTGCTTTCCGTTATTCATGTTAAACGCTGGTATCAATGTTTAGTATTTTCTTAATATGATTTCTTATTTCTTGTTTATCACTGAACCACTGCAGAAGCTGAGGGTGAGGTTAGGTACCTGTAAAACCGGTTTAAGCCCGCCAGTAACTTTGTGTTACTGATCGTTCCAAGTCGATACTTCTGTAGTGGTTCTTTTTGTTTTATGTCTTGGTGTTTAAAAATTTTTTGTGCTGTTGGCGCCTTATGTATGTTTTCATATTTTTAGTTAAGTTAAGGTAACTGAGTGGCCACCTATTGGGAAAATAGCTGCTCATTCGGCTTACGATATGTTTCATGGTATAAGTACCTGATTGTTAGTTTGGTTTTTTCCCACCTCGGTTTTTGGAGTGGGAATCTTTTTCTGATTGCGCCTTTTCCTGATCTTTGCCTACTTGTACCTTTTTAGTAGATACAGACAGTTTATAGTATTCATAATTATGTGAGTATTTGAGGTCAAGTTTACATTTGACATTGGCAAACATGGCCTTAGCCAAAGGTCATTCATCAAAGACAAAATCTCATTGGTCCTCTGGTTCTTACTTTTTTGCTCAAAAACATATGTAATGGATATGTGTTTGAACCGCCTCGCTGAGGCGGTTCTAACGTGTGCCCACAATCTATGTTTTGAGCCAAAAAAAAAAATATCAAAAAATTTAATCTGGAAAATTTCATGTTCTACAGCTGAAAAAAATGCTGTATGGGCGTGTTTTCGTGTTGCGTGAAAGGTAAATCAGATGGCTACATTTATCTCTCAATCTTGAGAAAGACCATCTGCATTTCTGGACATTCATAAGTGGTTATGTTCAGATTGGGACAATGTGCGTAAACCGAGTCGTAATGTATAAATTATTAGCTTTCCCGGCCTTCCATGTGTCACATCATGGAATCATCTGACTGTTGATGCGCCTAAGGTCAAAGTCGGACTATGCCTGCTTTGTTTCTTTTTTTTTTCTGTCCCCCACTTTTTTCCGAAATGAATTAACACGTGATGGATTGCGTAATCACTACAGTGTACTCATATATTGTGCTTTTTCTCAGGATATTCCCGTTTTCGCCCATTCTATTTATTGCCTCGTATTGACATGAGTGAAATAACATAACTGAAGAAGAAAAAAAAATCCTCGTGCCAGCCTGAACATTGAGGCAGCAATTGTATAATGTCGAAAACTTTGAGGTCTCACCTAGTTTTTAACGCAAACTTTAATATGAGCTTTAATGACAATATTGCGGACAGAAGTAAAATGCAATGACGATATTGCGGACAGTAAAAAAAATGCAAACGAACAATATTGCGTATAGAAGTCATCCACAGGGTGGGTGTGCATCCATTTTTGATGCAAAATCAAAGAAATCCTGTGATGTCCTGTTAAACCATGGTTGGAAAGGGAAGGGACATATGCTAGTTTGTAACCACATTAACAATGCTTTAAATATCCCTGTAATATTGATTTTATTCACCATTTCAGTCTTGTTGGATCATAAGGTCTAAATTGAAATGATCGAGTCGCAGATTTTTCATTCATTTTACAGTATAGGGAAACATTCTGTTGCCGTGAACTACAAGCAAAAATACTCACATTCACATTATCGCACACGATACGAGCAAAAATTTGAATAAAAATAAGAAAATTGACAAAGTGAAACGGTCACACCTTGCGGTGTTTTTGGCAACTTGGATTGGGTCGGACAGTGTAGCGAGTTCCGATAACGGTGACTGTCCGCAAGTCACGTGGTTATCTCAGTAAATCAGAAACTCTATGAAGACTGCAGTCTCCGAAACGTAATCTTAATTGAATAACCCAAAGTAAGATTAAGTAGTCTTTCTTTCATTTGCTTAGACTTGCTCGTGGTGGAGATTATTCTGAGCAGGTTTAAACAAATGTCAAAGTATACAAGTTGGCTTCTTTAAAAAGAATCCAATAGACTGGTCTGCTGCTAGTTTATAGAGGTGATTTACTAGTAAAACATTTTAGAGATTTCAGAGGACACAAGAAATTGGCTGCAAACAGGGCTTATAGTATACCCCTGCAAGACAAGCAATGTTGAAAGTGAAAAAAAGTAAACAATAAAGCGACGAAATGAATATTGTTTCGCTGTCACAAAAGTGCAATTTCGAAATATATTCTACCTTTCATTCACACTTGGTGAGCAGGTTGTACCACTACTTCTACTTCTAATTCATACCGTCTCAACTGACGGCTCTGTCGGGAAACAGATATTTGTAGATTATTTAAATGCTTGATACACTCAGTAAAAGAAATGCAGTAAAGATTTCGTTCTTTCTGTAGACGTACATGTGTGCGCTCCTATTTTTCTTAAGTTGATTAAACATAGATTGTACCGCCTCGCCTGACTGAGGCGGTTCTGATGAGGTGGCGTGTAAAGGTTCGGACCAGTTTTACGCGATGTGAATCAGAATAGTTTGCTGGTGAAACGCCAAAATAATTCCGCCCCAGAGGCTGTGACTGTCGGAAATTATCCCCTAGCAATGCCGAACAGCTCATTACAATTGTAACAGTGATACGTCTGCGCATAGATCTGTGTATTGTGATCTACCAATGGTACCATTGGTACCAATGGTGATCAATATAATAAAAATTCCACCATGTGATCTACCAATGATGTTATCTCGATCGTTTACATCTAACAATTTGCATAACCCTGAAATCTAGGCAATCTGAACCACTTCAGAAGCAGAGAGTACCCCCCCCCCCTCCAGTAAACTTATATTACTGATCGTTCCAGGGCGATACTTATGTTGTGGTTCTGATTGTTTAGTGATTTCGTGTCCATGCTCCGGCGTCCGTCCGTCGCCCGTCGTCGTCCACCATTTCAAAGATCTTCTCCTCTGAATCCGCTTGGCCAATGAAAGCCAAACTGCATATGGAGCATCCGTAGGAAGTGGAAACGAAAGTTGATATAAATGGTCCACGTAACATGACCAAGAATATAAATAGCAAAACCCTTAAAATGTTCTTCTCCAGAACTTGAAACTTGGTATGAAGCACCAGAGAGAGGAGTTCTACGAAGTTTACATAAATCATTATCATGGGATGACCTTGGCCTATTTTATGACAAGGTCAACATAGGTCACCCATGCATATGAATGTGGAAAATTGTCAAAATGTCATTTGAACGGAAAAACATGACTGAAATGTCCAAATTGACTGATAATTGATGATTCTGAAAAAAATTAGACCCCAGTGGCTTGTCTGGCCCACCCCGGAGCAATATACATTTATATTAATACCATAATATGTAATAATATTCAAAGATCTTGTTCTCTGAAACCGCTTGGCCAATCAAAGCCAAACTTCATGTATCCATAGGAAGGGGGAACGATAGTTTATCTATGGGCGGCCCCCATGGCCGAGCGGTTAAGAGTGCTGTTTCTTTATCACTCGATCATGTCACCGCTGTGTCTGGTGTAGGTTCGAGCCCCGCTCTCGCCACATGTGAGACATGCCAAGTTCTGCTTGTGGGTGTGCCAGGTGGTTTTTCTCGGGGTCTTCCCGTTTTCGCCCCACCTACTGATTGGCCCGTCTCATATGAGCTGAAATAATCCTGAAAGGGACGTAAAACTGAATGAAAAAAAAGTTTATATATATATATATATATATATATATATATATATATATATATATATATATATATATATATATATATATATATATATATATATATATATATATATATATATATATATATATATATATATATATATAGTAACATTCGTCACATGACCAAGATGGCCTCGATGGCTAATAATAACAAAAACCTTTAAAATCTTCTCCAGAACCAAACAGGCCTATGATATTGAAACTTGGCATGAAGCATCAGGGAGAGGAGTTCTACAAAATTTATATAAATCATGATCCTGGGATGACCTTGAACTATTTCACGGCAGGTCAAACATGCATTTGAATGGGATAAATTGTCAAAATGTCATTTGAACATGTCAGGAAGGGGGAACGATAGTTTGTATATGGGCGGCCCCCGTGGCCGAGCGGTTAAGAGTGCTGTTTCTTAATCACTCGATCATCTCACCGCTGTGTCTGGTGTGGGTTCGAGCCCCCGACCACATGCCAAACCCCGCTCTGACCACATGCTTGCGGGTGTGCCAGGTGGTTTTTCTCGGGGTCCTCCCGTTTTCGCCCCACCTACTGATTGGCCCGTCTCATATGAGCTGAAATAATCCTGAAAGGGACGTAAAACTGAATGAAAAAAAAAATAGTTGATATAAATGGTGACACTCGTCACATGACCAAGATGGCCTACTTGGCTAATAATAGCAAAAACCTTTAAAATCTTCTTCTCCAGAACCAAACAGGCCTATGATTTTGAAACTTGGCATGAAGCATCAGGTAGAGGAGTTCTACTAAATTGATATAAATCATGACCCTGGTATGACCTTGAACTATTTCACGGCAGGTCAACCACGCATTTGAATTGGGGAAATTGTCAAAATGTCATTTGAAGGGAAAAAATTGAAGGAAATAGGCAAATGGACTGAAGATTTATGATTCTGGAAAAAATGGATCCAAGAGGCTGCCTGCCCCCACTCGGGGACCATATACATGTTTATTATAAACAAAGTCATGAAATCTAGAGAAATATTTATCAAATATATATTTGAAATTTTATAACGTGAAAAAAAAGGTTATATTTTATATTTTCACATGTACAATATTTTTGGATTCCCTCTGCCTTTTCCATTTACTTCAGAATTTCACACAACTTCAGAATTCCAAATGCATATAACTTTTTTATTCGTGAACGAAAACATAAAGTGTGTATATTCATTTTCTTAGTTAGAACATAAGGAACATTTTGGTACCAAACTTAATCGGGTTTGCTAAATATTTTGTTGTTCATATTTTGCACCTACCGACTTCAGTGCGTTCATTTCAGTAAGAAGTCTACGTGATGTGACGGCATCAAACTTTTAACGGACGTCACTTGTCATACAAAGTTGTCACCAGTATTTTAACTTTGACATGTTACCTCTTGTGAGATTTTGATGAGTGGCGAAACAAATACAAAATTGCAAATTACAGATTGAGAGCGATAGCTCAACCGTCGAAGTGTCCGATTCGGGCATTCGGTAGGTCCTCAACCGGTACATGCTTTTCTCAGTAGTTTAGTCTTGAAAATACGAGGGTTGTTCTTTAATTCTTGTCATCGACTCATTTTTCCTAAACCAGCATCTGTAGCAGAAGAGTGATACTTGTTAATTATGAATATGTTCTTTGCTATATTTAAACCATGCAACCATTTTAGGATGATGTAATTAATCATTGCGATTAAAATAATCTAATCTCTAAAGGGGGGCACCCTTATGACACTGCAAATGTCATAACATATACAATAACGTTTGATTTTTTAAAAAATGGTTAGAAGAACGATTTTATACGAGTTAAACCTTGTTAATATATAGGTTAAAATTATTTTCTAACAAACAGAAATTGCATTTTTATGAGGACTGTAAACATATCGCTACGCCTGTTTGTTATAAATTTATTAACTGAATGAAAGTAGGAATAGAAGTTTCAGAGCCTCATAATTTCATGTCCAGTTGTGACTGATGATCCAAACTGTTAATGCTGCTTTGTATCTGATCTTTGCTAATTCCATTGATAGTAATTTTGGATTTTCTATCCTCTAAAACCTTGATTTATGAAAGAAACACAAAATTCCGTTAAAGGAGGTGCCCATACCACAATGTAACTATGTGCTGCAACTTTTATTTACAAAAATTTATTTACTAGGTAAGTTTTGATAGACGTTGTAACTCATAACTTTTGACTTAGTTTCTATAGCAATATACTTCTACTCACAAACTACATTTCTGTTTTTGTAGAGTTAGTGATATTGAATTTTCTTGCATTGTTTTATTCCCTATTATTTAATAATCTAATAATTTGTTGGCCTTTCACTTTAGACAGTTAAAAGTTCAAATTCTGCACAGCTTCCTGTAATTGAAAACTAATAAATAAATTTAGATTGCAGAAAGCTACATTTCCTCAAAATAAGTAAAATCAGAGCTTGTGGTATATAGTAAATAGAGATGGACAACTCTGTTAGAAACTGTTTCACTCTTTCAGCTTAAACCTGACGTAATTGTTAAATTGCCAATTTAGCAATTTACAGCGAATATACCATATAATCCAATTTGCAAAATATGAAAATCATGAAATGCGTAACCTGTGCAGTGATTTTAAATGGTGTATATTGAAAATATTATGATGCCATAAAGCAGGAAGTTATAATTCTGTAAAGTCAAAGTGAAAACATTCTGCAACGGTGTTTTCTGATGCCAATATAAATGGCAGGTTGATGTGTAAAATGAAAGTGGGCATGTACATATTGTTTCGAACGCTACAGCATTTTCTACACAAGTGAGCGAAATTACATATTTTAAATTATCTGGAAAATAAAATTTCCTATTAAAAGGAAAGCTTCGCCAGTTTTAGAGGATAAAATTTATTGCTCGCATTCATAAGGAAATAGATCGTGATCAGTATTTGCATCTCTTGAAATCTTGAGAGCTAAAGGATGCATTTTTGCCTGCATTTGGTTAGATTCTGCAGGAACAAGCTAGAATATTTCAATTTTTCGACCCTTTTTGCGACCAGGAATACATGTACATGTAGCGGGGTTTCATTTTTCTTATTTTTAAAGCTCTGTGAAAAGCCCGGAACTGCGGGGTCAAAATTGTGGTAAAATCCTTGTCCCTTATCCCCGGGGCAGAGAATGGTATGGAAAAAGTTTCATTTTAAAAGGAATGTTTTTAAAATAGAAAACAAAAAAGCGAAATTGCGACGGGACATGAACATATTCATATATATGGTATTTCGTCCGAGAGAACTAGTTGTTTGCAGCAAATATATAAAGTCGATTTATTACGGATATCTAGTGAGTATATATTTATACATATATAAATCCTGTTTTGACCATTGGTCATACCTTGACTTCTTGGTAACCTTTTAAAATGTTCCATTTTTATGACATAATAGTGAAATGTTAACACTGGCAGGCCACACAGGGTCATGATTCTTTGGGGTTTCCGAACATGACCGACACAATCAAAAAGCTGTAGTAGTAGCTGATGCAAAGTCTATATTATATGAACCGCGACGCGAGAAAACCGGTCCGGTGTTTCGGATCAGGTGCGACACAAATCGGCCTGTAAAGTCACAAAATGATATTTTGGCTATGAGTAGAAGAGATATTGCACTATCCGAGTAGCGAAAACAAAGGCGTTAATTAGCTCCTGCGCCTTTGTTTTCGCATAGGCAAAAATCTGGTTTTCTCATGACGCGGCTCATATAGTGTTGTTGCTGATGATGGTCACATAGGTTAATCCATGATTCTCTCAAGGAGCTGCGTCAGGGGAAATCCGTTCATTGGGGTTTCTAACAGTTTCGACACAAAGAAGGCTAAGAAATTTCAGATTTAAGAAGAAGCGGGGTTGCAGTTATTGCACAGCTGATCTGCGCTCTGTTTTTCGCGTATGTAAAAAGCAGGTTTTCAGTTATAACTCGAGATGTGTTTTAGCAAAGAGAAGTACTAATGAGCCTAGAAAGAGTTGCGAAATGAATATCAAAGTATCTGTGTGCGTATGTGTCATAGTTTACAAAAATATACTAGTCTGAGTTGGCTACGATTAGAGCGTATACTCGTATGTTTGGCTGTTCTGTGTCTTTGATAAGTTTACAGCGGTAGCTTTATGTTGTTGAGTCATAGTTTTCGCCACGCAGAATAGCTTTCTCGTATCAGTGTCTCCAACATAAACATATAAATGCAATTAATAACTGTGCAATGCAACAATCAAGAGGAACACAACTTAATGACACAATCATTTAAATAAATTTAAATAAACGCGTGCCGACTTTTAGCGACGCGCGCCGTACACCAAGCGTACCCAGCGCGCGCTTAACGCGCCTTGGACGTGTCTCCGACGTGCGTCTGGCGTATGTGGAAATTTTTTACTTTTTCAACACGCCCGGCGCACGTTTCACTTATACGCTAATGTGTGACTGCTGTTTAACCCCTGTGACTGTTTAAGCTGGTTTGTATAGGACTTGGTCACAAACATCGCAAGCAGTATATCAGTACAACGGTTCATTTGTAAGTCGAACACACTGTTTGGACTGTATACCTCTGTTGCTACTTGTACGACGAGGACGTATATACATGTTTAGCTGATCTTTCTGCTTTTCAGATTTCTGTTTTGCTTTATTTTTTAGTTAATAAAAACGACAATACATATTCTGGTTTCAAGCATACGAAGCCGTAAATCATAATTCCTCTCTCCTTTCAAAAGAAGATTGCTAATATTGCCTGTGAAGGGAAACAAATACGAAAATCAACGTGCAGCTACCGCGCAGTGCTTTTTTTTTTTTTTTTTTTTTTTTTTTTTTTTTTTTTTTGCATTTGCATTTGCATTTGCATTTGTAAAATGCAGGGTTACAAATGCAGAGGTAAAATGCAGGGTTTCTCAACTGACTTTACGACGCGGCTCAATCTCTAAATGAAATAGAACGGTACTGAGAACATTTCATAAGAAAGTTCAACAGATATCTAGGGTTTCATCATGCTGATATTTGATAATTTTTGGTCATTGTCGTTTTCTACTGTCTATCTTTCAGAACTTTTTTTTTTTTTTTCAAAATCTCACTTTTCTATAACAACTCAAGAAAATATGACTACGTCATTTTTTTGCAACCCAAAAGTCGTAAAAAGTGCCGCAAAGATTTTGAAAATCGGTTCACTAATAAGAAAAAATGCCAAAAATCATTTTTGAATAGGTGGCCTTTTTGCAAGGGAAGTAATCCAGACTCCTTGAAAATAGAGCAAAAGTTTGAGGAGTACATGTACAAGAATTTTGGTTTCAGCTATAAGTATGTTATACATTTTTGTTCTATTTTTTGGTTTCATGCATATTAAATGAAAAATAATGAAGTTACTTTTCTTTTTCGGCAAAATAGTTACCTCCTTTGCTGGCATTTTCACAATGGAAAACACCCTATTCAAAATTATTTTTTGGCATAAGTTTTATTTGTTGCCCGATTTTCACACAAATTTTTGCGGCACCTTATAAGACTTTTGAAATGCAAAATAGAGACATGGTCATATTTTTCTTGAGGTGTTTCAGGAAATTGAGATTTTGAAAAACGCAGTTTCTTAAAGAAGGTGTATGGACAGTAGTAAAATGTTCTATTCTATTTTTTATACTGGGCAAACACTCCTTTTTAAAGAAAGCTTTTATTTTCAAGCCTAATTGAACAATTTCATTATCTTTTTAGTAGATAAACCTTGTTCGCTGCATGACCTATAAATGACCAGTCATTCTACGGCAGTATGACGCAACCTAGGCAGTGGCATTTGCCAAATGAATCACGCTTTCGACTGTACAAGAGATATAATTTAAGCGAATCCCTTGATTGACTTGTCAAATCATGTGCTCATAAATTGAATGTTTCAGTTCATCGCATAAATTGTGATTAGGCAGTTAGCAGCTTTTTTTCTTAAATATAGAATGTCAAGTCTTTAGTCATCTTCAAATTGGCTCAATCGCAAAATTTCAAAATATGCATTCTAAAATTTTAAAAAGCGCCATTAGAAGCCTGTCCGCTTTGTTTCCAATCAGGTACGACACAAACTAGATTGTACAGTCACAGAAGAAGGCCAAAAGCTTATTTCGGACGATTGTACCAGGCGTGAAGCGTAATTACTAAATAATCCAAAACTAAAGACTGTGCAGTAACTCCACCATTGGTCATCACATTTGTTTTCTCATCACAAATATAATTAATTAGTCTCCTTTTTAAACCCGAAAGACAGAAACGCGAAAACAAATGCACAGATCGGCTGTGTAGGCAGCGCCTTTATTTTTATTTCACGGACAGTGCAATTCCACTTTTTCTTAAATCCCAAATGTCTAGTTTCAAACGTTTTGTGGTCGTACTGGCTGGTTTGTGTGGGACATGTTCGGAAACCTCAAAAAGTGTGTTTCTCGTGACGCGGCTACTTGCGAGAATCATGACCCTATGTGGCCGTCCGGTACACGTGTATCAGCAACAATATTAAACCGTCGCATCACTTGAGGTTACGCAGAAGTCAAGGTATGTACATGTACAAAGGTCAGATGAGGCATGATTAATATATAGTTGTTCTGATGAAAGAAAATGAGGTACACGCTTGAATTTCTTCATATTAGTGTACAGGTACATTTGTAAAAACGAAATTAAAAAATACAAATATAGTTTCAATGTAGAAAATACAAATATAGTAAACAAATGTTGGCGAGAAATTAAAATCCAGGCACACCTCCTTCATCGGAGGTTAAATTCTGGCACAATAGCCTCGCCGTGTCCCCGCCATCCCCTGATGATACAAATGACAGGTGCGCAGGGAAACATCAGATTCTTTGGTGATGACCCAAATCATGAATTGCATCAGAACAAAACTTATCTCGTTTGTATGTGAAAACGGGCAAAAATCTTTCCTGTATTCAGACCATTTCACGGGTGGGCATCAGGGGAGCTACCTCGAAAATGTGTTAACGCCGATTTCTGAGTAATGCGCCCCTTGAAAGAAAAAAAGCAAAAAAGCGAGAGCTCACCTTTGCGTGTACTTCCAATTATGGGGATTTCCACTACCTCGACAGTTCCCGGATGTGGCGTGGGAACAAATTTGCGTTAACACATTTTCGAGGTAGCTCCCCTGATGCCCACCCGTGCATTTTTGTTTTAGCAGACAATACTTACAATGATTTTTTTTTCTAAATGCAACATTTGAAGCCTCTAGTCCTTTCTGATGCTTGCACAGCACAGTTTATCTCGCTTCATCCTAACCATTTTGTCCATTCATCCGACAACCGTAACTTGCCGAATGCATATTGACTAACTGTGCATCCAGATGAGCCAAGCTGTTTAAATATACCTCGGTTCCAATATACCAACCACGTTATTTGCAACCCGCGCTTGCTGTTTCATGGTTTCAAGTTGTCATCTTTATTAAGTTATAACACCCTGTATACCGTTGATGCAACTGAATATGTTACGGCACAGATTGATGCAACATTTCACGAAGGTAGGGGGAAATGGAGAGCGATAAGTTGACGATCATGTCAGTTTTATAGGCATTAATGCGAGGATGTCTGGGTCATGACTTTGTGGGAAAACAAAGTAAGGATGCCTCCAGTTTTTGCCATAAGTAGTTTGTAACAAAAGCTTACCTTGTGTCAGAAATTATTAATTTCATTGAAGGAATATGCCACCAGAAACACGAAAATTGATTACGTTTGCTAATTATTCGAATCCTTCATCATCGTTTGTAAATATCAAAGTTTCGTTATATACCGGAATTATTCCTTGTTTCATACCACCAAAAGACAATACTGAACTCAAGCAAACTTTTGCACAATATGGTGTTAACACACCTAGGTTGGATCGCTTGGGAAGCAACGTACGTCAATGAGTTCATTGCCTGGATACTACCTACGTACAAGAGGTGTTTTTGAAAAATGATGCTAACTACGGCGGATCTTTAGGCCAAAAATGATTTTTCTTACGGCGGACACTTTGATGTTTATTTTTTTTTTAACATTTTGTGCTGTGAATTGACAGCTGTAGTATCAATTTGGATAAAAATATTTGATTTTTTAAATTAATCTGCATGTGTATGCAAATTATATAACCCTATACATATTCTCCATAATGCAGCAAGCATAGCTCCCGATATTCTTGCTCGTTGTTTATATGGGTGATTTATTGCACAATGTGAATGTTTTTTCACCTTGCTTTTGATTTTCAACAAACATAGTTGAGTCCCTACCAGGCGTTTGTGGAAAGGGGGGGGGGAGATAACGGCTAGTTCATGAGAATAGTTCATTCGTGATAATTTGTGAGGAGTTACAGAGCAAGCACTTTATAGGTGGGGGTGGGGAGTTTTGGGCATGTGCAAAGTACCTTTTTAGGGAGACGGGGTAAGCAATGGCCGGGGGAGTCAACCCATCACTTTCAGGTGCAGGGAACCTTCTGTAGACTTTACATTGTGCGCTAGTTCACTATGAGTAAGCACAAAATACGTAAACCTATTTCAGGCGTACATTACCTGTGCTATCAAGAAAAAATGCGCAACGAGAAATTTTAATGAGTACCGAGTGAAATATATCTCTGGATCTGTGCATGGGACCCTCACGTACACTCCCTTTCCTTACACCTGAGGGTCTGGTACGAAATTTAGAACGTGCCTTTTCAGCAAGATTTAGCTGCTTAAACTTACTATTAGAATTAAACACACGAAACAACACTAAGATACACAACCCTATTGCATGAAAACATACAGTTTTGACAAGCGAAAACACACACACACACACACACACACACACACACACAACGCCCGGATGTCCAGATCATCTGATGCCGACAGTGACACACATATATCATTGCATACAACACCTACGTCACATTTGTCGAGTGTCTGCGTATGTGTGTTAACTGTTTCAAGCTTATAATGTCAACATTTCTGATGAAAACAGTCATGCTGAATTATAAGACTTATATTAGGGCTAACAGACAACCATTTGATGGAAAATCTTATAAGTTCGTTTTTGGGAAGTGGGGAGCGCGATGGCGTAATGGTAGAATAGGGCACCACGAGAGGTTCTGGATTTGATACCTACCTACACCGTGTAGTTTGCTTGACGGAAAAACACTTAAGTCCCCACAGTGCCGATAAACAACTAGGAAGTGTTGGCGCTGTCCGACATGACTGAAAATGTTAAATTGGGACGTTTGAAGTCATTGCAAAACGAAACAAAAAGGTTTGGAAGCTGTGGAAGACGAAAACAAGAAAGACTGCCAGAAAAAATATGCAAAAATCACTTAGCCCCGCTCACTGTAGCTTTAACGGTCACATGCTTTTCATTTTGCAAAAGTGTCCGCCGTAAGAAATATCATTTTTGGCCCAAAGATCCGCCGTAGATAGCATCATTTTTTAAAAGAACACATTGGACGTACGTTGCAAGGCAATGAACTAGCTGACGTACGTTGCTTCCCAAACGATCCAACCTAGGCTCGAATACATGATTGTTGTTTGGTGGTATAAAACAAGGAATGATTCCGGTTTATATTGAAACTTTGATAATGACAAACGGTGATGAAGGATTTGAGCAATTAGCAAACATAATCAATTTTCGTGTATCTGATGGTATTTCTTCAATGGATGATAAAAATTAAAACTCCTTTAAGAGCAGTGAACACATTAATGAGAAAGGTGATGGGCCATACCGCGGTTTCGACTAATAAAATTTATAATTTCTGTCTCAAGGTAAGGTTTTTTAACAAACTACTTATGGCAAAAAATGAAGGTATCCTTACTTTGTTTTCCCACAAAGGCACGGCCCAGACATCCTAACATTAATGCCTGTAAAATTGAATTAATGGTCAACTTACCGTTCTCAATTTCCCCCTACCTTCGTGAAACATTGCATCAATCTGTACCGTAACAAATTTGGTTGCATCAACGGTATACAGGGTGTGTAAGTTTTAATATTATTTTGCGCCACTTTTGTTTGCATGATTTTTGTCTGTCCCGACCGAGGACACTGACCAACTATGATTTGATGTCTTATTGCTGAATACATGAAGTGATCAAACTCAAATTTTCTTGGTCCGTCAGAGTAACCAAGTTTAATAGCTGATTTTTCTCTCTAAATCTTTCTAATATAAACACACCAGCTTTCAACTGAAGATTCTCTTTTGCGTGTAGCGATGGCATACATGAATACACATTTCTCTTAGGTTTCTTTTCAGTGTTCTAGAAACAAACTCATGATCACTGACTGAGATCACTGAGCACCGAGTCTGTCCAGTGAATAGATGCTAAAGTCTACGGCGAGAGTGTGATACAAGAACGGGGAGAGAGGGTACTTTGAAAACGTGGGACGAGCATCAATTCACTCTGACTGCGAAATGTCAGATGATTGCGTGCCCAATGTTATTTTGCTTGTGCAAGAAATTCCCCACCCACAACCTCTAGTAAATGGTTGTCATTTAGTCATGAGTAACCAGTAAACTTTTCAAATTTATAGGTAATTTTCATGATTTTAAAGGTACAGAGTAGATTTGGGGCTCAGGCTATATACATCTGCCAATGTTCAAGCTACTTCCATTGTAATTGTAGGATGTATCCGTCCTGGATGGTTTGGGTGGGCTAAATGGTTTTGCGTGTGGAAATCTGCTGCTGTCGAGCGCTCCACCCTGATGATGTAGATAATAGAAATGACCCCGAACCTTTCATTTGGCTTTGCACGATGTCTATCATAGAGCTTTTCCCATCTAAAAATAGGTAGCATTGAAAGTCCGGCAATATTACGGTAAACGAAGTTCGGCAATATTGGTTAAAACTTAAAATAGTTTTAGTTGATGGAAAAAAAAAAACATGAAACCTCTTTGTTGCCGACAAAATCCTACAATATCGGACGTAGGTGTCAATCACTCGATGCTTCAAATACATGTAATAATTTGAGAAGAAAAATGTAACGTTGTACTGTACAAACAAAAACATACTGTCAGTAAGTACAGAAAGTATTTTAGCTTATTCCGATAGTATCACGTGACTTTCGGAAACAAATCAATGGCCAGGTATTTTCCTAATGTTACGTCTACACTGGACCACGTTCTCACTGCGTCCTTACCACGTTCTAAAAATTCAAGAACGTGGCGAGGACGGGGTCAAATTGACACAATTTCGGATTTCTAAGTTCCCACTACGTCCATACTACGTCCCCGCCACGTCCTTATTACGTCCGCACCACGTCCTTACTACGTCCTTCACGTTTCCACTACGTCCTCAATACGCGCTCACCAAGTTCATCCCGTTTCCACTACGTCCTTGCTACGTCCTCACAAAGACCAAGCAGTTCATACCACGCGCGAACTACGTTTCCAGCACGTTCTAAATGTAAATATATTAATCATTCGTGTATTAAGTGTCAGATAAGTTGCGAAACATCTTGAAATTGCAATAAGAAAATGACGGGCGGACAACATTTCTGGTGGCATTCGCATGAAATTGAAGAACGACTGCTGGTCCTCTATCCTCAACTCCGCTAGCAGTCGGTCGTAATGCCCATACTGAAGCCTTCTTTTAGTTGATAGTCAAGGTCGCACCCAACAAGATCTTGTCCTTCTATTCCTCCTTCTGTAAAATAGCACAAGTGCAGCCTGTGCACCAGGTAAGGCATGATGTCCTTGAAGGAGAGCAAGTTGCGAGAGTACTTCTCATTTCATGTTTCGATTTCGATATGATTTAAATAAAAGCGAAAGCAATTGCTTGAGGGTACGGGACAATTAAAACCAAATTAATAAAACGTGGAGGACGTAGTTCGAACCTGGTGTGAACGTGATAAGAACCTACTAAGGACGTGTTAGGAACCGCTAGGACGTGATAAGAACGCAGTGCAGTCTTCTAGGACGCGGTAAGGACGTACAAGAAGCGTGGTATGGTCCTGTCGAGAACTTGATGGACGTAGCGAGGACGTAGCGAGGACGTAGTAGAAGCGTAGCGAGGTCTTCATGGTCTGCAACAAATTTGCATCGCGTCCACGAAGACCGCACTACGTTTGCGCCACGTTCTTTCTACGTCCTACAAGTTCCTACTACGTCCTTACCACGTCCTTACTGCGTTCTAATTCCACCCCGTCCTCGCCACGTTTCTTTTGAGCATGTTCAAAATTTGACCAAGACCTCCGCGTCCATCAAGACCTCGCTACGTCCTTACTACGTTCCTACCACGTCCTACAAGACCGTACCACGTCCTCACTACGTCCTTAATTTTTTTAGGACGTAGTAAGGACGTAGTGAGAACGTGGCCCGGTGTAGACGTAACATAAACGTCATAGCCAGGTTTTTCTCTAAAAACGTCATCGGTTGTGCTGGTCTCCGTTTGCTACAGCTTATGAATTGGAGAAATACGACGAAGACTCGAAACCAAGATGCTAACGAGGACGCTTCGAAGCAAACAACCGTACCATGTTGACTATATGACCGTGTGTCAGAGAGCAATAATTTTACTATATGACCGTGTGTCAGAGAGCAATAATTTTGATACTAATCAAAAGACTAGAAAAGATTAAGCTTTCACCACATATTAACAACATTCTCTTTAATCGTCCACAGGAAAAGTAATCAAGCAAATGACAAGCCTACTTCTCTAGCTCACATACAAAAAGCACCCATAGATAATACTGAGATACTTAGAAAAACAATTGAGGGATATTGACATTATTTCTCATTTATTGCAATGGAGGTAATTCTCTAGACCAAAATAATTTAAAAATCTGATAGAGCAGTAATTGTGCAATCGGTCAGAATGCAAACACGAGAACACGGATCACTGGTTTCGGTACAGTAACGCGTCAAATGTAGGAACCATTGATTCCAAAAGTCACATGCACCTTTTTGTTTGTGTTTTGCGAAACACAAACTCTCATTCGGTTTTTTACGGAAATCCGGTGATAGTTTGCGCATGCGAGTTTTCATCAATATCTATATATTAATATATTAATCCTCTTTTGACCTTACCTTGACTTCTGCTTAACCTCAATTCGTTTTCGTTATGAAAGTAGACAAACAATAAAGACATGATGTAAGAATAACAAAAAGATCAAAACAAAATATTGACAGAAGTAACATTTTTAATAGTAAACTATACCTTGCCAATATCAAGGTTACTCCGATCAACCTTTTAAATGTAAGCTGATCTGTGTTTTGTTGCCCCAATGTAGCCAAAGTTGTTTTTTCTTTTGCTGTGCCTCAGTGGCTCAAATTCTTTTTCTTTTTACTGAAATCTTCAAAATCTGTTTTGTAATTGGATATAAAGGGTTTCCGATCTCCGTTATGAAAGTTGGCATGACGCAACGAATTAAAGCTGTCTGATGCAACGACTTAATATCGTTGCTGGTACACATTTATACACTGGACGGCGACATAGGGCCATGATTCTCTCAAGCAGCCTTCTCACGAGAAAAAAAAAGTTTTTGAGGTTTCCGAACTGTACGACACAAACCAGCCTCTACGACTACAAAATGTTTAAAGCTAGACTTTTGGGATTTAAGAAAAAGTGCAATTGCACTGTTCATGAAATGGAAACGAACACGCTTGTTATTACACAGCTGATCTGTGCATTTGTTTTCGCATCTGTAAACAACGAGTTTTCTCATAATGCGGCTTCAATGCATTAGTTTATGTAACCCTAGAAATGCATTAGCTATTTTTTTTTAAATTATAAGAATGAAATCTGTAAATTATGGTAAATGCATATTAAGCAGCACCAAAACGAAATGAATATGACCTTATACAAACACCACCCTGTGTATAGTTTGCGTCAGTTTAAAATGATAACGCACTTGGAAAAGAACAAGATACGGGGATTAATTACGGAGCAGTATTTTGACGCAGTGTCATGTCACAAGTTTTGAACAGCGTTAGACTGTGCGGTGAAACAGATCTATTCCGGAATTAAAAAGGAGATTGATATACTTTCTGTGAAGCGAAAAACAAATGCGATGGTCAACGGTGAAGTTAACACACAAACTTTGTTTTTGCATTATGTTAAATGCAGGGTTACTCACGGTGCGGCTTACACGACGCGACTCATGATGGCTATAAATAGCCATCCTCGTTCACCCAGATGCACTGACTTTCGTACCCTACATTCACAATGCTGGTCGAACTATAATGTAATCGGTCGCGCCTGGGTCACCGAGGATGGAAATAGCCTTGTCCAGACCATTCTAGAACTCTTTCTACGAAAACATTGCATGCGATGGTCAACGGTGAAGTTAACACACAAACTTTGTTTTTGCATTATGTTAAATGCAGGGTTACTCACGGTGCGGCTTACACGACGCGACTCATGATGGCTATAAATAGCAATCCTCGTTCACCCAGATGCACTGACTTTCGAACCCTACATTCACAATGCTGGTCGAACTATAATGTAATCGGTCGCGCCTGGGTCACCGAGGATGGAAATAGCCTTGTCCAGACCATTCTAGAACTCTTTCTACGAAAACATTGCATCAGAAATCTATGAAAAGGTTTTCAGCAGCATCGTGACAAAACAAGCATTTTACACAGCACAGCTGATCGGCGCAGTTTTTTTCGCTAGTCACGGCTAGAACAATAATCCATAATAAGCTTTTTGCCTTCTTCTGTAACTACAGGCTAGTTTGTGTCGGACCTGATTGGAAAAAAATGCGGACACGCGTCTCGTGGCGCGTTTTAAAATATATTACAAAGCATGTTTTAAAATTTGGCAATAGAGCCAATGAAAAGGTACAAGTAGGCTATGATCAGATACGGCTAAATCCTTGACATTCTGGATTAAAGAAAATGCTGCTAACTGCCTACCACCATAAATGCGACAATTGAAACATTCACTGGAGGAGCACATGATTTGACAAATCGATCAAGGGATTCGCTTAAATTATATCACTGAACAGTCTAACCCATTTCGAAATTCGTGATTCATTCTTCTAGAAATTTTTGCAATGTTTCACACAGGTTGCGTCATGCTGCTGTAGGATAACTGGTCATTTAGGTCATGCAGCGAACAAAGTTCAAGATACCAAATAGATGCTGAAATTGTTGAATGAAAAAAAAATGACAAGCTCTCTTGGACGAAATACCATATGAATATATGTACAGGCCTTTTCGCAATTTCGCTTTTTGGTTTTCTATTTTCAATACTGGACAAACCATTCCTTTTAAAAGGGAACTTTTATTTCAACTGGATTCTGCTTATTGCAACCCTTTTCAGTCTAATGATTACCTTTTAAAAGCGGCCATGGAAAAGCATTTATGCCACTATACCACCAATAATTCGAAACAAATGCGATACAATGCCTTTCAATATGCACCCAGGAGGCACGCTCATGGCAGAAAATGGCAGTAAAACATTGACAAGGGCGAGTAAAATTGATGTCAAACTTTAGTACGAGAGTCAATCATGATTTTGCGCTCAAACATTCTTGGTAAACAATCGCTGAGAATGGGGTTTATAATTTTCATATGTTTGCGAACTTTTGGTATGGAGGGTTATGCCATTTGGGACTGTATTGTACATGAGTTATTGAAGTGTGACTAAAATTAAACATGCAGATCAACAGCAGAAATATAGAACTATCGTATCATAGCTAGTCTGCATCAAATTTCATTAAAATAAAGAGATCCAACAAAAACCAGATATCCTTATTTCTTTTTCTATTTTTCTAAGTATATTATCAGCTTTTAGCGCGCATGCAATTTTCATGGGACGGTTGCACACAAATTTTCATAAATTGATGATTAAGCAATCGGTCAGGACTCTTCTTTTGTCACCATTTACTCGTCTGGAATGACTCAATGACTTCGATGTGAAGCAAAAGTGAATTTCAATTTCAATTCTTACAGTAGGATATTTTGAAGTAGTGATATCGAGTAATGCCTTATATGCTTTGGGTAAATGCCATTCTGAGTAATGTGATCTGTCTTCGTGTCAATTAATATTCTGATAAAGTAACTTAATTATCATTATCAATGTAGGCTATCAGAGATGTACTGGTAAAATCAGATAACTGCCATGAATGTCATGGTATGTATTATGCTCTTCAGCGGTACCAGCAGAATGTGACAGCATTTGAAAATCATAGCTAGTCTGAAATGTTACAATCGTCTAGAACATAAAGACAACACAGGTTTAAGAGGACTGTGCTTACAGTTACGAATAACCAAAAGTACATGTATGTTGCCGAAGGACTTGTTTACAGATACTGTTAGGCCAACAGTAGAAACATTTGTTTATTTTTGTGTTTCATTTTTTTAAATGTCCTCAAATGCGATGATTGATAGTTCATCGAGAACGAATTGTCTACTTGCAATATCACTGCCCAGTACTTCGTTGCTGAGTACGGTTTATATCACTGCGGAGTACGGAAGAAGTCATTTTAAGCTAATTATAAATAGAATCGTTATAAAAGCTATTTTAAGCTAATTATAAATATATCGTTAACATATATTGACAGTGTAACTTACATAATGAGTGCCTTTTGTGGTTCAATTTTTACATGTATATAGATTTTTTATTTTTGTTTTCATTTAATCATGTTCAAGTTGAAAATTGTTCAAGTCAATAAGAATAAATAATATTTATTCTGCAGATATATATATTTTATTTTTTATCGACACAGCGATAGTCTAGCAGATATGCATTTTTATACAGTCGTGACAGTGTGCTTGTGTATTAACGTCCCAGACAACGATGTTTCAGTCACTGACATGTCGGGCAAGAGCTCAAGTTGTTAACAGTGTTAAAGATTCAAAGTGTTTTGTGAAAGGCCTCATACCTGCTTCCCATTTGGGTTCTCACCCAAGACATTTTCGTTCTGAGTCCGATCATCGATAGGGGACCGCGTTACCCTGAACGAACAATTTAGATAAAATGTTTTTCCAACATGCAAAATTTAATGATAAACGACTTGGGTGCCTATTAAGTGTTTTGTTTGTTTGTTAGTATGTCATAAAGGCTCTCTGAAGAGCTTAAAATAGCCTAAACATAATCTCATTAATATGCTCACTGCTCTTAAAGGATCTAAGTTTTATATTTATATCCTTCAATGGGGAACTATCAGTGGTTTAAGGATGATGTCGTTACAACGTCCCAAGTAGAGATCTACAGTGCCACAATCTACCGCAATATTCCCAGTAGGGTTCTACAGCGCCATACTCTATCACATTGTTTCCAGGAGGTTCTTCAGCGCAATAGTATACCACAACGTCCCCAGTAGAGATATACAGCGTCCCCAGGAAGAACCTACAACGTCATACCCTACCAGAATGTCCCAGTAGACATATTCAGCGCCATTATCTACCACAACGTCCCCGGTACAGAAATATACCGCCATTCCCTTCAGTATTGTCCCCAGTAGGGATCTACAACAATATACTCTACCACACCGTCCCCAGTAGATATCTAAAGCGACATACTCTACCAATAGGTCCCCAGAAGAAATCTACAGCGACATACCATACCACATCGTTCCCAGTAGAGATCTACAGCACCTTAATTCTACTGGACCGTCCCCAGAAGAGATCTACAGCGACATACCATACCACATCGTTCCCAGTAGAGATCTACTGCACCTTAATTCTACTGGACCGTCCCCAGTAGAGATCTACAGTGCGGTATTCTACCACGCCGTCTCCAGTAGAGATATACAGTGCCATACCCTACAACCCCGTCCCCAATAGCACCATTTTCTACCAGACCGTCCCCAATAGAGATTTACAGTGCGGTAGTCTACCACACCGTCCCCAGAAGAGATCTACAGTACCATACTCTACTGGACCGCCCCCAGTAGAGATATACAGTGCGGTAGTCCACCACACCGTCTCCAGTTGAGATATACAGTGTCATTCTCTAACATTCCGTCCCCATTAGAGATATACAGTGTCTTTCTCTTCAGCATCGTCCCCAGTAGGGATCTTCAACAGCATACCCTATCATTCCGTCCTGAGTAGATATCTATCGCCCCATTCCCTACTAAAACCTCCCCAGTAGAGATCTTCAGCGACATAGCCTACCACGCCGTCCCCAGTTGAGATCTACAGCACCATAATCTACCACACCGTCCCCAGTAGAGATCTATCGAACTATTCCCTACCACACCGTCCCCAGTAGACATCTAAAGCGAACTACTCTAATGATCTACAGTGCGGTAGTCTACATCGTCTCAAGTAGAATTATACAGCGCCATACCCTACCACTCCGTCCCCAGAAGAGATATACAGTGTCATTCTCTTCAGCATCGTCCCCAGTAGGGATCATACCCTACCATTCCGTCCCCAGTAGAGATCTTTCGCCCCATTCCCTACCACAACGTCCCCAGTAGATATCTACAGCGACATACCCTACCATACAGGCCCTAGTAAAGATCTACAGCTCCATACCCTACCGCACCGTCCCCAGTAGAGATATACAGCACCATATTCTACCACAACGTCCCCAGTAGAGATCTTTCGTCACATTCCCTAACACAACGTCCCCAGTAGAGATCTACAGTGACATACCCTACCACACCGTCCCCAGTAGAGATCTATCGCCCCGTTCCCTACCACAACATCCCCAGTAGAGATCTACAGCTACATACCCTATCACACAGTCACAAGTAGACATCTTAAGCGAACTACTCCACCAATACGTCCTCAGTAGAAATCTACTGCGACATACCCTACAACACCGTCCCCAGTAGAGATCGACAACACTATACTCTACTGGACCGTACCCAGTAGAGATCAACAGTGCGGTAGTCTACCACACCGTCTCCAGTAGAAATATATGCAGCGTCATACCCTACCACTCCTTCCCAAGTTGCGATATACAGTGTCATTCTCTTCAGCATTGTCCCCAGTAGGGATCTACATCACCATACCCTACCATTTCGTCCCCAGTAGAGATATATCGCCCCTTTTCCTACCACAATGTCCCCAGTAAAGATCTACAGCGACATACCCTACCAAACCCTCCCCAGTAAAGATCTACAGCGCTATAATCTACCACACCGTCCCCAGTACAGATTTATCGACCCATTTCCTGCCACAACGTCCCCAGTAGAGATCTTTCGTCCCATTTTCTACCACAAAGTCCCCAGTAGAGATCTGCAGCTACATACCCTATCACACAGTCCCAAGTAGACATTTAAAGCGAACTACTCTATTAGTAGGTCCCCAGTAGAGATCTACAGCGACATACCCTACCATACCGTCCCCAGTAGAGATCTACAAAACCATACTTTACTTGAGTCGACCGTACCCAGTAGAGATCTACAGTGCGGTAATCTACCACGTCGTCTCCAGAAGAGATATACAGCGCAATACCCTACCACTTCGTCCCCAGTGAAGATATACAGTGTCATTCTCTTCAGCATCGTCCCCAGTAGGGATCAACAACACCATACCCTACCATTCCGTCCCCAGTATAGATCTATCGCCCTATTTCCTACGACAACGTCCCCAGTAGAGATCTACAGCGACACAACCTACCACACCGTCCCCAGTTAAGATCTGCAGCGCCATCCCCTACCACACCGTCCCCAGTAGAGATCTACAGCACATTAATCTACCACACCGTCCCCAGTAGAGATATATCGACCCATTCCCTACCACAACGTCCCCAGTAGAGATCTTCAGCGACATACCCTACCACACCGTCCCCAGTAAAGTTCTACATCGCCATAACCTACCACACCGTCCCCAGTAGACATCTACAGCACCGTAATCTACCACACCTTCCCCAGTAGAGATATATCGACTCATCCCCTACCACAACGTCCCCTGTAGAGTTCTACAGCGACATACCCTACCATACCGTCCCTAGTAAAGTTCTACAGCGCCATATCCTACCACACCGTGCCCCGTAGAGATCAACAGCACCATATTCTACCACACCGTCCCCAGTAAAGATCTATCGTCACATTCCCTAACACAACGTCCCCAGTAGATATCTACAGCGACATACCCTACCACACAGTCCCCAGTAGAGATTTATCGCCCCGTTCCCTACCACAACATCCCCAGTAGAGATCTACAGCAACATACCCTATCACACAGTCACAAGTAGACATCTAAAGCGAACTACTCTACCAATACGTCCCCAGTAGAGATCAACTGCGACATACCCTACCACACCGTCCCCAGTAGAGATCGACAACACTATACTCTACTGCACCGTACCCAGTAAAGATCTACAGTGCGGTAGTCTACCACACCGTCTCCAGTAGAGATATACAGCGTCATACCCTACCACTCCTTCCCAAATTGAGATATACCGTGTCATTCTCTTTAGCATCGTCTACAGTAGGGATCACATCACCATACCCTACCATTCCGTCCCCAGTAGAGATCTATCGGTAGACATCTACGGCACCGTAATCTACCACACCTTCCCCAGTAGATATATCGACCAATTCCCTACCACACCGTCCCCAGTTAAGATCTGCAGCGCCATTCCCTACCACACCGTCCCCAGTAGAGATCTACAGCACATTAATCTACCACACCGTCCCCAGTAGAGATATATCGACCCATTCCCTACCACAACGTCCCCAGTAGAGATCTACAGCGACATACCCTACCACACCGTCCCCAGTAGAGATCTATCGTCCCATTACCTACCACAACGTCCCCAGTAGAGATCTACAGCTACATGCCCTATCACACTGTCCAAAGTAGACATTTAAAGCGAACTACTCTATTAATAGGTCCCCAGTAGAGATCTACAGCGACATGCCCTACCACACCGTCCCCAGTAGAGATCTACAAAACCATAATCTACTTGAGCGTACCCAGTAGAGATCTACAGTGCGGTAGTCTACCACACCGTCTTCAGAATAGATATACAGCGCCATACCCTACCACTTCGTCCCCAGTAGAGATATACAGTGTCATTCTCTTCAGCATCGTCCCCAGTAGGGATCAACAACACCATACCCTACCATTCCGTCCCCAGTAGACATCTATTGGCCCATTTCCTACCACAGCGTCACCAATAGAGATCTACAGCGACATACCATACCACACCGTCCCCAGTTAAGATCTGCAGCGCCATTCCCTACCATACGCTCCCTAGTAAAGATATTCAGCGCCATACCCTACCACACCGTCCCCAGTAGAGATCTACAGCACCATATTCTACCACACCGTCCCCAGAAAAGATCTGTCGTCACATTCCCTACCACAACGTCCCCAGTAGAGATCTACAGCGACATACCCTACCACACCGTCCCCAGTAGAGATATACAACAATATACTCTATTGGACCGTACCCAGTAGAGATCTACAGTGCGGTAGTCTACCACACCGTCTCCAGTAGAGATACACAGCGTCATACCCTTCCACTCCTTCCCCAGTTGAGATATACAGTGTCATTCTCTTCAGCATTGTCCCCAGTAGGGATCTACAACACCATACCCTACCATTCCGTCCCCAGTAGAGATCTATCGCCCCATTTCCTACCACAACGTCCCCAGTAGAGATCTACAGCGACATACTCTACAACACCGTCCCCAGTAAAGTTATACAGCGCCATAACCTACCACACCGTCCCCAGTAGAGCGCTACAGCACCTTTATCTACCACACCGTCCCCAGTAGAGATTTATCTACCCATTCCCCACCACAACGTCCCCAGTAAAGATCTATCGTCCCATTCCATACCACAACGTCCCCAGTAGAGATCTATCGTCCCATTACCTACCACAACGTCACCAGTAGAGATCTACAGCTACATACCCTATCACACTGTCCAAAGTAGACATTTCAAGCGAACTACTCTATTAATTGGTCCCCAGTAGAGATCTACAGCGACATACCCTACCACACCGTCCCCAGTAGAAATCTACAAAACCATACTCTACTGGACCGTACCTAGCAGAGATCTACAGTGCGGTAGTCTACCACATCGTCTCCAGAAGAGATATACAGCGCCATACCCTACCACTTCGTCCCCAGTATACAGTGTCATTCTCTTCAGCATCGTCCCCAGTAGGGACCTACAACACTATACCCTACCATTCCGTCCCCAGTATAGATCTTTCGCCCCATTTCCTACCACAACGTCCACAGTAGAGATCTACAGCGACATACCCTACCACACCGTCCCCAGTAAAGATCTACAGCGCCATTTCCTACCACACAGTCCCCAATAGAGATCTACAGCACCTTTATCTACCACACCGTCCCCAGTAGAGATATATCGACCCATTCCCTACCACAACGTCCCCAGTGGAGATCTTCAGCGACATACCCTACCACACCGCCCCCAGTAGAGATCTACAGCGCCATAACCTACCACACCGTCCCCAGTAGAGATCTACAGCACCTTAATCTACCACACCGTCCCCAGTAGATATATCGACCCATTCCCTACCACAACGTTCCCAGTAGAGACCTACAGCAGAGACCTACAGCGACATACCCTAACACACCGTTCCCGGTATATGCCTGTTTCTCGGCTGTTTATAAGAACTTTATGGAGCACGATAGCCTTGTGGTAGAGCACCGGACTCCGAATAGAGAAGTATGGAGTTTGATTCTCACTAGGGGTTTCCAGGTCGTGTCCTTGAGCAAGGCAACATTAACTCACAACGATAATGGTTAGGCTTTGTCCAGACATAGCTGAAAACATGTTAAAGTGTTGACTCGATACATACAATCAAATAAAGAAGGACGGCTTCCGTGGCCGAGCGGTTAAGTTTCTTCATCACTCGATCATCTCACCGCTGTGTCTGGTGTGGGTTCGAGGCCCGCTCTGGTCACATGTGAGAGAAGCCAAGTTCTGCTTGCGGGTGTGCCCGGTGGTTTTTCACGGGGTTCTCCCGTTTTCGCCCCACCTTCTGATTGACCGTTCTGATATGAGCTGAAATAATCTTGAAAGGGACGTGAAACTGATTTGAAAAAAGAAGGGGAGGGGCGGGGGGGGGGGGTAAATCCTAAACGGCGATTGAACTTTTATGTTCACAAGAACATTTATATCCATCATAAGTGTTAGTTTTGCATTCGTAAAAGCATCTTAATTAAATTGTTTATCAGGGGAGCGCGGTGGGCTAGATTGCTAGATCTTCCATGTCTGATCTTAGGAAGCATGATAGAGAGGTAATCAAAAAATGACGCAATTAGAAATTCCCACTCCATAAACCGAGGGGTGGAAAATGGGGCGCATGCATGTGTCCTTTCATGCCTAAAACTAACAACTAGAGTCTCAGCTTTGTCCGACAATGACTGAAACATCGTTTACTGGGGCCCCTGCCCATTGTGGCCTAAAGAAATAGATGGGCTGCTTGTGTCTCCAGGCAAAGCTTCTTTGCTACTGACTGACCATCTGATTACTGGTTATCCGCTCAGAGCTTGCCCAGGAAAAGTGGTTTAAAGTCAAACCCTTCATACCTTGGATGCATATTTCAAGCACTTGTTGGATGTCATGACATTTTTGGGTAAAAGTCCCATAAAGTAGAGGCAACGTCCCGACATGACATTGGCTGTTGACTGGGACGTAAAGCATTAATTCAAACAATCAAAAATCGTTTACTGAGATATATATCCATGATTCCCGGTCGCGGCACGACCGACTTTTGTACGCTAATTCTGTTTGTTTATATATATATATATATATATATATATATATATATATATATATATATATATATATATATATATATATATATATATATATATATATATATATATATATATATATATATATATATATAGAGAGAGAGAGAGAGAGAGAGAGAGAGAGAGAGAGAGAGAGAGAGAGAGAGTGAGGATATTCAAGTTTTTGGAGTGAATATGAGTTTTATTTCATTGAGTGAAGTGAAAAATTTTTATATTTCATGAGTGCCGAAGGCACGAATGATATATATAATTTTTCACTTCACGAGATGAAATAAAAGTCATATTCACGACAAAAACTTGAATTTTCTTTTTATTATATTGCATGTAGTCATTGTAACGTTGCGCGCTAAAGCATATGACGTCAAAATCTTAGATGACGTCATTACGTCACGTCATTACGTCGCTATTGTGTGTTCATTGCGTCAACAATAGCATAGATTATAAAATTTAGTTATGTATAAATTAGAAATGAAACGTTGGAATCGTAATTTTCGTATTCCCAAATCTTATATTTTCACATGTGAAAATATAACTTTTTTATATTTTCACATGTGAAAATATAACTTTTTCAAATATTGGTTATATTTAATACATATTTCTCTATATTTCATCACTTGCCATATAATATATATATATATATATATATATATATATATATTATATATATATATATATATATATATATATATATATATATATATATATATATATATATATATATAAGTTAATCTGCTAGACTAATAGGTATCTCGCTTTCGAATACAGTTGAAACAGGTAATTTATATACCCTTCACTTTCAAATTTTACTTTATGCAGGTGGGTTTAAAGTCGAAGACTACATGTACATTTACTCTTATAGACCGTGAATGTTTCACATGAACGTCATCGAATAAAATTAAGATATAAAAAATACTATTATTATATATTACTCTTATTATGAATTAGACCATGAAAAGGACTTATTATGTGTAGTTAATTGACAAAATATGTTAAAACATATATTAGTCTATTTATATTTAGCTTAAAATAGCTTTTAAAACAAATAAGGATAACTCTCTCTTTAACAGTGTTATAACGACATCCGCCGTACTGGGCAGTGATATAAAACCTACTCAGTACGGAAGTACTGGACAAGGATGTTGCAACTAGACCCTTGTCAATGAATGGTACTATACCCATTTTAAAGGAATATGCTAAGAAGGATTGATTTTTGTTTCAGAAGAAAGTGGTCAATGAGAAATACATTTTGACACCATCTTTATGTAAATATAGCAAAGGGTTCTATAAATATGACAAGTTTTTACAATTCACAATGACAGTCTTCGGTGGCCGCCTTTGTATTTAGCTAGTCACGTGACCAAAACTGAAAACAGCATATTTGCAGTATGTTCACACGTAAAAATTGAACAGATTCATTGCATTGAATGAACATTCTACATAACAGTGGTTGATATTTGAATTTGGATCGTGTGGTAGTGACGCCATACCCTCACATCCTCTTTTTGGATTAAAGCAGCCAAAAATTTAAGATCTAAATAACTTTTTTTCCAACTCAAATTTGTTTCGAATTGTTCAGCTACATTTATTTTAGAAATAGATCAGCTCTGTAAAGCAGAGCAAATCAAGAGCACGCAGCTCTGCGCGGTATCTGCGTACAACTGACCGACAAACAGTGATATATTACTCGCGCACTAGAGCTGATCTATAAAATTATTTTAAACCTTCAGTTTCTTTGACTTTTCCACCATTGCACTGAAAGAATCCCGCCAAACTTTTGACTGTATCGCAAATGTTTACATATGTTTGTTACGTTTTGAACGCGTTGAAATGACGTTACACCGTCTAACGTCAAGGTGAAGTGACTTATGGGATAGCTGACGTCATAATTAAATCAAAATGGCGTCAAAACGGCGCGAAGTAATGATGATCCGATAAAGCCAGAGAAGCGGACGAATAACCAAAAGTATGTATATGTTGCCGAAGGACTCGTTTACAGATACTGTGACGCTAAAACTAGAAACATTTATTCGTGTGTGTGTTTCATCTTTTAATGTCATCGAAATGATAATTGATATCGAGAACTTTGGGGGAATGGGGTGGGGGTGGGTGGGGGGAGGGTAACTAAGGGGTAATTGTGGTATGTGTGGTATGTGTGGGTGGCCCAAATTTCTGAAACCTACCCCAATCATATACCTGATCATTAAAAAAATAGACCCATTCATATACTTGATTGATCAAAATATTGACCCATTTATATAGACAGAATATTTCCATCGGTATTCCGTTAGACCTCTCCATACCGACGGAAATGACATGTATTGAGCCCTGGGTCGAAAACGAAAAATCATCCAAGACGCCAAATAAATTGAAAATTAAGTTATGTTATATCTTTTCTGACTGATAGGACTTAGTTTTTACATATTCTAGATGTAAAGATACGCAGATTAATAAAATACATCATGTTTTCTGTGGAAAATATCACATAGATTTTTGCATTTTCTAACAAAGCATACGAAAAATTCTAATAATTCTCACCAAATAAAGCAGCTATAAGCTTCTTACGAAATCCATAATCTGTTCGACCATAGTTTAAAGGCAACTAATGCTAAGCTGTCACGAGAGAGGAGCGAGGTCACGAAGTGTATCGGAGTGCAGGTTAGCCAGCTGATCTACCATTCATATACTGTCCTTTGACTTTTTATACCCATTCATATACTGTCCTTTGATTTTTTTTATACCCATTCCTAAAAATAACAATATTCGTTTGATTTCGCAAAAGCAAACAAAAACTAATTTTCTTGTACGAAATACCATATATATGAATATGTTCATGCCTTTTAGCGATTTCGCTTTATTGTTTTCTATTTTAAGTACTGGACAAACTTTCCTTTTAAAAGGAAACTTTTATCAGGTGTACGTACGATCTTAAAGATATAATCTGCATGCCTCTATCTTCTGTTTATGTGCACAGCTAGACCAGCCCATGTCGCCCTGTGATGCAAGATTCGAAGCGTTTTTGCCAAGTCCCAAAAAGTATCTGCACGCTTTATTATGGAACGCCAAAGCTGTCTGATGGTAAGGAATAAAAACATTTGATGCATCATCGTCATTATATCCTGCTCACATTTGATTATATGTTGTATAGTGTGCATTATATGATGAGAAAAGCCCATTATATGTTGGATCAGGTTCTTTATATTATGAAAAGTTTCATTATATGATGAGTAAACATCTTTATATTATGGTAGACTTACATTATATGATGTGTAAACATCTTTATATTATGGTAGACTTACATTATATGCTGATACAACCTCATTATATGATGTGACAACTATATTATATTATGGGCTATTGTCTTTATATGCATCAAGTTCATTATATGGTTCGATAACTTCATTATATGCGCAAACTTCATTATATGCGCAAACTTCATTATATGATGTGACAACTACGTTATATGATGTGGACGATTTTGCGAGAAGAAGAATTACATTGACACCGTTTAGAGAGTTATTTTATACATACCGGGACTACCGGACATACTGCTGATTCTATCTATCTATCTATCTATCTATCTATCTATCTATCTATCTATCTATCTATCTATCTATCTATCTATCATGATCATGATCGATCATCACCATCATCATCATCATCGTCATGATGTTATATCATCATCAATATCGATCATCATCATCATCATGATCGAAAGTAGTATAGAGGGTGGATTTTTAATCTACTTCTCTGGTCGCCTGGTGTTGTTTGGTTGATCAAGATGGCGGCCTCCATGGGACCCATATTACGCAATATTTCGTAAGATCCACGAATCATTCTATTTCCGTTTCAGTGCCACTTTCGATATCTGATTCGGTTTCTTATTGGCATTTTAAGAACGGCTAGCGTCATCCTGGCCACCACTAGCAGACTTCCAGGATACCGGTGCCAATTAGATTAAGCTTAGATTTCGACTCCCAATACCCACCCGAGTCGAAAGCGTCGGTCTGCGACACTACCAGACCACTCGCAGACTTCCAGGATACCGGTGCCAATTAGTTTAAGCTTAGATTTCGACCCCAAGACCCTCCCGAGTCGAAAGCGTCGGTCTGCGACACTATCAGTCCACTCGCAGACTTCCAGGATACCGGTGCCAATTAGTTTAAGCATATATTTTGACTACCAAGACCCTCCCGAGTCGAAAGCGTCGGTCTGCGACATTACCAGACCACTCGCAGACTTCCAGGATACCGGTGCCAATAAGCTTAAGCTTAGATTTCGACCCCCAATACCATCCCGAGTCGAAGGCGTCGGTCTGCGACACTACCAGACCACTCGCAGACTTCCAGGATACCGGTGCCAATTAGTTTAAGCTTCGATGTCGACCCAAAGACCCTCCCAAGTCGAAAGCATCGGTCTGCGACACTATCAGACCACTCGCAGACTTCCAGGATACCGGTGTCAATGAGTTTAAGCATATATTTTGACTCCCAAAACCCTCCCGAGTCGATATAGTCGGTCTGCGACACTACCAGACCACTCACAGACTACCGGGATTCCGGTGCCAATAAGTTAAAGCTTAGATTTTGACTCTCAAGACCATATTGAATCGAAAGCGTCGGTCTGCGACAATATCAGACCACTCTTAGACTTCCAGGATTTAGCTCGGATTGGAGTTTATGGAGCTATTATATCTTCATGCCTCCCCAGTTCCTCATTCTGACTCCTCGCACCCTACAAAATGGCTATTTGACACTTTTCGGTGACTGTCATACTCAGCGAAAACCCCACCCCCACCCCCGTATATTATATTGTTTATGCGCAGTTGTGTGCTACATACATTGGATATAGGTGTATTTGGACGAACGATAGTCAAGGTTTGGTAGCAATAGTTGTGTCACCGGATTCCTGGAAGTCTGCGAGTAGTCAAAACTTGTCGCAGACAATTCAAATGGTCTTATAGGGTCTAACAAGGTCAAATCAGATTTTAACTCTATTGACACCGGAATCCTGGAAGTCTGCGAGTAGTCAAAACGTTTCGCAGACCGTCTCAAATGGTCTTATAGGATCTCAGAATGTCAAATCATGCTTTTACCCTATTGGCACCGGAATCCTGGAAGTCTGCGAGTAGTCAGAACGTCTCGCAGACCATTTCAACACGTGTTATATGGTTAGAGGTCAAATCAGGCTTTTACTCTATTGGCATCGGACTCCTGGAAGTCTGCAAGTGGTCTGATATTGTCGCAGACCGACGCTTTCGATTCGGGATGGTCTTGATATTCTAAATCTAAGCTTTAACTTATTGACACCGGTATCCTGGAAGTCTGCGAGTGGTCTGATAGTGTCGCAGACCGACGCTTTCGACTCGGGAGGGTTACGGGAGTCGAAATATATGCTTAAACTAATTGGCACCGGTATCATGGAAGTCTGCGAGTGGTCTGATAGTGTCGCAGACCGACGCTTTCGACTCGGGAGGGTCTTGGGGGGTCGAAATCTAAGCTGAAACTAATTGGCACCGGTATCCTGGAAGTCTGCGAGTGGTCTGGTAGTGTCGAAGACAGACGCTTTCGACTCGGGAGGGTCTTGGGAGTCGAAATATATGCTTAAACTAATTGGCACCGGTATCCTGGAAGTTTGCGAGTGGTCTGATAGTGTCGCAGACCGACGCTTTCGACTCGGGAGGGTCTTGGGGTCGAAATCTAAGCTTTAACTAATTGGCACCGGTATCCTGGAAGTCTGCGAGTGGTCTGGTAGTGTCGCAGACCGACGCTTTCGACTCGGGAGGGTATTGGGAGTCGAAATCTAAGCTTAATCTAATTGGCACCGGTATCCTGGAAGTCTGCGAGTGGTGGCCAGGATGGCGCTAGCCGTTCTTAAAATGCCAATAAGAAACCGGATCGAAAGTGGCATGGAAACGGAAATAGAATGATTCGTGGATCTTACGAAACATTGCGCAATATCGGTCCCATTGAGGCCGCCATCTTGAACAACCGAACAACACCAGGCGACCATGAAAGTAGATTAAAAATCCACCCTCTATACTACTTTCGATTATGATGATGATGATGATCGATATTGATGATGATATATCATAATGACGATGATGATGATGATGATTGTGAAGATAGATAGATAGATAGATAGATAGATAGATAGATAGATAGATAGATAGATAGATAGATAGATAGATAGATAGATAGATAGATAGATAGATAGAATCAGCAGTATGTCCGGTAGTCCCGGCATGTATACAATAACTCTCTAAACGGTGTCAATGTAATTCTTCTTCTCGCAAAATCGTCCACATCATATAACGTAGTTGTCACATCATATAATGAAGTTTGCTCATATAATGAAGTTTGCGCATATAATGAAGTTATCGAACCATATAATGAACTTGATGCATATAAAGACAATAGCCCATAATATAATGTAGTTGTCACATCATATAATGAGGTTGTATCAGCATATAATGTAAGTCTACCATAATATAAAGATGTTTACCCATCATATAATGTAAGTCTACCATAATATAAAGATGTTTACTCATCATATAATGAAACTTTTCATAATATAAAGAACCTGGTCCAACATATAATGGACTTTTCTCATCATATAATGCACACTATACAACATATAATCAAATGTGAGCAGGATATAATGACGATGATGCATCAAATGTTTTTATTCCTTACCATCAGATAGCTTTGGCGTTCCATACTTTATTCTGCACCGTATTTTCTTTTTTCTGTTCAGATAATCCCCACAAATTTGCACCATAAAACAACACTGGCTCGACCAACGATTCATAAAGCTTACAAAAAACGTCATAGTCCATACCTCCAACATTTAAAAAAAATGTGTACAAAGCAGAAAGAGCACGACTTGCTGACTTCGTTAACTCGTTTACCGCAAATTTCATATCTAAATGCTCATGAAACCACAAGCCAAGGTACTTTTATGTTGACGTTTCTTTTCTAAAGCTAATTCACCACATACAAAGTTATATTGCGTTTTCTGTATAGATACAGGTCTGAAATGCACGATCTGTGTTTTTTCTTGATTAATCAATAGTCGCCATTTAGCACACCATTCATTTAATTTATTTAACATTAGCTGTAATGATTCTTCTGTTGGAGCAAGTACTTTGACAATGTATTTCTAAACCACAATTTAGAGACTTGATTTCCTCAGCAAGATCATGAATATAAATTGCGAATAACGTTGACGAAAGCTTACAGCCTTGTTTTACCCCAAGAATGACGTCAAGAAAGGGAGTAATGACATCGTTGACCTTAACCGCGCATTTGACATTGTCATAATTTGTACCACAAACAGTCTCGATTAACAGTGTCAAACGCCTTTTAAGCGTCCACAAAACAGGCAAAAGTAGAGAAAAGAATTCAACAACAGAATCCAAAGAGTAAATATGTTCCTTACATGACTTATTACGTCTAAACCCATTTTGCTCCTCAACTAGGTAATCGTTATCCTCAATCCATTTTGACAGTCTAATGTTCAAAATATCGGCATATATCTTACACGGAATTGAGATTAACGTTATACCCGTATATCTTAGACGATCCCGTGGATCTTTCCCGTCTGACTTGGGTATAGGCTTGATCAGTCCATTATTCCAATCGCGCGGGACTGTACCCATGTTGAAACAGTGTCTAATAATTTTATACAATAAATCAACACAAACGGGGTTCCGTAAGACTTCCGCGGGTATATTATCTAAGCCGGCGGCTTTACGTAATTTTGCTCTAAGAATTACTCTTCTCAATTTCACTTTTTGATATTTCCGCATTTAAGACAGAAACATCAACGTTATGCACTCCTGTGTATTGGTTGTCACGTAAACTAGACTGAATGTCTCTTAGGTGAGCGTCGTTAAACTGTTCGTATTTGGCTTCTCGAGAAATTCATAGTCCGTTTTCCAACGTGAGAGAACATCGTCCGTATTCGTAGACACACGACCAGTCGTCCACTACCTCCATGGGAATACTTGGTTTTCTGTCATTGTGCCGTCCAATTTTACCGATATATTTCCAGAAGTTTCGTGTCTCATGATCGCTAAATAATTCTTTTAAACAATCTTGTTCGGTACTTTGATAGTTCCGTTTCGATCGCCGATGCAATTCATCAAAAGTTTTTTCTTTCACCAATATAAGCGTTTCTGAGCCTACCTTTCTCAGACTGATTTCCTGTAGACCGTAACTACGCACGTTCCTTAGCGCGGACTAGATCCCAAGCAGTCTGTAACTCATCACACCAATAAGGTTTATATTTCGTTTTTGGGCAAGACAAGCGTTCGTTTATATTTCGTATTGGCAATGTTTTCTCCATTTCATCAGTGACCAATTTTGCAAACGTTGATCATAAGCGTTATTAACGTCATTTTGTTGCTGCAAATTGTACTCAAGTCTGTTTATAGCATCGTTAATATGTGGCATATCTGCTTCATTATTCAAAAAGCAGCTAGGAATATTTGAAGTCTTATAAATAGGTTTTATTATATGGTTCGATGAATTCTGTGTTTGTGAAGGTACATCGTCACCGTTACCTTCATGAGACAACAAAGGGGTAATCCACAAGAGAAGGGAATGATCAAGAATTTTACTGTTACCCTGCATGTTAAGCTTTTCAGCAAGTTCAGTCATTAGACACACCTCAAAATTTTCCACACCCAATAACTGTTCATACGGCATAAACACGTAATCGACCACTGACCGTCCCCGGTGCGACACATGAGTAAAGTCGTTAATGCCAATTCGACCGTTAAGCATACACGAGTCCACAGTCCACGATAAAATATATCAGTAGGTCACCATTCCCATTAGAGGTGTAATCCATTAATATTTCGACTTTTCACATCATCTACGCCCTCGATATAGTCACTATCATCTCCAACTCGAGAGTTAAAGTCACCGCAAACGAACAGTTTTCCCTCGTTTTCAAAGGTATATACCTGTTCAAGCAGTGAACAGTATAGAAAGCGTCAGGGTCATTGTTGCGTACAGAATCAGAGGGGGGAAGATATGCGACACATAAAACTATGTTTTCTGACTGAACATTTTCTAGATGCAAGAGTTTAATCCATAAAATGTCTTCAACAGAATCATCGAGAACTGTAACGTTGAATATGTTCAATAAGGTGTTACGCACAAACACGCCCACGCCCCCCAGAACCCCGTTTCGCTTTTTTATGAAGATGTCCCCTATTATGACAAATAAACGTGTATCCCTCCACCTGTAGGACCTCCTTATTTTTCAAAAAAGTCTCGACGACACAAAATACATAACAATTGTATAACAGTTTGCTCTTGAAAAAGTTTATTTTCATTGTCTTTCAACGACCAACGACAGCCCAGGCGCACACAAACCTAATCGCGACCGTTATTACCGTTATCCTGTCTGACTGAAAATATCTTCCCTCCCGCAACATGATACTGTTTATTTTTGCCGATTTCTTTCAAAATCGTACGCAAGTTTGAGTCTGTGCTGCGTGTCTCGGGGGCATAATCATTTTCAATGTATATACTTTTTATACTTGTCAACATTTTCAGGGCATTTTTGGTTTTCATCAGTTTTTGCTTCTGCTCAAAAGTCTCAATTGTAGCAATAATAGGTCCCGGTTTTTTGCCCCTTGAGAATTTCCTTTCTGTCCGAGTGACCTTGACATCAGACAGCTTACACCCATCTCGAACAAGGGCCATCACATTGTCCTGTGACTCTTACGGCTGTATTCTCAACCTACACTCAAGGCATACTCCACTCAAACTCATTAAGATAATCTGATCAGTCACTCGTGTGAGCACATAACTGTTCGATTTGGTATGCACATGTCCCACTCACACTCGTACTCAACTCGAATTTCGAGTAAACGCTGAGTGTAGGTGACACCTCACTCGAGCGCTACTCGAAAATGTTTGGACCCATTTTTTCCATATTTTCTTCGAAGACAGCCAATGATAGCAGTTTACATACATCGCATGGACGAAGCTTCATGGTTGGGACAAATCGTACATTGAGAGGGGTCGCGAATTCCAGAACAAATTTCAATTTTCTCAAGGCATGTCATTTACGACTATTTAGAACATGAAAAGTGATGATCCATATTTTAGTGGGTGGTCAACATTTTACAGCAAAATGCAGACATGTTTGTGTCTTTACGCTAGATATCGCTGTCACAGACTCACCCCCACGCACACCCATCCCCACAGAGAGAGAGAGAGAGAGAGAGAGAGAGAGAGAGAGAGAGAGAGAGAGAGAAAGAAAGAAAGAAGGAGAGGGCAACACAGAACAGAAAGACAAATAAACAAACAAGCAGAGAGAGAGAGAGAGAGAGAGAGAGAGAGCAACACAGAAAAACTAAACGAGCAAACAAAAACAATAAAAAGGAATGAGTATGAGTAAATACGATACCAAGCGTGCACATCGAAAAATTATAACAACTCACCACAAGATGCGGTGTCTAGTCAAAGTCTTTACTGCTTATTTGATGTTACATAGAATAAATAAGATCAAATGACCATAAGATGTCAAATTTCTTTGTTTTAATAGGACAACTTGACACTCCTGTGAGTGAGGGTCGAGTGACTGTTGTGCATACCAAATCTATACTCCACTCACACTCAAGTTAATCCCACTCGACTCATACTCCAACCATACTCTCGCGAGTTGAGTTTGAGTTTGAGTTTGAGTGGCGGAAGAGAATATAGCCGTTAGGCAGTCTCAGTTCAACCACATGGAATTCCCCTTACGATACGCTTCTTGCGTTCTTCAAAGGCCGCCGCATTTGACATACCGTTATCTCTCACTACTTCGGCATACGACTTTTATAGGTTGGCTACCTTCGATTTCAGTGAGTTTATCTCAACACTGTACTCAGTCCGAAGCTTATCCGCCTTTATAGCCACAGAAACTAGTTCCTTGATTTTGCCTTGCAAATCTTCCCCTAATGAATCTAATCGCTTTGAGAGTTTATCGTGGGAAGATTGAATGTCATGCGAGAGGTTGGAGAAGAGTAATTTTATACCTGGAGGCACAAACATAGTCCCCTTGAGGTCGACGCCATATTGTTTTGGTTTGAGTCCTTTGTTTCAACGTTTCCACTTTGTTTTACTTTTTTCACAGAATCAACCAAATCCTCCTCGGTTTTCCGTTTTCCTGAAGATACACTCATCACAACTGTCTTTCTGACACGAAAATATAGTTGCAATTAAAGCTTAGTAATTTATAAAACAATGAAATTCGTCTTCAATAAAATAACCACAACTTTACACCGCGTAGTAATACATCAATACATGTACTCAATAGTACTATCACCCTGTCCAACGTTGCGGATGGTGGAGCGGTCCCAACACCGGTAAAACGTTACCCTGTAGTTTCGCTAAATAATTCTGATCTTACACACCCGTTCAGAATTTCTTTTTTCTCTTTTTTTCTTCGCTATATAAATGAGCCTTTCCGGATAGAAATCGACCTTATGACATAAAATTTGATTTTCAGTTTCCATGAATCACGAAAGTATAATGCTCAGTGTGGGGAATCCACGTGACTTTATGATTCCACGCGTAAATGGAATGCACTTTTCTTTCGCTTCCAAGTTAGACTTTTTCACTTTTCTCCCTTTAACGGATTTTATTCAAATAAACTTTAGCAGCGAAGATCCCAGATCGACCTCTTCAAATCCTGTAAGTGGGAATGTAGGGACTGATCTGATTCTCGAGTTATTTCCAAGACAGTGGTTTTCTCTGCATTTGTGCCTCCGGGAACACGTTCACGAATTCCATAGAAAATTACCTCTTTATTAAAGATTTTTAAAAGTACTGTCTTAGTGTAGGCTTCAAATACATTTCCCGAACCAATACGTTTTAAAGGTTTTATTTTTGAAGTACCATTTTTTATCATTTGCCCCGTATATGAATGGACCTAAAAGTGGAATTACAGACTAAAGAAACACTTGGATAATATAAATTGTACACATTTCTTGGATGGTACTCAACATGATTTGAAAAACGTTATATTAACCTGTGAAAATGCATATCATACGTGCATTATATACAGTCATGGAAGAATGAACTTAATCGCGCAAGAAGGCCATAATAAATTTTAAACGTATAAAGAACTTTCAAAGAACTTTCAAACAAAACTTTGAATCAGAGTCATAAGTAATACTGAAAAAGCTATTGTCTTGGCGTAGTGCTTTGGCAAAGTTTCGTGCTGGGCTCCTGCGACTAGAAACGGGTCGTCGTGAACATTGGCGGTGAACCAAAGAACATGTTTTAACTGTCGTGATTCTGTAGAATCTGAAAACCATTTTTATTACATTGTCTGCTATATGAAGACATGCAGCTTGAAATGTCCAATGAAAATACACATTTCTATCCTCAATTTAACCTTTTAAACGATGATGAGAAAATTGTGTTTAATTTATACGTGTAGATGTTGTAAAAACCGTTGCTAAAACCTGTAAATCCGTTTTAGAAAGAAGAAAAAGGTACAAGTAGGCAATGATCAGGAAAAGGCACAAACAGAAAGAAATTACCACTCCAAAAACCGAGGTAGGAAAAAGTAAATTAGATAGGAAAATACGTATAAAATGCTGTAAAATACGTTTACCTCAATAGATTGATATGAAATTTAGTACGAATAAACATTAATCCTTCTGTAATTAAGTGCTGTTGTCATTTTAAAACAACAGCGTTCATGCACGAGACAGCGTAATGACGTCACTTCACGTGACCCGGTGCACCTGTACTCCTGGGTTGACTTTGTTAGTGTGTTTTAGGGTTAGGGAAAGTTGGTCGACATTTTTTAAATGAAAAATAATTTCTAACATTAATTGGCCATTTTTCGAAAACATGCGGCATTCTGATGCTTTATCTACTAATAAGGTGAAATTTAATTCAACAGGTTAGCATAAAATATACCAGAACGTCGATTTCATTTTGTAAACTTAAATTCAATACTTTGTTTTCTGGCCGTTGTTTAACGAAATGATAAAAGGACTGACATAAATTATAATTAGTAGAGACTATGTCAAGAATAAAAAAGTTTCGAGCTTGCAGTAAAATATATACTTTTAAAAAATCACTTGGCAAAAAAGCAGCATTGTCGAAAATCTTAACAGTTCTGTCTATTTGATAGAGTCGGTATTTAGTTGCAAGACTCTAGAGACAAATCCATTCGATAAAAATCCTCGGAACTTATTGTAACAGCCGTTTTGATTGCGTATGTCCACATTAATACTTATTAACTACAACGTACACTGCTTGCGAGGATTTCATAATACGCACACGTGCGTTGCAGCTGTCGTTATGGAAACACCGCTCAACGTTATGCGGCGCAACGTAACGTCGTAGCTTTATTCTTATTAATTTCAAAATGCATCTTAGTTCAAAGTATTGTTTTTATTGCGTATGTCCACATTTTATTTAATACTTATTAACTACAGTACACGGCTTATGTTTGCAATGGAATAAGTGCATATATGTTGCTGCATTTAAGCATTGAAATTCAGATTTTAGCTTTCACTGGATGATGAAAAACTGTTTTAATGTCTGTGATTCGGGCTTCTCGGAGACATTAAAACAACTAATGTTTTTCATCATCCAGTGACAGCTAAAATCTGAATTTCAATACTTATATTTACATTTTACAATATCAATCGAGCATCAGATTTTTGATTGCACATATCATCGCACATTTTCATGTTATTTGACATTAAATCCGACTTAACGTAATTTTGGAACAGCCAAAACGTCAAATTTCGCGCTTAACGTCATGGCGGTACGCGGCCGACGTCACGCCAACAAAAGTAAACAAACAACGTCACTTGTTTTGACGTATCCCCGCCCATAGGCGTGTCCTCTAGATCTTAATGTTTTTCATTGGGAAATGAAGAACATCAAGAAAATTACTTTCATCTAGGGTAACTGCAATAAAAATGTAAATATTATGTGATGAAATTTCATTTCGAAATAACAAAAGCTAAAGAAATGACAACATTTTTATACGTACTTTCCGATCACCCCACGTACTTAGTAAACATATCGTAAGCCGAGCGAGCAGTTATTTCCAAATACATGTAGCTGCTCGCTCGGCTTACCCGAACTTTTAAAAATAAAAAAAAATATGAAAACGTACACAAGTTACCCGAACTTAAATAAAAATATGAAAACGTATATAAGGTTCAAACGTGAGCACAAAAATTCGATTCCAAAACATAAAACAAATGGAACCACAACAGAAGAATCGCCTTGGAACGATCAGAAGACGTTTTCTGTATCAACGATTTTAGCTGGACAACGATATATATATTTGTTATATGACTGAAGGAATTCCTGTCTCCTGATTGGCTCATTCAGTATTAATAAATCCTTATATTTCTCTGAAACCAGACCAAACTGATGAATATAATTATTTTGACAGGTTTTCTATTAACCTCCAAAATCTATATTACGCTCCTGAGTACCCAAAAATAGCACCAGCATGAAATCAACATGGGCGTATGTGTTTAAAACCTGCCAGTCAGCTATAAATAACTACGAGGGGTGATCGGAAAGTACGTATAAAAATGCTGTTAAATAAGTTTGCGTCAACCGATTGATATGAAATTTAGTCCGAATAAACATTTGTCCTTTTGTATTTAAATGCCATTCTCATTTTAAAACAATGACGTCAGACGTTCATGCACGAGGCAGCGTAATGACGTCACTTCACGTGACCCGCCGCACCTGTACCCCTGGGTTGACTTTGTTAGTGTATTTGGTGAGGTTGGGAAAGTTGGTCGACATTTTTTTATGGAAACTAATTTTCTAACATTATTTGACCATTTTTCGAAAACGTGCGGCATTCTGATGCTTTATCTACTAATACGGTGAAATTGAATGCAACAGGTTAGCGTAAAATATGCAAAAACGTCGATTTCATTTTGTAAACATAAATTCAATACCTTGCTTTCTGGCCGATGTTTAACGAAATGATAAAAGACTGGCATAAACTATAAGTAGTAGAGACAATGTCAAGAATAGATATATTTCGAGCTTGCATTAAATATATAGAGGATCTTACACGAGTGGTCATTTCATATGAAATTTATTAAACGAGCCTTCGGCGAGTTTAATAAATTTCATATGAAATGACCACGAGTGTAAGATTCGTTTTATCATATGACTTTTAAAATAGGATTTCATCGCCTTCGAAGTGGACATATTTTCAATGAAAATTTATCTTGTTGTTACGGACGTCGTCAATGACGTTACGTATTCCCGCAAAAGTGTTATTACACGTGTGGTCATACGATTTTTATGACATGACGTTATCCACTGGAACACGGCGACGTCATATGATAAATACTTTTAAAATAATGACTTCCCGAAAATGCAACATTTTCGAAAATCTTAACAGTTTTGTCTATTTGACACAGTCGGTATTTGCAAGACTCTACAGACAAATCCATTCGATAAATAACCTCGTAACTTTACAAATATAAGCCGTGTACGTTGCAGTTAATGAGTATTAAGTAAAATGTGGGCATACGCAATCAAAACGGGTGTTACAATACTTTGAACTGACAAGTATTTTGAAATAAAAATAAAAATTCGACGTTACGTTGCGCCTCATAATGTTAGGCGGTGTTTCCATAACGACAGCTGCAACGCACGTGCGCGTTTTATGCATGCGTTATTGCAATGGATTAATTGCATATATATTGCTGCATTATTTGATGGAATTTCATCTCGAAATAACAAAAGATGAAGTAAAGGCAACATTTTTAAGGCCTATTTACATGGTATGCTTTAGCATCTGTGCTAAAGCATATATGCTAAAAAAGCACATATGCTTTTCCGTTTACACAGTATGCTGAGAGCACATATGTTCTGATTTTCCCTCCATTTACCTGGATATTTATAATTGTCTGTGTTGCAAAACAAGAATGGAGACTGAGGACATGTTCATGGTTCCAATTTGCATGTTGTTTATTGCACATGCTTATGAGCAGTGGCAGCGTATATTTTTATTTTAAATGTCTGTTCTTCTGTCATTTTAATTCTGGCTCATTAGTTTTTTATTAGAACTCATTATTGAACAAAGTAAACATACATGTACAAATGTAAAATTCTTCAAAGACAGGTACACTAATTATACCTCTGTGGCATTATCAGGTCTTGCTGAGGTTGAAAAAGCAATTAACCCCATTGAACTCTCTGTTGATTGGCCAAAAGCGTATGCTTTTTAGCATAAGGATAGAGCAAGTTCTATTCCGTATGCTTAGCAGATGTGCTAAAGCATAGCAGTAAAAATCTCAATTTAGACGGTATGCTTAGCACATATGCACAAAAGCATATATGTAAAAGCACACCGTCTAAACTAGGCTTTATACGTACTTTCCGATCACCCCACGTATGAACTCATTTCAGGTTTTCATTTCTCATTTTCTCTGTCAAAAACAAAGCACTAGATAATGAGGTGTATTTGGTTATAATTAAGGGATAATTTTGTTTATTTGTCATAAGAACCTATGTTGTTGGTACCCATTGGAATTGCCTCATCATGGTGTTTCTTAGGAGTACCCATAACATATGTTTTATTAAGAACTAACAAAATTATCTTTCAAGCATAATCAATTGTTCCTCATTATCTAGCCTTTAATACTTAACATCTGATATGATTTTGTTTGTTTATTTGTTATAAGATAAACATTAAAACACTTGAAAAGTCATATAACAAAACAGTTATGGACTTCAATTTCGGTAGATATGTAGAGGATATTCAAGTTTTTGTCTTGAATATGAGTTTTATTTCATTGAATGAAGTGAAATTTTTTATGTTTTATGAGTGCCTTCGGCACTCATGAAATATATAATTTTTCACTTCACGAGATGAAATAAAACTCATATTCACGACAAAAACTTGAATTTTCTTTTTATTATATTGCATGTAGTCATTGTAACGTTGCGCGCTAAAGCATATGACGTCAAAATCTTAAATGACGTCATTACGTCACGTCATTACGTCGCTATTGTGTGTGAACGTTCATTGCGTCAACAATAGCATAGATTATAAAATTTAGTTATGTATAAATTAGAAATAAAACGGTGGAATCGTAATTTGCGTATTTCCAAATCTTATATTTTCACATGTGAAAATATAAATTTTTTATATTTTCACATGTGAAAATATAACTTTTTCAAATATTGGTTATATTTAATACATATTTCTCTATATTTCATCACTTCACGAGATGAAATAAAACTCATATTCACGACAAAAACTTGAATTTTCTTTTTATTATATTGCATGTAGTCATTGTAACGTTGCGCGCTAAAGCATATGACGTCAAAATCTTAAATGACGTCATTACGTCACGTCATTACGTCGCTATTGTGTGTGAACGTTCATTGCGTCAACAATAGCATAGATTATAAAATTTAGTTATGTATAAATTAGAAATAAAACGGTGGAATCGTAATTTGCGTATTTCCAAATCTTATATTTTCACATGTGAAAATATAAATTTTTTATATTTTCACATGTGAAAATATAACTTTTTCAAATATTGGTTATATTTAATACATATTTCTCTATATTTCATCACTTGCCATATAATAAAAGGATTTATCATATATTTACTACAAAACATGCTCTTTTTGCATATGCGATACCGACAAGAGTTACGTTCACGTATCGCGGCACAGTATCTCGAAAGCCGTATCCGTTCAAAAATTGATAAAACCCATATCACTCCCTTGGGAGAAAAAGCCATATCACCAAATGATTGGCTCACATACCCACGTGACCCATATCATCCCTAGGGAGAAAAAGCCGTATCACCAAATGATTGGCTAATAAAATTATATTCGGAGCACTCGGCTCCTATTGTATTGAGTTCATTTGGTAGTGTACCGCAGGCATTTTAGATATGTTTGGATTGTGGTTTTATGCCACAGGCAACAGTATTTTGTCATGTCGAGATGAATTTTCGATTTGTGCTAATGTGGAAATAATATGCGCTCTACTGCACGTTTTGGCGGTATGTCAAAATAAATAAATAAAATAAACAAAATAAAATACAATAAAATAAAGTAAAATAAAATAAATAAAACAAAGAAAGGGAAAAAATGGTCATGAATTAAAATATATGATAAAAAGATTACGATATGACAATTTTCATATCGTACCCACAGCCCTCGGGCTGATACGAGAGTCTCGGGCTGATACGGGATTCTCGGGTTGATACGAGGTACGATATGAAAATTGTCATATGATAATCTCTATATATCTACCTCTTTGAAGTCAATAATTGTATAATATATATCGTGTTTATATCTCTGAATCTGAATCTGAATAGTTTACTGGTGTCACGCCAAATGACATTATTTCACCAGGGGGTTCGGATGGGGGAGAAATTAGTCCCTTGAACGCACGAGTGAAGCGAACTTGGACACACAATCATCTGACATTTCAGCAGTAGAAAACAGAGAGTCAGGGAGGTCATTCCAGTCCTTGATAATCTGGGGAAAGAAACTACATTTATAGGCCTCTATACTAGCAGATGGAAGCTGAAATGCCATGGAGTGGCTATTTCTACAACGCCTAGTCTTTGGGATAAGGTCATCTGTAGGTATTCTGGCTTTACCCTTCAGACCTTTGTATAGTAATATAAGTCGATTATCCGTCCTCCTTTTCTTGAGAGATTCCCATTTGAGTTGTTCAAGAATGCCAGTCATACTACCTTCCTCGAAAGTATAATTCCTAGTTACAAATCTAGCGGCACGATTCTGTACCTTTTCCAATTCCTCCTGGAGGCATTTAGTATGAGGATCCCAAACAGAACTTCCATATTCCAGGACTGGGCGCACCGGTCCTTTATAAGCTGCTTCTTTAACATTTTGGGGGCAAGAAAATAAGTTTCTCCTCAAGAATCCAAGTGTTCTGTTGGCTTTAGTACAGATATTATTGATATGGGTATTCCACTTGAGGTCATTTGTAATTGTTACACCTAGATATTTAATGCTATCAACATTTTCCAATACCGTTCCCTCGAGTGTGTACGAGTCCTCAATTTTATTTATCCGCTTAGTTGTCAGCTGCATCACGTTGCATTTGACAGGTTGAAATCTCATGCCCCATTTTCGGGCCCAGCTCCCTAAAGTTTCTCTGAAGTTTCAATGTATCTTCTACTGTTCTAATTTCACGGTAACAAACACAGTCATTAGCAAAAAGCCTGATTTGAGAGTCAATGCCAACGGGTATGTCATTTATGTACAAGGAGAACAACAATGGACCGAGAACGGTGCCCTGAGGGACACCAGACACAACCAGACACAACAGGGGCCCAGTCAGATTTAACACCATTAACTACAACCCTTTGTTGCCTGAAACACAAAAAAGCATTTATCCATTCCAATGTCTTTCCACCTATACCATAACTAAACATTTGCTTTTAAGAAGTTCATGTGTCAAAAGCTTTTTCAAAGTCCAAAATAAAAGTGTCAACCTGACCCTTTTTGTCCAATATTTTTGCCCAATCATTTACTACTGTAATCAACTGAGTTTCACAACTATGCCATTTCCGTTTGTCCGACAAAAGATTACCCATGATATTTGAGCAGACAATATGTTCTAGAAGTTTGCAAGGAATACAAGTCAAGGAAACTGGGCGGTAATTACAAGCAAGGGACCTGTCACCTTTCTTGAAAAGTGGGCAAATATTAGCAAGTGACCATTCGTTGGGGATTTCACCCGTATTGATTGACTGTTGGAAGAGATGTGCAAATACAGGTCCTAATTCTTTTGCCAATTCTTTTAGGACTCTAGGATGGAGTTCATCAGGTCCTAAGGCTTTAGATGGGTTCAGACCTTTAAGGAGTTTTGTTACTCCTTCCTTTGTAACAACAATTTCATCCATGAATGGGGCCGACCTATCCAGAAGTGGGACTTGGGTGTGTACCGTTTTAGTGAATACATCTGTGAACTGTCCATTAAATTCTTCTGCTTTTTCGAAATATGATTGAGCAATACCACTTCCGTTTTTCTTTTTCAAAGGGGGAATGCCTTGGGTATCTTTCCTCTGACTATTGATATACCTATAAAATCCCTGGGATTAGCCTTAACGTCCCCTACCAAGTTATTGACATAAAGGTCATGCTGCTTCCTTATATCAGCTTTGATTTCCCTGCTTAAGTTTTCAAATTTAGATCTAATTTTTGCACTTCCAGTTTTCTTAGCTTTTGCATGAGTTATATTTTTCCTGCGAATCTTCCTCCTTATCTCAGGAGTTATCCATGGGACAGAAGAGACAGAGCGACTTGTTTTTGATGGGATATGCTTATCTTCCGAGTCCTGAATGAAAGATGTAATAAGACTGAAATTTTCCTGAACCGAACGGGTATCCGAGTAGCCATTGAAATACTTTTCTTTTGCAAATTTTAATGTTTCTGCCCTCATAGATTCATAATCACCTTTCTGGTACCGATACACCTTCCTCCGAGGTTTCTTAATGGGGGGAATAACAATCTTCAGCGTTCCAGAAACAATATCATGATCACTGAGACAATCTGGGGAGTGAACATCTACAAACTGATTGAGAAGAGAAGTGATAATCAAGTCCAAAGTATTTCTTTCTCTGGTAGGGAAAAGGTACAAGTAGGCAAAGATCAGGAAAAGGCGCAATCAGAAAAAGATTCCCACTCCAAAAACCGAGGTGGGAAAAAACCAAACTAACAATCAGGTACATATACCATGAAACAAATCGTAAGCCGAATGAGCAGCTATTTTCCCAATAGGTGGCCACTCAGTTACCTTAACTTAACTAAAAATATGAAAACATACATAAGGCGCCAACAGCACGAAAATTTTTTTAAACACCAAGACATAAAACAAAAAGAACCACCACAGAAGTATCGACTTGGAACGATCAGTAACTAAAGTGGACTAATTGATCAAATCCATGATCATTAATGATGTCAACCAAAATTTGACCTTCAATCCTACTCAATGGTGACCCACATTTATTGTGTCTGTCCGGCCAAACAATATCTCCAAAGTTGAAATCCCCTAGAACATGAACTGAGGGGGGTTTATTTCCTTTATGTTTATCCCTAATTTTGTTAAGCTGCTCTCTGAACAAAGTATCAAATTTCTGTAGGTCTTCCAAAGGTGTCAAGTTTTCATCACTATGGGGTGGCCTATACCAGCTTGCAACAAAATGTGCGGTTTTATTAGCGAATACTTTTACCCAAACTGATTCTGACTTATTTTCTAATTCTGTTATTGGCATGTGTGGGATATCCTTGTGAATAAGTAACATGACACCACCACCATCAAGAGTTCTGTCCTTCCTGTACACTATATGGGAAAGTTTCCGGAAACAATTCTGAACTTGAAATAGAACTGTCAATCTTTGTTTCTAGAATCGCTACAATCTGAGGTTCATGAAGATCAATGAAAGCCAACAACTCAAGCTTTTTACCTCTAATGCTGTTGATGTTTATACTGAAACATTTCAACCCACCAATAAACTTGCTTTTGCTTGTCAAAGTTGAGGGTGCTGAGGACTTAGTTTTATCACTGTTTCCAAGTGGATTAAACCTTCAAACTGTTCGTCAAAAAAGAGTCAGAAAAAATTGAAGAAATCACATTTTGGACAAATCCAAGTACAGTTTGTGTTTTGCATTGTTTCATATTGTGAATCGGATAGAAAAGAGCAGTCATTGTGCACCCACATATCACATTTGTCACACTGAACTGCTTTGTGGCAATCGAGAACTAAACCACTGCAAAGGCTACACTCAGCCTTGCAGTTTGAACAATACCAAGATTCAATACCAGATTCTAATTCTTGCAATTCTTCCTTTCCAAGGTTGGCATATGATGCGTGGAAACGCTTTTCACAATCTGCACATTCTACTACCTGATCAGCTGCCTTACAGTATTTTTTACATAAGCGACACTGAAATCTAGGGCCCGGGTTCATCTATTTAGAAAGGTAAAAGTAGGCAATGATCAGGAATTCATAAATTCCCACTCTAAAACCCAAGGTGGGAAAACTTTCCAAGTTTAACTGTTCGTCAAAAAAGAGTCAGAAAAAATTGAAGAAATCACATTTTGGACAAATCCAAGTACAGTTTGTGTTTTGCATTGTTTCATATTGTGAATCGGATAGAAAAGAGCAGTCATTGTGCACCCACATATCACATTTGTCACACTGAACTGCTTTGTGGCAATCGAGAACTAAACCACTGCAAAGGCTACACTCAGCCTTGCAGTTTGAACAATACCAAGATTCAATACCAGATTCTAATTCTTGCAATTCTTCCTTTCCAAGGTTGGCATATGATGCGTGGAAACGCTTTTCACAATCTGCACATTCTACTACCTGATCAGCTGCCTTACAGTATTTTTTACATAAGCGACACTGAAATCTAGGGCCCGGGTTCATCTATTTAGAAAGGTAAAAGTAGGCAATGATCAGGAATTCATAAATTCCCACTCTAAAACCCAAGGTGGGAAAAACGAAATTGACAATAAGGTACTTATACAAAGGGAAAATATTGTTAGCCGAGTAAGCAGCTATTTCCCAACAGGCGGCCACTCAGTTACCCTAACTTACATGTAACTAAAATACGAAAAGGTACATAAGGTGCAAACAGCACAAAAATAGATAACACCAAAACATCAAATAATAATTTAGAACCCTAACAGAAGTATGGACTTGGAACGATCGGTAATAATTAGAGTAGTTTATAGTACTTTTCATATACATGCATGCATATGATGTGTTTTATTGTGCTTTGTACATTAGGTGACACGTAAATTAAATATCTTACTTTGACTTAACTTTGACTTCTTCGCATAATAAAAATCTTGACATGATATACACGCATCACCTAAAGTTAAATACGCAAGGGCGAAAAACACAAATTTTGCTAGCACGATGTACATTCTCAACTATATTAATATTATTTTCGACGCTTATTCTCTGATTCTGCTATAATAGACGGCTTACACTTTATGCATCGTTACTGCACATCATCAAAACTGTAATGTATAAAAGCTTGTCTCAATCTTGTGACATTTGATGTAAGATTTGATAATTTTAAGTTTCTTGTTGTCACCACAAAAAGTCACAAGCGATGAACTCCGGGTCTCTGTCACTTCAAATGCGAGCGCCCTACCAATCAAACTAACTAGTGAGGCAGATGCATAGTTGGTTACATTAACTAAATTAGTAAGGACCACATATCTATCGTCGCCGTTTAGCACACTTTAAGATTACAGAATAAGGTACGCAGAAAATATGCTAAATCGTATGTTTATCATGTTTATGCAATACATGTCGGCATTTTATACATGTATGTGAAAAAGATATACTTCTAATTTCTAGGGTAGTTCCCCTTGAAATAGTCTATTCATAAATCCCGGAATGTTCACTGATACCACAATATAAGTATTGCATTTATTTAATAGATGACGATTTTGTTTAAAGAAAACATGTTTGTTCCATTTGATGGACCCTAGATTGGGACAGCGATAGTCGCTGAATTCTTGTAAGTAGTACAAACATGCAAAGCTCGCAAGAATTCAGTAGAAAATTATCGCACTCAAGTTAACGTAATAACAACGGCGGGAAACGCCTTTACGCAATGTGCTATAATACGGCAAAATATTTAGCTGAAGACGTAAACGTAACGTTTGTTTTGATTGGTTTCTACGTTACGTTTAATTAAACGTCATCATTTCTTGTTATGTCTAAAGATCAGCCATGAAGCTGTGAAAGCGCTTACAGAAAAAAAAGTACAACGAAAGACTATCCGCTTATTTCTCTTACCTGACTTATATATATAAAACTATTTCTCTACTTTATATATATCTCCTGCATTCCGGGCACCACCTCGGCCTTTCCGATCCTGTACGCCTATTTCAGCATTTATAAACCTTTGACGTCATTTTCGCTATTTAGTGGGCTATTATTTACCGCCATAGGCGGTCCTACGCCAATTTTGTTTGTTTATGTGATTTCCTGTATCGTACTGTTCTCTGTTTCTTGAAATACTTATTCCCGATGCAGTAGAGCGTGTGTATATCTAATAAAATAAATAAAAAGCAAACATAAATAGAATAAAAATGGCCGCCGTCCGTAGGTTATAAAAAGAATCGAAATGATAAGGTCGCCTATGGCGGTAAATAATAGGCCGCTAAATTAGCGAAAATGACGTCAAAGGTTTATAGATTCCCGGTCGCGGCACGACCGATTTTTATACGCTTATTCTGTTTGTTTATATAATTTCCTGTATCGTACTGTTCTCTGTTCTTATATATACTACTAAAAGTTTGATAAGGATCACTTTTTCAGTATTTTGCCTGGGTGGCTAAATCCAACATATTTACACAATTCTTACATATATGTAAAGGACATTTATCCGTGTAAAGAAAATTGAAAGTTTGATAACATTCTCTTTCTTCATGTTTTCAACACATGGGTCCGAACACATGCACGCCTAAAATTTGCCCTAACACAAAACCAAGTGTGTGGGGTACACATTTTCCCTTACACTGGTTGCAAGAAACATTTTATCATCAAAAAGTTTCTTTGCGTGTTAAGGTTGATATCCAAGTGATGAATATATAGAGAATATTTGCTTTTTTGAGGTGACTACCAAATATATTTCATCGAGTGAGTTGAAAACATCAGAATTTTCACGAGTGCGCAGCACGAGTGAAAATGTTAATGTTTTCAACTCACGAGATGAAATGAGCGCGGATCTGGTAAAAGGTGTCTTCGGGCATTCAAGTACATTTTATGCTATTAAAATTTAAAAATCATGTAAATTTAAGATATTTGGCATGTTCTGATACTTATTTTATACTTTTCTTATGGTCAGACGTTATTTGTACCATGTATGTTGCCATGGCAACCATTGCACCAAAAGGACTACCCTCATTTTAAAAACCAGGTACGCCTTTTGTTTTGCATGTTTTATCAAACAGTTTGTAAGTTCGTACCTATTGCATAGTCTGTGCAGTAGTATAGATGTTAAACTTCAAGAAACACATAGAATTTCAAAAATTTTAGTCTTACCTCCTTTTAATTACAGTGATTTGAAGACGTTAACGTCATCAACATACAAACGTCATCAATAGTTTTATGATGTCATGTTTAGATTGCATCAACTGTACACTTTGCAATGTTCATATCTTTGCTATTTGTAAAGATAATCGCTTCAAATTTTCAGGAAATACTCAGAGAAACTTGGTCTTTCATATGTAATTAATATCTTATTTTTTGTTTTTCTGCCATAAGACCCCTTTTATCAGATCTTGGCTCAACTATATTTGGTATTTACCGGAAAAAAAAAATTCTTTTTATTTAATACAATACACGGGCATTTTCCAATTCACAAGGCAGGCGGTGAAAATGCAAATTCCAAAAAAAATTGAAAACACAAATAATTTTGCTACCACATTGTTCCTTACGTTCTAACTGAGAAAATGAATACCCACACTTTATGTTTTCGTTCATAAATAACGGAGTTATAGGCTTTTGAATTTTTGAAGTGAGACACATTTAATGACGTCAAGTAAATGGAAACGTCAGAAGTAATCCAAAATCTACAGTGAAGATATAGGCTGATATCAGTCACTAGTGACTTTTGATGTCAGTGAGATTTGATATCAGTGAAATTTCATATCAATGAAAATGCCAATTTTATGTGACTTTTGATGTCAGTGAGATTTGATATCAGTGAAATTTCATATCAATGAAAATGCCAATTTTATCAAGTTTTGATATACATTGGTTTTCACTGTAGTATAAAATAAAGATTTCTAAAGTTCCCCCCTTTTTTTGTAAAAAAATACGTTTTTTTTTTACCCAAAAATCGGAAATTCAGTGTCAAGAAAACAAATCATGAAACTGTATGATGAAATTCCAACCCACGTTTTGGCAGAGGTGACTCCATAGTGCTTTAAGACATGCTTACCTCAAGAAGAAATCCACTAGCAAGCTTTCGTTGTACAACCTTCCTTGTGGGATATTAGTTTTCTTGCAAAATAACACTGACGTGCTTAATTTTATATTGTAACAACCGCTTAACCACGAAATTCTAAGATGCACATTGAATGAAAATCAGGGTGTTGTAAATAGTGCTCATAAAGACAACACATTTTCAGCCTTAGCACAAAAATGGTTATTCTTTCATGAATACTAAACAAAATCACAACATATGGAAGTTTTATATACAGAGTAAATATTTACACTCATACTTAACAAAATATATAAACAAATTAATCCAGTTGTCCATTTGTTGACAGTGAGAGATTGTTCAAAATCATGAAGAGCTGTCAATTTATTTCTGAATATCAGAGGGGTATGTTAATAACTTAACGCAGCTGTAGTGATCAGATTTGAATTTGCTTTTTCACCAACCAACATCATACATCATTTTCAGCCAAAAACATTTTTTTCCCCCGATTTTTGGGTAAAAAACGCATTTTTGACCAAAAAGGGGGAAATTTTAAAAATCTATATTTCATCACTTGGATATCAACCTTAACATGCAAAGAAACTTTCTTGGTGACATCAATAAACAACAATGGAGAATGATGACATCAAAAGTATTATGGTTCTTACGCGGTATCAAAAGTCTACGTCTACACGGTTTCTTAATAGTCAAAATCCACGAGTCTACACGGTAGCTGGACAAACTTTACAGGTCTCTACAGAGTAGCTTGCCTGATAAATTCGAGCTCAAGTATTTTTCTACCACGACAGCTTCTGTATGCTGCCAGGGCTAGGGTGTGTATTTGGGGGTATGGGCAGAAAAGTGACGATACATGTATTTGCTGTTTAAAAGACAAAAATGCCGGTCTCCGCTTGGATTTGAAATCACGCAAGTCACCCGCTCATTTCGGCTAAATTTTTTCTACAGTGACCAATCAGCGAAATGGCAATATCAAAATCGTGAAATCTTTTTTGCTGAGATAGGTACATGAAAACCACAGATATACTATATATATATTGAATCTCCTCTGAAAGGTGCTTGCAAAGTCTAATCGAGAAGAAAATTTGACATTGTGGCTTCATTTCGACGGCGTCGATAACGTCATGTCATAAAAATCATGTGACCACACGTGTATTAACACTTTTGCGGGAATACGTAACGTCATTGACGACGTCCGTAACAACAATGTAAATTTTCATTGAAAATATGTCAACTTCGAAGGCGATAAAATCCTATTTTAAAAGTCATATGATAAAACGAATCTTACACTCGTGGTCATTTCGTATGAAATTTATTAAACTCGCCGAAGGCTCGTTTAATTATGTCCCCCCAACCGAAGGATGCGGATCCCGTCGGCGTCGGCGTCGGCGTCTAGTAGCTTCTTTCCGACGCAATGTCTTTTGAACCAGTGGATGGATTTTGACCAAACTTGCAAAGATACATGTTTGGGCGGGGGAAAGAGTTGATTAGATTTTGGTGACCTTGACCTCATTTTCAAGGTCTCCAGACAATGAAAACTGATCAAATTAGGTTTTCCGACGCGATATCTTCTGAACAAATGAATGGATTTTGACCAAACTTGCACAAGAGCATTGTTGAGAGGAGGCTCAGAGTTGATTAGATTTTGGTGACCTTGACCTAATTTTCAAGGTCACGAGTCCATAACAAATGTTAAAATTAGTCTTGCCAATGCAATATCTTGTAAACCAATTGATGGATTTTGACCAAACTTGCACAGAAGCATTTTTGGGAGGAGGCTCAGAGTTGGTTAAATTTGGGTGACCTTGACCTAATTTTCAAGGTCACTAGTCCATAAAAAATGTTGGATTATGACAAAACTTGCACAGAAGCATTGTTGCGAGAAGGCTCAGAGTTAATTAGATTTTGGTGACCTTGACCTAATTTCAAGGTTGTGAGTCCATAAAAACTGTTGAAATTAGTATTTCCAACGCAATATCTTGTAAACCAATTGATGGATTTTAACCAAACTTGCAAATAAGCATTGTTGGGAGGAGGTTCAGAGTTTATAAGAATTTGGTGATCGTGACCTTATTTTAGACAGGGTCCAAAACAAGTTGAAACTACCACACCATACAGAACAAGATGGGCATGGTGTCTTCCATAGAAAAACTTCATATCACAAGGTAACTACTCTTCAATTACTAAACGGTTGGGGGGACATAGTTTTCCTCAGAAAATACTATGTTGAAATTAGGCTTTCCAATGCAATATCTTGTAAACCAATTGATGGATTTTGACCAAACTTGCACAGAAGCATTGTTGGAGGAGGCTCAGAGTTGGTAAGATTTTGATGACCTTGACCTAATTTTCAAGGTCACGAGTCTATAAAAACTGTTGAAATAAGTTTTTCCGATACGATATCTTGTAAACTAATTGATGGATTTTGACCAAACTTGCACAGAAGAAGCATTGTTGAGAGGAGGCTCAGAGTTGATAAGATCTTGGTGATCTTGACCTAATTTCCAAGGTCACTAGTCAAAAACTGTTGAAATTAGTCTTTCTGACACGATATCTTGTAAACTAATTGATGGATTTTGACCAAACTTGCACAGAAGCATTGTTGGGAGGAGGCTCAGAGTTGATAAAATTGTTGTGACCTTGACCTAATTTCCAAGGTCACTAGTTCATAACTGTTGTAATTAGTCTTTCGGACGCGATAACTTGTAAACCAATTGATGGATTTTAACCAAACTTGCACAGAAGCATTGTTGTGAGTTTATAAGAATTTGGTGATCGTGACCTAATTTTAGACAGGGTCCAAAACAAGTTTAAACTACCACACCATACAGAACAAGATGGGCATGGTGTCTTCCATAGAAAAACTTCATATCACAAGGTAACTAAACTTCAATTACTAAACAGTTGGGGGACATAGTTTTCCTCAGAAAACACTATTTTAATAAATTTCATATGAAATGACCACTCGTGTAAGATCCTCTATATAATTCTAGAATTTTTTTTTTTTTTTTTTTTTTTTTTTTTTTCATTTCAAAAATGTTTGGTAAAATCTTTTTGGACGTTAATCTCTATGTCAGCAATAAAAATTAAACAATTAACCGTCGAAATAGAGTCACGAAATCAGAATTTCATATCGATTTGATACCAAAATGACAGGATTTTGACTCACCTGTCAGAGGAGATTCATTATTGTAATTAAATATATGGTTTCCAGGAGAAAATTCATATCCCAGCAAAATGTAAGATAGTTGCATTAGTCCGTAACGCATGTTGCATGCATATAATCAGAATCAGAAGCTTATGATACATCTTCCAAATCGAAAACATCCGCTAAAATGTGCCATTTACTCTTTGTCTATGCGTTGCGGGCTCGTTTATTCTGCGAAAAAGCTGTTGCCCCTACGAAAAGACAGACCAGTGTTGCACCGGTGGATCGGGCGTCAGACTCTTTGATGGCCAATAACAAGAGTTCATGTACAAAGTGAGAGTACATTTTTTCTTTTTTTTTCAGTTCGTTTCGAGAATGAAAAGAGGCGTCCTCGATTATTTACAGTATTTTGGCATAACCTGCTGTCTTTTGGTCCCCGTTTATTGTGGCCTGGAAAGAACGTGCACCCCAGAAGTAAAGGTAAGTGCCAGGTCTCGAGGTTTTAAAACGTTTTACATGCTCACTGACACTGAAGTCCCAACTGCTCATAAATACTGACATAATCCAACCTTTTTGTGGTTTAAACTTTTTTTTTCAGTATATACATGTACATATAACAAGACAGACAAAGCATTTTATACAATCATTGCATATATATAACAGAGGATTCAGAAGGAAGTCGAAACGACTTTTTCAGAATCTGTATCCCAAAACTTATTTACACCACAGTATTTATTTTACATTTGTTGCAGGGTTGGGTGGTCGAAAACACCACCGGTTTTAACCAGTGGTTCTAAGCGGTTATAAATAGCCTGCCAATACACCAAGTGGTCATTTGTTGGTCATCTGAAAAACAAATATGTGATTGATTGTTCCTTTTTCGTGGAGATAAGATTGAAAATGAGAAAAGTTGCTTAGTTATGAAGGTACATGCATTTTGTGAGAAAAAGGGTTTTATATCACATCTAGGGGTACTTGGGTATGCTGAATCCAACAATCAATGTTGGCAAGCTGAGAAATGACTTCTTTACCATCTAATTTGCATATTTCTAAGATGCAACCGTTAAACATGAAATCATCTGATTTGCATGTCCATGAATATTCATAAAAAAATCACTGGAAAATCAGAAAATCAAAAAATCAAAGGAAGATCTCTTCCTCTGATGGGTTTGGTTTGGAATATAAAACCTATCCTATCCATTAAGAACAGTGTGTCAAGGATCCGATGTGGTCAGAGGAACCACACAGATGAAATATTATTCTATTAAACATTCAAAATACACACCGTTTCGATGGCAACCATAATATGAGTATAATACCTCCCAAAACCTGGTACCCCAGGTCTGTTTTAGAATACAAATGCTATGTTACCATTGCCATGCTTGGGCATAGTATTTTTTGCCCAATATGCAAAGTACTGCATATTCATGAATATTAAGGGATGCAAATGAAAACTGTTCCTTGAAGAGCAGTGAAAATATTTACACTGATGATGCAGAAGAGTTATTACCAATTGAGGTATTTTTATCTCAGCTGCTGACAATAATAAGAGTGTTAATTAAGGATTGCTACATCAGTGCACTGCACTGAAAATGATATTATCTAAATGCCAGGGCTCTGTACTACTAACATGAAGTCTGACATATTATCAACCATCAGACAAGCATATCCCATTGTGTGCTTGTCCTAGATTTTTTTCTGTCTCAGTTCTGTCTCAGTAATTTATAGTTTAGCTGTCTCAAAATACCAATCATTTCTGTATTTGGCCAATAGAAATGTAAATCTTTATGTTTACTACCATATAAGGAAGTGATAAGCTGGGTGTCAACTGTTAGTGACAAAAATAAACATCAGGTGTTAATTTCAGGAAGTTTACAGGAGTAATTTTAGTCTGCCGCTTTCAATAAGAATCTCAAAATTTAATTTTGCTGAGCATTTAATGCTCAAAAGAAAATGCTGAAAAAGCACACACACACAAAATTATATTTATTTATTTTTTCACTGTTTAATTTGCATATTGTTTCATGTAAAAACAAAATGGCTGCCTGAATAACACTTGAAGCCTTTCAGAGTCAAAATGGTTTAAGTGATGGGTGAGAAAAATAATCAATGATGGTGTTGAGGCCTCAACAAGGAAATCCCAGGCTCGTTTTCAGATTATTCGAGACTCATCCTCGGCAGAGCCTCGGATGAGACTCAAATAATCTGAAAACTTGTCTGAGATTTCCTTGTCTCCGCTTCAACCCCATCATAGATTCTTTTAATCTATTACTTAGCATATAACACAGTAAAACATAAAAATGAGGAAAAATTGCAGATGCTTACAAAATCATCAATATCTTGTCTCATTATAGCCCTACAGTGCTGAAAACTGTATCAAATAATTTCTAGAGCAACAGTCATACAATTATTTTAACATTAGATGTGTGATCACATAATGTGCCTTCGGCACTCATGAAATATAAAAATTTTTCACTTCACTCAATGAAATAAAACTCATTTTCACTCCAAAAACTTGAATATCCTCTATTTATTAATTAAACGTCTCTTTATTACAATGATTACGAAAAAAATCTGTAAAAAAATCTGTTAAAATTCGTTAATGGTGTAATTCATTCTTTGAGGAAGGCATCTTTCAACATAATATGTATGAATTTAGTTATATACCATGGTAATTTATATTAGAATCATTAATATACCATTTTGAAAATATGCAAATTAGGTCATGAAAACGAAATTTCTCAGCTTTTAGATTCAGCACACCAAATTACCACAAATACAAGTGTCAAACTCTTTTCCTCACAAAATGTCTGTACTTGTTAACTTTTCTCAATTTCTATCTTAACAATTGACTAGTCCATTTAAAAATAGGTAGATTTCACTTGTGTTGTAACTTTAGACCTACATGCTATTGTTGAATCAATCGGTGTCAATTAAACTCGTACATTGAAAATGTTGGGTCAACACATACAAGAAAGGATACTGCCGGATTAAATCTGACGTAACGTATTCTTCTAATTAGCACACACTGCGCTTAACTTTTCAAAATTACTTAAAGTTAAGGTAACTCAATATAATAAGCCCACATTATGAATGAAAAGAAGACTGCTGAAATTACCATATCAAAAGATACGAATATGGATGTCATTCAAGTGTTCCAATTATTGCAAAATAGTGTTTGATCATCAACGGTTAAGTTTTACTAGGGATAATGCGGTAATAATGTGTAAATTTGGTAAAAAAATACAAATTTGCTAGTCAAGCCGTGTGCGCTTATGCACTTGATTATCGGAAACGACCTGGTTGAACGCTTGGTGGAGCATGTGCGCTAATTAGAACTAAAACGGTATTGAAAATTTCCTTATTACGCCCGGGAAACATTCATATTGACCTCCTACTGAGGTCATGTAAAAATCATATTGGCCACCTACTGAGGTAATGAAAAAAAAACATTTGAACTAGATCCTGATGTCAACGTCAACACTTTACGTTATTGACAACGTCCTTAACAACAATCACGGCCACCAATCCAGCTCTGTTCTCTAGTTTTAATATCAATTACCCCTTTTTTAAGACATCTTTCAAAAATCGGAAAATGACATGTCTAGCTTTTTTCACCTGAAAACATAGCACGTGCTTCGGAATCACTTTTGAAGTGAGTGCAACACGTGCGTGTTTAGGTTGTATGCTAGATTTTCAACACAAACACACAAAATAACTTCGTTTTCTAACTTATGCAATGCGTCCATTTTATTTGGAAGATTTTATTTTGACTAATGATTAAGATTTGTGGCCATAAACGTCATTTGTATGCCTGTGATTGGAAAATAATCGATATGCTATGATGCGGCGTGATAAGCGATGAAGAAAGGAGACTAGCTATGAAGAAAACTTGTTATACTATGAGCTAGAGCAGTCCAGTTGATTGTACTATAATGAAATGCGCTGGCCAGCCTGGTATTATGAAGAGGCGTATTTAATAGCCTCGTCAGCTATGAAATAAAGAAGTTACTTACTTCCTTAGCTTATTCGGCAACTAAGAAAAGCTGATAAATGCCTTTCTTGTTTTGAAATAGTATGGAAAAAGTAAGTATTAGACCTGTGCACTTTTTCTAGCTCATTATCAATCACGCTTGCGCTTACATCGGGTCATTCAATCAGTTGTTGGATTTTAAATCTGAGACCGGTGCACACTTTTTAAACTCTTCATAATGTAGTCATGCTGGTAACTGTATGAACCCTGATAGTTCCATGCATAATAAGAAATAAACTGATCATTTTCTGTAATACATATAGCTCTTTTTCGTTCCTCCAATAAGAAGCGAACTACATATACACATGTATACAGTAAATAAATATAAGTAAGCATACATATCGAAGAAAAATGCCTGAAATACATAAATACATACAAAACATGTTCTTGTGAAGGAATAATCATGCTTTTTCAAAACAAGAACATTTTCCAGATTTGCATCGTTGGTGTCGAAGCTGAGGATGCTATTAAATACGCCTCTTGATGATACAGTGCTGATCAGCGTATTTCGTTATAGTAAAATTAACTGGATTGCTCATCATCCAAGCATAACTAGTTTTCTTCATAGCTAGACCCCTTTCTTCATTGCTTATCACGCCGCTTCATAGCATATCGGTTATTTTCAAATCAGAGGCATACAAATGACGTTTATGGTCACAAATCTTCATCATTAGTCAAAATAAAATCTTCCAAATAAAATGGACGCATTGCATAAGTTGAAAAACGAAGGTATGCGGCGTGTTTGTGTTGAAAATCTAGCACACATCTGAAACCCCACGTGTGCACTCACCTCAAAAGTGATTCCAAACCACGTGCTGTGTTTTTAGCCAATCAACTTGGCCAATCAAATTCAAATTTCATGTGGAGCATCCTTAGGAAGGGGGAAGGAATGTTTGTATAAATGGTCCAGGTCACATGACCAAGATGGCCGCGAGGGCTATAAATAGGAAAAACCTTTAAAAATCTTCTTCTCCAGAACCAGAAAGTCTATGAGTTTGAAACTTGGCATGAATCATCAGGCAATGGAGCTCTGCAAAGTTTGTGTAAATCATGACCCTGGGATGACCTTGACCTTTTTTACGGCAAGGTCAACTTAGGTCGCCCATGCATTTGAATGGGAAAAATAGGAAAATGTCATTTAATGGCAGAAAACTTGCTAGGAATGAGCAAATGGACAGAAGATTTATGTTTATGAAAATATTTTGGGTCCAGGGGGTTGTCTGCCCCTGCCCCATGTATATGACCAAAATATTCAAACATCTTCTTCTCTAAAACCACTTAGCCAGTCAAAGCCAAACGTTATATGGAGCATCCTTAGGAAGGGGGAATGAAAGTTTGTATTAATGGTCCAGGTCACATGACCAAGATGGCTGTCAGGGCTATAAATAGCAAAAACCTTTAAAAATCCAGATGGCCTATGATTTTGAAACTTGGTATGAAGCATCTAGGAATGGAGCTCTACAAAATTTAAATAAATCATGACCCTGGGATGACCTTGACCTATCTTACGGCAAGGTCAACTTAGGTCGCCCATGCATTTGAATGGGGAAAATAGGAAAATGTCATTTAATGGCAGAGTACTTGCTAGGAATGAGCAAATGGACAGAAGATATATTCTTTTGATAATATTTTAGGCCCAGGGGGTTGTCTGCCCCTGCCCCGGGGCTATATACATGTATGTGACCAAAATATTTGAACATCTTCTCTAAAACCGCTTGGCCAATCAAAGCCAAATTTTATGTAGAGCATCCTTAGAAAATGTGAATGACAGTTTGCATAAATTGTCATGGTCACATGACCAAGATGACCACCATGGTTATAAATAACAAAAATCTTAAAAAATTTCTTCTTCAGAACCAGGTCCTTGATTTTAAAACTTGGCATGAAGCATCAAGGAATGGAGGTCTACAAAATTTATATAAATCATGACCCTGTGATGACCTTGACCTATTTTTCAGCAAGGTCAACTTAGGTCGCCCATGCATTTGAATGGGGAAAATTGAAATTGTTAAAATGCCATTTGAAGGGCAAAATTTGCATTAAATTGGCAAGTGGACTAAATTTTCGTGATTTGGAAAGACTCCAGGGGTTATCTGACCCTGCCCTGGGGTTATATACATGCATATTACCACTGTAGTCAAACAAGTTTATATGTATATATCTCAGGTCTCAGGTGAGCGTTTATAGGACCATTGGTCCTCTTGTTATCAATTCCATTACACAGGGCGTTCATTATTTGACTACAATCAGCATTTTGATTCGTTTCTGTAAAGGTACGGGCAATTTAAAAAGGGTCGCACAAAATACCATGCCAACTCTGTAGCATCTGTAACAGGCTTAGTTTGCATTTACAGAAACAAATCGAAGTGCAACTTGTAGCCTAAGATTTAAATTCTGATGCGTCGTGAAACAATGAACGATTTCTAAGCGCAAATGAAGACAAAAAACTTCGTTCGCAAACATGAACATTTGAATTTATCAAACTTGACTGAAAATTTCCCTATAAACAAAATTTTGATATTCATACGCTACAAAATTGCGTAACATTTTCCGAGACTGAATTCAAGCGGGTAGCTATAACCAAACCCAAACCAAACCGAGTTTGCCGCATCCGATTTGCCGGGCCAGTATTATAGTTTTTTAAAGTTGATTACCAAGATAATAGCTATACATAGAAAAAGAATATTCTCATTTGTTGATACACATAAAACAATGTCAAATGCTCTATTTCACGAAACATGCATGCATTACAAGATGTGAAGCACGTCTATGACTGCGGATCACTACCGTACGGCTATGACATTTGCCACTGTAAAATGATCCAGTTAGGGTGAATATTGAGATTCATAATTCATAATTTCGTTTCGTAGTTATGGTATCAAATATCTTACGATTAGTTTTTTTTTCACAAATTTGAGGTGGTGGAAGGAAATTTCATGTCCGGTAGGCAAGGGCACGACTTGCACGGCACGGTCAAAGCTTTCATAACTGACCAACACGGAGTTATAGAACAATCATCGCCCTAAATGGAGGAATATAGAATAATTAATGCTACGTAGCAAAAATTGAAATGCCCTTCTTAAAAATATTAAACAACGCTAAAAAAAAAAACAAAAAAAAAAAAAAAAGAAAAAAAAAAAAAAAAAAACATTCACACTGAACATAACTTTATTCTTTTATCGTTGTAAATATTGTAGTAAATATCTGCAATTACTGTATAGTTGATTTTTCTGGGATTCAGAAAAATCCAAAACCTTTAATGGCTAAAGTTTATTGAATTAAACCTCAGATTGTATTGAACTGTGTACTGTGTCCTGCTTAATCACGATGTCTTAAATCTTCTCTCCCTTGAATTATTCGAGTCTTAGGTCGCCTTCATCATATGTCTATGTTTATATATTTTTATATATGTATAATATTATATATCATATGTTTATTATTATTATTATTATTATTTGTTTTTGTGTCTATTTGTATATTGTTTGTTAGATACCGCCATAACATTTTTCTTTTTGCATGTCAGTTTACCTCATGTTTTTACATATATTGTAAACTGAGAGGAAACTAATAAACTTGAAACTTGAAACTTGAACTTGTAAATCATTCATGCAATTCTTATGCAAAAGGTGATATTTTAAATCATTGACTTGGGACAAGAAAGTCAAATTTACTGTACAGAGAGAGCTGGTTCTGACAATGTTGACGGATTCTGACCCGTGTCATTGCGCTGCTGCTCAGCTCCTTGGTTTTCTTAACATTTATATGAATCCCTTCTACACTTTAATCCTTAATTAATCGTCTAAAACAGAGTGTTTTCTTAGGGGGCGAACCGCCTCCGTTTGGCTAAACGGCTAACTTAAATACTACCACCGTATATTGTAGAGTATCCGTATTCGTTTTATCATTAACACAACAACATGTTAGTACAAAACACTACTGCTATGAAAGTATTTGAAATTACTGTAAAAGATTCACATTGAGATTGCCATGGCATTGTGTCCTCATGTTCTATATAAATCTTGCTACATAATGCTTTTATCTGGCGTTATGGCAGGAAATTAGTCTTATTAGCCCTGCCGTTTATATTTTTCAAAATTTTCCTTGTCTGACATGGCTGTATTCAACGAAATAGTAAGTTTCGTTACTTCATAAAAGCCCACATAGCCTGTCCACCTTAAAGTTTAAGAACATAATCCTGTGTAAGATGTGATATTTATTCATATTTTAAAAAACTATCTATCCTGTGGTAAAGGAGGGATCGGTCTGGCATGGTTATTCATGACAAGATAGGAAGGGCTTTTTCTGTGTCATAACCAGCCTTAATCTGACGATCGTCATAGAACTCGTGGCAAGAATACTAATATAATATAGTTATTGTACGTTGAAAACAGAAATTAGATCCATTAGCAGAACGGGAAAAACAAAATAAGGCCAAGTAAACTGATATATCCAGTTCTTTTATAACATTCAAAAGTGCATTTAAATCTAACTGTAGCTTTAAAGCTTTTATCTTTCGACTCAAGTAGCTAAAACTTAACCAGGCGCTTGCTTGTGCATCCAAAACAATGTGATCTATCCATACCTTGTATGCTTATGATGTATGCCTCTCTGTCGTGTTCGTCATATTTACGTTTGGCTGACCACCTTGCCAGGAGATAGCTAATCATCTTGCTCTTCAGGTTTTTGTATTGTCTTGTGTTTTTATATCTTTCACGTCTGGTGTCTGGGTTAGGATTCTAATTTCAACTGGAAAAAATATTTTAACCCATTCCTTAGATTATCTGAACTTTTGCTGAATGCTGCTGTCGATGACTTCGTTGTTGTTTCATACAATGTATGCAGCACACCGTTTAACATTTTTCACTTTACAGTCTAGGGTTGTTCTACGCAGCTCGTGCGGTCATGTCCTCTTCATTTCTACTACATGTTTTAGATATAAAACAAATAAATGTTATACTAGTCCCGTTAGCTCAAACCCGGGCCGTTTAACAGCCAAAGGGTGTTAAGGTGGTATTAGTGCCCATCGTGCCTTGCGCTCGGCATCAAGTGCTTGCCGTATGATGCCGAGCGCAAGGCACGATAGTTTTGGATGCACGTTGCTTCTTTCAAACATAATGTAACCGTGCACAACTATCAAAAAAGTCCAATAAAAGTTCTGCATTCACCGGAGGACCGTATGGAAGTAATTGATTGATAAGCCAGAGAATGAACACTGGCAAAGACCAGCCCTTTTCCGATTATAGGCGGCGGCACAGCTGTCGATGCGATGTTATAGTTTCAATAACGACATATGTTTATCTTCCAGGCTCGGGGTCCACGCGGCGCGTGCGGACGTGCCCTCACGGAACTCCTGTCCACTGCATGCATGTTCTACGGCGGATATAACTCTCTCGACGTGTTCAAAAGGAATTTCAAAAATGGTGAGTATGAGTACTGATAGATTTTTAATTGATTGATTGTGTGATTGATTGTTAGATTGTTTTGCACCAGTCATATCATTTAGAAATTCAACAATGTCATGGACTAATATGAAAAAATAGCTCATAACCAAATTCGTTAATGTCAAAAATCAGAGGAAAATAAGGCGAACATAGTTGCTGTTGTATCATAGTAACAATAACATGGACACGGTCTGGAACTAAGTTGAATTCCGAACGTCACATTGCCAACGCTGTTGTATTGTCAAATGATATTTGTAGCAGATTAGCAAAAGTTAATGCTTTTATTAAGTATGTGGGTACTGTTCCTTTATGAGAGGTTGTTAAATCTATATTTAAATGTTATTGCTTGGGTTGAGGCATATACTATGCTTTGTGATAGTTTCTCGGTCTACCAAAAGGACAAGTGGTAGATCATGAAAATGGTTATTATTCATATGTTTGAATTACGGTGTTGTGTGCTCCTGGATCGAATCATTGGGAGATAACTAAGTACCGACTTTCCATTAACATTCCTATGAAACATGCGTATAACTTGCAGAAGAAACATTGCGCAATGTGGCAGAAGTTTAAAATACCAACGTAATTGTATAATCAGGTGTTATACATGTATATAACCGGTCAAAAAACAAATGTTGAAATTTTTAGCCAGTATATCAGTTATGACCTTTTCTGAAAGGTTTTTGAATCTGCAATGCATATGCTAATAATATCGCTTGGCCTGAGACATATCAAATACTTTGTTGTATTTCCCCCAAAGGGCTAATTGGGTATTTATGGCAAGCCAAATGCACATAATTCTTTAAACCTAGGTATGAAAACTTTAAACCACGGTTTGAATTTCAAAGTGCATATCTATTATTCAAACAGGGGTTGAAACTTTCAAATCACAGTTTCATCAAGCCAAGGGCACATTTATTGTTTTAAACTAGGTTTGAACTTCAAACTAGGGTTTGAAATTCTCAAACTAGCGTTCGAAAACATATCCTCATTTGAAATCTTTAAACTATGGTTTAAGACTAATCGGGGTTTCAGCTAGCCAAATGCCCATTTGTTATTTAAAGAAAGGGTTGAACTTCAAACCCCGGTTTCAATTGACGGTCAAGATACACATTTAATCTCTTAAACCATAGTTTGAATTTCAAACCTAAGTTTAAATAATTAATGTGCACTTGGCTAGTTGAAACCGCAGTTTGAAACTTTAAACTCTGATTTGAAAAAAAAAATCTATTTTGTTTTACTTCAAAGAATTTCAAAGCGGGGTTTCGAGTTCAAATCTAGTTTTTAATTCTTTAACCATAGTTTAAGAATTTCAAAAATGGTATTTGAGTTCAAACCTAGGTTTTAAAAATTAATGTGCACTTGGCCAGATCAACACATAGTTTGAAACTTTAAACCCCGGTTTGTTTAAACCCCGATTTGAAGAATTAATAGGCACTTTGAATTTCAAACCATGGTTTAAAGTTTTGAAACCCTAGTTTGAAGTTCAACCCTTACGTGGACTTTTCTCATAACTTGAAAACGGTTCAGGCAAACTTATTCAAATTTCAGGTGAAGATACACTTGCTTGAATCCAATAGATTCTGAAAGTTTGGTTAATCAAAAGTATTTTATTATCAATTGGTGAGGGTTTTACATAACCCACCCTCCCCATCACGGAGCACGTCAGAAATGACGTTAATCGTCGCGTTGCAGTATCGCATTTCTTTTGCAGATCACAGCCAAACTTGCCATATGTCTTAATGAGTCCACACCAAAACATTATATGCTTGCTCAAAACTTACGGTAAACCGGTTCTGCACCTATGTTGTGGACTTTTCTCATAACTTGAAAACGGTTCAGGCAAACTTATTCAAATTTCAGGTGACGATACACTTGCTTGAATCCAATAGATTCTGAAAGTTTGATTAATTAAAAGTGTTTTATTATCAATTGGTGAGGGTTTTACATAACCCACCCTCCCCATCACGGAGCACGTCAGAAATGACGTTAATCGTCGCGTTGCAGTATCGCATTTCTTTTGCAGATCACAGTCAAACTTGCCATATGTCTTAATGAGTCCACACCAAAACATTATATGCTTGCTCAAAACTTACGGTAAATCGGTTCTGCACCTATGTTGTTTTGCTTAGGCTTATATGTTTGCTTTTCAGAATTTTAAGCGACATCTGAACTTCATGCAATACGGTTCAACCGGCAATTTCATACATTTCCCCATTGAATTAAATCCTAATTTCTCATTCCCCTAAATAAATAGGACCCAAATAGATATCAGAAGTCCATATCTGTCATTTAAAATGGTCTAACGTCTAAACCATAATTTTCAAAATCAACATCAATATGTCAAATCCAAATTTATTCTCAAATCAAGTTAATACATGGCCTTTCTTATACAGATTGGTATTTTAAACCATGCTCCTATAGTGGACAAAATTTTAACATACATTGGGCAGTAAAAATGTAAATATTAGTAGCCAAAAAGCACATTTTGTGGTACAAAATCGTTGTTTTTGCGTCGACGTCACTGACGTCATCGGACTGCTCCGTGGTGGCGAAAGTGGGTGTTTTTATTTTACTATAATTTTGTAGCCAATGAAGAGATTGTGATCAAATTTTGCAGACTGCTGCATATTATATGGGAACGTCTGCAGTGTGAAGTTGAGTGGAATTATATAATATATTCAAAAGTTAGAAGAAAAGTCCTGGTAATCCCTCGTAGACATAAAACATATAATTATATTGATATCCAGCCGTAACAAGTAGCCCAAGGACAACGATCGCTCATCTGAGAGTCAACAAGTACAGTCACTGGACAAAGTGTTTTTTTTTTTTTTTTTTTTTTTTTTTTTTTTTTTTTTTTTTTTTGAAGATCTGATCAAAATTGAAGATGCTGGAGTGGCCACAACACAAAATATTGATTTTTTCAAACACTCAAGGGCAGATAACTCCGCAGTCAGAGGTCGGATCTGGTCGAAATTCGTACTCATCCGAGATAATATAGATTTCTTTGTTACTTCCAAGAATAAAGAAGATCCGAATAAAAATGAAGGCGCTAGAGTGGCCACAACACTAAATATTGATTTTTCACACAGTCAAGGGCAGATTACTCTGCAGTCAAGGGTCGAATCTGGCTGAAATTCGAACTCATGCGAGATGTTATGACTATCCTTGTTACTTCCAAGTATGAAGAAGATCCGATCAAAATTGAAGGCGCTAGAGTGGCCACAATCCAAAATATTGATTTTTCAAACACTAAAGGGCAGCTAACTCCGCAGTCAGAGGTCGGATCTGGCTAAAATTCGAAAAATGAAGGCGCTAGAATGGCCACAACACTAAATATTGATTTTTCATACAGTCAAGGGCAGATTACTCTGCAGTCAAGGGTCGGATCTGGCTGAAATTCAAACTCATGCGAGATGTTATAACTATCCTTCCAAGTATGAAGAAGATCCGATCAAAATTGAAGGCGCTAGAGTGGCCATAACACAAAATACTGATTTTTCAAACACTCAAGGGCAGATAACTCCGCAGTCAGAGGTCGGATCTGGTCGAAATTCGAACTCATTCGATATGTTATAAATGCCCTTGTTACTTCCAAGAATAAAGAAGATCCGAATAAAAATGAAGGCGCTAGAGTGGCCACAACACTAAATATTGACTTTTCACACAGGCAAGGGCAGATAACTCTGCAGTCCAGGGTCGGATCCGGCTGAAATTCGAACTCATGCGAGATGTTATAGCTATCCTTTTTACTTTCAAGTATGAAGAAGATACGATCAAAATTGAAGGTGCAAGAGTGGCCACAACACAAAATAATGATTTTTTCAAACACTCAAGGGCAGCTAACTCCACAGTCAGAGGTCGGATCTAGCTGGAATTCGAACCCATCTGAGATATTACAGTTGTCCTTGTTACCTGCAAGAATGAAGAAGATCCACTGAAAAATAAAGACGCTAGAATGGCCACAACATTTTTCCCATTATAAGTCTATGGGGATTTTTCCAGACGCTCAAGGGCAGCTAACTCCGCAATCTGAGGTGGAACCTGGCCAAAATTCGAACTCATACGAGATATTATAGTTGTCCTTGTTATTATTAAGAATGAAGAAGATCCAATCAAAAATGAAGTTTCTAGAGTGGCCACAACATTTTCCCCATTATAACTCAATGGGAGCTATCTGTTGCCATGGAAACCAGAGTTCTGATCCGACCTGGCCCAAAACCTAATGCAACCTTTCCCCCTCCTCAATGATGCTTCAGATAAAATTTGATTGCGATTGGCCTTGTTTTCTTAGAGATATTCAAGATTGAAAGTGTGGACGCACGGACGCACCCACGGACGCTGGCTCGACTACCATACTATAAGCTCACCTTGTGAGCCTTCGGCTCAGGTGAGCTACAAATTAAAACTGAGATCCTTTAACAGCAGGGAACACATTAATGAGAAAGAGGATTGGCCATACCTGAACGTTTTAATAATATTTTGGTAGCATATAGCCACGTAAAATGGACATGCACTGGTGGAAAGTTTGAGTTGAACGGGCCTTTGGTTTGGTAGTTATGCGAAGTAAAAGTGGGTGGGGTAATTCTATGCTTGTTTTACCTGAAGGAGAAAATCATCAATTTTCATTATCTATACAGTATAGTGCGGGCAAAAAGTTTTATCATACAAAAAGGGCATTGGTCACATAGTAGATTGGTTTAAGGATTGATCACGTGCCCCTAAAAAGTATCGACAAATATTACATTGATACCAAGTCTTGAATTTTGAGTATATTTGCCAAAAACATGAACACGTCTCTTCAGAGCTACGTAATCAAACCATATTTTAAGGAAATATTGGTCAATGCTTGGTTATTGCTGAATTGAGGATTTTTGTGTAGCTTGGTTAATTAATTGAATGTCAGAAACTGAAATGAAAATGTAAAAAATGTGTAAATTTTTCGTTAAAGTTTTACTATTTGAGTATATCTCATGAATCAACCATCATAAACCATTCATATATGGACCATAGGTACCCAAAAGGGTTTGCTTTCTTTCCATGAGTTCGGACTCCCAAGTTCCGTGCCCGGGGATGGGGCTAAAAGTCAAAATTCAAAATTTAGGAAAATGTGCTGTTTACAATGTTAATGTTTCTTCTCTAAGTCCATATCTTAAAACAATCACAGGAATGTGTTTTTATTTAGAAAATAGATAACCTGTAGGGTTTGCTTTTTATTCCATGGCACCTAGGTACCATCTCCAAGGCTGGGGCTAGAAGTCAAAATCTAGGACACCTTTAGTTTCATGAACAGTTTTCTGTAAGTCTATATCATGACATCCTGACATCCACAGTCTTTTCAGAAAGAATTCATACTCTGAAAAGTTTTGGGATGGGGGTAGTGGTCAATATGTTGAACTTATTTGAAATTTTATATTCTGAACTTTTCTTTACAACCATGTTCAGAAATCATTCATACTTGCACCATAGGTACTCTGTATTGTTTGCTTTGTTACTATCAGACTCTAAGATCCATGCCGAGGGTAGGGCTAGAGGTCCAGATCTAGTACATCTTATATTATTATTATTATTATTATTATTATTATTATTATTATTATTGTCGAAGAATGACATTCTATTTTCATTCTCCATCTAGGGCCAACAAGTACATACATGTATTAGAAATGTACATTTGCAATTAGCACTTTGCCTACAACCATGGGGGAGTGTGGTAGAATGACAGATCCATCGGATGACTTGTATACTCATTCTAGGACTTGATCACGGACATTGAGGGTCATGTTGTTGGACCTAGATGTAGTGAAGGTGCCAGATGGGAAAAAGCCACCAAAAAGCACTTTAGGTGGCCACCTATTTAGCAAAAATTTCATTTGCATAGTTGTTTAGTACTGTCTTTGGGAAGTATGAAAACCAATGTTTTATTTTTTTTCGGTCTTGCGAAAGTACTTTTATTGTGGGTGAAAATGACTTACCCTAGCTTATTTGATGCATGACTTCTATGACACTCAGCAGGTTCCCAAACCATGCATGTTGACTATTTCCATGTTCATGCAATATGTTTTCATTGCAGCTGCTGTAATTACATATAGTTGCTAGTGAGACTTGATTTTGCTTTTTAAAACAAAAATGAAATTACATACGTTATGCTTTAAGGACGTAACTACACCATTTTTCAGAGATGTCTGAAAATTTTATTTTGAATTGTGAAATTATAGCCTTTTTTAATACGGCTCACTTCGCCTAATGTTTTGGTTCTGCATTAAACTTTAGAAAGTAATATACTATTTTAAGATAATGGAAAACTATAGATCCTTACAGTGTTAATAACTGTCCATAGTGTAACATTATAAACAGAATAAATCCCTGTAATTGCATCACTCTAAAGTGACCCGTCAACTTGAAAATTGATTTCAAAAACCTTAAAGCCAATATCTGCAACACTATTTTTTAACAAAATTTATGTGTTTGACTTTTTTTTTTCTTTTAACATTTTGTGACATGTAACATGTAACAGAAGTTAATTTGTCAATAGGTAAGGCTCCAAAGAAATAGCTTCACAATATCACTTTGGTTAGTCATTGATTGCTGGGATAGGTGTTGAGTACATTCTTTGGACAATATAAAAGCCTATATTTTAAAGAAAACTCAAGCTTGGTCGAATAAGACTGAGCATCGGGGCATTATCATGTAACAGGCTGTTACATACATTACTGAGGGGGGGGGGGGGGCAGGACCCTTTTCTGTGACGTGTGATTGGCCTTTTTTAAAGTCTGTGATTTGTGAAAAAGCAAAATTTAAGTCTGCGATTTGTGACAGAGGTATTTTCTGTGATGTGTGAAACACAAATTTAAATCCCTGTGATCTGTGATTTGTAAATTTTCAAGTCTGTGAATTGTGATTATCATCATTCCTTGTGATTGTAAAGCCAATGGTATAAAAGTACATTAAAATCGCATCCATGGACTTCCAGAATCATAAAAATTTTCTCTGGGGAGATCCCCCGAACCCCCCTTTCAACAATAAGCGGATCCTAGCTCATACCCATTGCAACTTGGCACTCATGGATTACTTTAACATTTTGTGGCCTACAGGTCTGAGGATAACAGAAATATTTTAGCTATCATGCAGAGAATTATCATTTTCATTTCAGGTTTAAGACTATATTTAAAAGCTGTTAATATACTGACCAACACCAGAATAAAATCTAAAATATTTATGCATATCATATTAAAGTTTAAATAGAGGTTTTTGTTAATACTTCTTAGGCAGTAAGTAAAATGATTCCATTTTCCTCTGCACCACTTTGAAAAGACAAGAGTCTCTACCATACATGTAATGTAAGGCTTAGGTATTCTTATTTTACAAGTAACTATGAAATTATGAGTTAAAATGACACATTCCTTTGATACGAATAGTAATTATTTTAGTAACGAGAAGTTATATGCTGTAAATCAGTCAATACAGTACAAAAACATAGTCCGTAATTGCTGAAATCTCTGTGATTACGAAAATTCATTGTCTGTGATTTGTGAAATCATCATTTGAAAACTCTGTGATTTGTGATTTTGTGTTTTAAATCTCTAAGATCTGTGACCAGACCCCACTCCTGCCCCCCCCCCCCGCCTCATTACTGGTAAAAAGGAAAATATGATATGACTGTTTGAGCTACAGAAAAATGACAGCACTTTATCATTTTACTCAAGTTACTCATAAAGTCTGCATTCCGCATGCCTACATATTAAAGTTGTTTGAACAAATTTCTCACCTCCACCGACTGTAATGTGTGCATGTTATGTAAATTAAAATATCCCTTGAAAAACAAAATTATAAGTGATGTCATTCTCTTTTCCGGGTGTTATATGCATTTTGCCAAAATGAAGATATTTATTTCCATTACCATGTTCAAATGACACGCAAGGTTTATTTTTTTTTTTTTTCTAATAATTATGTATAGTCTTACATGAAGTATTCAGCAGTCTAACGCCCAGTCTCATATGCCAAATGATGCATTACTATTTACCTAAAACATATTAATTCTTGGTGGTTATATCTTATGATTTTGATGCTTCCTTGATAGTTGAGTACAAAGCTCTGTTACGACTGTTACCAAGAACCTAGGCTCAGAGATCTTACTGAATAATGTAACACATGTAACATTTCATGTTGTGAATAAAGGACATTGTCTAGATGTAATATTTCAAAACATTACTTAGGTAAAGACTTTATGTTTCCTATGAGTATTTTTAAGTCTTTTATGCAAAATAAAATAACAGATATTAATTATTCATTTCTAAAACCCATGCCTATGAATCTATGTATAGAATAAAGGCTATTAAAATACCGCCTTTTAATGCTGAAATATGTAGAGCAAAGATAACTTCATCTTGAACAAAACACATAAATACTTATATCAGTTGTAGAAATCCCAAACTAATCATCATCAAAGGCATCCGTGGGTGCAGCACTTTTACCTTAATGCCTAATAAGCAAAACATTTGATTTGCATACTCATGAATATGAATAAAAACTTAAGAAACCGCAGAAAAGTTTAGAAAATAAGAGATAAACCTACAAAATAACAAAGGTTTGTTCCTGGGCTATTTATAGACCTAGATTGCTAATAGTTGTATCAAACAAATGATTACTGCAATGTACTGCCGGCTGAAGAATTAAGTGGGGGCATACTACTTAACCACTAGGTATATTGGCTACTGATAGCCATAAGGAACTGAAATTGGTATAAACTGATTGCCAGGGCCCAATATGTTTTAACCATATAATCTTACAATTAAATCACATGAATCTTTGTTTCATGAATTTTAATGAGAACTTCAGGAATGAGAAAAAAAAAGGAAATGCGAAGGGGTAAACCAACAAAATCGCTTATTTCTCTGCTGGCAATTATGAATTAAATGTTCTATTGTCAAGTTGTCAGATATATTAAAGCATATGAGTAAGCAACCAAAATACAAGTCTTTTTGTTGATGGACACCCTTTACTAGTCTGTCATTTTCTATTTGTATCGATGCTTTACTTAATATCAATAAGACCAAATCTCAAAGGATTTGTAGAAGAGACCACATGGCAATAAAACATTGTCCTAGCTACCCTTTGATGTCAATTTCATCATTCAAAGGCAATGGACATCCGATGGGCAATAGACTAAATCACTGGATTTAGTTGGTATATCCCTCCATTTTCAAACGTTTTCTCTTACTTCTGAAGTTTTCACGAATATTCATGAGACATTCAATCAGAAAATCAGATTACACAGTTACAGTACATTGTCAAAGAAAGCATTTGCTATCAATTTCTGCACTCTTATGCTATCAGTAGCGAAGATACAAATCATTTTGAAGGTGTACCTTCTTAAGATTTCTGTGATTTTTATCAAATATTCTACCTTAACATTGATATTCTTGAAAGTGAAAAGCAAGTGATTCATATAATTATATGACTTTAAGGCAATATTTCATAGTCTAAGCATTCACTCAATACCACTTTCAGCATCCTATGTCAATTTAAATGTCAGAAACAAGTGATTTAATAAGTTTACTCTTTAAGTTTGTAGCGTTTTTTCTCAAGTTTTCTTAGGTTTTTATAAATAATAATCATGAATATGCAAATGAGATGATTCTAATATCAGGCCATTGATATCTGTAAAATTGTCAAATGGCATCACTGGTGCACTAACAGTGTACCAGATGATAGTTTAGGCCTGAAATGAGTTTAATTATGGGTTTTAATGATTTTTGTGATTTTTTGATATGTACCATGAAATATATTCATCATAAATATACAAGGTACTAGTAAATAATTGCATTATTGACAACCAGAAAGACAGCTCTATATCCATGCATTACCGTGGCTACAATTTTACAATTTTAGTCATCTTTAGAACAATTGACTGCTCAGATGTGAGCATTTTTATAGGTTTATAGGTAGGCACCCATTCTTTTTTCATTAATATTCACGAAAATACAGTTGTGATGATTTCCATACATATACATTTAAGAAATGGTGAAATTGCATCATTGAGCTATAACATGAGTCAAATTATGGTCCAGAATGAAGGAATGGATCTGAAAATAGTTTATAATGGAGTTGAAATTATATTTGATATTTCATGAATATGCATGAATGATGCAAGTGAGTTTATTGTCATTTCTTACTACTGAATAAAAGGACAGCAAATGCTGTAAAAGGATAGCATATTTATTGGTCTATGACAAGTATTAGTTGCGGTATGAGCTGTTTCGTATGTAATCCCCCATCCTGGAATACTGTGTTTTAGAATGCCATGTGTGTGTTTTACATCCATTAATTTCAATACTTTTGCAAGACTTAAAATTCACCATACATTGGGTTTCAAGCTTTCAGTGGAGTCCATTGTCAGAGGGTATGAATGAAATTTTTGCTACTCTCCGACCACCTATCACCATTTTTTTCTGATGGCTGGCACCATTACTGATGGAAAATGAAGATAGGATGACATTCTTGAATAATAATGATAATGATTATAAGATATCTTAGATCTTGACCTCTAGCCCTACATTTGGCTTGGATCCTAGAAAACGCTGCAAGTAGGCAATGGTCAGGAAAAGGCACTATAAGAAAGAAATTCCCACTCCAAAAACCGACGTGGGAAAAACCAAACTTACAACCCAGAAAACACACTGCAAGCCGAGCGAGCAGCCACCCCCAACAGGCGGCCACCCAACCACCCGAACCCAAATAAAAATACGAAAACGCCCAAATAGCACAAAAAACTTACTCCAAAACATAAAAAATGGAACCACAACAGAAGCATCGCATTGGGACGATCAGCGACACAAAACCAACTAACAAACAAATCATGACACCTACCCCGACGAACCAAAAACGAGGACCCAACAGACACGGCAAGCCGCCCGACGACGGAGATCCCCGGACGCCGAATAACCCACTGAAACCCGGAGCCAAAGAAAAACACCAGTTGGCGGGCCAAGCAACAGACAAGAACCCCGGTCCCAACATACCAAAACGAATAGCCCTACGTTGGGGCCAACATAGAGCCCAAGAACTCCAACCCATGTGCCCTCTTAGGGCAACATTGGAAGCGCACTTTCCACCGCCAAGAAAATATCGACATGCTTTATTAGCTCACCTGAGCCGAAGGCTCACAGGTGAGCTTATAGTATAGTGGTCGAGCCGGCGTCCGTGCGTCGTCCGTCGTCGTCAACATTTTCAAACGACTTCTCCTCTGAAGCTGCCAGGCCGAATCTTTTCATATTTCACATATAGCATCTACAGGAGGGGGGAACGAATATTTGTGTTTTTTTATTTCGATCGGATAAGAACTCTGTTTGCTATGGCAACTTGAAGTTTCCATTGACTTGTATGGAGTAAAGTGGAAATTGGCATTTTCTGTTGTCAGGCTGGGGATATTTGAGTTTTGTTTTTACATAAATGTTTAATCACTTTTTTTTTCGTTTGGTTGCTAAATTTTCGAAAAAAAAATATTCAAAAATCTTCTTCTCAGAAGCCGTATGGGGGATGGAGCTGAAATTTAGCATACACGCTTATGACATTAGCCTGTACCAAGTTTGTGTTTTTTATCGTCTTTGCCCAACTACTTTGGTTGCTATGGTACATGTAACTTGAAGTTTCCATTGACTTATAAGGCAAAAAGAGGAAATTTGCCATTTCTGCCGTTTCATTGAGGATATTGAAATTTTGTTTTTACATAAATGTTTATTAAGTAGTCCTCCCCGTTTTAGACAACTTTTGTCTAAATTGCTTTATTCGTTTGGTTGCTATAGCAACGTAAAGGGTAAATTTTCGAAAAAATATTCAAAAATTTCCTTCTCAGAATCTGTAAGCCGGATGAAGCTGAAACTTTGCATACATGCTTATGATATTAGCCTCTACAAAGTCTGTGTTTTTTATTGTCCTTGTGCCACTACTTTGGTTGCTATGGCAACTTAAAGTTTCCATTGACGAAAAGCGGAAAATTGCAATTTTCTGAAAACTACTGCAGCCTGAGACATGAAAAGTGGTAGATGCAAACAACTAATGGAGTAGATGAAGGTATGTGATTAATTTAGGTCAAGGTCATCTCTTGACCTTGAAGGGTCTGTCACCCATACACACTTTTCAAAGATCTTCTTCTCTGAAACCGCTTGGCCAATAAAAGTGAAACTTTATGTGGAGCATCCCTGGGTAGTGGGGACAAATGTTTGATCGCGAAATCTGGGTCACATGACCAAGATGGACACCACGCTCATATATGGTAAAAACCACTCAAAAATCTTCTTCTCCAGAACGGGCAGGCCGATTTTCACGAAACTTGGTATGTAGCATTTGGGACTCCAGCCCATTGTAGTTTTATCAAATAATGACCCTAGGATGACCTTGACCTATTTTACGTCAAGGTCAATATTGGAAACATAGGCTTTTACATGGGAAAAGGTGAAAAATATGGATTTTTTGAGAACTATTGCAGCCTGAGACCTGAAAAGTGGTAGATGCAAACAACTAATGGAGTAGATGAAGGTATGTGATTAATTTAGGTCAAGGTCATCTCTTGACCTTGGCCGATCTGTCGTCTATACACACTTTTCAAAGATCTTCTCTGAAACCGCATGGCCAATCAAACAGAAATTTTATGTGGAGTATCCCTGGGTAGTGGGGACAAAAGTTTGATCCCGAAATCTAGGTCACATGACCAAGATGGCCGCCGCGCCCATATATGGTAAAAACCACTCAAAAATCTTCTTCTCCAGAACCGGCAGGCCGATTTTCACGAAACTTGGTATGTAGCATTTGGGACTCCAGTCCATCATAGTTTGATAAAATGATGACCATAGGATGACCTTGACCTATTTTACGGCAATATCAATTTTGGAAACATAGGCTTTTACATGGGAAAAAGTGAAAACAATGGATATTTTGTAAACTAAATGCAGCCTGAGACCTGAAAAGTGGTAGATGCAAACAACTAATAGAGTAGATGAAGGTATGTGATTAATTTAGGTCAAGGTCAATTTTGGAAACATAGGCAAACATGGAAACATGGGGAAAAGTGACAGCTAGGTCTCAGGTAAGCGATTACAGGACCAATGATCCTATGGTAACTTTTGTAGCCATAGACTTGAAACATTACCAAGATGGCCATCATCATACCCATTTAGGGTAAAAAAAAAGAAAAAAAAAGTCACTTTGTCCAGTGACTGTACTTGTTGACTCTCAGGTGAGAGATCGGTGCCCTTGGCCTACTTGTTTTGTACCATTTGAATTTCCTTGAAGTCTGATATTCCCCACACGCCACAGCTGTAGAAGAGGACGGGCTCAACCAATGATTCGTAAAGCTTTTTTTTAACACATTTAAGGTCATCCCGCCTGCACGAAGGCTCTTTGAGTATAACGCTGATAATGCACGTCTTGCCGATTTTGCTAGTTCTTTCACTGTTTTAGTCATATCAAGATGTTCATTAGACCAAAGTCCAAGGTATTTGTAGCTAGACAGGTATTCGATCTCCTTTTCACCACATTTAAATGTACTTTGAGGTACAGTTGATGTCCGAAAATGAATCACCTTTGATTTTTCGGGGTTAACTGTCAGTCTCCATTTCTGACACCAGTTACTGAGCTTTTCAGCCGTAGGAGCTATGAGAATAATATCATCCGCATACAAAAGCGTCGACACCATAATATCCCCCACGTTTGAACCACAATTCAAACTGTTTATTTCCTGAGCCAAATCGTTAATATATATGGAGAATATTGATGTTCAGAATGTTCTGTATTATATAATGCGCTATAATCACATTTCCATTTTTCTAAAATCTTTTCGCAGTCAAACACAGGATATCCCTCAGGATCTAAAACTTCCGTTGGAATTTTCGTTTTTCTATCATTTGCTAACGACAGTTTTTCTATTTCCTTCCAGAAGTCTCTTGAAATATCATTTTCAACGAGATTTGTGCTGCACATGCCCATATGAATGATTTGAATATAAAAATATGATACTAATTTGAAGCCAATTTAGTTCCTCATCAACGGTTAATGGTTTTTATTTTTGATATTCGAATCATGGACATAAAGAAACGCAAAACGTAAATTTTCTGTTATAACTTGAACAATTTTATAGATAACTATTTCCAATTTACAGGAAAAAAAGAATGACATGTTTTCTATCCGCAGACCGAATTCCATAATTTCACAAACACGAAAACATAATGTGCTTCTGTTTCAATCAAGAGTACCCGCAAACAAAAAGTTGCAAGAATTATTCGTGATGAATTCTCTTTTTAATTCCTTTAAAAACCTCTTAAGATCACTTTGCTTTTCTTAAAACGATATTTCATCATTTTCTGATTGCCTCTCGTAAATCAGAATTGAGTTTGTAAGTCACTCAGACTAACTTGGGCTGCTATCGTCAACAACATGAGACCAAAATCCTCAAAGCGATGGTCAATCTGGCACACTTTAAGAATTTGTGTCATACGTAAAAAATCGGGCTTGGCTGTAAAAGATACGAGTAAATACTGCTTTCCTTTACGGCCTTTGTAAAAATGTATGGGTGACTTGCGTACTACGTACATGTATATGTTCCTTTCGGACATTGTAGCGAAACAGACTGGATAGTGGAAGAGGTATCTTGTGTAACTGTTGAAGAAAGTTTTTAGGATTTACCAATTGAACATTGGAAAGTAACTTTGTAGTTTTTTCTTTGTTATGCCCCCATCAGACTACGACAAATAGTCTCACGAATCGTCAGGAACTGATGAAATTTTTTATTCGTGATTTTTCAGAAATTTTCTTGTCTGTCCGTTATTGTTTTACGAATCTGTTTTACCAGTCATTTATATCCCCGCCCCCCACCCCACACCCCTAGGGCCGGAGGGGGGCCCAGGGAAAGCAGGGACACAGCAGGGCTTAAGTGCCGGAATTTAACTTTCGACGAGTCCTGGCAGTGCTGGGGATGCGCTGAGGTTTTAGTTTCCCGCCAATATTGCATTCACATCTTCAAACATCTCGCATTAATTTAAGCATCTTCAAACATCTCGCATTAATTTAAGAACTATTTAGCTTTATTTTCACATTTAATCACTTTAATTTCATGGGCTGTTTCATTTTTTAGTACGCAAAATTTAAAGAACATGAATTGGGACCATTTAATTAATACAAAAGGCTCCCTCCTGGTGAGTGTGTGTGTGTGTGGGGGGGGGGGGGTTGGCTGTGTGTGGGGGGTGTTTTTGAAAATAGTCTTCTCTGAAACCACAGGGCCAACTTACGCTTAATCTCACCACCATGGAATATGCGAGTAAAGATTATTCAAATAGCTTAGGTCATTTATCCCCGGCGGACCGTCAACAACATGAGACCAAAATAAATATGCGTAGCATTGTCAGGTTGATTTGCTATAGTGGTGTTCGCTAATCTAAAGTGTGTTGATGATGACTACTAAAACTGTCAATAGTATTAGCTACTACTGCATTGTAAATACAATTAAGACTTCCGTGTTATGAGTCTGATGCATTAACTAGACGAATTTAGCTTAGCCTAGCTTGGATAATTCTTCTTTTTAATACGAAAACTAAGATAACAAAATGAACACTTGATTTATTATTATATTACAAAAAATAATGCTCTTACGCCTGTTGAAGAATAATGCAAGGCGTCAACCTAGGAGATAACCCAGGCGCGCCTTGGTACGCGCCTGGCTGTATGAATGTCGGTTGGCGTTGGCGTTTGTTAGATATCATTTTATATAGACAATATTTAGCATTCGTATGGGACATTCACCTTGGCAGATAAAGACAGTATACAAACAGTCTATTGTGCTGGGAGTCTTACTACATTGATGTAGCTTTTACTGAATCATTTAGTATGATTGCTCATTTAGGATGCTGAGTTGTATAACTTCAATTGCTAAGGTTTAGTTCGTAAGCTAAGGAGTAAGAGATTGAGTTATACAACTTTCTCAACATATTATGAAGTCAGATCTATCATTTGAACCGCCGCGTGGGAAAACTAACAATCTGCATATGCGAAAACAAAGACGCAGATCAGCTTCGCCTTTGTTTTCGTTACACGGATAGTACTATCTCTCTTACATCCGAAATTTCAAGCTTCTAGCCTTTTTTGTGACTGTACAGCCCGGTTTTTGTCAGACCTTGTCGGAAACCCAAATTGTTGGTTTTCTCATGCACAGGCTCATTTAATATATGACTGCAACTATATGTATAATTTTACATTTAAGAATGAAAATTTTTAAAAAGGAATGCATTTCTGTGCACGTAAGATTTTTTATAACGTACACGGTGTATCCATAATAACAGTATTCGGTTACGTCCAGTGTTTATTTTATTTGTAACATATCCATGATTCAACATCTTCTTGTTAAGGGAAATACAATAAATCTAGAAAGCTAAGGCATGGCTCGGTGTCATTTCACTCCCAAATAGCAGAGCTATCAGCCCAGGTCAGATCCACATAGAATTCCTAGTGAATTCATTGCGACTGGTCATCTATCCTGACAATTATGAGAATTTACACACTCGACCAGATGGCCCCGTTGTAATATGTCCGTAGAACAACATCTGTCCACCAGTCCTGACTGCGCGGTCTCTTCCACACAGTCTTCTCTCTACTCAACACCAGGCTTGGAGTCAATAATTTTGAAAAGTAATTAATTAAATTACAATTATATTGACAATTGCTCAATTAAGGATGTTCGCTGCCAATGAAAAAATATTCAAACTTTTTTTTCTAACCACTCTTTTTTGATTCCAAAATACAACACAAGACATTTGAAAACAAAATAAATATAGGGTAGTGTGCATTTTTTCAAGCTACAGGCCTCTGAATGAGACCTCTGAGCACCATGTTTTAAAGTTGGTAAAATTAATTTAATTTATAATTCTTTGAAACATACATGTCTTGAACAAACATGCACCTAGAATGCTTTCAAAAGTCATAATATTTACGTAGCGCAGACAATTTTGGACCAAAAGCATAGAAAAATTTGCAACTTGAAGTGGATGACAAAATTGTACGATTCCTTTTCTAACCCTACCCCCATACTTAAAAAGTCGGAAAAAATCAATATTTTGAAATGTACAAAACCCATATTTGTTGATTCAAACTTTTTCTTGTATTTTCACACAACATAGAAGTTGGTAATATTGTTCGAATAAAAGAAAGAAATATATAGGGTAGTGAGCATATAAGAGAGAACCAACAACTTGAAAATCGCCATTTTCGGCCTTTTTTCGTCTGTTTTGTTTCTAAAAGCCGATTTCATAAAACCACCTTAAATATTAAAACCAGAACACCAAGTACACAAAGAATGACTTAGAAGACCATGTACACATACACTGCTGCTAAAATAAACATCGAACTAGTGCAATTAATTTGAAGATGTGTAATATTCAAGTTTAATCTACCCTACCCCCTTAAATTTACTGACAACTAAAATTTTCTGAAAATTTGCAGAAAATGGGGTGAAAAAATGAAGTTTCTTAGATTGACAATTTTCATGGCTCATTTGATGCATATTATCAATATGTATCCAAATATAAATATTAGGAAAATATCTGCAACCGTTTACGAGATATTTAAGAAAAGAAAAACCGGAAGTTCCGAAATGTCAAATGTTAGCAGCGAACATCCTTAAATTACAATTACAATTACTGGCATTTCAGGAAAGTAATTCATTACCTACAATTACTTAGCCTAATTTAATTCATTACATACAATTACTTTGCATGTTTTAACGCATGACACCTCTTAAGTCCCAAAAATTGAAATAAAATTCGAGAGCACTTGAACAAGAGCGATTATCAGTGAAGTAGATAATTATTTTTCACAATGCATACTGTACGCATAAAAATAAATGTACAGTGCGTACCGAAAATACAACTGTGTACACATTTTCTGAGAATTCTTATTCTAAACTCTTATCCAGAATCGAATCAAACTTTTAGATAAGTTTTCATGATTGTAAGATACATGTGCAGTCAGACAGTATAGCCGTTGTTAGTTCACTTTTGATTTATGACTCTGAACATTTTGCTCTGGACAGTGCATGCAGACATTTTGATCCTTTGTATGTTTCAGGTCCAACACCAGTAAAAATCTCCCATAGGCTGCAATGCAAATTCCCTCACTTTGTCACACTCCCAGCTAGTACCCAACATTGCACCACAAAAAGGTCTTCTCTAACGTGATAGCCCAGCCACATCCCCACCCAAAGGTGCCACTACCGAGGGGGGTTGACCATCTCGATTTTCCGGTATTCCATTTTGCAATATACCTATGGGTGGATTTTACACTCTAGAATGGTCTCAATTTTAGTAGGGGGTAGTGTACAAACAGAAGCCTCCGATGAGCTATAGTCCGTTTTGGCATGGTAATTCGTGCACTAACATGTCGTATTATGGCGATACTTTGTAGTAAATGCGAGATCTTACACAGAATGTAGGAAATGTTCCCACTATTCAGCATCAAACATGTTGGGATGAAAATTTTAAAAGCACTATTTTCGCGGGGGTAAGGCGGAGTGATATTTTTTTACCGGTGTTCCACCTTGAGGAAAATTTCTTTTTATCTCGAACAAGAAAACTTCTTTGCGATACACACTCCCCCAAAATACAAGATGCTTGATAAGTGTTTTGTTGAGAAAGAACACAAAATGAGGGTACATGGGGTCTTTCAATTCTAGGTACCCCCCCCCCTCATGTAAAAGCAGGCTATTTTGACCAAAAATCAAAATATGGTGGTCATACATAATGCTAAACAAATGTTTAAAACAACCAAACCTAAGCAATAAAATGCTACAGAATTAATGCCAAGATATTGGTGTACCATATTTGACCTTCAAATGACCTTGACCTTTGACCTCTGAACTGTGACCTTGACCCCAAATAGCTACACGAGTAAAAATTTACAACATAGAAATTGAGTAAAAATGATATGTTTGTAAGTTTTTGTGTCCTTGACCTTTGACCTTGGGTGACCTTGACCTTTGACCTTCACTTGGACCTTGTGCAAAGCAAGTTCAAAGGTTTACCACAGTTGATGCTTATGCCACAATGTCTTCTTAGTGCTGAGTGATAACAATAACACTAGAACATGGGACCGAAATGACCCCCTGAATAACGCTATTTTCAGCCAAAACTTCTCAAAAAGATGTTCATTTGAGCCAAAAATTGTCGTAAACACTAGCAAACAGCGTAATTCAACAATATAACATGGTTTAGATCAGTTTTAAATCTAAATCTGGACTAAAATCACCTTTTAAAGCGGATTTTAATGGGTTTCAATTTTTTCAAATTTTCAAAAATTTAAATTTCAATTAATTTTTTTTAAAATTGATAAAAGTTTGAAATTTTTGTCAAAATCTAAGTTTGAGCCAGATACGAAGAGTATACCACTAAGTAACGACTGACTATGCCAAAAGTAAAAATTTCGACATTCGGCTTCTAAGATCCAACACCAGTAAAAAATCTCCCATAGGCTGCAATGCAAATTCCCTCACTTTGTGACACTCCCAGCTAGTACCCAACATTGCACCACTAAAAGGTCTTCTCTAACTTGATAGCCCAGCCACACCCCCACCCAAAGGTGCCGCTACCGAGGGGGGTTGACCATCTCGATTTTCCGGTATTCCATTTTGCAATATACCCATGGGTGGATTTTACACTCTAAAATGGGGGGGGGGGTGGGGGTAGTGTACAAACAGAAGCCTCCGTTGAGATATAGTCCGTTTTCACATGGTAATTTGTGCACTAACATGTCGTATTATGGAGATACTTTGTAGTAAATGCGAGATCTTACACAGAATGTAGGAAATGTTCCCACTATTCAGCATCAAAGCACTTATCGGAAAAGATGACGATGACGTCATCGATAGCATTACCTGTGAACTCACGGGTACAGAGTCAATAAATACACAGACTTAATACACATATTTGTGCGGGAAAATGTGTCTTATATTGTTAATATACGTTGAAATCGAAGCCGAATTAACTAAAATAAAAACTTCATACTAGAACCGCTGAAAATGAACTATCCTCCATCTGTCTGCAAAATTATTTTGGCAAGGTTTGCTTTCAACTCGGAAAACTGAATGAGCTTCTGGGAAAGAGTTACATGTAATTGGGTAACTTTATCCAATTTATTCACTTATTATTTTTAGCTCACTTTTTTCTAGATTTGTTTTTATCTAACGGCAGCTTATAATTCGATAAAAAATAGATAGAAACGAACAATAACCGTGGCGTTGAAGTTGTTGGAGTTTTAAAATCCAAGCATGTGTGGTAGTTATGTAAAATCTTAAATATGTCTCCTCCAAAAACAGAATGACGTCATCTTTTCCGATAATCGGCAGCTGCTAGCCCAACGGCAGTCTGCATCATTCGTGTTCGCCGCATTCACCTCAGACTATATTCGTCTCAGACTTTATGTAGCTAAAGAATTTCTCCATAAATAAAACTGACGATTTTGTGGCAAGTTTAATGAAATATGAACGCTACATAGGGGTTTGCATTTGCACCCGTGTGTAAAAATACATGTACATCCGGGTGCAAATGTTGCATATGAACACGGCTTAAGATATTTATACACGAAGCAAATCAGTCAATATTTTGCAAAAAACATTGGTCAAATTGCTGAATTTTCTGTGAATGCGAAAATTAATTGTCTGTGGTTTCACCATTTGAATACTCTTTGGTTTGTGATTTTGTATTTAAATCAGTGTGACCAGACCCCCCACTCCTGACCCTCCTCTCGTTTTAACAACCACTTTTGATTTTAAAGAAAGCTAAAGCCCCTATCTCACTGGAATGTAGTTCGCGACTATTTCGTGACAAAGATTGACGATAAAAAGGTAACATTTACGTTGCAGTCTCATACTTTAAACTGAAAAAAGTAGTTCCTCTTCTACAGAGAAGATATAGGCTGATATCAGTCACTAGTGACTTTTGATATCAGTGAGATTTGATATCAGTGAAATTTCATATCATTGAAAATACCAATTTTATCAAGTTTTGATATACATTTTTTGTTTTCACTGTAAACTTTATAAACCATTAGCTGAAAAACACAAGTGCCGTAAGTATTTCAATTGACTTCAAGTGGGAGCAAAGAAGAATTTTGCAGACCATAGTGGACGCCGATTTTGTAAACTCGGCATTGTTTATTTTCACGAGAACAAAACGTGGTACTTACAGGACGTCGCATTCGTAACGATCTCGCCGGCGCATACGAAACTTCATAATAGCATGCATTAACATTCCACGTCGCATCAATAATCACGATTAAAAGTTGGGTCCCCGTGAGATAGCCAATCAATAGGCTTCACCCGATATAAAGCGCAATTGCACAGTGAGGCACAGAAAGTTGGGAAAAACGTTTTTTTTTTTTTTGTTTTTTTTTTTTTGTTAAAAGGTTTACCCTGTTATTTAAGCAAAAATGGCTTGAATCTGTTTTTCAATCCTCAAAATGTCTGAATCATCTGACTTAATTTACGAGCAGTAGTACCGTTTGATTTAGCTGAGCACTGCATTACTACATGTAAATGTCATTCCAGGCTTGGTGACGTGTTACATTACTTTTTTGAATGTAGTTATTTTGTGTAGTTATTTTGTGAATCAACAAAAAGCATATGTTAATCCACAAAATTAAGATTTGTTGAAGTGCCCAAATGTCGTTAGTTTTGAGAAATTGATGAACACTAAAAGATTTACATTCTTTGTTTAAATCGGAAAAAATTTTGGAAAGGAGTTCGGGGCACATTTAAGGTACTTTACAATCGAGCTTAATGATATGGACTTTGGTGTACATAAAGTGAACGAGAACAGAGCTCCAGGTATTGTAAAGGTGGATGTCTGTGTTGCTCGTTACTGGGCGAGCAATCAAAATTTACTCCCTTCGGCTTGAAATTTGTCTGTCGTTGTTGGTCGAGCAGTCTATCTCGGTGTCTAGTTGGATTACATATATGTATATACCTGGTGATCTGGTAATAACAAAAGCGTACTCATCTAATTGCTCTCTAGGTGCTGCTATTCAAGTCATCCTTCTTTATGTTTTTGATGTTACCTTTGTTATAGCGACGCTTCTGCGTCGCTCTTATGGTAGAGCGTGGTAAAAATGTTCAGTTCTATTCTGCTCATTGATACAAAAAAATCTTTCGTCAACCGGAACCGAAATTGTTATTTTGACGTCATCGTGACGTTGCTGCATTTATGAATGAATTAACTTTCCATATAGTTTAACGTCGCCGTCACGTTTCAACACGCGCTGCATTGTACTACAACTGATAAACTAACTTTCCATAATGCTAATGGTCGGCTATGGTCATCAGGGTAAGGAGGCTGTCATATACGTATGTATCTTATCTTAAAATTATCTGCGCTATGGGAGTAGAGCGTCGCAACAAAGGTAGCGCCTTATTTCATATTATCTAGTATACCCCGATTAGGTGTCGTGTCGTAATCAAAACCTTCAAAACACGGAAGAGATTTTACATGAAACATAAAGAAATTGTCATACAGAAAATAATAGAAGTCACTGTTTAAAACTACATTATCAACTGTATTTGAATACTTGGTAGTTTTATTTGAGATCACTGACACGTTTTGGTACTTCCAGTTTCAAGTCGAATTCTGAGATTGAATCTTGAGGACTTGTGTGTTCAAAATACACCAGATTCCTTAGGTGAATTTTCGTCTACATCTACATTGTTACACTACTTGCCGCTCGGATGGATCTTTTCATGTGCATAGCAACGGAAAACGTTCGATTTTTTGGAGTTCAAAGCGAATCGACAATCAGTGCCTTCATCTGTAGTATATAGGCTTTCAAACTTTTTGAGACTTTCAGAGAAACTCCACATATTTCTGCAATTAAACATACGCACTTTTCTCAATATTTTCGGTCTTTGTGTCTTTTTTGTTTAACCGAAAGTAAGGTTCAGTCGCACCAATAACAGATGAAAATAAAGAATTCAGGATTAAATAGACGTTTTACTCCCATTTGGACACCCATATCATGATAAACATCAATATTTCTACCATTTGCACCCAAAACCGTTGGGGTCATTTGCACCCAGCAAATCTTACCTTTCGCATGCTGAGTACTGATTTCACTTTGTATTCATTCTTTGACTCCTTTCAGCTTAATTGTTGACATACATAGAACAAAGATTCCAATGGACCCAGCACCAAATTTTTGAAAATGTGTCAATTTTGAACTTTGATGGCCGTTGCCATGGAAACAGTTTGGTATTCAGCCAAAAAATCAATGATCTGTACTTGACTTCATGAAGAAAATTTGCTGTAGCAATTTAAAGAAAATCGGTTATTATGCACATTCCGTCATTCCATTGACGAAGCTCGATGATTTGTGACAGGCTCTCTTAAGATATTTACAGATAATTGCTCTTAAATCTTAAAATTTTTGGACTTGGCGTCCCACCGAATAGCGTTCTGATTCACAAAGATTTGTTAAAGGAGTGCAAAGTAAATAAGTAATATTGTGTCAGCTGATTGTGTCCCAGACTAATTAACACGGATCCTCGGTAACAATAAATGATCTTGGAAGTGTTAAATGAATGAATCTTATATTGGCAAGAGGTTTTCTTGAACCCAATCAAGTACAAAATCTCTTAGGATTAGAGGATGACAGTGCTTTGTACTTAATTGTTCCATGGTTGCTGGCATTTGAATTGTTTAACTATTTATACACCATTTTTAGATACAAATAAAAGGGATTGCTCGACCCAATTAATATATGAAGTATCTAAGACGATTGTTTTTCCAAACACGGTTCGAGAGATTTATCTGAAAAAATCGTTGTGAAGTTGTTTGTGTGTGAGTTGAAGAATCGTTGATTACACTAAAACCGCTGTTTATAAATCATCAAGTTAGGCCCTTAAAACAAGCGATAATGCGGAGGAATGAATCATCTTGCACCAGCAAGTCAGTTGCACCAACGCTGTTTATCATTTATTCATCATTTATTCATCATTTATTCATTAGTTTCTTTGAACCTGGAAGTAATTACATTACATGTGATGAATATTGAAGCACAGGTAATCGCTGATTCTGAAAATCTTGTGATGGTAGCTTACTTAAAGAAAAGGCCATTGTGTCATTATAAAAAGTATTGTTGTTTTATAATCTTGTTGCTTGATTAGTCTCCTTGTGTAACTATATATATGCAACTCGCCAAAAGTATAGCATAATTCTAGATCAATAGTGCTTACTTTAAATGTCCTGCAAAATATTTCCAAAGCAATACGATTTTGATTCATTAATTTAAAAAGAAGCATGGTGTATCAAATGTCAAATGACAGCTCTGTCCCGGCCTATCAGATTTTTTAAAATTATCGGATATGTTTATAATGCATTCAAGCCGTGCTTCTCAATGTTGAATTCTGCACATCATACGCCACGCCTGAACAAAATGCACCCCATGGCAAGGAAGAGTACGTAGGAACGATCGTTTACGACCAAAAATTGAAGACCTGACATCAGTTACAGACATTTCTGGGGAAAACATGTTTCAAACCAGTAACCATATATTTTGTCATTCAGTATCGAACTAATCGCCGATTTTGAATCCGGATTGCTTCCTCTGTAACCATGGCATTGCATAGGAGCAACTGTGTCGAAACTTTAATTCACTGGGGTTAGTTCTGATCACAGATATTTTTGCCTCCTTTTAGACAAATAATTATGCTAAACTTTTGTCGAAGAGTATATATTTGATAAATGTCTTTTCAAAATCACAAAATACCCTTTCCAACTAGGAAACTTTACATTTTCTTTTGAATGTTACTCTTGTAGTAGATTTAAGTCTATACATTCTTTTTTTTAGGTAATTACCTTTCTAACAAAAGCGACAACAGGGCACTGCAGAAAAGGGAAGACATACGAGGTGACCTTAAAGCCAAACTCTCTACCAAACGGGAAGCATTTTCATTTCTCGTTAAGAAGTCCGAGTACGAGGAGCAGGGCGTGGTATGTGAATGTTGTTATCACAAATGTCGGTTCCGTGAGCTTACTGATTATTGCGCCAACGGTGCTGGACGAATGACGTTTGACTTTTTCAAGAAGAGATCTCAAAATAAAGACTCAGTTGAAAGTGATAGTGATATCCACAGTGGCTACATAGACAAAATACCTAGTAATGATAAGACAGTAAATAATATAGAAAAAGAAAAGGATCTAGATCAATTTACACCACCTTAGTGTCTTGAAACTGCTACATAAAATAATTATCACATTTAGCATGGGCATATGTGTTTTTTTTAAGTTTGATTACTAAAGTTACACAAAATTGTTGAATCATATCAATTTGGCATGTTGGTGAGACTATTATTATAAAGATACAAGTGTTTTGGTTGAAGTTAATTTTCTACCGGATGATCTGATTGAAGTGTGCAACTGAATCAACTTTGAAAGCGTTTACACGTAACATGAATTGGTCAAAACAAGTTAAGCTCCACATTATTTTTCCATGCACATATACATGGTGTTTCATAATATGTGTCCCCATTTGCAGGCGCATTATTTATCACCGAGAATGATGCTCTAACAGTGAACACAAGACGTCATTATATATATACATTCTAAAGTTTTATTTGATATACATATCTCATGCATTGTCACCTTATATACTGGCGTAACCGAACTTCGAGGACATAAGCACATTAGGTTTCCCTGATTTCTATAAATAACATCAAAAATTCAAATTTAGAAAAAAATATTTCTTTAACATCAAAGGAACACAATGCCAACAAAAATCAGAAATAACTTTAAAACTGTAACCAGAACGTATAATTTTTTCCAGTGACCTAATTTATCTGCCATAGCTCGAGGACACGGATGTATTGAACTTTAAAGAGGCACCATATGGGGTAGAAAGAAAATTATGGTGAACAATTAATAACAACATATCAAACCATTCAATTTGATTATAGAAACTTTGTTATACATTTTATAATTTTCATAAATGTCAGTTTTCTGTTATTTTACTGGTGCCAGCTAATTTCTTTTCAAAAACATAACTTACAGATATTTCTTTAACATCAAATGAACAAAATGCCAACAAAATATCAGAAATAACTTTAAAAGTGTAACCAGAACGTATAAATTTTTCCAGTGACCTAATTTATCTGCCATTTTGTAAACACACAAAAAGTTCGAGGACCCGGATGTATTGAACTTTAAAGAGGCACCATATGGGGTAGAAAGAAAATTATGGTGAACAATTAATAACAACACATCAAACCATTCAATTTGATTATAGTAACTTTGTTATACATTTTATAACTTTCACAAATGTCAGTTTTCTGTTATTTTACTGGTGCCAGCTAATTCCTTTTCAAAGTTCTTAAAGATAATAGTTTGCATTGGATGGCTAAAATGTAGGGATTTTATTCCTAAATGTAAGGACCAGTCCGACCTTATGATCTGCACACCTTGAGAAAAGCTATAGCAATAGCTTGATGTGCCTGGGCCACTCTGTACCCTACAGTGGGGACAAAATCTCAACTTGGGTGTAGGAATATTTCATTACTAATTCACCTAAGTTTCATAAAAACAGTTTCCTTTAAAAAGGAACTCAATTCCCCATTTGAGGCCTCAAACGAATATCCAATGGTAGCTCATCTTAAATCTGGGTCACAATGGCTGAAGCAGACGATTAGTAGGCATGTGTTTGGAAATCAATGATTTGGAAATATTGGCATAGACATGGTGGTAGGAAAGGTTTAGTGAAAATGACTCATTTTTAACACTTTTAAATATTTGATCAATAGTTTTACCTCTGATTGGAATTTTCAAAAAGAAAGACTTGACTGTCGGCTTTCGCACACATGTTTTGGAGCAGATGGCAATTAAGGTATTCCGATTATATGACAACAAAGACGTCATCGAACTAATTGTATCCTGGAAGTTGAATGAAAACACTATATGAAAGTTCAAAGTTAAAATATAAAGGTTGTTAAGAAAGTTCGTTCCGCGTAAAAAATATTTTCCTGATAGTTTTATTTTAAAGCTTCAAAACTAAAAAATCACATGACCAGACTTTAATTTGGATATATGTGAAAAGACAGAGGCAGTCATGTTTTAAATCAGATACTTGATCATGCAAAAAGTGGCCTTCAAACATTGGCACCAATTTTCTAACCCTTGAACTTTTACACAAATATGGGGGTATACTAGTGAATATATTTGCCATGCCCAGACCAAAGCCTAAAAATCTTCTATAATTTAATGAATTAAGCCCGAATGAACTACTTATTCGCCATTTATAATAGTTCTGCGATGTCTTCAATTATAAACCTGCAAAGAAAAATCTAATGTAAAAATTTTCACAATTTTCTCAGAAAATCGATTTATTTAAAAATTTGTAAAAAAGGAGCGTCCTTAGAAAATCATATCTGTGAAGCAACTCGACATTAGACAGTATTTTATTTGAAAATAGAACAGATTCATGGAAAATGTATCATTTCATTTGTTTTTGCCTATAAAATGCTTTCAAATCATGTGGGTAAAGTGCGAAACGAACTTTCTTAACACCCTTTATATATATATATTCCTGATGACGTCTGTTTTGTGCACTTACGTACAGTTCCCAAATGTTTCTGATGACAAAGTCGCAAGTTGACGTTTTTCCTAATTTCTTGAATTTCCTAATCTTGCTCATGGCTATTGAAATTTAGTTTTTTAACCGATTATATGTGTTTTGTACCTCGTACAGAAGCTGTCATAATTAATTTCGTTCGGCATTGAAATATATGGGAAAACGTCTTAATTGCACAATTAGGACGTCGTCTGGAATATACGTATACTTAAACTTTCAAGTAGAATATACTTTCATATCAGGTAAAATAGGTATGTATCAGTTTATGTTCACATTTAAAGCATGGTCCTGTCAGAAATAACTGATATGCCTGCAAAGGCATGCATACTATGAAGCACATTAATAAAAACAATAAATTAAAAATGGTAAACCCATTGAAATAAAAATTGACGCATTTTTCATTCACCTTAAAAAGAACAATGCGTCGTGTGTTGAGATATTCACGAATGTCCAATTTTGGCGATTTTATAAAAGGGATTTGAAACAAAAAGGTATCGTAACGGAAAATTGATAATCCCAGTAAAACTTTGCATATTTACATAAATGATCGAGAACAAGTATGTTCATGACAGTTTTGTAACAATCAATAAATTTGTCTGTTTTGAAAAATTACAATTATCGCACACTGATCAATGTAAACGCATAGGCAACATCTGAAACGCACAGGCTCCTGTATTAGGACGCACAGACTACCTCATAAATAGGCGGATATTTGACAGGTGAGAAAGGTATGATACATACTTTCTAATAGTTTTACCATTTTTCAACGATTGTAAAATCTGACACATGCCTCAAAGTACCCCTATTCGCTTCCTTTACAACGGTAGTAAATTTAACTCACTTTATTTCGTAATGAAAAAAAAAATAATAGAATAAATAAAAAAATAAATAAATAAATAAATAGATTAGGGTAACGGTATTCTGTAGGAAAATTGTCTTTTATTTACCGATTTCTCTCTTAAATGCACGATCGAAGCTCTTGTTCTGCCAAGAACAATGACAAAGGTGTCAAAAGACAAGAACCCAAATAACGTCACAACCTTTTAGGAAATATATTCAAGAATTTCATTTTAACGCACCTGGCTTCTAAATCCAAACCAACGAAGATGCTTCTCACGAAATTTTAAATTGATGAAAAAGAAGGCTAATAATAATACATCCAGCGTTTTAAATGAGAGTGGCTAAAGATATGCCCATACAGAATCACCTAGACCGTATGAATTTGTAGATCGTCATACAAAGTTTACAAATATGCTTTTAATTTCAAAATTGCAACAAGGACAATGTTATAATTCACACCATTTAAGTAAAAAAAAATCAAGTTCAACTCATCACGAAGTACGACGCGTCATCCTTTTAAAATACGAGGGAAAATCCAAAATAACGTGAACATTTGTTATTACTTCAACATACGTAGATAAATTTTCGAAAACTATATATAGAGGATATTTGCTTTTTTGAGGTGACTACCAAATATATTTCATCGAGTGAGTTGAAAACATCAGAATTTTAAAAAAAATGTTATGTTTTCAACTCACGAGATGAATGAAATATATTTGGTATCCACCGTAAAAAAGCAAATTTTCTTTTTATTTTATACAATACACGGGCATTTTCCAATTCACAAGGCAGGCGGTGAAAGTGCAAAAAAAAAAAAAAAAAAAAAAAAAAAAAAAAAAAAATTGAAAACAAATAATTTTGGGGTGGGACTAGATAGCGAAAAGAGGCTCTTTTGGGAAAAGATGCGAAAAGATGCGAAAAGAGGTTTTTGAACAACAAAAAGAGTCGTTTATGATGCATATGATGCACTACAAATTAGTTATTTCAGAGAGCAAAACAGTAGCAGCATGTCATAATACAAGTATAAGATTTTCAGATATATTTAAAGTCGACAAATAAAGTGCGATTGCTCTTTAATTACTCTAGGTGTGAATTAATACGGTATGTGTTGGCTGGCACGCGCATATATTGCCTTATAACACCTTGGTTGATATACACATTACTGACTTATCCTCGATATCGTCATTTATCTTAAAGAAGCAATATATATATATATTAACCAGACTTTATGTTTTCGTTCATAAATAGAGTTATAGGCGTTTGAGTTTCTGAAGTGAGACACATTTAATGACGTCAAGTAAATGGAAACGTCAGAAGTGATCCAAAATCTACAGTGAAGATATAGGCTGATATCAGTCACTAGTGACTTTTGGTATCAGTGAGATTTGATATCAGTGAAATTTGATATCAATGAAAATATCAATTTTATCAAGTTGTGATATACATTGGTTTTCACTGTAAAGTATAAAATAAATTGCGATAACAAAATAAGTTTAAACAGTTGCACATTTCGTAGGTACCGCAAACGCGGCGCGCCATTTTAAAACCATGGTGACGCATAGGCGGCGCACACGACTTTTCGGTCGCATACATTGTCATACATGTCTCTATAAAATGTAAAAAAAATACACACGCGAGTCCAGTAGAAGCATGATGTTGAGCTAATGTTATGACTTAGTTTTAACTAATTTGAGTTATGCATTTTAGAAATATGAATATAAAAAATACTCCTTTTCAGTGCATTTAACGTTAAAAATGTCGTCGCCAGATACGGCTTGAACCTATGCGATCACTAAACTTTCAGCGATTTTTGAAAACGCCAACACGAAAACCAAAACGGGAACGATCAATGAATAAATCAGTAGTGTAAAAATATTCCCTTGTGATTCTGACGATAAATAACGCGCGGCACTGGTGACACAATCATCATAATGCGCTGACCACATGCAGACGGCTGACAATCAGGCGATTTGTGTAGCAACATGGAGTGTGAATTTGTTTCGAGTTTTGGATGCTGAAGAAAAATATTCGAATGCCTAAGCACAAATAAGTAAAATTCTTTTATCTATGATACATGTTAAATTGATGGCCGTAAGCGCTGAGCGGGTGTCTACTTCAAAATGAATAAAAACGTCAACGACGTAACGAAATCAACGGTGACGTGCGACGGGTACACCATAGTGACCTATTTGTTTTGGCTGTAACGGGTCATTATTTTTCCTGATATTTTGCCGGAATATTCTAGACATATTCCGATTTATGTTCCTGTTATCTCATAAGCATTTCATTGATCTGTATACTAGAAGCTACAGCAAAAGTCTACGTTATTTTGGATCATCCCCCGTACGTTTTTCATCAAAGAGTATTACAACACACGTGGCTTTTAAAATATACGATTTTGTTTTCAAGCCAGCAGAACAGATGCCTCGAATAGTTAGCTAACCGTTTTATATGATGATTGGACGCATAACCAGGACAGCATCTTCTAACATAATGTTATTTTCTTCTTTTTTATTCTTATATTTGTCTTTTATTTTAATTCAGTTTTACGTCCCTTTCAAGATTATTACAGCTCATATGAGACGGGCCAATCAGTAGATGGGCGAAAACGGGAGAATCCCGAGAAAAAACACCCGACACACCCGCAAGCAGAACTTGGCTTGTCTCACATGTGATCAGGGCGGGATTTGAAACCACACCGGACACAGCGGTGAGATGATCGAGTGATTAAGAACAGTGCTCTTAAACCGCTTGGCCACGGGGGCCGCTACGTTTTGTTAATTTCTGAAATTGGCTCATGGGTAATATACAGTTCCGTTTCATAAGTTTAGTACATACCGATTTGTTTCATAAGTAATGGCATAGCAGTAACCGTACTTGAAGCTCGGCCAAATGTTATAGGGTGTTATTATGCAGATTTGAACGGATTTAGTTATGTCAAACTTAATACATAAAACTATTCACTGATTATAACATTTTAGATTTTAATCGATTGATTTATCAATAGTAACACATTAAAATGACAAGCAAAATATCATAACTTCAGGGATACAAATATCAACTTTAACATTGATTTCATACATTTCAAGAAAGTTTTAACCAAAAACAGATCATATCGTTAAATTGGCATATAACCCGCCATACTACACATAACATAATATTTGGTCAACCCTGTGTATATTCAAGTTTATTAAAGCTTGAAATATTGCACCCAAATAGCCGTGGAACACCAAATTATACAATCAGTCCAGGTTTGATACATAATTACGCACACAACCGTTTGTTTTTACAAACAACACTGGTCAAACAGTTGAATATAAAATATTTGATCCGAAAAAAGCCGCTCGAAAAGGTACTGGCGCACAAAACGACAGTCCAAACAAGATAATGCAGTCTAGTAGGATGCAAGATTTCAAGCTTCAATAACCTCGATTGTACGAAGGGTAGACCAAATATTATGTAAGGTGTAGTCTCCTGGACGCTCTGTCATTTTATTGAAATAATAAATTTTATGTTAAAACTGTCCTGTAATATGAGAAATCAACATTAACATTGATATTTGTGTCACAGAAGTTATGTTATTTCGTTTATCGTATTTTATTTGTTATTATCTATTTATAAATCGATCAAAATCTAAATTGTTCAAATCAGTGAATAATTCTATGTATTAGGATTGACTTAGCGAAATCCGCTCAAATCTGCAAACACCCAATAAAATTTGGCCAAGCTTCAAGTACGGGTACTGCTATGCCATTACTTATGAAACAAATCGGTATGTACTATACTTATGAAACGGAGCTGTATGTATATATTGTCTGGATATATGAATTTGGTATCAATCATCAAACGTACATCAATATATACCATTCCTCTGTATTTGTATTGCAGATATATCGAAGAAAGTCCGCCATGCGTTTCTTTCCCTTCTCCGACGTAAGAGATATATCACCACATTATAGAGTGACATCACCATAGAAAACCCCATTCAAACCTATATCATTTTCGTGGTGAGAACTGATACTAGTAGTTCTTACGTCGGAGAAGGGAAAGAAACACATGACATACTTTCGTCTTCGTCATCTCAGCATTGCATTAAATGGATGTACATTTAATACTGTCACAAAAATCATATATCCAGGCAAAAACATGTATTACACATGGGCCAATTTTAGAAATTAACAAAACGTATTTTATTACGGTAGATACTGTCCTGGTTATGCGACCAAACATCATATAAAACGGATAGCTAACTACTCGAGTCATCTTCTTTGCTATCAAACCTGATCGTTATATATTTTAAAAGCCATGTGTCTTTAATGAAAAACGTATTTTAAAAGGGTAACGCGTCGTATTTTGTAACGAATGATGTTGAACTTGATTATTTGAGTTAAATGGTGTGACTTATAACATTGTTCTTGTCGTAATATTGAAACCAAAAGCATAGTTGTAAACTTTGTATGACGATCTACAAATTCATAGGGTGTAGGTGAAACGTCATGGGCATATCTCTAAAACTGTGGGTGTATCATCTGATTGTAAGCCTTACGCATAAAATACCATAAAATACTTTCTTTTTCATCAAATTTCGTGAGAATCATCTGCGTTGTTTTGGATTTATGGTGTGTTGTAATTGAAATTCTTGAATTTTAAAAGGTTATTTGGGTCTTTCGATTTTATTATCTTGACTTTCAATGTTCTCGGCAGAACAAGAGCTTTGGTCGTAGGTTTAAGAGAGAAGTCGGTAAATAAAAAAAAAATAACTTCCAAAATATCGTCACTCGAAAAAGTAAATTTGGGTCTATTTTTTCATTTCGAAATGAATTGAGTTAAATTTAGGGGGTACTTTAAGGCATGTGTCAGATTTTACAATCGCTGAACAATGATAAAACAATTAGAAAGTATTATCATACCTTTTTCACCTGTCAAATATCCGCCATTGTGTGTCCTAATACAGAAGCCTGTGCGTTTCAGATGTTGCCTATGCGTTTACATTGACCAGTGTGTAGAAAAATGGATTGACAATTGAATGATTTTGTGAACTGCGAAATGCGCTGAAGAATAAAAATGATATACGAGGCTATTATGCTAAATATCTTATCATTGTCTATAGCAAGACTGAAGGGGATTGTACCAAACTTTAACAAAAATGAATATATATAAATGTTATATTTACATTTTACGAAAAGAGAGGAATGAAAAATAGTTTATCCAAGAGCTGTCATAATTTACCCAAGGCATGTGAAAATTTTCTAATAATGACCATGAACCAAAACCTTTTAACGTTTCTCCGATCGAGACGATCATCATTCTCTAGAGAATGATGGCCACTTGGTTTGGGTGGATAAACATGTCAAACCTATCAGTCAATTGGCATGTTGTTGATAATACACACGCATGTAGCAATAAAACGATATACTTTTTGAGACATTTTGACTTCGTTTATCTCCCTTACACCTATTATAATATAAAGCTTTGAAGTACGAATCTCGAAGACTGACTTCTGTTTTCAATGTACATGGGATTACAGAAGGACATGCTACCCAAGACCAGCAATAAACTGTCAGTTGCAAGTGGGCAGTTTTAAAAAAAATGGTCCCAAAGTGTGACACTGGCTAAAAACACTAAAATTGTTATTTGGCAAACGAGATTCAATAAAATATGAAGGATGGTTCTTAAAAATGATGGCGTTTCGTTGAATTTTTAGCTGAAAAATGGAGTATATATATGTATATATATATATATATAAAATCATAAAAAAAGTAAACATGTGACAGAGCTAAACCAAATGTTGTGTTAACTGATTGGGGGCCTGGGCTTAGTATAAACAGTAAGAGAATAAATGACAACCAAAAGTATTAAAATTAGTTGACCAATAATCTTGAAATCTTACACTCCTTACATTTTCGACCCCCAGTTGATTTGCATGCGGTGATAATCTATTCTTTTTATCTCTATATTCATATGTTTGATATTTTGTATCTCTTCAATCTTTATTCCTTAATTTGATGCGGTATGATAGCTTTCTTTGACTTCAATGAAAAATGTCACACAAAAATCTTGCACTTCTTACATCAAACATCTGCATAACTTTATAAAGTTACATCATAGAAACTTTGCCCGTCTGGGTACTTGTTATTTTGGTATATCACTTGATAATTTCCATGCATACAATACAGTTTCACTGGGGGTCAAAGCCTCAAAATGGACCGGGGCCATTTTTGTTTTGAAACTGCCCAAGTAGAGCAAGTCAGTGTCAAAGAATATGATGGTCTTGGCTTTGCATTCTTTGCACTTTCGTTCAGCTTCACAGATACTCTTTTTAATAACGAACTGTTACTTTGTTGATGAGACAGGGTCATTTTGATCGCTCGTGTGCATCCTGTTCCAAAGACTAGATTGATATATCGAACTCCTTTATAGAGGCCTTTAAGGTGTTTTTGTAGCGTTTCTGTCCAGGTTCGCGTTAACACAGTCTACAGACTCGGTGTCAAGCTTGATTTCATTTTGCTCCCAGACAATTGCACAGTCTTCTAAATGCCACATTGATAGTGACCTCATCATCAATGTGCATTGCTCTGAACAGAGTGCTTCTCAGGTAGGAGAATTTAATGCAGTTTTAGTGTTTGTCAATTCACACTGATAGGAGGTTCCTTGGTGATAGGTTGCTTGGCCCACCGGGGTCACTGCTTGGCCCAATTGGTTGCTTGGCCCACTGATAGGTTGCTGGTCCACCGGGGTCCAACTGGTGTTTTTCTTTTGCTCCGGAGTTAGTAGTTAGTAAGTTATTTGGCGCCCAGGGATCTCCATCGTCGGTCAGCTTTCTGAATCTGTTGAGTCCTCGTGTTTCATTCATCAGGATGTTTATCATGATTTATCTGTTTGTTCTTGATGATTCATTGACTAGTTAGAGATTCACCACGAGGACCGAAGAACTAACTAAATGTTATGAACCACTGCAGACGCTGAGGGTGAGGTTAGGTACCTGTAAAATCGATTTAAGCCCGCCAGTAATTTTAAATTACTGATCGTTCCAAGGCGATACTTCTATGGTGGTTCCTTCGTTTTATGTCTTGGTGTTTAAATTTTTTGTGCTGTTGGCGGCTTGGCGCCTTATGTTTGTTTTCATAATTTTAGTTAAATTTAGGTAACTGAGTGGCCACCTGTTGGGAAAATAGCTGCCCATTCGGCTTACGATGTGTTTTCATGGTATAAGTTACCTGATTGTTAATTTAGTTTTTCCCATCTCGGTTTTTGGAGTGGGAATCTTTTTTCTGATTGCGCCTTTTCCTGATCTTTGCCTACTTGTACCTCCTTGTACGTTTTTCACGGTGCAGGTTGTTGTCTGTAAGATCATAGTTATTGATTAATTGTGAAGCTTGCGGCATTGCTCTTCGAGCTTGCATTCTTATCCATCTCATCTGCACAGAGGAGCCCATCTAGTACATCTGTCTGCATCTTAGTTTTGCCTTGCAACCTTCTCGTGGGGTCCGAATTGTTTCAGAATCATACTTTTCATTGGAAAACCAGTATCACTGTCCAAGAAAGCTTCCGCGAGCATGACAGAAAACACCATGCTGAACTGTGTTGGTGCCATCACACAGCCCTGTTTGATCCCACTCGTTACCTCAAAGCGTTCAATCATGTCTCAGCAACTACTTAAACCATTGAATATGATATCAAACTCCGTTTCACCTTAGGGTAACATTTTCAAATTTTCTAATTCACATATTCATAAATATTAATGAAAACATAGAAAACAATGAAAAACCAGAGAAACACTGTGGTACCCCAGGACAATTTTTCATGGATGCAAAACCATTCATTGGGACCCCCAGAAATGCAAAGAATTTTTGTCCTCAAAGATAAACTTGTTTGCACTAGGCAAAAATGCATGGTTTCCAAGGCACCGTTAACGTGATTCTTGAGCATGGGGGTGTACATACAAAATTACTCATACCTCCGCTATAGCTTATCCTAAACCACTGAACCTGGTCTCATTTTACATTGCTATTCCATCCTATGGTAAGTAATGCAAGATATCTAATTTACATATGAATTTCAATGAAATCATTAAGAATGACAAAAAAAATCTTTAAAATCTATAAACAAACCAATTTCAGGCCCAAACTATCACTGTGACACTTTGTTATTGAACCAGTAATATCATATGACAAATTCATTGATGTCATGGGCCTAAATGAAAATTGTCACATTTGCATATTCATGAATATTAATAAAAATGTCGAAAGTCGAGGAAAAATGAGTGTGGTCACAGTGGCCACCGAAATGCCATAAAATATCGTCCACAACAATGAACACATTAGCCAATAGGAGAAAATAGTAAATGCTAGGGAAAAGACCATTCGCAGAGACCAGTTTGTTTTCTTCGAGTTGACATTGTGTTGTGTTCTTTTGAAACAGTCATGTAATTGTATGTTCATGGCTAGATTTCCACTATCCTGTACCAACTTCAGCAATGAAAAAGTGCATATGTCATGTGTATATACTGCAGTTAGTACAATTAAGTGGAAAAGCAGGAAACAACGGCATACACGACGATATACTGGCATGGCAGTTAACAGTTTTCTCTTAGGTATAATTATTTTACTGTTGAAAGTGAAAGAATGAAAAAGAAAAGTGTCATACTGCCAGTAAAAACTAACATGCAGTCCGACGCACACGCCCACAAAGCCTGCGACCCATCACCCACATAGTGTTAAGAAACAAGTAGCCCAAAGGCAACGATCGCTCACCTGAGAGTCACAGGACAATTTTTTTTTTTTTTTTTTTTTTTTTTTTTTTTTTTTTTTTTTTTGAAGATATGATCAAAATTGAAGATGCTGGAGTGGCCACAACACTAAAAATTGATTTTTCAAACATTCAAGGGCAGCTAACTCCGCAGTCCAGGGTCGAATCTGGCTCAAATTCGAACTCATCCAAGATATTATGGTCATCCTTGTTTCTTCCAAGAATGAAGAAGATTCGATCAAAATTGAAGGCGCTAGAGTGACCACAATACAAAATATTGATTTTTCAAACACTAAAGGGCAGCTAACTCCACAGTCAGAGGTCGGATCTGGCTGAAATTCCAACTCATACGAAATATTGTTATTATTCGTGTTACCTGCAAGAATGAAGAAGATCCACTGAAAAACAAAGATGCTTGAGTGGCCACAACACAAAATATTGATTTTTCAAACACTCAAGGGCAGATAACTCCACAGTCAGGGGTTGGGTCTGGTCGAAATTCGAGCTCATTTGAGATATTGTAGTTATCCTTGTTACCTGCAAGAATGAAGAAGATCCACTGAAAAACAAAGCTGCTAGAGTGGCTACAATACAAAATATTGATTTTTAAACACTCAAGGGCAGATAACTCTGCAGTCAGATGCCGGATCTGGTCGAAATTCAAACTCATACGAGATATTATAGATGTCTTTGGGACTTCCAAGAATAAAGAAGATCCGAATAAAAATGGAGGCGCTAGAGTGGCCACAACACCATATATTGATTTTTCACACAGTCAAATGCAGATAACTCTGCAGTCAAGGGTTGGATCAGGCTGAAATTCAAACTAATCCGAGATGTTTTGGGTATCCTTGTAACTTCCAAGTATGAAGAAGATACGATCAAAATTGAAGGCGCTAGAGTGGCCACAACACAAAATATTGATTTTCAAACACTCAAGGGCAGATAACTCTGCAGTCAGAGGTCGGATCTGGTCGAAATTCGACCTCATCTGAGATGTTATAGATGTCTTTGTTACTTTTAATAATAAAGAATATCCGAATAAAAATGAAGGCGCTAGAGTGGCCACAACACTAAAAATTGATTTTTCACACAGTCAAGGGCAGATAACTCTGCAGTCAAGGGTCGGATCTGGCTGTAATTCGAACACGTCCGAGATGTTATGGTTATCCTTGTTACTTCCAGATATGAAGAAGATCCGATCAAAATTGAAGGCGCTAGAGTGGCCACAACACAAAATAATGATTTTTCAAACACTCAAGGGCAGCTAACTTCACATTCAGAGGTCGGACCTAACTGAAATTCGAACCCATTCGAGATATTATAGTTGTCCTTGTTACCTGCAAGAAAGAAGAAGATCCACTGAAAAATAATGGCGTTAGAGTGGCCACAACATTTTTCCCACTATAAGTCTATGGAGGTTTTTCAAAACGCTCAAGGGCAGCTAACTCCGCAAATCTGAAGTCGAATCTAGCCGAAATTCGAACTCATCCGAGATGTTATGGTTGTCCTTGTTACTCCCAAGAATGAAGAATATCCAATCAAAAATGAAGTTGCTAGAGTGGCCACAACATTTCCCCCATAATAACTCTATGGGAGCTATCTGTTGCCATGGAAACCAGAGTTCTGATCCGACCTGGCCCAAACCTAATGCAACTCCCCCTCCTCAATGATGCTTTAGATAAAATTTGATCACGATTGGCCTTGTTGTCTTAGAGATATTCAAGTTTGAAAATGTGAACGCACGGACGCACCCACGGACGCTGGATCGACTAGTATACTATAAGCTCACCTGTGAGTGAGCTAAAAACATAAAACAAGGAGCATATCCCATTAGAACATAAAATTTGAATTTTAGTATAAACTAAATTGGATATTTGAGTTGCGTCAATAAGAAAAAACCACGCATGTTGCACTTTCAACAAACAGAGTAAGTAGTATACACTGAAAAAAAGTTATAAGAGGCCACCTCATATTTTTCTTCTAGTTCAGAAAGTAAAATACGATCAATTAAAATTCATGATCATATGAATAAACCAATGTCTAACAGTGGCTCTGTGAGTTTCTGCATTCCAAAATGCGTGATACTTCTCACACAGACGAGGCATGTGTAAAGGTACCCTATTTCAAAAAGTCACACTTTATTAACATCAAATTAAATGTCATATTATGACGTTGTGTTTTTACATTTTAATTTATTTGAAAATGCTTCTGACTGCCATGATGCAAGATGAAATTAAGTCAAAAGTGTTGCTGCAATAAGAACCTTCGTTTCTGTTTTGTACATGCAAGGAGACAACAACCTGAATAACAGGAATTCAGCTTTTGTATGCAATTTGCATACCAACTTTGTTCTTCTCCAGTTGCGTTATTATCAACAGCACGGCATTGAAATTTTCAGCGATTATTTAAGTTAAATACTAGACTCTGATAAACTTTGAAAATTAAAAAAATCGTCCATAAATTTTGTTATTTTGTTCGTTAAAAATTGGCATTGAAACCGGAAGTGTGCGGCAGCCTTGACCTGTTGGTCCTCGAAAATGGTCTAAAACAGTTCAGTCGAGTTATATCTCTCATTTCCAGGCCTCATCAAGTGAATTTAACAGGGGTCAACATGCTTAAGAGGCACATTTATGAATTTTCCAAAAAATCTCAAAATTGGCGATTTTTGAAAATGCATAAAAATTCTACCAGTAGAGAAAATTCGAATGTTTGATGTTTTTCCGAGCCGTAACGACCCCTTTGATGACACCTGTTCCTAATTTCAATAAATGGTGTGCTGTATCCAATTTTTTATTTAAAAACATTGATTTTTGCATTTTTACTCCAAAAACGCCTTTAGTAAAAGAAAATTATTTCCTAACACTTTGGAACTTTACTTACTTGAAAGACACGTCTTTTGGCAAAAAATCGTGCAATTTTGAAGATGGCTTAAGAACAAAAAATGAGTTTGAAAAGTGGCCTCTTATAACTTTTTTTCAGTGTAGACCCGCGTCACAGATTCACCGTCAAACATACGAATTGAGTTAATATTTTTGACCAGTACGAACAGGGGTGCCATGATCATATTAAATGTAGAAAGCTGCGACTCGAGCCTTCTACGGCACATACAGGGTGTTAAGAAAGTTCGAAGACATCATTCAAATGGACACAAAGTGTTTAATAAAGCATTTAGATTTAATAAAACTTTGTTAGTTTAACCTTGAATGAGTGTCATACAAAGTATAATGGACAAAACATAGTGATTATGTGTGGCAATAAGCGACCCTTCTTCTGAGCTGAGTGTCACAAAAATGCAAATTTGTGGTTTAACCAGTGACTGCCTGAGATTCCAATACCAGTGGATTCACGGTTGAATACATTGATTACAAAATATTGTCAGGAATGTTTTATGCCAATTATAAACTTTCTGGAATTGCTGAGAGAAGGTACAAGTAGGCAAAGATCAGGAAAAGGCGCAATCAGAGAAAGATTCCCACTCCAAAAACCGAGGTGGGAAAAAACCAAACTAACAATCAGGTACTTATACCATAAAAACATTTCATAAGCCGAATGAGCAGCTATTTTCCCAATAGGTGGCCACTCAGTTACCTTAACTAAAAATATGAAAACATACATAAGGCGCCAACAGCACAAAATATTTTAAACACCAAGACATGAAACAAAAAGAACCACCACAGAAGTATCGACTTGGAACGATCAGCAACGCAAAGTTACTGGCGGGTTTAAATCGATGTTACATGGCCATATCCTCACCCTCAGCTTCTGCAGTGGTTCATAACATTTAGTTAGTTCTTAGGTCCTCGTGGTGAATCTCTAACTAGTCAATGAATCATCAAGAACAAACAAATAAATCATGATAAACATCCTGATGAATCAAATACCAGGACTCACAGATTCAGTAAGCTGCCCTGGGCGCCGAATAACTTACTAACTCCGGAGCAAAAGAAAAACATCAGTGGGACCCGGCGGGCCAAGCAACAGACAAGAAGCTCCGGCCCAACCAACTAAAATAAATAGCTTTAAGTCGGGGCCATCATAGAGTCCGACGCCCGAAGTCTTAGGGTACCCCCGTTCTCGAAATAGGCCACAAAAAGTTGGAGGTAAAGATAAATATTTTAGATATAGTCGAAACTGTGTGATTATTGTCATTTCGTTTTCCAAGATAATGCTATTATATATTTTGTGGTGTAACCAAAATTCATTTTTGATGACGTGCATTATCGCGCACCAGTACATTACCGTCACTTGACCACGCACTTTTCATAAGCTTAGATTTGACCATCTTCCTTGCTTTGAGCAAAAGTTTATTCCCTGTCTTAGTCAGGTCCTCACTGATATATTGCAAGGTCACAGGGGTCAAGGTCACTGGACTAGGTCACCAGACCTTCACCGCTATAAACCAGGCAGACAGTAGGGGGTTACGGGAGTGTGTTATAGACGGGTGCTTGCTATCGTGTAATTGACCAGTGCTTCCGACTTTTCTGTACGTTGCTTTTTCCTGATCATTGCTTTCCTGATCATCGCTTACTTTTACCATATACATCACGATGGACCGAGCATGGGCTGAACGATACAGTTTTACTTGTGATATATGATTGACAAGACATTTAATTCGATCGACATGACCATTAATTGGGCTGACATGACTCGTGATTAATTGAATGGAGAGACTTTTGAGGAGGAAGGATAATGAAGGCAGTTTCTACTTAAAAAAAATGTATTCTTTTATTTATAAACACTTAATGCTCAAATTTCACCCATAACGCATCAACTTTGCCTTCAAGCCTGTCCAATGGCATAGGGTCTGTTTGTGTGAACCTGTGCACAAGAGTTTTTCTTACTTCTTCGAGTACAACCCTCTTAGGTGTTAGATCCATGCTCTCCTCTCCTAGCAATTGTGGCCTAAGATCTTCAACAATGTCGTCATCCTTTCCTGCTCCCGTGACGCTAACGCTCGTCCAGTGCCTCGCTGAGTCCTCCCTCGAAAGTTTTACTATGTCCTTCCCTATCTCAATAAACCTCGGAGTAGCAGAATTTATGATCTCCAGTCCATCAAGCCCCGATTCTACCTTCTCCAGATGGATGTGCAGGTGATTCCACATGCCTTTCCAATTTCTTTTTATCCCCAGTCTTGAAATCACAAGTAACACAGACATATGGTATGTCGCTATCAACAACATGCTGGCTGTAGAAATGGACTTCCGTCCGGCTCTTGTTTTCTACGTATCCACATGGAATGCACCAGTAAGCTCTCCCCCTGGATAGGATGTATTGAAGCTGACCTGTAGCCATACTGAAATGATACATTGTCACCTACTAAGTTTTTGTCGATTTTTTTTTTACCTTGACCTTTGACCCTTGACCTTGACTCTAATTACCCCTTATAAATTCTCGTTTTGCTCTGTCCATCCATTTTGGCCTATTCAGTCCAACATATCTCTTCAACTTGTCGTGATGCACCACACGATTATCTCCCTTTTCCAAGCCAATTAAGTATGTCACATCACTGAGTCTCTTGAGCACGACGCATAGTACATATTTCGGCTGCAACTTTGGACTGATTCCTAACACCCGCTTTTCATGTAGATACCAAGCGCATTCCCCTTGTTCATAGCGCAAGTGTTCAAGCTTAGTGTCATACGCATACTTGTGTCGCTTCGCCGCGTTTCCTAAGTGTTCGCGCGCAATGTCATGTGCCGTCTGCATCCTATCTCTCAACCAGCTGACATACTCACCATATGAGTTCTTTCTCTCTTAAGCATAAACAAATGCACGACAATTTTGATCATATTGATAAAAATGAATTGCTATATAAGTACTTTGAACCAGCATTTCAGCATTTTAACCACTAACTATATGCAGTTTAAGTTATACTAGGTCAAGCAAAGCTGCAGCAGTAAGTTTAAGGGTCATTGTTATGTTGAACTAAGTATAGAAGTTTTATAGAAAGTAATAAACTGACTAACAAAAATAGAAAGAAACAATTAAGTACATATTATAAAGCTCTTGCAAAGTGATTTCAAGTAATGGAAAGCGTATAAAGATCGAACAAAAAATAGGAAATATATAGCTTCAATAATGTCTACAATGGACTAAAATTGCAAAAATAAATATCATTTTTTAAAAGTGACGTCACTTGATTTTCTGAAGCCCCCAGAGAGGTACTATTTTGTCAGTCAATCCAATTAACATGTCCCTTTGGATCCCAAAAGAGTTCAAACATTCATTTCAAAAATTTGAGTGTTGGTCCCAATTTAAACATGAAGATCCTGTACTGGAGTTTAAAAATTACTTGACTCTACTTTCTAAATCTTGTAAAATCATCATTTTCTTCTTTGGCAAGATATGAATATTCTAAGCATCGCACATTGAAGAACATCCAATGACAAGCTATAAAATAAAAAATGAGCTCTCATACTCAAGTATTAGGTGAGTAATGGGATGTAAAATATTGAAACCGCAATGACATTGGACTATTTTAGCAAAAACACGGACTCTAATTTTCTATGTTTCCATGAGTTTTAACGACTGTAAATGCCTAATTAGCTTCATTCATGGTCTAATGAATGGTGTAGACATGATTTCCAAAATAAGTTAAGTTTTTTGAGTTGTTGTAGAGAGCTGAAATAATGCATAAAAATTCGCATTTTTTTACTGTTTAAGATTATCTAGTACACGCAAGACTACAACTGTATATTTAATAGTTATGGTCATTTTAAGCAAAAATTCGATATTTATAAAGTAACATAAAATCCTTCACAGAAGAGCTAGAATATATTTAAAATATGCTATGTGTAGGTATGTATGTCTAGTTTACTAAGACATAAACAGATTTCTAAAAATACGTTTTCTTGACCAAAAGTTTTTCAAAAGAACAGTTTCAAAATTGGTCGTAGGAACTTGCAATTTTGAAGACAAACTAAGGGTCATATTTCACAACAGCTGCAAAACTGTAGTTGGCATTTCGAGCTTAAATTATATCAACTTATCATTTTCCGTCTTTGCCAAAATAGGCTAAATCTCAGCAGCATACATTGAAGAAAACCCAGTGACAAGCTAGAACATAAAAAATGAGCTTCTGTAAAATCATCATTTTCTTCTTTGGCAAGATATGAATATTCTAAGCATCGCACATTGAAGAACACCCAATGACAAGCTATAAAATAAAAAATGAGCTCTCATACTCAAGTATTAGGTGAGTAATGGGATGTAAAATATTGAAACCGCAATGACATTGGACTATTTTAGCAAAAACACGGACTCTAATTTTCTATGTTTCCATGAGTTTTAACGACTGTAAATGCCTAATTAGCTTCATTCATGGTCTAATGAATGGTGTAGACATGATTTCCAAAATAAGTTAAGTTTTTTGAGTTGTTGTAGAGAGCTGAAATAATGCATAAAAATTCGCATTTTTTTACTGTTTAAGATTATCTAGTACACGCAAGACTACAACTGTATATTTAATAGTTATGGTCATTTTAAGCAAAAATTCGATATTTATAAAGTAACATAAAATCCTTCACAGAAGAGCTAGAATATATTTAAAATATGCTATGTGTAGGTATGTATGTCTAGTTTACTAAGACATAAACAGATTTCTAAAAATACGTTTTCTTGACCAAAAGTTTTTCAAAAGAACAGTTTCAAAATTGGTCGTAGGAACTTGCAATTTTGAAGACAAACTAAGGGTCATATTTCACAACAGCTGCAAAACTGTAGTTGGCATTTCGAGCTTAAATTATATCAACTTATCATTTTCCGTCTTTGCCAAAATAGGCTAAATCTCAGCAGCATACATTGAAGAAAACCCAGTGACAAGCTAGAACATAAAAAATGAGCGTTCCAACTCAAGTTTTAAAGTGTCATAGAGTTTAAAAAATACTTTACTTTTCCTATGTTAAACTATCAAACCATCATTTTGTTTCTGTGGCGAGATAGGCTAACTCTGAGCAGCCTACATTAAATAAAACCCAATGACAAGCTATGCCATTAGAAATGAGCTATTCAACTCATGTATTAAGTGAGTGATGTTATGTAAAATATTTGTACCGCAATGACACTGGACTATTTCTGCAAAAACACGCACTTGGCAATGGACTTTTTTGCGAACGAAAGTCCACAGAATCAAACTTTTTGATAAAGTATAATAAAATCCCTTACAGAAGAGCTAGAATATTTGTAAAACATACTAGATGTTGGTATCCATGTCTTTTTCACAAAGCCATGAACAGATTGCTGAAATATGGTTTCTTGGACAAAATGAATTTTCATATTTTTCGCATTTTAAGCATTCTTTTTATATATGTGTAAACAAGATATTAATACCTACATTCAGCAAGTTTTGAAAATATTCTAGCTTATCTGTGAAGGAGTTTATGCTACTTTATCAAAAAAGTTTGATTTTGTGGACTTTCGTTCACAAAACATGCATTGTCAAATTCAAGTTTTTGCAATAATAGTCCAGTGCCATTGCGGGACAATAATTTTATATCCCATGAGGTATGAATGCTATTGAATTGTATTTATTATTGCATAAAATATGGCCGTAGGAACTGGTAATTTTGAATACTAACTATGGTTCTTTCTCTCTTAAGCATAAACAAATGCACGACAATTTTGATCATATTGATAAAAATGAATTGCTATATAAGTACTTTGAACCAGCATTTCAGCATTTTAACCACTAACTATATGCAGTTTAAGTTATACTAGGTCAAGCAAAGCTGCAGCAGTAAGTTTAAGGGTCATTGTTATGTTGAACTAAGTATAGAAGTTTTATAGAAAGTAATAAACTGACTAACAAAAATAGAAAGAAACAATTAAGTACATATTATAAAGCTCTTGCAAAGTGATTTCAAGTAATGGAAAGCGTATAAAGATCGAACAAAAAATAGGAAATATATAGCTTCAATAATGTCTACAATGGACTAAAATTGCAAAAATAAATATCATTTTTTAAAAGTGACGTCACTTGATTTTCTGAAGCCCCCAGAGAGGTACTATTTTGTCAGTCAATCCAATTAACATGTCCCTTTGGATCCCAAAAGAGTTCAAACATTCATTTCAAAAATTTGAGTGTTGGTCCCAATTTAAACATGAAGATCCTGTACTGGAGTTTAAAAATTACTTGACTCTACTTTCTAAATCTTGTAAAATCATCATTTTCTTCTTTGGCAAGATATGAATATTCTAAGCATCGCACATTGAAGAACATCCAATGACAAGCTATAAAATAAAAAATGAGCTCTCATACTCAAGTATTAGGTGAGTAATGGGATGTAAAATATTGAAACCGCAATGACATTGGACTATTTTAGCAAAAACACGGACTCTAATTTTCTATGTTTCCATGAGTTTTAACGACTGTAAATGCCTAATTAGCTTCATTCATGGTCTAATGAATGGTGTAGACATGATTTCCAAAATAAGTTAAGTTTTTTGAGTTGTTGTAGAGAGCTGAAATAATGCATAAAAATTCGCATTTTTTTACTGTTTAAGATTATCTAGTACACGCAAGACTACAACTGTATATTTAATAGTTATGGTCATTTTAAGCAAAAATTCGATATTTATAAAGTAACATAAAATCCTTCACAGAAGAGCTAGAATATATTTAAAATATGCTATGTGTAGGTATGTATGTCTAGTTTACTAAGACATAAACAGATTTCTAAAAATACGTTTTCTTGACCAAAAGTTTTTCAAAAGAACAGTTTCAAAATTGGTCGTAGGAACTTGCAATTTTGAAGACAAACTAAGGGTCATATTTCACAACAGCTGCAAAACTGTAGTTGGCATTTCGAGCTTAAATTATATCAACTTATCATTTTCCGTCTTTGCCAAAATAGGCTAAATCTCAGCAGCATACATTGAAGAAAACCCAGTGACAAGCTAGAACATAAAAAATGAGCGTTCCAACTCAAGTTTTAAAGTGTCATAGAGTTTAAAAAATACTTTACTTTTCCTATGTTAAACTATCAAACCATCATTTTGTTTCTGTGGCGAGATAGGCTAACTCTGAGCAGCCTACATTAAATAAAACCCAATGACAAGCTATGCCATTAGAAATGAGCTATTCAACTCATGTATTAAGTGAGTGATGTTATGTAAAATATTTGTACCGCAATGACACTGGACTATTTCTGCAAAAACACGCACTTGGCAATGGACTTTTTTGCGAACGAAAGTCCACAGAATCAAACTTTTTGATAAAGTATAATAAAATCCCTTACAGAAGAGCTAGAATATTTGTAAAACATACTAGATGTTGGTATCCATGTCTTTTTCACAAAGCCATGAACAGATTGCTGAAATATGGTTTCTTGGACAAAATGAATTTTCATATTTTTCGCATTTTAAGCATTCTTTTTATATATGTGTAAACAAGATATTAATACCTACATTCAGCAAGTTTTGAAAATATTCTAGCTTATCTGTGAAGGAGTTTATGCTACTTTATCAAAAAAGTTTGATTTTGTGGACTTTCGTTCACAAAACATGCATTGTCAAATTCAAGTTTTTGCAATAATAGTCCAGTGCCATTGCGGGACAATAATTTTATATCCCATGAGGTATGAATGCTATTGAATTGTATTTATTATTGCATAAAATATGGCCGTAGGAACTGGTAATTTTGAATACTAACTATGGTTCTTTCTCTCTTAAGCATAAACAAATGCACGACAATTTTGATCATATTGATAAAAATGAATTGCTATATAAGTACTTTGAACCAGCATTTCAGCATTTTAACCACTTTATGCAGTTTAAGTTATACTAGGTCAAGCAAAGCTGCAGCAGTAAGTTTAAGGGTCATTGTTATGTTGAACTAAGTATAGAAGTTTTATAGAAAGTAATAAACTGACTAACAAAAATAGAAAGAAACAATTAAGTACATATTATAAAGCTCTTGCAAAGTGATTTCAAGTAATGGAAAGCGTATAAAGATCGAACAAAAAATAGGAAATATATAGCTTCAATAATGTCTACAATGGACTAAAATTGCAAAAATAAATATCATTTTTTAAAAGTGACGTCACTTGATTTTCTGAAGCCCCCAGAGAGGTACTATTTTGTCAGTCAATCCAATTAACATGTCCCTTTGGATCCCAAAAGAGTTCAAACATTCATTTCAAAAATTTGAGTGTTGGTCCCAATTTAAACATGAAGATCCTGTACTGGAGTTTAAAAATTACTTGACTCTACTTTCTAAATCTTGTAAAATCATCATTTTCTTCTTTGGCAAGATATGAATATTCTAAGCATCGCACATTGAAGAACACCCAATGACAAGCTATAAAATAAAAAATGAGCTCTCATACTCAAGTATTAGGTGAGTAATGGGATGTAAAATATTGAAACCGCAATGACATTGGACTATTTTAGCAAAAACACGGACTCTAATTTTCTATGTTTCCATGAGTTTTAACGACTGTAAATGCCTAATTAGCTTCATTCATGGTCTAATGAATGGTGTAGACATGATTTCCAAAATAAGTTAAGTTTTTTGAGTTGTTGTAGAGAGCTGAAATAATGCATAAAAATTCGCATTTTTTTACTGTTTAAGATTATCTAGTACACGCAAGACTACAACTGTATATTTAATAGTTATGGTCATTTTAAGCAAAAATTCGATATTTATAAAGTAACATAAAATCCTTCACAGAAGAGCTAGAATATATTTAAAATATGCTATGTGTAGGTATGTATGTCTAGTTTACTAAGACATAAACAGATTTCTAAAAATACGTTTTCTTGACCAAAAGTTTTTCAAAAGAACAGTTTCAAAATTGGTCGTAGGAACTTGCAATTTTGAAGACAAACTAAGGGTCATATTTCACAACAGCTGCAAAACTGTAGTTGGCATTTCGAGCTTAAATTATATCAACTTATCATTTTCCGTCTTTGCCAAAATAGGCTAAATCTCAGCAGCATACATTGAAGAAAACCCAGTGACAAGCTAGAACATAAAAAATGAGCGTTCCAACTCAAGTTTTAAAGTGTCATAGAGTTTAAAAAATACTTTACTTTTCCTATGTTAAACTATCAAACCATCATTTTGTTTCTGTGGCGAGATAGGCTAACTCTGAGCAGCCTACATTAAATAAAACCCAATGACAAGCTATGCCATTAGAAATGAGCTATTCAACTCATGTATTAAGTGAGTGATGTTATGTAAAATATTTGTACCGCAATGACACTGGACTATTTCTGCAAAAACACGCACTTGGCAATGGACTTTTTTGCGAACGAAAGTCCACAGAATCAAACTTTTTGATAAAGTATAATAAAATCCCTTACAGAAGAGCTAGAATATTTGTAAAACATACTAGATGTTGGTATCCATGTCTTTTTCACAAAGCCATGAACAGATTGCTGAAATATGGTTTCTTGGACAAAATGAATTTTCATATTTTTCGCATTTTAAGCATTCTTTTTATATATGTGTAAACAAGATATTAATACCTACATTCAGCAAGTTTTGAAAATATTCTAGCTTATCTGTGAAGGAGTTTATGCTACTTTATCAAAAAAGTTTGATTTTGTGGACTTTCGTTCACAAAACATGCATTGTCAAATTCAAGTTTTTGCAATAATAGTCCAGTGCCATTGCGGGACAATAATTTTATATCCCATGAGGTATGAATGCTATTGAATTGTATTTATTATTGCATAAAATATGGCCGTAGGAACTGGTAATTTTGAATACTAACTATGGTTCTTTCTCTCTTAAGCATAAACAAATGCACGACAATTTTGATCATATTGATAAAAATGAATTGCTATATAAGTACTTTGAACCAGCATTTCAGCATTTTAACCACTAACTATATGCAGTTTAAGTTATACTAGGTCAAGCAAAGCTGCAGCAGTATGTTTAAGGGTCATTGTTATGTTGAACTAAGTATAGAAGTTTTATAGAAAGTAATAAACTGACTAACAAAAATAGAAAGAAACAATTAAGTACATATTATAAAGCTCTTGCAAAGTGATTTCAAGTAATGGAAAGCGTATAAAGATCGAACAAAAAATAGGAAATATATAGCTTCAATAATGTCTACAATGGACTAAAATTGCAAAAATAAATATCATTTTTTAAAAGTGACGTCACTTGATTTTCTGAAGCCCCAGAGAGGTACTATTTTGTCAGTCAATCCAATTTACTTGTCCCTTTAGATCCCAAAAGAGTTCAAACATTCATTTCAAAAAAATTGAGTATTGGTCCCAATTTAAACATGAAGATCCTGTACTGGAGTTTAAAAATTACTTGACTCTACTTTCTAAATCTTGTCAAATCATCATTTTCTTCTTTGGCAATATATGAATATTCTAAGCATCGCACATTGAAGAACACCAAATGACAAGCTATAAAATAAAAAATGAGCTCTCATACTCAAGTATTAGGTGAGTAATGGGATGTAAAATATTGAAACCGCAATGACATTGGACTATTTTAGCAAAAACACGGACTCTAATTTTCTATGTTTCCATGAGTTTTAACGACTGTAAATGCCTAATTAGCTTCATTCATGGTCTAATGAATTGTGTAGACATGATTTCCAAAATAAGTTAAGTTTTTTTAGTTGTTGTAGAGAGCTGAAATAATGCATAAAAATTCGCATTTTTTTACTGTTTAAAATTATCTAGTACACGCAAGACTACAACTGTATATTTAATAGTTATGGTCATTTTAAGCAAAAATTCGATATTTATAAAGTAACATAAAATCCTTCACAGAAGAGCTAGAATATATTTAAAATATGCTATGTGTAGGTATGTATGTCTAGTTTACTAAGACATAAACAGATTTCTAAAAATACGTTTTCTTGACCAAAAGTTTTTCAAAAGAACAGTTTCAAAATTGGTCGTAGGAACTTGCAATTTTGAAGACAAACTAAGGGTCATATTTCACAACAGCTGCAAAACTGTAGTTGGCATTTCGAGCTTAAATTATATCAACTTATCATTTTCCGTCTTTGCCAAAATAGGCTAAATCTCAGCAGCATACATTGAAGAAAACCCAGTGACAAGCTAGAACATAAAAAATGAGCGTTCCAACTCAAGTTTTAAAGTGTCATAGAGTTTAAAAAATACTTTACTTTTCCTATGTTAAACTATCAAACCATCATTTTGTTTCTGTGGCGAGATAGGCTAACTCTGAGCAGCCTACATTAAATAAAACCCAATGACAAGCTATGCCATTAAAAATGAGCTATTCAACTCATGTATTAAGTGAGTGATGTTATGTAAAATATTTGTACCGCAATGACACTGGACTATTTCTGCACAAACACGCACTTGGCAATGGACTTTTTTGCGAACGAAAGTCCACAGAATCAAACTTTTTGATAAAGTATAATAAAATCCCTTACAGAAGAGCTAGAATATTTGTAAAACATACTAGATGTTGGTATCCATGTCTTTTTCACAAAGCCATGAACAGATTGCTGAAATATGGTTTCTTGGACAAAATGAATTTTCATATATTTCGCATTTTATGCATTCTTTTTATATATGTGTAAACAAGATATTAATACCTACATTCAGCAAGTTTTGAAAATATTCTAGCTTATCTGTGAAGGAGTTTATGCTACTTTATCAAAAAAGTTTGATTTTGTGGACTTTCGTTCACAAAATGTGCATTGTCAAATTCAAGTTTTTGCAATAATAGTCCAGTGCCATTGCGGGACAATAATTTTATATCCCATGAGGTATGAATGCTATTGAATTGTATTTATTATTGCATAAAATATGGTCGTAGGAACTGGTAATTTTGAATACTAACTATGGTTCTTTCTCTCTTAAGCATAAACAAATGCACGACAATTTTGATCATATTGATAAAAATGAATTGCTATATAAGTACTTTGAACCAGCATTTCAGCATTTTAACCACTAACTATATGCAGTTTAAGTTATACTAGGTCAAGCAAAGCTGCAGCAGTGATTTTTAAGGGTCATTGTTATGTTGAACTAAGTATAGAAGTTTTATAGAAAGTAATAAACTGACTAACAAAAATAGAAAGAAACAATTAAGTACATATTATAAAGCTCTTGCAAAGTGATTTCAAGTAATAAAAAGCGTATAAAGATCGAACAAAAAATAGGAAATATATAGCTTCAATAATGTCTACAATGGACTAAAATTGCAAAAATAAATATCATTTTTTAAAAGTGACGTCACTTGATTTTCTGAAGCCCCAGAGAGGTACTATTTTGTCAGTCAATCCAATTTACTTGTCCCTTTAGATCCCAAAAGAGTTCAAACATTCATTTAAAAAAAAATGTGTATTGGTCCCAATTTAAACATGAAGATCCTGTACTGGAGTTTAAAAATTACTTGACTCTACTTTCTAAATCTTGTCAAATCATCATTTTCTTCTTTGGCAATATATGAATATTCTAAGCATCGCACATTGAAGAACACCCAATGACAAGCTATAAAATAAAAAATGAGCTCTCATACTCAAGTATTAGGTGAGTAATGGGATGTAAAATATTGAAACCGCAATGACATTGGACTATTTTAGCAAAAACACGGACTCTAATTTTCTATGTTTCCATGAGTTTTAACGACTGTAAATGCCTAATTAGCTTCATTCATGGTCTAATGAATGGTGTAGACATGATTTCCAAAATAAGTTAAGTTTTTTGAGTTGTTGTAGAGAGCTGAAATAATGCATAAAAATTCGCATTTTTTTACTGTTTAAGATTATCTAGTACACGCAAGACTACAACTGTATATTTAATAGTTATGGTCATTTTAAGCAAAAATTCGATATTTATAAAGTAACATAAAATCCTTCACAGAAGAGCTAGAATATATTTAAAATATGCTATGTGTAGGTATGTATGTCTAGTTTACTAAGACATAAACAGATTTCTAAAAATACGTTTTCTTGACCAAAAGATTTTCAAAAGAACAGTTTCAAAATTGGTCGTAGGAACTTGCAATTTTGAAGACAAACTAAGGGTCATATTTCACAACAGCTGCAAAACTGTAGTTGGCATTTCGAGCTTAAATTATATCAACTTATCATTTTCCGTCTTTGCCAAAATAGGCTAAATCTCAGCAGCATACATTGAAGAAAACCCAGTGACAAGCTAGAACATAAAAAATGAGCGTTCCAACTCAAGTTTTAAAGTGTCATAGAGTTTAAAAAATACTTTACTTTTCCTATGTTAAACTATCAAACCATCATTTTGTTTCTGTGGCGAGATAGGCTAACTCTGAGCAGCCTACATTAAATAAAACCCAATGACAAGCTATGCCATTAAAAATGAGCTATTCAACTCATGTATTAAGTGAGTGATGTTATGTAAAATATTTGTACCGCAATGACACTGGACTATTTCTGCAAAAACACGCACTTGGCAATGGACGTTTTTGCGAACGAAAGTCCACAGAATCAAACTTTTTGATAAAGTATAATAAAATCCCTTACAGAAGAGCTAGAATATTTGTAAAACATACTAGATGTTGGTATCCATGTCTTTTTCACAAAGCCATGAACAGATTGCTGAAATATGGTTTCTTGGACAAAATGAATTTTCATATTTTTCGCATTTTAAGCATTCTTTTTATATATGTGTAAACAAGATATTAATACCTACATTCAGCAAGTTTTGAAAATATTCTAGCTTATCTGTGAAGGAGTTTATGCTACTTTATCAAAAAAGTCTGATTTTGTGGACTTTCGTTCACAAAACATGCATTGTCAAATTCAAGTTTTTGCAATAATAGTCCAGTGCCATTGCGGGACAATAATTTTATATCCCATGAGGTATGAATGCTATTGAATTGTATTTATTATTGCATAAAATATGGTCGTAGGAACTGGTAATTTTGAATACTAACTATGGTTCTTTCTCTCTTAAGCATAAACAAATGCACGACAATTTTGATCATATTGATAAAAATGAATTGCTATATAAGTACTTTGAACCAGCATTTCAGCATTTTAACCACTAACTATATGCATTTTAAGTTATACTAGGTCAAGCAAAGCTGCAGCAGTAAGTTTAAGAGTCATTGTTATGTTGAACTAAGTATAGAAGTTTTATAGAAAGTAATAAACTGACTAACAAAAATAGAAAGAAACAATTAAGTACATATTATAAAGCTCTTGCAAAGTGATTTCAAGTAATGGAAAGCGTATAAAGATCGAACAAAAAATAGGAAATATATAGCTTCAATAATGTCTACAATGGACTAAAATTGCAAAAATAAATATCATTTTTTAAAAGTGACGTCACTTGATTTTCTGAAGCCCCAGAGAGGTACTATTTTGTCAGTCAATCCAATTTACATGTCCCTTTGGATCCCATAAGAGTTCAAACATTCATTTCAAAAATTTGAGTATTGGTCCCAATTTAAACATGAAGATCCTGTACTGGAGTTTAAAAATTACTTGACTCTACTTTCTAAATCTTGTAAAATCATCATTTTCTTCTTTGGCAAGATATGAATATTCTAAGCATCGCACATTGAAGAACACCCAATGACAAGCTATAAAATAAAAAAATGAGCTCTCATACTCAAGCATTAGGTGAGTAATGGGATCTAAAATATTGAAACCGCAATGACATTGGACTATTTTAGCAAAAACACGGACTCTAATTTTCTATGTTTCCATGAGTTTTAACGACTGTAAATGCCTAATTAGCTTCATTCATGGTCTAATGAATGGTGTAGACATGATTTCTAAAATAAGTTAAGTTTTTTTAGTTGTTGTAGAGAGCTGAAATAATACATAAAAATTCGCATTTTTTTACTGTTTAAGATTATCTAGTACACGCAAGACTACAACTGTATATTTAGTAGTTATGGTCATTTTAAGCAAAAATTCGATATTTATAAAGTAACATAAAATCCTTCACAGAAGAGCTAGAATATATTTAAAATATGCTATGTGTAGGTATGTATGTCTAGTTTACTAAGACATAAACAGATTTCTAAAAATACGTTTTCTTGACCAAAAGTTTTTCAAAAGAACAGTTTCAAAATTGGTCGTAGGAACTTGCAATTTTGAAGACAAACTAAGGGTCATTTTTCACAATAGCTGCAAAACTGTAGTTGGCATTTCGAGCTTAAATTATATCAACTTATCATTTTCCGTCTTTGCCAAAATAGGTTAAATCTCAGCAGCATACATCGAAGAAAACCCAGTGACAAGCTAGAACATAAAAAATGAGCGTTCCAACTCAAGTTTTAAAGTGTCATAGAGTTTAAAAAATACTTTACTTTTCCTATGTTAAACTATCAAACCATCATTTTGTTTCTGTGGCAAGATAGGCTAACTCTGAGCAGCCTACATTAAATAAAACCCAACGACAAGCTATGCCATTAAAAATGAGCTATTCAACTCATGTATTAAGTGAGTAATGTTATGTAAAATATTTGTACCGCAATGACACTGGACTATTTCTGCAAAAACACGCACTTGGCAATGGACTTTTTTGCGAACGAAAGTCCACAGAATCAAACTTTTTGATAAAGTATAATAAAATCCCTTACAGAAGAGCTAGAATATTTGTAAAACATACTAGATGTTGGTATCCATGTCTTTTTCACAAAGCTATGAACAGATTGCTGAAATATGATTTCTTGGACAAAATGAATTTTCATATTTGTCGCATTTTTAGCATTTTTTTTTATATATGTGTATACAAGACATAAATACCTACATTCAGCAAGTTTTGAAAATATTCTAGCTTATATGTGAAGGAGTTTATGCTAATTTATCAAAAAAGTTTGATTTTGTGGACTTTTGTTCTCAAAACATGCATTGTCAAATTCAAGTTTTTGCAATAATAGTCCAGTGCCATTGCGGGACAATAATTTTATATCCCATGAGGTATGAGTGCAATTAAATTGTATTTATTATTGCGTAAAATATGGTCGTAGTAACTGGTAATTTTGAATACAAACTATATTCTAACTGCATTCTCTCTTAAGTATAAACAAATGCACGACAATTTTGATCATATTTTTCATTTCTATTTGGTAATTTCTGGTACATAAAACTATATTGTTCTGTAAAGCAGTTTTGTGATAACTCTACCAGTTCTCGGATTTCCTTATTAAAGATATAGCCATTCCTTGGTTTTCATAAATGCGCATCACATCTCCTGCAAATAGAAATGGAAAATCGCTCATTGATAATTGAATTGTTTGTGTTTCAATAGTCGTCTTCCCATTAGCCCAAAATAATCAAATAAAATAAGTAATATTCAAGCCAGAATACTACATATTTTATTCAAATATTTCAGTTACTCCCCCCGGGCACGCAGAGCCTGGAAGACAGCGGAGGGCCTCATCCCGCCCAGTGTCATGACTAACCAGATCGAATGCAAACAGTCATTGACGGGATGAGGAGAGACAGTGTCGTGCAGGGTATACGAGGATGATCCAATGAAGAATGAAAATTTCAAATAATTTTCATGTGAACAAAGTTGGTTAGGACAGTTTTCAAACAACCAGAGCAACCGAGCTTATTAAATATGTTCTGTAGAGAGCCTGGATATGTGTTCTGGACAAATAAGCATGTGCAGCAGAAAAGAAGTCGAATAAAGCAGCAAACATAAAGATGAAACATAGCAGAACCGGCTTTGAAGTTTCAATAAACAATTTACTAGGGTCTTGAATAGATTTTACTGGCGCCAAACCCCACCCTTTATCTTCTGCGAATAAAATTCTAAAAGTGAGTTCCCTTAAGAGCAATGAAAAAAATCAAAAGAAAGAGGTTGGGCCAGACAGATCTGTTTCGAATTATCAATTCTCTTTAGTGACCCTGAATGAACTGGCAATGAACGCCAGATAAAAGAAGCACAGTAATTTCGAGTTTCAGCAACGCAGTCAGTCAAAATACTGATGTAAATCAAATGTTATCCGAATAGTAAAGCCTGTTTAGAATACATGAATCTAAACATTTAACATTTTCTGATTCCTCCGAAAATCTACATTGATCCCAAAGGAACAAAAGTAAAATCGTACATGTAAATTTCTAAAGACGAGTCTGAGAGTTGTGTTCATGAAATCTGTAAATAAATTTTCATTTTTTATCGGATCATCCAGGCACTATACGTATAGAGTATATTAATAAAAAATAGAAAAAACATGAATATATGCAATTGCCCTGTACACGTCTTACTTAATCACTTGATCTAAATGAAACAATGGATATACAAATCAATAGTAAGATGGGCACAAGAAAATAACAAGAATTCAATTTAGATGAACCCTGATGGATAATACACATTAAATAGCACTGACTAAAAACTTGCAATGATGTACCCCGCTAAATAGTTAGGCAGTGCTATTGATGGTGCATTGCGATAAATAGACATGCATACCAAACCAAAAAGTGGGTTGATCCTAACACAGGAAAAAAGAAAGTCATTCAAAAAGTTTCTTACTGTGTTACTGTGGCAGCCTCTTACTGACCCTCAGTAATACAGTATGAAACCGCTTGAAGACCAGTCTGATCAGCTTACCAATAATGAACCAATATTACATATATTTAGCTTGATCATAAAGAAAAAAAGAAGAAAGTCATTCAAGAAGTTTCATACTGTATTACTGTGGCAGCCCTGACCCACAGTAATACACTATGAAACCTCTTGAACACCAGTCTGATCAGTCTACAAATAATAAACCAATATTACATACATTTAATTTTACAGCAATAATAGGAATAGTTGCACTAATAATCGGGTAGGTTACAAAGTTTAGATCCTTTGAGAGCAGTGAAAGTGGGGGATAGGACATAGTACTTACCTGGATTTAAGTACAAACTACTTACCTGTGCCCTGTTGCATAAAATTTTATTAACTCTTAATTGCAGCTTAAAGTCCCAATTAACTTAATGGCAGCTTTCTTCCTGCATTTTTGTCTATGAAAATCAACACTAGTATATTTTTAAAGCTGTCATTAGCAAATGTAGCTCCGGAGGTACTTTAAAATTGTTTTATCCAACAGAAAATTCATGCCATTTCTACTAAGAGAGTTCTTGAACTTTATGGCAGCTTAGGGTTTAATGACAGCATAAGTTCATGCAACAGGGCCCTGGTTTTAGGGGTTTAAACCAAATTACAAGATTAAGAATTGAGAACATGAGCTAAGAATTTATATAATCTATATTAGTGCAACTATTAGTGCAACTTCTACCACTGCAATTGCTCAATCTAGGATCAACCCACGCACGACACTGCCTCTATAAAATGTGCATGACACTAATTAGATTAGTTTATAAATTATTGCTTAAAACTATGCGAGCAGATTCTTAGTACACAATTTATGAAAACACCGAAATTTAAAAAAAAAATGTTATTTAATCTTACGAATTAGTAGGGTACAAAAACATTGTGTCATATATCAGAGTTACGCCATTGTAAATGCGCAAAACAGTTTAGGTTCTATTTTGAAAAAAAAAAAAGATAGATGCAGCAGTAAATATAGATTGAAATATAAGTTTTTTTGCGATTATACATTTCCATGTTTTTGCAGAAACTGTCCATAATAACTGTTTATATACTGAACCAAACATATAATGCCACACGGTTATGGCATGCTTTTCACATTTTAATGTAACGGAAGACGGTCTAACCGACCTATGAAGATCAGCAATCGCCAGTGAATAAATTGGGTACAAAGGGTTTGGTTTTCTGGGTCACTGGGCTCAAATCTTTTTGATCAAATCGGTTACTTTTATAAATTCCTAGTGAATTTCGCTTTATAGTCCATACATTATTGCAAAATAGTCCATAAGACTGCCTATAGGATATATATACAGTTATTATGGACTGTTTCTGCAAAAATACGGCAATGTCATTGCAAAATACTTATATTTTTGGCTGAATTTCTATATTTTTCTTTTATTGAATCAAACATAACATATTAACTATCTTGCATTTCTATCTGGCGCATTCTAATACCGGTTTGTGACATTGTTTTGGGCGGTTAAAGCTTTGGTTTCATTATCATTACACACATGCATGTAACCACTCAGACAATGAGAGTACAAAAATACTAAAAACAATCTGGAATAGATCAGCTTGTCTGATGCATTTTTGGCCTTATACATAAAATCAACAGCATTGATCTAGCTTAGATTTATTTGACAGACCAGTGACTTTGCCATATACGTACATTCAGCCGTTTTCTATTCACCTTGGTCCCTCAGCTGTCTCTGAAAGCTGCTCCTCTTTTAATTGTCTTTCCATCTGATGTTAACATTTCAGTAGATTAACATAGACGGTATATTTCCTTCGGTATTCCGTTTAACCTCTACATACGGACGGAAATTGGATATATTCAGCCCTTGGTCGAAAATGAAAATTCAGTAAAACTGCAAAACAGTGTTATTCTAACTTATGCTAGATCTTTTCTTGTATATATGACATAAATTATAAATATTCTAGTTGTTTAAGTATGCAGAATCATAAAATTCTTCATTTTTCTATGGAAACTTTAAAAATATGTCTATAAATCGATCAGGGGAGACTACTGTAGAATTAGCGACTAAAAGTCGAAAATTTTATCTGTTTACTAGAAGATCTTTGGCACTGGTACAAATACGTAGCAAAAAAATAAGATCAATAGCAAAATAACATAGCTACAAGTCGCTTACGAAATCCGCAATCAGTTCGACATTGGTTTAAATGCAACCTATGTTAAGCTGTTAGGGAAGTGGAACGAGGTACCGAAGTGGAGCGGAGTGACAGTTAGCCAGCTGATCTAGATTAACAAGGCAGTGACCTTAGAAAAATGACCAAAATAATAAAAGATACTACCCCTTTCGAGTCGAACTTGCACGTATTTTAGCCCTCGAAAGGCTGTAGTAGGACCAAGCAAAAGTACTCATTCAGTACGACGATCGGTAGTAGCGATGGGCGGTGTGGACAAAGGGAAGAAAAGTAATCAACGCGAGCTGATTTTGGATTTTTGTTGTACTGTTGTATTTAATTAACGTCTTCCCAATTGGCTCAGAAGAATTGAATACAGATTCTTGAAACTGTATTCAATTATCCCAGTTCACCCTCCGGCGACGTTGACGCTGGAAGACTTGCGGAGGGACCCCAATCCGCCCGTGCCATGACTTTCCTGATATTATCCATTTATTTGATGGGCGGATTGAGGTGGGCAGTGCCGTGTTCCATTCAACGTACAGATACACAAAGAAAATAAAGTTGCAAACATGGAAACAACATGAGAGTGCAGGGAATATAACCAGTGATCATCTGACTGAATCACATCATCGGAATAAAAAGCTTTGTACAAATCAATAGTCAGATAATCACTGGTTACTTACAATGCAGAAAGATGAAACATGATGAAGAAAATGTATCTGCACACATTCACACTGCAGTGGGGGGTTTAGTTAAAAGGGGACAACAAAAAGATACCGTGTGAAATATGAAGCAGCAACCATTTAAAACGCTCAAACAAGAACGCATTTCACAATTTCCAGAAGTCTGATTGCACCAGTTCCTGATCATTTGTTAATCATATCGAAACGCTGCAAGTATTTAGTTTTTGATGTCAAAATTTATTTGATACAGTTCAAACTGTGCTTAGTATAAATTATTTTCTTGTTCTTTTTGTCATGCCTGTCAATAATTGCAGTGGTAACTTTTGGTCCTGGCAGCCTCTTACTGACCCAGTCCAAAAGTTACCACAGCCAATACTGACACTAATGGACCACTTAAAGATGTAAGAATAGGGTGTCCATGGTCAAGGAAATATTTTTCAACTCTAAGGAAACGTCGTAATTTCGAATAAGTCAGAGTATTTTGCATTTTCAGCGAAAATTTTGGGACCTGTAAGGGGGATTTGTAAAAGAAAGGTTTTATGAAAAACAATTTTTTATAAAATAATAATAATAATAATAATAATAATAATAATACATGCTTATTAGTATTTGTTCGGTCTTGAAATTTGATTCCAGGGCGGGCAGATACAAGGAATTGTCAGGAATTTTGCTATTTTTAAACAATGTGCATCATGGATAGCAAGACCATATGGTTATTTTCATCCATACCCCAAACACGTTAGAATCGCCAAATTATATTACTTACCAAAACAATATGCTACAGGCATTGTTTAAAATGAAATAAGTAAGTTTAAATATTAAGCTGAAGGATTGCAAAGTGGACCTACATTGGCTGGAATTACAAGATACAATTCATTGCAAGTTACCATAGTAATTTTCCATAATACAAATAAGCGTGTATTTGAAAAAAATCCCATTTTATTTGGGGGGGGGGCGCATTGACATAAGGTATGAACCCCAAACACCAAAAAGTTTTTTTTTCATATTTTGTGAATTTTGGTGATACTAATCATCCATTTAAATATCATATTGTTGTTTTGCAAACTTTTCTATGAATAAAATATAAAGGTTTGATCCTTTGGAAGCAGTAAAAACATTCAAAGGGAGATAGTATGGACTATATTGCGCAATTTCGGGTAATGAACCCTCGTCAGTAGCCCTTTTTTAAACCGGCAACGAACGCCAGACTATAATTGTGCTGCAATTTCGAGAATTTACACGAGGAGTCTAAATCAAAGACATATTCCTGAATTGGGTCAAATGATTGAAAAAAATGCTTAGAAGTATGTTTCTAAACATGAGTGTTTTGAACACTCTGAATATCTTTACTGATCTCAAAGGACCGAAATAAAAATATAATCTGCACTATGGATGATGTACGGGGAGACTTTTTACGGCCGCCACACGGCACAACACCAGCTGCAGTAATAGCAAATAAAATATAAAGGTTTGATCCTTTGGAAGCAGTAAAAACATTCAAAGGGAGAAACCTCTTAAGTTTGGTCAAAATGGTAGTTTATACATAAAATATAAAAAATGCTGTACAGATATTGTTACTTTTTGGCTTAAAGGTAGGCCAGAAACCCCTCTTAATGCACACCCCCTTTGAACTAGTCTAGAAGCTAATGTTATATTTACGGCAGTGTAAAGAAGGATGTGCACTGTGGCAGCCATCTGCTGACCCACACCGATGAAAACAGAACCCACTCACGGCACTGCCCATAAAATTTGCATGGCACAGGTTCACAAGTTTTTCTCTCATCATAACCGTATCTTTGAAATGTCATTAATGTCGACTAAGTGGCCTGCATTTCTGGCAGTTTATTGTATTGCACTGAAAAGATGCCCTTAAACCAAATGCATGCATGATTTGCCTCGCACAAAAGAGGCAAATCAGATGCTTGCATTTGCATTTAATGGGCAGCTCTCTCCTGCTGCTGCACACAAAGCAAACAAAAGGCATCTGTCTTTTCTCACACTATATCAAAGTAAAATACGAGTATAACATAAAATGGTTAAATGATAGAAATAAATGATAATGAAATCTTTTTAACTTCAGATACGGTATGATATGAAAATAAAGATATAACAATTATAATAGTAATAGATAAAAACTTGCTCACGACAACAGAATTAAAATATATTCCGACACCGTGTTGTTGCCTTGATGTCCAATCCACAACTGACAAGTTTACGCTTTTCGATGTGTAGCTATACGGCCATGAAAAGAAGCACACAAAGTTAAGCGATTTAACAATATACAGCCAATGAAATTATACTACATTTTAGACCCCAACATATATATATCAAATGAAAGGTCTTTAAATAAGCTTTCTTTCATACACAATATGTATCGATAAAAAATCAACGAGTAACGATATATTTGCAAAAAAAGAAAACTTTCAGTGGGTAAACCATCAACCAAAATTTGAACACTTATAAGTCAAAAACTAATGAATTCACAATAGTCTGCAAAGTCGCCCCAAAAATTGGTTTCATTCCCTTTAATTTGATATAAAAAAATGTTGGGGGAAAAATAAAATGAGTATGTGTTTTTACGAGTTAGACAAAGATATCCCTAAAAAACTTTCGATGAATAAAAGGTCAACTAGAGTTTTAACACTTATAAGTCAAAAACTGATGAGTTAACAATCTTTTCAATGGTCTCAAACAAAAATTTGTTTAATTTCCGTCCATTTGATAAAAAATAATTGGAAAACAATAAAAATGATTATTTGATTTGGCGAGTCAAAAAAGGGTACCCAAAACGAAATTTTCAGCACGTAAAAGGTCAATCAAAGTTCGAACACGTATAAACCAAGCACTAATAATATTACAATATTGCCCATGATCTTAAACAAAAGGTTGTTTCATTTCCTTTCATTTGATATATAAATAATGAGGAAAAATATATGATGAGTATTTTATTTTGCGAGTTAAAAAAAGGGACCGCAATTTTTTTCCACTTTAATGCAATGCCGATTTTACAAAAAAAAGTCCATTAATGGACTAAATTGACAAAAACACGGGATTTTGTTTCAAATGGTGTTTGCAAAGAATTGGATGGTTTAAACGTATGAAATCATTCTTCAGACTGAAGACAATGTATATGCGCAATAAAATTTAGATTTTGTTTTTCACTTGAATATCAATTGAATAAGAAAAAAACGAAACATAAATATTTATTGCAATGCAAAATTTGCAAAAATAGACCATTTTATGGGGCAGGGTTAGGGCCAGGGCTATAACTCGAAAATACTGTGCCAAAAATGAAGTGTTTATAAAGACGACTGCCGGGACTCTCATCAGATCAAAAAGGCTTTTTTCGCGGTAGCTATTGTTTCGAAGAAGTCTGAAACTTGTGCTGAATTTCAAGAATTTACACCAGGGGTGTCTAAATTAAATGAGAGGAGGGGTAATGATTCAACATCTGGTGATGTCCATGATTGCGGAGACTCTCCTCCTGATGGGGCAGGTGAATTGTCCGGTGGAGATTGGCATCTTGGAGGTGGTTTCCTGTCCGTTAGAAGACGGAATGTAATGGCACTGTTGATTAAGAAATCAACAGTCTCAAAACATTCATCTTCTTGAAAAAAAAACCAAAACCATATAACAAGCCCACCGAGAGGGGACTCTCATCCATCCCTTCCACAAACCTCTGCAAGAGGTGGATGCTTTCCACTTTGACCAATATCATGCAGGTAGGCCACCTCTCAATCCTGTCTGTCCCAGCAATACGTAGACAACAATGTGTCTGCATAATTGAATGAAATGCAAATTGGACAGAACGGGCTCTTCAGAAACAAGTAATTTCATTGTTGATATTTTTATCTATTCACACAGATATTGTGCATGAGTTTAGATTCATCCCGGGACAACTCGCACTCTTCCACGGGTCAACTCGCATTCGCACCGGGTCAACACATCACCGGGTCAACTCGCACTCGCACCCTGGTCTACTTCTCTCCCTCCAGGGCAACTCACACTCGAGTCAACTCGTCCCAAGATGAACTCGCCCTCGCAACCGGTTCAAATCGTCCCCGGATCAACTAGCATTCGCATACGCGGCATATGTGTGTATGGAGTACACACAAATTAGTCTTGATGTTCCCACGCTCTCCTAATATAGTGATTTTATTGCTCATTTTTACTTCTATTCCTATCTAAACTATTACGGAGCGTTTTCCTTACCCAAGTGGTGTATGTCTGAAGCTGTTTGATAGTTATTGAAAGGTCACCATTCATAATCGAATATACTATATCAACATCAAAGCCTCAAAGCCATCGCGTTTATCATCAATTTTAGAAGAAACAAATCTGTTTGCAATAGAAAGATGTAAATCCAAAAAGGGGGCTTATGTATATGTGGTGCTGGCTTTATTCATCTGTAGTTCATGTGAATAAAATGGTTGAACATGCAAAATAAGGATTGCCAATGTTCAAAAGGTCATCGAGGTACCTAGAAGTCGAATTAAATGCTTCGATAAAATCAGCTTGACTGTCTTGGTTACGATAATATATAATATCTCTTTCGTAACAGTATAAAAATAAATCAGTTATGAGAGGGGCGCAATTTGTACCCATCGGAATTCCAACAATTTGCCTGGTTTCGAATCAAATATAAATGGTCGTTCGTCATTCACTAATAAGAAACATCGTTATTATTTCTACAATAAGTTCGCGTGTTTTGGTGAGTTATTTGATGGCTGATGAGGCCAATTCTAGCTCTAAACTGTCGGTTGCAAGTAGAACAAGTCAATGTCATGGTATCAGCTGGTAGTCAATTAGTATTGGCTTTGCGTTCCTTGCGCTTTCTTTCAGCTAAAATAAACAGTATCCAAGAGATCAGATTATGCTACACATACATTCTGACATGACCAAAGTGTATATCGACTTTGGTCAGAGGAAGTTAAAAAGCTTTTCTGTCATTACAGACCAAAAAAAGTGAACCAGGTTTTAATGCTCTTTCGAAGGTGAAGGTCCATCCTATCAAATCCAAAGTTATTCTTTAATAAGATTATGTGGCAATGTATTTTACAGAGTAGAAAAAACGTATGTGGCTCGTCGCAAGAAACCCTCCACACTTCAGTTTACTGAGCATCTCGCTAGAATGTTGACCAAAACCTTTTTTTTGAAGTTCCAAACACCGTCTCACAGTATTGTATGGCATGAGATTTGATATCAGTAAGATAGAAAGTTAATAACTTAGAAAGTTCAGTGGTAGTACAAGAACTTGAATTTGCAATTTATCTAGCTTTATGCGATCGTTTAGGAAGCTTAGAAACCCGATACATCGTAGAAATAGAAATTAAAACTGAGATTGTTTAAGAGCAGTGAACACATTAATGAGAAAGGGGATGGGCCATACCGCGGTTTCGACTATTGAAGTCTCGTCAGTGACCCTTAAGTCTTGGCCATATGGAGCCAAAGAGAATTAATTAAATTTTGCAACTTTAAACAGGGCAGTCAATATAAAGACTTGTATTATCTAAATGGGGCCAAATATATTAAACATTGGTTAGAAAATGAATCTTAACCGATAAAAAATTTCTGAGTTCTCGGAATATCCTCGCTAATCTCAAAGGACCAAAAAGAAAATATAACCTGCACTATGGATGATGTACGAGGAGACCTTTTAGGGCCGCCACACGGCACAACACCAGCTGCAGTAATAGCAAATAAAAATTTCAACTAGGATCCTTTAAGAGAAGTGAACACATTAATGAGAAAGGGGATGGGCCATACCGCGGTTTCGACTAGTTTCGAAAGTTTGATTTGGTTTCATTGGCACAAACAGAAAGCATAACATGCAATTCGTTTAAGTGAGCATTAACTACAAACATTTCATCACTTTATGTCTCCTGATATGCCCTTATACCATTAAAGCTCCAAAACAATATTATATGCGGCCTTGTCTGCTGGAACCAGGACATACTTTCTATGAAATTCTCGGATACCCTGTTTCAAATGCCTAAAGGACGATTAGTATTTTGTGAATAAAACTTCATAGGTTTATCCACAATGGTGAAGACATTTCTTGTCCATGTTGTAAGAGCATCATCAACTCTCCTTTGAATTTGTTCATGTATGAAACTCTTTACCTTTATGTGTCTTGATCCACTATACATAAGGGCCATAATCCGAGTGACATATTTTTAAAAGTGATCTTTTATATTTTGAAGCCAAATCCATACACACAATCTATAAACAAATCCATTAAATGTTTAAAGCCAAATGTATACACAATATATGCATATAAAAAAACTCTTACCTTTGGATTCCGGCTTAAAATTAAGCACTGGGAACGAACCAACCATTCTTTGCATCTATGTATGTCTATATACCTTAACGTGTGGTTCTTGGCTGTATCTAGTTACGGGAATCAACCGACCCAAGTCTGCATCTACGTATAGATATAAACGTTACTTTTGGTTCCAAGCTTCATTTAGCGCAAGGAACCAACCAATCCTTCTTTGTATTTTGTTTTGATGCGATTGATTATTGCAAATTAGTGTCAATAGATTATCAATTAAAGAAATCAATCAATTATAGTGTCAGACTGCAGCGGCTCGGACTATATTTGTAACTACTGTATAGATGGTGTGATAAGCTATAATGGTATGTTAAGATATGATCGTATGGAAGGCTACCATGGAAATGTAAATTTGAATGTATTAGTCCATTTTTTCAAACATTGTTAAAAATCTACTCGGACATTTTGTAACAAAATAATTCCTTCATTCCTCAATGGACTATTTTATTATCAAAATATACTTTCGATCAATTACCAAGGAAGACAAGCAGCTGCCTATTTCACAGAGCAAGCTGCAAAATAGAAAAACTCAAACTAGCAAAAAAATCAAAGACCTAGAGTGACTTTAAATGGATGAAAAAGGTGGGCAAAATAAAGGGGACTACACATTTTAAACGCTGAAATAGCATTATTTTGATGTCTTCTTTCAGGTACAGATTGATGAAAAAAATCGAAAGTACGTCACAAAGAATCATACGAAACCCCAAACAGATCTTCGAGAAATTGAATTCTAAAAGTTGATAAAATCCGGACTTTTCCGGGACCTTTAGTCCACGCAATGCATTTTTTCACCCTAAAAATCCATAATTTATCACGCAAAAGTCCATTGTGGACTATTTTGACATTTTTTTGTAAAAATAGTCCAAAAAATAGTATGGAGAAGTCCATACCACCCTAACCCTAACCCTAACCCTAACCCTAACCCTAACCCAACCCTAACCCTAACCCTAACCCTAACCCTATCCCTAACGCTAACCTAACCCTAACCCTAACCCTAACCCTAACCCTCTCCCTAACCCTAACCCTAACTCTAACCCTAACCCTAACCCTAACCCTAACCCTAAACCTAAGCCCTGATAGGGGTTTCAAGTAAATCAGATTGAAAATTTTAATTTCTCCCCAAAATGGTCGGGGTTGACGCATTTTATGATTGATTCACAACAATTGGGCTAAACTCTTTTCAAACCCTGAATAAAATCCCAAAACCCTACGTGATTTGACCAAAGCCCTGATAGGGAGGGGTTCAAATTATATCGAAGATCAAATCTCTCCCACAAAATGGTCGGGGTTGACGCATTTTATTATTGATTCACAACAATTGAGCTTAACTCTTTTCAAACCCTAAATAAAATCCCAAAACCCTACGTGATTTGACCAAAGCCCTGATAGGGGTTTAGATCATATCGAAAACTAAATATCTCCCCCAAAATGGTCGGGGTTGACGCATTTTATTATTGATTCACAACAATTGGGCTAAACTCTTTTCAAACCCTAAATAAAATCCCAAAACCCTACGTTATTTGACCGAAGCCCTGATAGGGGTTTCAAGAAAATTAGATTGAAAATTTAATTTCTCCCCAAAATGGTCGGGGTTGACGCATTTTATGATTGATTCACAACAATTGGGCTAAACTCTTTTCAAACCCTGAATAAAATCCCAAAATCCTACGTGATTTGACCAATGCCCTGATAGGGAGGATTTCAAATTATATCGAAGATCAAATCTCTCCCACAAAATGGTCGGGGTTGACTCATTTTATTATTGATTCACAACAGTTGAGCTAAACTCTTTTCAAACCTTTAATAAAATCCCAAAACCCTACGTGATTTGACCAAAGCCCTGGTAGGGGTTTAGATTATATCGAAAACTAAATATCTCCCCCAAAATGGTCGGGGTTGACGCATTTTATTATTGATTCACAACAATTGGGCTAAACTCTTTACAAACCCTAAATAAAATACCAAAACCCTACGTTATTTGACCGAAGCCCTGATAGGGGTTTCCAGTAAATTAGATTGAAAATTTAATTTCTCCCCAAAATGGTCGGGGTTGACGCATTTTATGATTGATTCACAACCATTGGGCTAAACTCTTTTCAAACCCTGAATAAAATCCACAAACCCTACGTGATTTGACCAAAGCCCTGATAGGGAGGGGTTCAAATTATATCCAAGATCAAATCTCTCCCACAAAATGGTCGGGGTTGACGCATTTTATTATTGATTCACAACAATTGAGCTAAACTCTTTTCAAACCCTAAATAAAATCCCCAAACCCTACGTGATTTGACCAAAGCCCTGATAGGGGTTTAGATTATATCGAAAACTAAATATCTCCCCCAAAATGGTCGGGGTTGACGCATTTTATTATTGATTCACAACAATTGGGCTAAACTCTTTATAAACCCTAAATAAAATCCCAAAACCCTACGTTATTTGACCGAAGCCCTGATAGGGGTTTCCAGTAAATTAGACTGGAAATTTAATTTCTCCCCAAAATGGTCGGGGTTGACGCATTTTATGATTGATTCACAACCATTGGGCTAAACTCTTTTCAAACCCTGAATAAAATTCCAAAACCCTACGTGATTTGACCAAAGCCCTGATAGGGAGGGGTTCAAATTATATCCAAGATCAAATCTCTCCCACAAAATGGTCGGGGTTGACGCATTTTATTATTGATTCACAACAATTGAGCTAAACTCTTTTCAAATCCCCAAACCCTACGTGATTTGACCAAAGCCCTGATAGGGGTTTAGATTATATCGAAAACTAAATATCTCCCCCAAAATGGTCGGGGTTGACGCATTTTATTATTGATTCACAACAATTGGGCTAAACTCTTTACAAACCCTAATTAAAATCCCAAAACCCTACGTTATTTGACCGAAGCCCTGATAGGGGTTTCAAGTAAGTTAGATTGAAAATTTTAATTTCTCCCCAAAATGGTCGGGGTTGACGCATTTTATGATTGATTCACAACCATTGGGCTAAACTCTTTTCAAACCCTGAATAAAATCCCCAAATTCTACGTGATTTGACCAAAGCCCTGATAGGGAGGGGGTCAAATTATATCGAAGATCAAATCTCTCCCACAAAATGGTCGGGGTTGACGCATTTTATTATTGATTCACAACAATTGAGCTAAACTCCTTTCAAACCCCAAATAAAATCCCAAAACCCTACTTGATTTGACCAAAGCCCTGATAGGGGTTTAGATTATATCGAAAACTAAATCTCTCCCCCAAAATGGTCGGGGTTGACGCATTTTATTATTGATTCACAACAATTGGGCTAAACTCTTTACAAACCCTAAATAAAATCCCAAAACCCTACGTTATTTGACCAAAGCCCTGATAGGGGTTTCAAGTAAATCCGATTGAAAATCAAATTTCTCCCCAAATTGGTCGGGGTTGACGCATTTTATGATTGATTCACAACAATTGGGCTAAACTCTTTTCAAACCCTGAATAAAATTCCAAAACCCTACTTGATTTGACCAAAGCCCTGATAGGGGTTCAAATTATATCAAAATCAAATCTCTCCCACAAAATGGTCGGGGTTGACGCATTTTATTATTGATTCACAACAATTTGGCTAAACTCTTTTAAAAACCCTGAATAAAATCCCAAAACCGTACGTTATTTGACCAAAACGCTGATAGGGGTACGAAATTATGTTAATTAATATATCTGAAAACAGTATATTGTTTGTGCGAACTAAATGGAACTATAGATTGAGTTCCCTTAAGAGCAATGAAAACAGTCTACGAACTGAAGTTACATACGGCATTATGCTTAGTGATATATATATATGAACACATTGTGTTGTTCGTCAGAAATAAAGGAACACGCGAAATCTATATGAAAAAGCATATAAAGCTTGTCCGAACTAACGTTACATATGAATTCGTGTTATCTAATATCAAAGATTAGCATCTCTGAATAGACCCCAACTGAGACAAGTTTTATCATTAATAATATAAAGGAGAACACAAAAGGAAAACATGAAGAAAGAAAAAAATCAGGTCATAGCCGAGATGGGCAAGTTGTTTATCTTCGCACATCAGCTTACACCCTGACCCTAACCCTAACCCAAAAAATGCTACGGCCCGTAGAGTCCATGGATGTTGCACAAGGCCCATATAGTCCATTGGATTGTATTGATTTTTTCTGAGTTCTGCGGCCCCTATAGTCCATGGATATTGCAAGTCCAATATAGTCCAATGAATTGCTAGGCATGAGAACCTTTGTTCTTTAACTTGCTCCTGGAAAACAGGTACTGCGAATGGAATACCGCTCTAAAAGCAATATTCTTAGAGGTCAATTTAGTCTTTACGTTCTGTTTTCATGTAACCAAAGACAACGCTCGTATACCAACCTGGGTCAGCCTGCATTAAGTCGAAAATCAACATCTACCGCCAATATTATATCCATTGTACGATCAAATACACACAACTTACAAATGTTCACTTCTAGGGCTACTGATGAGGGCTCATTACCCGAAATTGTGCAATATGGTCCATACTATCTCCCTTTGAATGATTTAACTACTTCCAAAGTGTCCAACCTTTATATTTTACTTACTTCTCTTGGAAGCACACACCAGTTAAGCATTGTCTTAAGCGTAGGCACATCTATACTGAAAAATCGTGGACGGCCACTCACTGTCAGCCGCGCAAAGTATGCTCAAATACAATGCTTGCTCAAATTTTGAATGACAAGCGAGATTGACGTCATAAGGGCTACATGTTGCCAGAAGATTGAAAGTGCGCACAATCAAACAAGGTGTGTTTCAAGCGCCTAACCTTAACCCTAACCCTACGTTACATACGAATTCATGTTATTTAATATTAAAGATTAGCATCTCTGAATGGACCCAAACTGAGACAAGGTTTATCACTGATAATATAAAGGCGAACAAAAAAGGGGGGAAAAAGAAATAAAAAAAAAATGTAGAAAGAAAAGAATCAGATCATAACCAAGATGGGCTGGTTGCCCATCTTCGTACATCAGCTTATACCCTAATCCTAACCCTAACCCTCTCTGAATAGACCCCAAATGGGACATGTTTTATCATTAATAATATAAAGGAGAACAAAAAAGAACAAATGCAGAAATAAAAAAAAAATCAGATCATAACCAAGATGGGCAAGTTGCCCATCTTCGCACACCCGCTTATACCCTAACCCTAACCCTAACCCTAACCCTAACCCAACCCTAACCCTAACCCTAACCCTAACCCTATCCCTAACGCTA